>OX375880.1:70352973-71093137 GCA_947359465.1 Metellina segmentata | reverse complement strand
AAAAATATTCTTAATCTTTCATTTTATACGTTATTTCAAAAAACATGTTTTCAGAATTTCTGGTTAGTATAATTGTTTAGAAATGTTATATCAAAATTAAATAGAATGCTCTTCGAATTTGATAGCACTGTTTCTATGATGATATTAAATTGGATTCAACACACTCAGTGCATTTTATATCTAATTCCATCAAAATAGTAGCTGACTAATAAAGAAAAATAAGTTTCACGGCTGCTAAAGCACTTTTGAAATAGTTGTATAAAATTTTTTAAATAGTCGCACAAAATTTTGCTCCTGAATCCTATTTGAGTAGCAATTTTAGTTGCTCAGATACAAAATGTACTGAAGCACAAAATGTGCTAATTTAGCATGATATAGACGTTGAACATCTGGAAATTTAAGTTTATAAATTAAAATATTAAATATTTTCTGATTAAGGTTGTATAACATTCTAGCATTCACAGATGCCGATGTTTATCTTATGCGGTTTCTACGTCCCGGCGCCAAAACTTCGAAAATGGAATCCCTTGGAAAATGTTATCCTTATAAGGAAAAATTCAAAAACTTTTTTTTTCCATCCTCTGTTGTTAGTTTAAAAAAATGGTCTAAGTTTTCATTGATCTTTGGTTAATTTTCAAAAGGTTTGGAAAACGTTTGAAAGTAGGAGCTTTTGAGACGAGTTGTGTGCCAAGGTGGAAACTAGTGGCAAAATGTAGCCTGTGGCAGCCCTATATTTAAAGTGGAAAACAATTAATATTTACTGAAATTTTAAAGCATAGTTAATTGGAAATTAAAGATTCCAAGGCCTAAGTTAAAAATCTATGAAATTGGAACAAATGATTTTAAAACTTTCAATGTCTTCAAGATTCCAAGATTTAATCCTCTTGAACAAACATTATTTCCTTTTTGTTAATAGTTATTTCTGTCTGAAATTCAATACATTTTACTGGAATCCTGGATTTGTCTATAGCTTTTAAAACTTAAAACTGCTTCAAAATATGCATTAAATAGCGATTCCGAGGAAAAGCTAACTTTAGTACTTTATGTAGTTATTATTCTATTTTATGTAGTTATTATGTTATTATTCTACGACTCAACCACCAGAAAATGTAGTGAAAACACTAATACTTATTATATAGCATCCTGCACAATTGTGCAAATGATAAACATTTAAAAAAATATATATATATAGCTTTTGTTTCAAAAATACCATTAGATTTTTACGGCTGATTTTATTTTTCCATAACTATTTTTTCATAAAAATTTATATACTTTATTTTGCCTTTTTGGTTACGAAAGAAATATCTTGCTATAAATCGTAAAAATTAAAACAATGTTTATTACTTTACTAGAATAAATACCCGACTTTACTCAGGTTGAATTGGTTAACTCTAGATTGAAGAAATCATCAGATTTATAATCACCTTTGTCTTTCGCAGTATTTTAGTTCCTTTTCGACATCTTTATAATTTGTACAACTTACTTTGGACAGAAATCCTACACATGCATATCCATCCATGTAATACATTTCACATATATCGCAATCCTTGCTGTATGACAAAGCTATAAAATGACGAAAGATAACACTAAGGTTACTACTACAAAAAAACGATTTTGAGGGAGATTTGGAATGCCCTTTATTAAGTTCCTTTTTCATGTAAAATTCCTCAACTCAGTTCATAAAAGCGACGAGTCTACGGCAAGTGCTCTCATACTCATAGTCATATAAAGCAATTTTTTTACTTGCAGCACTCTTGCTTCAGGCATGCGACATAATCGAATTTCGCTATCTTCGAGGGAAGGATGAAGAATTTACGTAATAAGATATTCATTACTAATTTTTTTGAAGCGAATACATTTTTTCTTGAAAAGTACGTAGTACATAACGTAGTACACGTAGTATATAATTTAAAAAAAAACTAGTTTTAAAATTGAATGTCTTATGTACAAACCTACAAAAAAGTAACCTAATACCATTTAAAAAATAATAATAAATCGATTTAGCATAGCTTTGTTTGAGATAATTTTTTCAATAAACTTTTAGCGTATATAATAAATTATGCTGCTTAAAAAATTTTCTTAAAATCGTAAAAAATAATAAATTTTCCTTTAAACTACACTTAAAATTTGCTTTATTCTGCCTTACCTGCTTTTTTTGTAATTTTAGTTAATGTGGTACTAGAGCAACACAACGGGCTTTTGACGACGTACCGGGATCAGTCCCTTAAGGGACTACCCGAGGACAACACCTCGTAATTTTGAACCACGGTCAGATGACGAAGCAACACCTGAGCAGGCACCCCACTCTCCAAACTTCCACGCCAACACAACGTGAGGACTTTCGGCCACGACAGATTTAAGGTGCACCAGCCGCCTCTACACCATACGCTTACAAACATCCATGCCCGGACCCGGATTCGAAACCGGAACCTTCCGATCTAGAGGCTAACACCTTAACCACTATACCGTTTGGTCGGCTGCCTTACTTGCAACTTTAAATCGAATACTTTGTGGTGGTTTTGCGTGTGATGAAATGGAAATGCAATTGAATAAAAAAAAATATTTAAAACAGAAAACAACAGAAACAGTGATATAAAACAAAATAAAAGGTGCCACGGGAAATGTGACTCTTTTCTATCTGTTAATCTGGCACAGTTGCCACAACTTACAACTAAAAACTATTCAATATTTAGAAATGAGAAATTAATTCCGAGCGACAGAAACAAAATATATCACTGTACGAGCGCGCGTGATCAATCAACACGAGTTACCGCTTCGTTCCCGTTAGATGAAAAATATCGTCTGTCCCAAATATTCGGAAATCGTTTATATTTCGCAAAGAATAAAAGTAAGACTCGAAATAAATTAAGTATCAGAGTTAAAATTCCATAAAGAAAATAATTTTTGGAAAAATAATTGCTTCTTCAGCAGTATTGAAACAATCGAAGTAAACGAAATATTCAATATACATTCCATATTTCCCCAAACTACCAAATTATGTTTGATTTAAGAATACTTACTCAGATGCTTCAGCATAAAATTTATATAAATATGTTCACAAAAAAACATAAAGAACTTTGTATTCAAATATTTGAAATAAACTTTCTGGGATACATGTACAAACACAGACAGAAAATCAGACAGAACAAGAAGACGAACAGACTAATGCAACACACACACCAAGTTGGTTCACTAAATTACTGTAAGTAATCACAGTATGTAAAGTTTCATGAACCGTCATTCAACCGTTTGGACGTAACATGCGCATACACATACAGACAGATACCAAACACGCAAGAGAAGATTTTGCATCAGAACCCTAAACGAATTAAAAACTTGATATTGGTTGAAATTTTTCATTGTACAAACAACCACTCCATTGTAGATTTATCGTTGATATATTTATTTATAACTAGCAAAATACCCGACCTCACTCGGTTTGAATTCGTTTACTCTAGATTGAAGAGATAATAAAAATATATAATGACTTACGTTTTTTGTAGAATAAAAATTTATTTTAACACCTTTCGCCATCTTTATATTTTCTACAACTTACTTTGGACACAAATCCTACACATGCATATCCATTCATGTAATACATTTCACATACATCGCACAATTGCTGTATGACAAAGCTACAAAATGACGAAAGGTGATACTAAAGTTACTACTATAAAAGACGATTTTGAGGGAGATTTGGAATTCCCTTTCTTAAGTTCTTTTCATGTTCAACTCAATTAATTAAAATTACGATTTACGGCGAGTGCTCTCGCACTCATAGTCAACAAAACAATATTTTTTTACTTGTGGCACTCTTGCCTCCGGTATGCGACATTGTGAAATTTTGCAGTCTTCTCCTGTCATTATTACAACGAATTTTTTAATGTTGGAAAAAGTTCTAGTTTGGATTTTTAAACATTATTATTCTTTCAATAACGGCATTATTCTTTAAATAACGGCATTATTCTTTAAATAACGGCATTATTCTTCAAATAACGGCATTATTCTTTCAATAATGGTATAACTACACTTAAAATTTACTGAAAATTTATACCGACTTACCCAACATTTTTAAGTCTAATACTTTGTGGTGCTGTTGCGTGTGATGAGAAGGAAAACACATTTATTAAAATAATAAGTATTTAAAACAGGAAACAGCGAAATAAAACAAAATAAAAGATGGTGCAAAAAATTGTTCTAAAGATATTAATTTGTGATTCAATTTTATCTCTTGATCTCGCACAGTTGCCACAACTTACAACTAAAAGTGTACAAAATTTAGATATGTGAAATTAATTCAGAGCGAAAGAACCAGAAAAAATATCACTGCTCGCGCGATCTTGTTCATTCTCGTTTCATTGAAAAATATCGTCTGTCCCAAATATTCGGAAGTCGTTTTCATTGTGCAAAGAATAAAAATAAGACTCGAAATAAATGAAGTATCAGAGATGAAATTCCATAAAAAAAAAAAAAATTGAAGAATAATTACTTTTTCAGCAGTACTAGTAAAGCAATCGAAGTAATCGTAATATTCAATAGACATTCCAATTTTTCCAAAACTACCAAATTATGGTTGATTTAAGTATACTTACTCAGGTGTTTTAGCATGAAACTCAACTAAATATAACAATAAAGAAATGTTTAATATTGCATTCACTAAACTAATAAATAATGTATAAAATAAAACAAATTAAAATCAAATATCTGGAATAAAATTTATGTGATAGCTACACAAACACACAAACACAAAATCGAACATAGAACAGAAAGACGGACAGACAGACTTTCGCAACCAATGCCACTCACTAAATGAAGATAAGTACTCACTGTATGCAAATTTTCATGAAAATATCTCAAACCGCGTGGACGTGTATAGGGCACAACATACAGACAGACAGACAGACAGACACCAAACGAGAAAAAGGCGGATTCGGCATCAGAAGGGTCCAAAACGGATAGAAAACTTGAAATGGGTCGAAAATATTGCATGTACAAACAAACACTCCATTCTTATTTATATATATATATATATATATATATATATATAATTCAAATACCACTCACGACTGACTGACTCATCACTGTATCTCAAGAACTACAAGTCCTAGGAAGCTGAAATTTTGCAGGGTGTTTCTTCTTATACCGTAGGGGTGCACTAAGAAAGGATTTTGAAAAATTCGAATCCTAAGCGGCCTAAAATTGTCCTAAGGCCTAAGCCAAAAGCAATTTGAAATAGCCATAGAAATAACATTGAGTATAAAACGATTGCTATACGCATCTCAGATTGCTTTACCAGTGTTGATCAAAAACATTTAATTTCATATTTACTTAAATTTTATAATGGAGCACGAAAAGCCCAAACGATAAACTCATTGTTCATAAAAGCGTAATTTTGCTACTCGGTATCTGGCAACCTCAGAATTAATGTTTAATTTTTTAATTTGATTTATAATTCTTTTTTGGGATATTTGAGTTGAAAACGAGATGGTTGCGATCATATTTGAGGATTCCCAAGTATTATAAATATGTATTATTTTTTGCTTATAAACCATTATTGTTTTTATCAATATTGTTCAAGTTTTTTGTCCAATTGTTTTACTTCAGAATGTATTCAGGAAATCGAAATTCAACACGCTAGAACAGATATTTTTTATTCAGAAATCTGCCTGTTTTAAGGATCGGAATTTTGTTTCTGTTTGCATTATGTGTTCCGGTATATTACCTATTCCAGAAATATTATTTAGGAGTTGGATTTTATTTATTTATTACTTGCAAAATATCACTAGACATGGATACTTTCGTGGTGGTATATGTATATTTCTATAACTTTCTTTAAGTCTTTGGTTGAATACGTAATAGTGTGTAGGTAAAAAAAATTACAAATCGAATTATTTTTAAGTGTGCATTTATTATTTTAAAATGACATGAAAAATTTCAAAAATAACTTTAAAATAAGATGGGTTACGTTAAATTTAAACTGGTAGTCATACTTTGTAGTTCAAAAGATATTTCAAAATTTTGATATAGCTTTTCATTGAAAGACGATTAAAATAAACTAAATTTCATTTGTTTTTCGTGTTTCATGGGTGTTATTGAAAGCTTACGCCTTAGTCAAGTAACTACATCTATCATTCTAAATAGATACGTGCTTTCCATTTAGGAACCAAATTTCTGATCTTAAAAAGTACCATAAGGGTTCAATTTAAAACTGTATGTGTGTTGGAGAAACGGGAATATTTAACAAGACTTAGTTGATCTTGGAATAATATCACACTTAGTAATTTTGAAAAATTGAAATTTTATGTCTTAAGAGACAGAAAGTCGAGGTTGATTGTTCTATTTATTGAAGCTGTTCTTACACAACTTAGATGCATGTGAATCGTTCGTTGAAAGTGATTTTCTTTTTGTAAAAGCGCTGTAAAATCAACCTTCTGTTTATTAAAAAATTGTTATCGATTGGGTTTAATTTGTCTACTCTGATGACATGTATTTCAAACAAAATCTCTGTTATTCCACATGTCACTGAATGGAATTTTCTGGAAAAGTGCATTTGCTTCAAATTAAAATAGTAACGAATGCTGTAAAAATTTAATTTACTATCTTCTCATATTGATGATGAAATTCGAAAATATCGCTTACTAGATGAAAGAATGGCACAGTTGAAAACATATTCATAGGAAAACTAAGTGCAAGACAATCCACCGAAAATTCGTCATTTTTACTGAAATTGAATGCACTTGAATATATGCACGGGAACTCGAAAACTTAAAAAATCAATTTCAGCAGAAGTGTGAAGAATATGAAATGGATTATATGGTTGGATACAACATATATATGCATATTTGCGTCCGAAGTATAAACTGTAGAAGCGACGGAGAAATTAAATTGTTAATAAATGTTTTTCTCCGTACACTTAAATGATGCTAATTCGTTTATGAAAAATAATTGAAGACTTTTCAATCAACATATTATTAATTCAACCCGAGCAAAGCCGGGTATTTCTGCTAGTTATTTATACGCACCAATATCAGGTTTCTAGTATATCTATCTATCTATCTATTATAAAATTGTGATTGGTAGATAGCGAGTCACGTGATAGTGAGTCTTGTGTTTCAAAGGGCTAATTAATTTGGAGCACGCGCAGACAATAAACACCAGTTATATTTTTTAATTCATTCATTCATAAAATTTGAGAGCACGCGCTAGAAAGTTTGCAATGTTTTCAGAAGAACCAGCAAATTTGGTCGCCGTTTCCACAGCAACAATCGAATATGAAAAAATTAAAGAGTACTACTGCTACAAACAACACGGAGAAGCTAAAACATTTAAAATTATGATGAGATTTCCTCTGAATTTTTGCAATAAGTTATGCTAAAATATTTCCTTTTTTATGTGGAAATGAGATGTTTTGTTCTTGACATTTTTAAAAACATTTTGTTTTTATTTACATTATATTTCCGTGCATGAGCCGAGAATTTTTTGAACGTTTTCTACAGCTAAAGTACTGAGTTCGGCTTTTACAGAGGCTGTTCGCACATTTTTTAGACGATTTTGGTTAACGGTAATAAAAAAAATTTTGCTGCAAAAGAAATAATTGCAGTTGTACTATGTTTTTAAAAGTCAAAATTTTCGTCTGCGGCTTGAGAGGTTTGTTTTTATTCAAAATGGCGTTCTTAACGAAGTAGTGGTTCGAAGGCTATATTTATGCTCTTTCCGAAGAGAAATATTCATATTCCGTTATCCAAAAACGATGTGAGAGTCATGGTTTTGTGATACCTAAAGCGTCGATAGGTAATATCGTCAACAAGAAAGGAAAGATACGTCAAATTGGAGCCTCAAGTGGGACACAAATTGCAAACCAGTATCCAAGGAAGAAATGGACGTTGTTTAATGTTAAAAGAAAATCCCCCTAGTCAAAGAACGGTTGAAAAATCATTAAAATGCCCGGTGTCCACTGTAAACAAATTGATAAACGTTGGTTTAAATCTTAAGAAAGCGAAAAAACGCAATGTTAATCGTCTTTCTCCAAAGCATATCGCTGAACGCAGGACACGCTGCCGAATTCTATATGAAAAAGACTTATCCAAAGAAAAATGGAAAAAAATTGTCACAATAGATTAATCATGGGTGTATTTAAATAATTGGAGCAAAAAAAGAGAGATTTATTATCATAAAAGGGGAGAAAAAAATGTAAGTTCATGGTTCACAGAATCAAAAGAAAGTTTTTCTAAGGGATTCATGATTGTTGCTGGTTTTTCATATAGTGGCAAGTTAAAAATAAAGAGAGTGGAAAAAAATGTCAAGATTAACTCCAAATACTACCAGGAACATATTTTATCGCCAATTTTTCTGAATGAAATACCATCGCTTTACCCACAGTGCCATCAATCTGTGGAACTCCATCAAGATAAAGCTAGCAGTCACACATCAAAATCCACTCTAAATTTCCTAAAAGAAATGGAACAAAAACCGGTATCAAGGCCATGCCCTTCACTGATATCCCTACTAAATCTCCCGATGTATCACCTATGGATTTTTGTGCTTTCGGACTTTTAAAATCTGCATTACCCAAACGTCGTCCCACAACCCCTACAGGACTCTGGAAAGCTGTTCAGGAGGAATGGGATAGAATACCTCTTCTGACACTTCAAAAGCATTATTATCCTGGAAATTACGGTGTCGAAAGCTAGTTCAGTATAAGAGCTATCAGATATAACATTTAAAACACAAGAATTTTATGAAATTTAGTTTTGTGAATACAATATATATTGTCTAAAAAATGTGTGAACAGCCTCTGTATACGGATCCGCTATTCTCGCAAAAAAAGTAGGTTATTTTTCGTAACTCGGGAGCATGCGATAAATATCGCAACGGGAAGGGAATCTTCAATTAACGTCGTACTAGAGATCTGGGATTAATCCAGCAGCGATCCAAATGGGGATGGGTTGTGAAGCAATACACTTGAATTCATTGTTGAAAAGTATAGTTCGCGAAGCGAACTAAATATGATTGCGCAGTAATCGTCGGGGGTTGACGAGCGATCGCGAGCAGGGGGCGGACCCCCCTAGTATCAGAAATAAATATTCGTTTTGTGTTTCAAATTTTTTTTCTCCTTGCTTTTCGTTTTTCTATGTGTTAGAGATTTAAACTCACTCAAAGGCTTTCGTAGTGTTCTATATACAAGTCTAGGTAATGACACTGGTTTGGCGTTCGATGTTTGCTTTTTGTATTTTTTCTTGCGTTTGGTGCATTTAAGCCTTTTCGGACCTTGATCCATTAAACCCACCTAAACATCGGCGTTAGAAGCATAAACTAAAATAAAATGATCAAAATCCTTTTTCAGTCAAGTCAGTTTGACACGCGAAGATATTTTACAATTATTTTAGGATCAAATTTTTTTCTCAAATCATCGAGGCTTTATAAATCGAAATCACTGCTAACTGGATTGGGGTGATAGCGAAACATTTCTAGTAATGGCTGCCGGCACTCAAAATGCCTTGTTACAGATCGAGTTTTACTCTTCTGCCACAAAGTGCTGAATGTAGACCCTATTTTACCAGTACCAATCAGAAAAATATTTTGAACGCGCATGCATTTAGATCATATACAGTGGATGGATAGTAAGAATCTAACCAAAGACCAAGATGTACAAAGGGGGCCTGTGTACGTTAATTTTGTCGGGGCCTGAAATGTCCTTATGTTGGCGTGGTGTGGAAGTTTGTAGAGTGGGGTGCTAGCGCAAGTGTGTCCTCGTCATCTGACCGTGGTATCCTCGGATCTTTCTGTTCGAGTTTGATCCCGGACCGTAGCCAAAGCCCGTTGTGCTGCTTCAGTGTGACGTCATATAAAATACCTACCTACCCAAATTGAGAGTATACTACATGAATAAATTTTTTTAAGTCTATTATTTGAATTTATTTACTATAACTTGAACTCAATATTCATAAGGGTGATAACACACATACATGTTTAAAAGCATATTACGCTTGATAAACAATTCCATCCTCGCAATAACATTTTAAAAGAAAGTTATAGTGTTTTCTTTTTTACGGCGGACACTTGATCACGATGGTCATTTGTCACAACAAGACCAGAATCGACGAGCCAGGGAGACCCAGTGGGTGGTCATCACTACCTCTAACTAAGGACATCACATTTACGTCCCTGCCCTGGCCCCGGATTCGAATAAGGAACCTTCAGATCCAGAGGCCAACACCTTAACTACTAGACCGATTGGTCAGATGTAGTTTTAAATGATGTATGTTTGTATACATATTTTTTTTCCATGAAAACACTTTCTAAACCAAGGGGCATTGAATTTGACAAAATTTATATTGTTTGAATATCTTTGCTTTTTTTGCTTTCGTATAAGATCATCATTCTTACATTCTGCGCTCTGAATTTCGTGATTTTCAACCATTTCTCACTACTAGGACCACAAAGTGTCGAGCCAATCGAAGCTCTGAGATAGTGGTTGGATGTATAGTTACTATTTGTCCTCGGCGGAGCCTGCAATTCTGATGATTACGAGATCGGCGCTTCGACCTGGCTAAAGACCGTCGTGTTCACTAATGGTGACTGGGGCACGTTAAATATGTCGTGGTCACAAAATCCCCCATGTTCCTATACCAAATCAATACCTCAGGGGGTACCTGATCAGGGGGTTATCGGCCTCTGATTGGGATCTAAATTACGATATGTGTGAGTGAATGGATGTATGAAAGGGACCTTCCTGTAAAACGGATGTGTCATGTATGTCGAGCTAAGTCGGACTTCCTCCCAATGGGGCTCAATAACATGGAAGGCGCAACCCCCTCGCCTCTTGCCGTCTTTGACGGGCCTGGCACTCCTCCGGTCTGCCAGTGTAGGCATAAGAAACAACAACATAGTTACTATTTATGTGTGATACAGAAACTAATTTCGTTCTGTACCTCATATCAGTGAAGACGTTATCTATATACACAAAACTTTGACTTTAAATACAATTTCTATCTATCTTCTCCTCTCTATTTGTTTTTCAGTAGAGTTAAATATTTCATTTTTCCGTATTTCATCAATAAGAACTGTTTCCAATCTCTTCAGCCTGGATACAACCTCATAAACGCACCGAAAGCAACATGATTAGTGAGTAGGTAAAGTGTGCTCAAGATTAGTTGATAGTTAAATTTACATCACACTTGAGCAATACACGGGCTACAAGCGACGGTCCGGGATCGGTTTCCGAAGGAAAAGATCCGAGGACAACGCCTCATACTTTTAAACCACGGTCAGATGACGAGGTCAACACTTGAGTTAGAACCCTACTCTCCAAACTTCCACACCACGTCAACGTGAGGACATTTGAGGTCAAGGCAGATTTAACGTGCATCAGCCCCCATCTACACGACAGGTTTTGGTTGGATCGTATTACAAATGCACATCGCTCCAGTTTGATCATCCCCGACACTACCAACTGAGACACCTCGGCTCGTGTGTTAAGGGAATTGTTCACTTTCAGGGTTCTGTTAAGCCTATTATCTGTCATCACCTCACGAACCATTGAATTTACTTTCTTTGCTTTGAAATGAGGTATTTTCAGAAGGGGTGAACTTGTGTATCGTTACATTAATGGTAAGTGTAAACAAAGAGCGTAACCATATAAGTAAATAATCTGGGAGTGTGTGATAACACAATAGGAATAACTCTATATATAATTCTCTTGCGGGACACACAAAAAAGACGTTATTTCTATCGCGTTTTGGCAACACTGTACGATTGTTTGTTTACCACGAAGCCTCGCGCCTCAATTCAATTTATAGTGTTATCGGATTAAATTTTATTGAAACAAAATAAATATTAGTCGAACTGTTGCAGCTTACAAACAACATGTTAAGTATTCGATTTCCAAGGCAGTGCTCATATTTCAAGTAAAAATTTGTTCAGTTTTCATTTGAATTCCAAATTGTTCGAATTTTGATTCCAGAGGTACTGTATAACTTTTCTGTAGTTCAACAAATTTCTATTTAAAAAATATTTTTTGGAATATCATATTCTGTACACAATGTTTTCATGGATGCGAGCGAAGCGAGCAAGGTTCGCGTAACGAACCATTGAGGACTGCAAAGCAATCCTCCGGGGATTGGCGAGCTTTAGCGAACAGGGCTGGGCCCCCTAGTTTTGGTACAGCTACACTCTACGTTTATGAGTGTTGGCAACGGCTTGGCGATTTTTTTTTTTGGTGCACTTCCAGTAGCGAGTTACGATCAATTAATGCAAGCCATCTGTCGTTACGGTTGTTGTGGTTTTCATGGTAACATCCGCAAACGGAAACATTCAATTTTCATTTTGAATATTTTAGAAAGTTCTTCCAAAATCCGTTAAAGTCGTATGATTTCATTGGTTTGTTTGAAATATTTTCTTTTTCCTCCCATTCGTTATTTTTTTTAATATCCTTTGATTGGATTGGTCCTTTTAAATCGTTTTCTGTGATACCATTGGTTCATTTATTTGTATTTCGACAGTTGTGGAATTTTTATTTTATTGTAATAGTTTTCACGAAAGGATTAATAGCTTTGTTTTGTTGACCATTTTTCGTTTTTATTATTTATTTTTCCACGCAAGAGTTCTGACGTTATCAGGTTGTATTATTTCTTGCTATTTTTTTTCTTTTTAAAAATATTCTTCTTTTTCAATATGCCTACTGTATCTATTGTAATTGATGTTTAAGGGTTTTCTTAACCAATAAATGCAGTTTAGTTTTTCTGCTGGTTCACAATTGTGTTTTGAAATGTGCTTAAGCTTATTACTTTGTGTGAAAGTTTTTAAAAAATATACTTTTCATAAAGTTCTCAAATGTGTTTTCAAGCTTTCATTTTCCGTTGTAAAAATAAACATATTTTTGGAATAAAAATATTTTTGAAAGGTAATGCTAATGGTAATGGTAATTTTAGTAAACGTCGTACTAGAGCAACACAACGGGCTATTGACGACGGTCAATCCCTTAAGGGAAAGATCCGAGGACAACACCTCGTAATTTTGAACCACGGTCAGATGACGCAGCAACAACTGAGCTGGCACCCCACTCTCCAAACTTCCACGCCAACCCAACGTGAGGACTATCGGCCACGATAGATTTAAGGTGCACCAGCCCTCTCTAAACCATACGCTTACAAACATCCATGCCCGGACCCGGATTCGAACCAGGAACCTTCCGATCTAGAGGCTAACACCTTAACCACTTTGGGTTGGCGTGGAAGTTTGGAGAGTGGGGTGCCAGCTCAGGTGTTGCTTCGTCATCTGACCGTGGTTCAAAATTACGAAGTGTTGTCCTCGGATCTTTCCCTTAAGGGACTGATCCCGGACCGTCGTCAATAGCCCGTTGTGTTGCTCTAGTACGACGTTAACTAAAATTACCAAATTACCTTAACCACTATACCGGTTGGTCGGCTATTTTTAAAAGAATTCTTTCCTTGGCGGCATTGGAAGGGCGCCAAAAAAAAATCGCCAAGGTCGTTGCCACCGCTCATAAACGTAGACTGTAGCTGTACCTGGGCCCCCTAGGTTTTTTTTTAATTACAGGGGCGGATTAGAGTAATTAGTTCAATATGAACTTCGTATATTTGGGTTTCTATTTGGCCACCTTACCTTAGCAAGTTTAACGTAAAAGTAAACCACTGAACATTATATGCAATATTACACTTTTTTTATCTAACAATCGAGAACACAAAAATTTGAATTACCTCTACGTCAAAATAGTACGAGTACTTGTGGGAAATCATCTGTCCTTATCACTGCCTCAGAACGTCATGACATCGACTTTTTAAATTCCTGGTTGCTCTCCTGGCGGCATTTTATCCCCATTCTTCTTCCAAGACACGTTTCAAATTATCTTTGCTTGTTATTGGATGGATGTCAAGAGCACAGACCATACGTTTTCAAAGATATTGGTGTCTGGAAACTGCGTAGTTGTTGTTTACAGGGCTAAGGAAACTGCATTTTCACATTTATTGCCATATACTTTAGATCGTTGTCTGAGATTAGAGTGGTAGATATAGTTTATGATATCAACAAACACAACTTTTCAACCGTACTTGTGGAAATACATCAATCTTCATGTTTGATTTGAAATTAAATTTTTTTTATCAAATTGGCCACTTTGAACCATTTGGCATCAATCACAATCAAAAGTATTAATTTTATAAATGTCGATAACAATAACGTTTTTCCAAAAGTGTCAGGTTTTTAAGTGAATTTTAGCCAAATCGAATCGCTGGTTAGATACAGCCAACAAGCTCAAGTATCTAATGCAGATAAATCGAGCTGGTTAAAGCAGAATATTGATCTGGTTAGATACAATCAGCAGCGAGCAAGATCGACTGTTGGATACAGCCAGCAAGCCGGATGGTTCGCGGTCGGTTGCTTCCTTTCCCATGGATCGTTGGAAGTTCGAACCGTTTGCGAGCCGCTTGTGAAACGTTCGTTGAAACTATTTCCACAACGAGCTTACAGCGATGCATAGGAAAGGAATTAATCAACCGCGAACCACCAGGCAGTCATTTGTCAGTCACCGGTGATGACGATGGAGCCTGGAGGTACGCGAGCAGAAAGAAATGCAACAAACTACTCACGACACCGTCCCAATCTGAACCAAAAACGCCTTTGTGTTCGTCGAAAACTCGACAGGAAGCGGATCACCACGAGCGGTTCACGAACCGTTCGTTTGGTGCCCAAACCCTCGTCCAAATCATGAGAACTAGAAGCTCGCAAACGGTTCGGACCGCAAATGTATACGTATCTTAGTAATCGATCGATGTAGGTTATCTGTTTCAATCTTATTGGGGTTTTATTTTAGTTTATTTTTTCATTTACGGTCTTTTTACTTCTAGTTTCTTTTACAGTCTAAAACATACTTACGATTTATGTAAAAATTATCTTTTTGGTGTATTCAAAAGTAAATTGGTCTATTTTCATATTTTAAGAATAGTTTTTAATAAATAATAGCTTTAAATGAAGTTTCTTCAGCTCGGCCAAGTAGTTATACTTTAATACCAATGTAATGTATAAATTCTTATAACCAGGGATCTGACATGTTTCAGTGGGTTTACCCGTTGCACTAGCAACCTGCGAATAGAAGGTTCCATTCCTGTAACTTATCCTTAGTGTATTTTCTCTTCTTCGTTATCAGTAAAACTTTACTTGTGAGAATGTCTATTAGTGACGTTGAGAGGTCTTATGTTATTAATTTGGCCAAATGTGGTCCTTCTGACATGAAACATAACCAACCATCTTATATGCAGGTTTCAACGAATCCTGGAAATAGTTTTTGCTTCAACAGTTACAACAAGCAGCAAAATGCCAGAAGAATGAAGATAAAAGCTTAATCTTCGTTAGGACTGCTTAACCTGGTTGCCAAAATTATATTGATTCAAGAAACAAATCGAAATCTGCTAAAGTCTAGTTTCTTATTCGTTTTAAAAACGATACCTTCACAGACAGTGTTATTCGCGATGATACCGTTCCAACCAACTCTGTGGACAGAAGCATTCATGATACCAACTGCGATCGTATCCCTTCCTTTATAGTACCCATAGTCGGATTTTATGCAAATCCGTTGGCGTCCAGTCCATTATTACAGGGTAGTGTGTGTAATATATATATATATATATATATATATATATATATATATATATATACACACTACCCTGTAATAATGGACTGGACGCCAGTGGATTTGCTTAAAATCCGACTACTTGTTTGGGGGTATTTTTCGTGGTATGGCCTGGGATCTTTGCATGTCGTTCCTAGTAAGTTGAAGGCCGACGCCTACGTAAACCATTTTGGACAATCAGGTTTTTCTACGCTCTGGCAGTTTTATGGAATGGACGAATGTTCCTTCCAGGACGACAACGCTTCGCGTCATGTTGCAGCCTCTGTTAAGCAGTGGTATCAAGATATGGATGTAAAACGTCTTCCCTGGCCTTCTCAGAGTCCCGACCTAAAAGCCATAAAACATTTGTGGGACGAGTTAGAGCGACGCTTACGGACCTGGAACCACGTCCAAAATCTACAGCTGAGCTGGCGACATTCTTGCAGCAGGAATGGACACAAATACCCATAGCTAGGTATCAAAACCTTGTTAAAAGTATGTCCCAGAAGGATTGCTAGTATAATTGCAGCATGTGAGGGGACCATCCCCCTATTAAAGCATGTATTATTTCCCTTATACCATCACATCTTACAGTCTTATGAGTCTCATCTCAATCTTATATTACCTAGCTAAGAAATTCAAATTTTAAAATAAAATTACATACTTTCTTAAGATGGTTTTTAAGACAATCAAGCAACCACAGATACCGGTGGTTTTCGGGACGCGATAAACCGATAGTAAGAGTAACGGATTAGCAACTGGAGGGTTACGAGTTTGAAACACGATCCAGTCAAAGACCGTCGTGTACAAAAGAGGCTGGTGCAAGTTAAATCTGTCGTGGCCTTAAATATTTTCGCTTTGCCGTGGTGTGGAAGTTTGGAGAGTGAGGGCTCATGTTGGACCTCGTCATCTGACCGTAGTTCAAAATTACGTTGTGTTATCCTCGGATCTTTTCCTTCGGGTTTGATCCCGGACCGTTGCCAATAACCCGTTTTGTTTCTCTGATGCGACGTTAATTGAAATACCTAAATACTTCGAAATCAGCGTCCCTTAGAAAATTTTCTCAAAACAAAAATCCGAAAACTATTTTTACCATCCACTATTGAAGAAAAGGAATTAAATTTTCGTTGACCGTTGATGATTTTTTTTCAAGTCATAAAATAATGTAGCTAAAATTTTGAAAATTGCAGCCTTTAGGCGATTTTACTTATAAAGATACCCCTAGTCACCAAAGTTGAAAAATAGTTACAAAAAGATGGCTTTTAGTCAATTGGGGCATTCTTGCATTAAATTTTAGAATTATTTTTTGCATGAATCTAGTTCTTGATTGGGGGATTTGAAATCCTTGTTCACGTAACAAGGATTTGAAAAATTCCAAACAAAGACTGCAAGATTATTCGCCAAAACAACTATAATCAATAGCTCAGGATGGTCAAAATCGTTAAAATCCCAATTGGTGCCTTTGTGATTCAAATTAGTTGTACCTTCTTTCAAGATCAATGGCGTATTATTATTAGATTATTAGACATAGCAGTGAAACATCAGCCAATAATCTCTGAAAAAAAATAGTGAATTTGGTAACTATTTTTATTTTGTACTACTTAATTTATATTTTGGATATTAAACGTTCAATTTCATCAAGAGCTATTTCCAACATTCTATCAATTTTAAGGAGATTCCTTTGGTTTTAATGATACCAATCTTCTTAAATCGTTAGTTCCAAATGTGAAACACTTGCAGCAAAGTGACAAAATATCTGTAATCTTATGCTAAACAACTCGACAAATCAATATATTTTCCATTGTTTGCAATATTATGGAATATTATAGACATAGTTCAAGAAATTTAATTTTACTGTTTATTTTTCTCTTAATGTAGTTATAATCGTTTTCATTGCTATCTTATCTACTTTTTGAGACAAGATTGAGACAAAAACATTAATCGTCGTTTATGTTACGGCGAGCTTATGTTTAACAAGTCCCAAATTTTTAATTTAATCAGTGCTTTATAGTGATCAATACCTTAAATTTAAAACAAAAAAGATAAATATTTACAAAATCGGAATTAATTTTATTATGTACCGAAAAAGAGTTTAGTTTTCTATAAATTCGCTTATGACGATTATATTCTTCTTTTGGAAAAATATCATTAAAGCAACAATGAAAAAATTTAATTCAGTGTAATGTGTACTTATTCTAATAGACACATTAATCTCCTGACATTCAAAAAGTTTTTACCCAATATTAGATAAATCTGTCGTGTTACGCGCGTATTAGGTATACAATCTGAGTAATATTTGAACTGCTGTTAGCTGCAACATTAAGAGCAGCTAAACAAACATTTCACAACTTGCTTCACATGACAGGCTATGCTCGTCAATTGAAGCATTTTAAAGAGCATGGGGCCGCCTCATAAACATTAAATCTGTTGTAGCCTCCAATGTATTTTATTTGGCATGATGTGAGAGTTTTGAGAGTGGGTTAACAGCTCACACAGATGTGCGTTCGTCATCTGACCGGGATTCCAAATTACGTAATGTTGTCCTCGAATATTTCCCTTCGGGTTTGATGCCGGACTGTCTCCAATAGCACGTTGTGTTGCTTCAGCCTGATTAAACCATAACTCAACATTTACTATTTTTCAAGTATTACTTTCTGCATTCTTAATCCTACTTAAAAGATAACTTAAACATCATAATTTTTAGAATGTTTGATCATTTTTAATGAAACTTCCCTCTCTGGAAATTCCTCTACATGCAAATTGAAATAAGTAATTAATATGCTTAAAATATTTGAGTCATCTGTACCAATAATGATGTCATTAATAATGATAGCTATGTAATGAATTGACTATGATACACGAAACTTTCATATTTTGCTGTAAGGGATAGTTATTTTTATCATTTAATTATCTATTATTAAAAAATGCTGAATATATTCAAATCCCTGTTTATTTAAATTTTGTAATGAATACTGCTTATTTTCCACAATCTTTTTCTTGCACGAAACTCAGCGAGCGTCTTTTAATGATAAAAGATTAACTACAGTTCTATTAAAAGTTTGCTTGAATAAATTTAACACGAAGCTTACAAAGGATCATTCGTATAAATATTCCTAATTAATATCCACTTGAATATTTAAACAATTATACCTTTGCTAGCGAAAGATCCAAATTTTAACAACGCACTTAAATTTTTTATGCAATTATATATGATACAGTTGTATTTTATGTAATTAACCATTCATTACGTTTGCTAATGTAAGCTTGTCTGAAATAACGGAGAAAAGAAATTAAGCTTATGCATTGAGACCACGACAATGTATTGTACTTTAATTATCATTAATATATGCAATTTATTATGTTTGCTAATGTGAGCTTTTCTGAAAAAACGAAAGAATAGAAGTGGACTGTATGCATAGAAACCACGCCCAAACTGGATTATCGAAGAAATTTTAATGTATTCCAGGTTTGGCGAGAAGACAGTCGAGTCACGTGGTTTTGAACGAGCCTATTCTCTAAATAAAATGATAGGCTGGAACGTAAGCATAATTCGCGTCTTCAGCACGAATTCTTGTTATAAGTTCGATCCCAAAAGCAATAGAAGTGAGGACAACCTGGTGAGGGGAAAACCAATTACAACCCTTCTCCTAAAGCGTTTTCACAAATGGACTGACCCATGGTTGACTGCCATCTCTAGAAGCTCCATTACAGCGGATGTCGAAATTTTTTCTTATGGCTTTGTATCATGGGTTGTGGTTACTAAAATTGTTACTTTGGACGCTGTGCACCAACCCTCGCTGAAAGGGAACTAGTTGGTGTAAAAGGCATTGAATTATATTTTGTTGGAAAATCCATTCGTTTAACACAAAAATAGGCTTTTAAAACTTTTATTTTGATCATCTTTCCTTAAAACTTCTTTGTGAATGCAGCATTTCGTTTCACAAAAAGAAATACGAAAAATATAATTCCAAAACATTTCATAACAAGGAATGTGTAAGAAAACGAGTAAGACGAAAAGCGCAAGCGATAATATTTATTATTATAAAAGGAAGTGTTTATGTGTTTGTGTGTTTTCAGACGATCTATATCACTTACAGTCCCGAAATTTGACATACAGGTAGTCCTAATTTTATATAAATTTTGTGCGAAGAGCGAATTTTAAAATTTAATCTAGAGCACTTTTTAATTAATTCATTGGCATTTATTTATTATTTGTTTTCTTTAGAATGGCAACAGTGAAAAGATCACAGATTCTAAATTTATTTTTTCCTTTCATTTCCTGAGCACAAACAATTCCAGCGATACGAAACTTAACAAGAAAAAAATTTTGACCGGCGTTAATTTCTTATTCATTCTTTTGTCCAAGTTTCTCTCTTCGCGATCGTTAAAGATAGAGTGAAAATTTCAACGGATTTGAAATCTGCGGAACATTTTACACAAGATTTATACCTTAAATACGGTGGGGTTTTTTTTAAATAAAGAAGATAATTTTTCAATTGTGTAACTTCTATATTTTCGCACTACGAATTTGGCCGCATTTGACGTGTAAATTTATTATGAACACAAAAAGGACTATTTGAGGTTTTCTGTCTTCCCAATCGTTAAAGGTAGTGTAACTATTTCAACAGATTTGAAAATTGCTCAAAATTTTACACAAGAACGATCAGTTAGTCTGAATTTTATGCGAATTTGTTACATGCCCGTGTCATGTCGGGTGGAGGAAGGAATCATTATTAAATTTATTGTTTTTCTTTTTAATGTTTTAATTTAGAAAAGACACGAAAGGAATTGTCATGGGCAACGCCGTGCTGGCCTGCTAGCACTTATAATAAAACTAATGATAAATATGTAATTTTTTCAATCCTCCATGTCTGATAACGCTTTTCTTTTAATTTTTCGTTCAAATTAGAATTTGAGTTTTTCTGAGATTTAAAGGTTCTATTGTGAGATTATTCATGACTTGAGTTCAGAAGTGTCAGCTTTGTTTCGTTTTAAAATTATTTTATTCTTTTAAACTAATTTTATAAATCAAATTGGTTCTGAAATGAAAAACAAATATTTAAAAATTTGGAAATCAAAAAAATAATTGTACAACGCCATTTATATGGTATAAATGTTTTCATGTTCAAATTTTCTCTGATATACAGTAATAAAACATTGACGACATTCAGTGCTTCGAGCAAATTACAGCGATGAGGAACTTGCACCCGTGAGTAAAATGCTCATTTCTGTGTTTTAGAAATAGTTTGATTGTTAAAATGTTCGAAAACGATAGTTAATTGCCGGAACGGAAACGTTTTTAAATGCCGAAAAGTACGGCAAAAGCACATGACCTCAAAACACTACGTGATTGGTTTGACGTCATTTTGCTCCCCGACAAGGCCAACTGGAAAGACAGGACCCGAAACCAAAATATCACGTGATCAACTTAGGCCCGGTGCACACATCCGGTTTTTCAACGTGCGGCGCCGCTGCGGCATCGAAGTCCAACTATGCACACATAACCGTGAAATAACACAAGTACTCATTTCGCGCCATTTGCGATAAATATTCTATCGAAGAAAACGTGTTTATTTCGCTTACTTGGTGTACAAAAAAGTATATTTTGAAACAAAATAGACGTTACTGGATTCAACCATTTATTAATTATTATTTATATTCCATTTATTTATGAAAACAAGGTACTTGAGAAGGGAGACCCGTAAGCGACGAGTTGTGGCGCCGTGGGGAACTGCAGTACAAATTGCACGCAAGTTAGACATGCGTAGCGCATGTGTGCACTACTTCATTTGATCTAATGTATCTCAGACCGCGCTTGCGTTGCGGCAGCGTCGCCGCACGTTGAAAAACCGGATGTGTGCACCGGGCCGTATTCGGCGTCTTGGACTACGAGACGAGTAAACAACGACCATTTGCATGGTGAAAGGATGGTATGTAGTTAGTGTATGTTAAGTTGCAACTTTTGGACGATTTATTGCAAAATGGGGTTATTGTAATTTTATTCAGTTTTAACATTTGTTATGGCAACCCTAAAGATTTTTCCTGACGATATTACAACGTCTTATGATTCGTTGAGGAAGAAAATACGCTTTTCCATCTTTGTTTAAAACGTAGAACAAACGGAGTAATTTTATTTGGAATTGTACCGCTATTTTTCTCCGTGATTTCCTGATATTTGCTCCTTGTATTGGAAATTTTGGACTGGAATTTTTCTTTCTGGATTGATTTTTATTTTGAAATTGGAGATTGTGTAAGTTCCAATATTTTTGTTTTGCTGATTGATTTAAATTTGGTTTTTCTTTGAATATTTGAATGTGCAGTTGATGGTGAAACGCTATTTTTCTCCATGAATTAAATTTGATTTTTGAAAATGCAGATTGTTAGCTACGATTTTTTTCCCCTTTTGTTGCTGACTTCTCTTTAATTGATTTGTTATGGCAGTCGTTTCAGTTTTCGCGCTTTTCATCCAGTTTTAAGGCTTAACCCTATTCAGAAGAAGAAAGAATTCTACAATGCTTCGTTCGTTGGATTGCGTTTGCAAGTAGCGTTTTAAAAAGTAAAGTAAAATATCAGCATATATAAGTAGGAATATATAAATAAGAATAATTTTTAAAAAAATGAAAAAAAAAAAACCTTTTTAATACAATGAAACAATTTTCTCATTTTTCTGTGTGATATTTACTCTAAACATGTCCGTTGTTGTACGATGTTTCATCACTTAGGTCCAGGTTTAGCTCCTTGATTTTTAAAAGTTGTCGGAAAGATGTAAAAAAGTGAGAAAAAACAACGCCGTTTAGAAAAACGTCCGGATTTCGGACGTCCAGCTTGTATTTGCTTAGATTGGCTGCCATCTTGATTTGGCGCAAAAATTTAATTGGGATACTACAGTAGCGGATAATAGAACTCCACCAGTTGCACTTACAGTTATAGCTAGGAATGTAATACTTTAATTAATTGGTACGGTTTTCTTTTCAAATTGATTTAATGGTCATTAAAGATATTAGTATTAAAGTCATCTATTCACATACAGCAATTAGTGCACATTAGTCATGAAAAAATACTCCGAATTAATTTACAATTCTGCTTTTTAGATGTTTTGAAGAAATTGTTTTTTAAGAAAGGTGATTAAAATTAGCTGTTGTACAATTGTATCATCTTGTAATTGTTCATCTTGTATTAACATCTGACTTTTGTTTGAATTCGATCTATGAAAAGGTAGATTGCTGAACATTAGTTTCCATTTGTTCTAGTTGTTTCAACGTTAGAATTCTGTTTTAATTTGTGTTTATACTTAAACTGGCTATGAGAAATGATGTAATGACTGACTGCTTACTCTATGCTTTTATATTGCTATTTTAGTTGAACAAAAATATTTGATAGTGAGAGATGAAAATTGTTTTCTTTTGTATTATAAATATATATTTTGTTATGTTATCACTGTGCTTGCTATCTCTTTAAATCTCTTATTTTTTCACTACATGTGTTACATTGTATGAATAAAATTTTACTAAAATAAAGAAGAATCTGAACATTATCTGTGTCTGTAGTTGTAATTTTCTTTCATATACTTTAGAGTAAATTATAATTAAAAGTAGTAGTTTTCCCTCCCTACTAACTAAATGTATTTAAAACAGTATATTTTAGTGGAGTGTTTGTTAAATTGGGTCCGTGCTTGGTTCCCGATTCTCAGAAAATTTTAGAAAAAATGAATAAGAACTCGTAAAAATATGGTATATGTATACATATTTTATAATTATTTTTAGCTACTTTTCTTACATTTCCTTTTATAACATCCACGATTTTTTATTAGGCATATTATTTATATAAGGATTGCAAAAAAATATTACAAAAAACACCAGTGCGCTGTGTGAAAAGTTTGGGAAATGCTGGTATGATTTAGTGTATTTTTTCCGGAATGTCCAACTGTAATAGACATTAAGTGTTGAATATTCTTTTGAAAAAGGCGCAAATAACCTGAGTTATGAAAAACAAAAATGCCACACATCGGATATTATCCGCGCAACGACGAATTGCAATTGATTCAACGAGCGGAGATCGGCAGAAGATCGACTAAGATGGTCACGTGACTTTCTTTCACGTCGTTCGCTTCGTGGCCTGTCTTTTTAGTCGGCCTTGGCTCCACGTTGTAATGTTAATGTTTGTCTAGCGTGTTGAAATTTCTTATTGCTTGCTCTATTTATTTATAAACAATCAATTAAAATTTTTTGCCTGCTATTTTGTGTTGCTGTTTGTTTTTGTTGTTTATTCCGTTTATTTTATAACTGTATATTAGCTATCTCTCAATTTTAACTTGCCTTTTTTTATTTCTATCTTGTTTACAATGTCTTCAATACCTGGATTTGTTAAAGAGCAATCAGATAATTTGCCTAAAATCGATTCACTATCAGTTTTCTTTTTTGGGAAATAATCCTGATTTTATAGGAGCTGAAATACGAGGATTTATTATGAAAGCTTTTAAGTACCTAATTATAGTGTTTTCAGCCACGTAGTTTTTATTTGATGAAGAAATAACGATGGAAACAGAACAAAACATTCAAATTGATGAAAGGCCCCTGAACTTACAAGCCGGAGACTTTGTGTTTGTGAAATTACTCATGAAAAAAACTTTGAAGCATTTCCTGGCAAAAATTTTAAACATTTGTGAAAATGGTGACTTGGAAGTTTCCTATCTGAGAATCAAAGACAAAGTGAAGTCATTCATTTTTCCTCAAAATGTGGATGAATCTAGTATTTCTCTGACTGACATTGTTTTCAAAACTCCATCTCCAAGGCAAATACTTTTTTGAAGAAGATTTCTCAAGATTTTTTCAAACAGTTTGATTCATATTACCTATATATATTCTCTTTTTTTCTCATTAGTATATTAATAGTTATCTACTAAAATATTATAACGAGAATCCAACAATTTAACGAGTGCCTAGCATAAATATAATTCATAAAAATATTAAATAAAATTTTTTTGCAGCTGTTTTCATGTTTCCTTTTACCCACGGCAAAGGTAACATTACCCAGAAGTGACTTTAGTAATAGTTTTCAATAGAAATCCTCTGGTGAGCAAAGTTATCCCTGTTGTCTAGGTAACTTTGCCCACCAGGTTTTTTTGAATTATTACTGAAAGAGAAAGCAATGAAAATATATTTAAATACCATAAATCAACTCATAAGCCCTCCCCCAAGCCTTGAAAATTTTTCCTTTCTCCAACTGATAGAGAAGTACACGGATTTTTTTACTAGAGATTTAAAATTGGGAAAAGTAATCCCGGTTGACGGTACGCTAAGAAAAAGCTTCTCCGGTGTTGTAATCGTTGTATTTGTGCAACAAGGTACTAAACAATATTTAAAAGACGGTTTTCCAATAGTAGACATTTTGAAATCTTATTCCGTTTTGTACAAATCCTTTTTGGATCAAGAAGAAAGAAATACCGCTTGCTATTTCAACGTCGCTATCGAAGTAAACAGACCTCGTGGAGCACAGTGACGTCACAAGAAGCGGCGTAGGAAAACTAACGTTTTTGAGATGAAGTAAGTAGTGCAAACTTGAAATTTGTTTTATTTTACCTTTTCGGGCTATAAAAGTACTTTCCATCACATTTTTTCATTTTCTACATTATAAAAACATAAACAAAAACGTGCAAGTTCCTCATTGTTTTGGACTTTGATGGTAACACTTTTTTCCACTGTTATATGATACCCCTAAAGGCAATGTGAAATGGAAGAATGGGGGAGTTGTGAAAGGTATCTGCATACTTTTAAAACTCTGTTTTCACAAATTTCACATTTTTCAAATTTTAAATATTGTACTATATGACGCTATATACCTCTACAAATCACTTCGAATTTTACTTCTACGATCACTAGAACTAGAGATGAAAAAAATTTAAAGTATTGGCATCTATATTCGACATGGGGCTTATATTGTTTCTATTTTTTTCTCGACCGGAAGATTGCAAGCTCGTATCCAACCAAAGACCATCATGTAGAAAAGGGGCTGGTGCACGTTAAATTTGTCAGGGCCTCAAATGTCCTCTCGTTAGTGTTATCTGGAAGTTTGGAGAGTGGGGATGCCAGCTCAAGTGTCACCATGTAATCTCACCTTGATTCAAAATTACATGGTGTTATCCTCGGATCTTTCCCTTCGTGTCCCGGACCGTGGCCAATAGTCCATTGTGTTGCACCATTGAGACGTTAATTAAAATACCTACCATACCTACCTTGTGTTGTGTATCGGTCTTACCAGAATCACAATTGCTGCGGGTGTCACTTCGTGGTACTCCAAATGACAAAATTCAAATGAAGAGAAAATATATTTGAGTAAGTTTTACTTTTATTATTCTGAGACATTCATATTCTTTACACATTTCGATGTTTAGTAGATACATTTGCGACGCATTCAATAATTATGAGAAATACATTTTAAGCCGATTATTATGCCTTAAATAATGAGAATTCGCTATTGGGAAAAAGATTATGTGATCTCTTAAGTGGAAAACTATTTTATGGGTCTTGTAAAACATTTTTATGCGCGAGTTAGTGGGAGGGTTGTATTTCCTCTCTTTTAACTGCTTTTAGGTAAAGTCAGTTTTTATCTCTATTGCGTACAATAACTAGAAAGAGGTCGTATAGAATTGTTGGGATGTAGTATTGCATGCCATTGTGAACTTATAAGGAAACGGCTTTATGGTGTCTTGTATTCGTTCTTGTTCTCTACACCGCTTAATTGTATGCTCTTGAATAATAATGCATTCTTGGCATTTACTCAAAATTACGCGGTGTTGTCCTCGTATCTTGTCCTTCGGGATTGATCCCAGAACGTCTTCAATAGCCCGTTGTGTTGCTCCAGTGAGACGTTAAAATATCTACATCTTGGCATTTACATCTAATTTGTGGAACCCATTGAAGATTTTCTCTGTCTATGTCAGTGATCTTCTCCCCTCAGTTAAATCTGTAATTGTTAAACATAGCACTCCTAACTGCGAAACTTTCGTTGATAGTTCTGTCCTCTTATATGAACTGTAAACTCTCTCTTGTTCTTTATCTACAGCAGCCTTCTTGTTTATTTTTGAGGATTTTTCTTGATGCTCTCTCATTCGGAATAACCAGTTGTGTAGTTCCAATGCGACGTAAATTTAACTACCTTCAATTCAAAATAATATTTTCTTTAACTTCTATATCTGTAGTACAACCTTCTGTTACCATGTTCGAATTTTGGTAGTAATACAGTCGATCCCGCATATAGCGAAGTCGAACAAAACACTAAAAATTATTCGTTATATCCGATATTATAAAAAATGAACTTACCCGCATGTTCTGAAGCAAAAGAATTTTCACACGAAGGCTTAAAACTTTATTTCATATAAGTAGGGAAAAGTATGTAACTTTTTTTTGAACAGTTGGATTTACAATGCAGTTACATAATTTTTTTTCCAGTACACTAAAATTATCACGGCAGTCAAAGTTACGCAATTCAAAGAACGCACGTAAATTTTGAAGACGGTCCACGGCAGATTTTGACGTCACTAATTGTCTATTTACTTCAATTTCAATGTCTTCCTCTTCGGAATCATCAGAACTATTTTGTAACACTGCTGCAATTATGTCGTCGTCTGTTTGTTGTGCTTCAATTTCTACGTTGCAATCGCTATCAACATAATCAGCAAAAGTAACATCCCCATCCAAAATTCTTTTTTCCTTTAAGGTTTTCCACAGGTAACTTTCTTCAGGCTCAGAAATGAAATCTGAGTCCCCAAGTCCCCCTAAAAATCATGCATGTGTCCAGCAGTTATGTATGGTTTTCGATTGAACCAAACGCCAGTTATCTAAACATTGGCAAGCAATTTTAATGTCCGCAACAAAGGGCAGATCTGTTTCTATATTCTAAAGAACGTGTCAAATAATCTGAGATCTGTAATAAACTTTCACGCATTTTATTATGCCCATATCTAAAGGTTGCAGCTTTGATGTAACACATTTTGATAAAAACACTTACTAAACCTTCCCAATGAACCAATCTGCTTGATATGTACTCTGTCTTGTAACATAACAAGACAAAATCACAACTGTCCTCCTATATCCTGTTTACAATTCAAGGTTAAAACATGTGACCCTAGTAACCAATAAACAACCAACAAGCAAAACCTCTTCTCCCACGTTTCTCGAAAATTTTTCTCCATTGCCTCTTTCCCTTTTCGTTTTTTTCGTCCAAAATTGGAAAAAAAAAAAGGGGGGGGGGGTGATTTGGTTACTTGCCAGAACCCAAAACTTCGCAGTATCCGATATTCACGCCTCAATACTTTGCTATATGCGATCTTTTTAGCACTATTTAATATCGCACAGTTCCAAAGGGACAGAAAAAAAGTCGTAATAACCGATACTTCGCTGTATCCGAGCTCGCAATAAGAGAGCTCGACTGCATAATCAGTCCTTTTATTGTTTTTTTCTTAGATTTAGTTGATTCTTCACTTAAACTTGATTGGTACTCCTTTCTATCATCAACTGTACAAAAAATAAGTGTTGCGTCCATAATTCAAATGCTTTAGCGCGCTTAAAAAACCATTAATTTTTCTTTTTGAGAGCGGCATTTTTAGAATAATAGCAGCTGTTTAAAACTCATACTGGAGTAAACAGAACACGCATGAGAACGTTATATTTTACTGCGTAATGGGTAAATGTTGTAATATGCACTTAGCATTTTATGTAAATTTTGTTTCGCTTTGTGTTGGATGAAGGTCGTTTGTGCACTTAAAATCATCATCAACCAGGATTATACTTTTATTCTGTGTACATAACACCTTCGTCAACCAGTATCTTTCAAAATATAGGTAATTGGAAACTGAATTATGGAGAGTACGATAAAGAGTCTCATATAACCTTCTTTCACAGAAAATATCAAAATTTTACAAGATGTGCACACATAACACCTTTATCCACTTGTCCCTTCAATTGCTTTATTTCAAAATATGTATATACTATGCAATATTTACACGTCCAAGACGTGGAAGTAAAGGTCATAATTTAATTAAACTAAAGTTAATGCTGTGTTTCAAATTGTAATATATTGCATTTATTTTTCTTGTTAAGCATAAAATTACAGTGTTGCAGTACAAATTGTAAATACCATACTCATTTTTTATGTACTGCTGTTTGTAAAAAATGCAACACATGAAGGAATCATCCGAATGAAATGAAATTTGCAGCAAATGTCAATTATAAGATGTTATGCAAAGTAGTTAAGTTTCAGAGCCAACACGCATGCGTGGTGTGAGCAGCGCCCTCTGAACTGATGTTAAAAGCGTATAAATATAGGGCTGTAGCGGGACTTTGAAAATAGTGCATGGTTATTTTTTAGTGGCGAACGTTTAGTGAGACCTAAGTATGCCTCCACGACGAAATAGGGTGAAATTTCAACAACTTACGGAGTTTGAACGGGGAGAATCATCGGCTTTCGTGAAGGAGTATTTCCTATCGCGCAATAGCAGCTCTTGTGCAGCGGAACAGTTCCACAGTGATGCGAGTTTGGAAGCAGTGGACCAACCAACACCGGACAACTCGAAAAACTGGGAGTGAACGACGGAAGG
Organism: Metellina segmentata; assembly: GCA_947359465.1. Lineage (NCBI taxonomy): Eukaryota > Metazoa > Arthropoda > Arachnida > Araneae > Tetragnathidae > Metellina > Metellina segmentata. The sequence continues at coordinate 71,063,918 of OX375880.1, read as the reverse complement.
TGACGTCAGTGCGCGATGATAGACACCTGGCCCACATGACGGTGAATGACCGTACAGCTTCTTCCAGGCAGTTGACAGCATTTTGGTCTACTGCTACAGCTGTACTAATGACGGCTTCGTCAATTCGCCGACGTCTTCTGCACTGTGGACTGCGTGCAAGGATTCCTTTATACAGGATCACCCTCACGTCAAACCATCGGCGGCTGCGTCTGCAATGGGCTCATGAGCACAGAGCCTGGCGGGCTGATTGGCAACAAGTTGTATTTTCTGACGAATACCGCTTTAATTTGTGGAACCATGATGGCCGTATTCGTGTTAGACTCTATGCCGGTGAACGCTGCCTTCCAGAGTGCGTTATCGAACGTCATAGTGACCGAACACCTGGAGTTATGGTCTGGGGTGCGATTTCGTATCATGGACGATCTCAGCTGCTACGAATTGAGGGTAATCTGAATAGCAACAAGTACGTCCGTCCGTGAAGTGCTAGAGCCCGAAGTCATTCCCTTCCTTCAAGGCATCCCTGGAGCTATCTTTCAACAGGATAATTCTGATGACTCCTTCATGGTGTTGCATATTTTGCAAACAGCAGTATAATTTAATTAAACTCTAAGTTAATGCTGAGTTCCAAATTGTAATTTATTGCATTTTTTTCTTGTTAACTATAAAATTACAGTGTTACAGCTAAAAATTTATACTCACATACCCATACATATAGTTCATACTTTTTCGCATTGTCTTATTGTCCTCTAGCAAAACCCAGCAGTAATCACTCATCATTGTGGAATCCCTCCTACCTGATTCTCTCATCCTAAGTTCGGACATCTTAGTGGAACATATATTCTTGACTGGTCTTAGGAAGGATAGGTTTTCGGTTGTCAGGAAGATGAGAAACTACAGGAGGAAGAACATTTTAAGGACAATCGACACCTTTGTATTTTCAAGAACTTCAAATAGCTATTGGCAGTTTTAGTTGCTAGTAGTTACAGCTAGTTTCGAACTAGCAACCCTCTGGTTGATAATCCTAGATTCCATCAACTGGGCTATCGTGGCAACTGCAATTATGAAGCTAATTATCAAAATGAAGAAACAAAAATGAAATTGCACATAAACACAATATATTCCTTACTATTATTAGTATCACTATAGTAAGTGTGTCTGTATGGGGTAAAACATATTTAGGCAACAAATGTTTTTAGTATCTAATTCCCCATTCTTGCTCCTCAATGCTTTCCTGTTTCTCTTGGAGACCAGAATTGCCTCTCAAGATTCCTTCGTCTATCAGAGGGAAGTGGTAGAGTATTTAGACGGAAATTTTGGTCTAGAGGTTTTCCGTGTAATAAAAAGGAACCATATTAAACTGCACTATTGCTCTGGGAAAATTTTGAATTCGGGTAAATTTTGTATAAAAAATCATATTTCTAACTTAGATTTTATGTTATTTTATGTTATGAATCTTCTTAATCGATCAAAGCTTTTACGGACATCCTGTATATAGAGATTTTAATGCTTCTTTTAAAAACGTTTGTCTTTCAGAAAAAGAACTATAAAATATCGACCATAAATTATTGTTTGTATAACTTCTTTACAATCTATCATTTTCCCTCTAATTTAAATGTGTGCGGTGTGTATTCTGTTACGAATAATTACCATGACCGATGTTTAAAAGTTATGCATATGTACTTAGTCCAAGAGTATTAAAGAAAGCAATTAGTAACGCTCTCTCAAAAATAAAATTTATTTCAAAACTCCTAAAAACGCTTTTTGAGGCACTTAATAACCATGTTTTCATAATTTGTGAAAACAATGTTTTTATAACAGTTGGTTTGTGGCAATCGCATATTTAATTGTAGCGTAATTTAATTTTCTGGGAGTGTAATGCTCATTAAAGAGACGAATAGGCGAAGTACTCTCCTTTTCTAAAAGACAACGGTCTTCTTTTTTTTCTTTCGAAGAAATATCCTTTCTCATTTACGCAAATTACACAATTATGCATTTCTCTAATTGAAACTCGTAACTAAATGTTTGAAAACGGTATTAAAACGCATAAATATTGCAGTTCCTAACTGTTCAACATCATTGGGTGGGATTGTCTCTTAAGATTTTTAAGCACTGACTTCTTTTTAAATGAAATTAGATCGCAACACGCAACATGCACTGCATGAAATGTAGATTTTTTTCCATTCTGCAGATTCCATATTGCAGAGGACATATAAACAAACAACAGCTCGTCGGACTATCAAAGTATTATCATTTATTTGGGTCTATTTAATTGGGTTTATGTAAATCAAGATATTTTGGAAATATCGGGCCAAATTGAAAAGGGCGGTAGAATGACCCAAAATAAACATTTTTTGTCAAAAATGTGTGCCAGGAAATACCGTGTTGAGGTGGTAGAGGACTTATATGGTAGAGGGCCGCTGCTTAGGTCAATTGATAACAACGTTTCTATGGAGTTAGCGTCATTCTCTGTACGGATTTTAAACGACATGCATCACTGCACGATTACGGAGGTCACAGATATGCATCATATTTGTGAGACTGTGAACGAAAACGGACTATTGTTTATATTTCAAATGTCTTTAAAATTTAAAAAATAAACTTTTTAAATAAATTGAAATGTTTATTTTGTCCCCCTTTACCACCCTTTACAATTTAGCCAGATATTTTTTAAACACCCTGCATTGTCTTTATCAATTCTATTAGAGACGGTTATTACAATGCTTATCTGTTCCTCGTCATTGGGTGTGATTGTCTCTAAATATTATTTAACCCTAACTTATTTTTGAATGCAACAAAATGGTACCGCGTAACATCAATTCCGTGATACATAGGTGTATAATTTTCCATAATGAATAATTATCCATGTTGTATCATTTTAAACGCATTATCGACGAACAGCAACTCGGCGAGCTATGAAAGTTTTCCATTATTAGGATCTACTTACTCCTGGGGCTTTGTTACATAGACTTTATCGATTCTATCAACGACGATTCTAACTGAATCCAATTTCTAGAAAGAGTTTCCTTGTACTTTTTGCAAGTTTTGTTACAAAACTTTTTCTTGCTTATTCAAACACAAAGTTTATAAGTTTAGTAATTCACAAGTCGATCTTTCTCTTTAAAAGATAACTCATTCTTCTGTCCCGGACTTAAAATCCTTAAGAATCGATTTTTCATTTTAGTTTAATAAGGACCTTGAGAAAGAAAAAAGTATTTGCTGTAAATCCTTAGAAAATTTAAAAAGCCTTAGTTTTAGCACAAACACTACATATTATATTGCGCCTGTATTTTCAAAGCAAGGTCAGTCACACTCGCCTAAGGTCAAGTAAATAAAAATCGACGGCGTAAACTAAAAAATGATGGTTTTAAAAACTGGATGTGAAACCCAAAGTAAATGTTCGTAAAACTTTTTTCACTTATGTACTCGTGGGTTAATCTTTTTCAGAGATACAAAGATCGCGAACCTCCGTTGGTGGCCAGAATCGCTAGGTGTTATCTTCAATAAGTCACACGATTGGAAATTTAGGGCAAAATTCAATTAGCTAGATAATGCTCTAAAATGCGCAGGCCTCCATGGTATAACAAAAATCTGTGAACAAACTTTTCAGTCATGAATATTAACAGCGAAAATTAGAACCACTTGACTAATGAAAATTTAGAATCATTTTACAATTTTGGCTACGACAAAAGTCGAACCAAATTTTTGAAAAATTTGTTAAGTTAATGTAATGTTACGGCATCAAATTAAATTCTTTATTTACTTTCTATCATTTTTCGTTTTGTACAATATAAAACATAAATAACTAATGTAAATAAAATAATAAATATGATACATAATTTTCATAACTTTATGGGTTCCCTCCTAAAAAGGGGTCTAGAACTCAAAAATTGAAAAAAATTCCAATTTTTGTTTATTATCTTATAAATAAAATATATATTTCTGAATAAAATGACACCTAAATTTTGTTTCTACCATACAACCGGAAATATTCGACTTTTTATAAATATGACAGCGACAAATCAAACGAGTCTTCATAATTTTAAACATTCTTTTTCTCCATTTGTGTTAAATGGGATTTCAATAGTGAAAATGGATCTAACTTAAAAACTACTTGTCATAAAATGAAAGAAATTTTCTAGATTTATTTTTCAAATATATTTTTTTAATTTGTCTTTGTATTTCTTTTCATCTTAATCTTCTGAGAAATCACACGCATAAATCCGTCCTGTAACCGGGCTGCGATAGACCGGTTACAGGACGTTCTTCAAAGAAACCGAAGAGTTGTGACTTCGAATCCAGCCTAAGACCGTCGTGAACAAAGTGGACTAGTGCACGTTAAATTTGTCGTGGCTTGAAATGTCCTCATGATGGCATGATGCGGAAATTCGGAGGTAGGATCTCTGGTGTGACCTCGTCATCCGACCACGGTTTAAAATTGTATGTTGTTAATTTCGGATCTTTTCATTAGGCGTTTGATCCCGGACCGTCGCCAATAGCCCGTTGTGCTGTTCCAGTACGACGATATTTAAAATACCTATCAACATACCTACCATCCTGCAACCACCATTTGTCAGTGCATAACAACCAACCAGTTTTGAACTTGACCAATGGAATTTTTCTCGATTCTTTCAATCAACAGAGCCGATCAACCGGTATAGTGGTTAAGGTGTTATCCTCCAGATCGGAAGGTTCCTGGTTCGAATCCGGGTCCGGGCATGGATGTTTGTAAGCGTAAGGTGTAGAGGCGGCTGGTGCACCTTAAATCTGTCGAGGTCGATAGTCCTCACATTGGATTGGTGTGGAAGTTTGGAGAGTGGGGGTGCCAATTCAGCTGTTGCTTCATCCTCTGACTGTGGTTCAAAATTACGAGGTGTTGTCCTCGGATATTTCCCTTAAGGGATTGATCCCGGACCTTCGTCAGTAGCCCATTGTGTTGCTCTAGTACGACGTTAATTAAAAATTACCAAAATTACCAATTCAATCAACAGATGGTGGTTCAAAATTACGTGGTGTTGTCCTCGGATCTTTCCCTTAGGGGATTGATCCCGGACCGTCGTCAATAGCCCGTTGTGTTGCTCTAGTACGACGAAAATTAAAAATTACCAATTACCAATCAACAGATGTGGTCATTTTGTCATTGAGTGTTGTGGCGTTAAAGTAACACAACAGTTTTCGGACATTTTTCGTACCTCTCAGATATATAACATGATACGGATTTTAGTGTCAGTAAGCAAACGTGCATCTCCGATCTGCGAAGATTTTACTTCTGCTGTCGAAATACTCTAGCAAAATATAGTTGATAGTGATTTTGGCAAAGTTAGTGTTCTACCTATTAAGTGTTGACCAATCAACTATCATCTATCAATTAGGAATGTATTGTTTGGAATTCTTATTGGCGAAGTGCTTAAATTATATCAGGAAACACGTATCACCACAGAAACAGTACAACCATCTACATCTGACTTGAAAAAATTATTTCTCTCATGCAAAATAACTCATTTTTCGTTGCAAAAATCAATCCCACATTTTTTTACTTTTTTAAACTTGCCGTTCTATACCGCATATTTTAAAACACATTGACTGAATTAGTAATGTGATGCTACGGAAGAGCCATCAACTGTTAAAAAGCATCGATATAGTGCTTATCTGCTTTTACCTTGCCCTTGAAATCAAGGCAAGGAAAGCCATGCGGGCAACAACAAAAAAAAATTCTTCTATGTAAATACCGCTTAATGCATCAATGACCTGGCTCTTCCCAGCATTCGAGGACTAGCATACAAATGACGTCTTAATACTCTTCTGCCGATACCTTCACTTGAGGCACTCAATGACCTTCATAGGTCATCCAATCTTAATAAGCATTGACATCAGTTAAACTCCCTTCGATCGCGGTGCAGGCCAGAAAACGTGGTTTTTTGGAAGCCTTTAGGTTTTCCCCTTTTGGCCTTGAAGACTGCGATGGCGTGGAGGGCATAGGAACTTGGCACTTTTTTCCACTTTTTTGAAACGAAAAGTAAAAATTTAGGTATGTAGGTTAATAGGGATAGCAGAGAAAGCATTTTGGCGTTAAATTAGCATGCAAAGCGGTCCGATTCAATGCGCAGTGCGCGGTGAGGCGAAACGATTTGTAGCCATGGAGTCGAAGCGGGCACTCGATTTTCCAATTCCGCTGTTGGACGAGTATTCAGATTTGGGGTGTTTTGTAGTGCAAATTTTGAAGGGCGATATTTTTGTTTTGTTCGTCCTCTGATGGGTGGTTGGTTAAATTGCGGAAATTGGCAACTATTCTCGTAAGGGCTTGTTCTCACGATTCAAGTTTAATTAACCTACTAGGGGGCCAGCCCATGCTCGCTAACGCTCGCCAAACCCCCGGAGGATTGCTTCGCAATCCTCATTGGTTCGCTGCGTTAACCTTGCTCGCTTCGCTCGCATTAATGAAGACATTGTTTACAAAATATATTTTTCGAACGTAAATTTGTTGCTCTACAGAAAAATTATACAGTTCCTCTGGAATCAGAATTCGAACAATTTGTAAATCAAATGAAAACTTTGAGCAAATTTTTATTCGAAATGTGAGCGCTGCTTTGGAAATCGAATACCCATTATATCGTTTGTAAACTCCAAAAACTCGACTAATATTCTTTTTTTTTTTTTTTCAATAAAATTTCATCCGATAACGCTATAAATTCAATTGAGGCGCGACGCTTCGTGGTAAATAAACAATCGTACAGTGTTGCCAAAGCGCGACAACAAATAACGTCTTTTTTGCGTGCCGCGTATTATATATATAGATTAGGCCCGGTGCACACAACCGGTTTTTCAACGTGCGGCGCCGCTGCCGCAACGCAAGTGCGGTCTGATATCCTAAGATCCAATGGAGCAGTGCACACATGCCTCCAGCTCCGCTGGGGCGACGCACGTCCAATTTGCGTGCAATTTGTACCGCAGTTTCCCACGGCGCTGCACATGAGTCTCCATTCTGAAGTACCTTGTTTTCGTAAATAAATGGAATATAAATAATAATTAATAAATGGTTGTATCCAGTAACGTCTATTTTGTTTCAAAATATACTTTTTGTACACCAAGTAAGCAAAATAAACACGTTTTCTTCGATAGAATATTTATCGCAAATGGCGCGATAGGAGTTCGTGCGTCATTTCACGGTTATGTGTGCATAGTTGGGCTTCGGTGCAGCAGTGGCGCCGTACGTTGAAAAACCGGATGTGTGCACCGGGCCTTATAGTTGATCAACAAATGTTGAATGAAAGCTACAGTGAGATCATTTGTTTCAATAAAGTTGATCACCTTTTTAGTGGATCAAAAATTGTTTGACCCCTTCAAGCTTTATCGTTCAAGTGATGAGTCTCATGTCATTTGCTTTCAAGTCGAAACTTGTCTTGAAACGCGTGATCTCTGCAGTTGACTGTCAAGTTCACTTTCAACTTATCAATCACTCGTTCTTGCGTTTCGTTTTTAGATATGAAATAGTTTTAAAACAATGATCCTCAAGTGATCTGTAAGTGTGATACCAAAAATTTTAGAACTGTATCATAAGAATGATTGTCTTTGGAACCACCGACTGGATAAATATGAAAATAAAGATGCAAGGAAAATGCTTTGGGTTCTATTGTCAACGAAATGGTAATTGGTGTTCTTACTATTGCTGATCTGAAGAATAAAATTAAGATACGATTTTTGCTCACGTTAAATAAAATTGATTTTTGTATTTTTTAACCTTCAACTGCTTTCGTGGGTCTCACAGACCCCGAGTCATTTTTGACAGGTCATTTTCTTCCCTTAAAGTGAATATTGGTCCCTGTCCTATTTAGTACCTTTTTACTACGTCCAACAGAAGCCACATTCCAAGACTGGTTTGCCTGCCCCAACTATTTCGTATTTCACACTATTTGCATTTCTTAATATATATTCTTGCATAAGTGGTCTCTTAGATCCCTTCACAGCATTTGCGTTACCGTTCTTGTTGAATAAAATCGTCTAAGTTTGAGTAGGGAATTTCGATAGAGAGCTTAAAATGGCAACAAACTTTACTAAGAAACGACATGTGTATGTTACACAAAAAGAAATTCAGGATATTGTTGATAATTGGTCGGAAATAGAGTACTGGGACAGTGAAATTTCGGATATTATTAAAAGCAAACACGAAACGGATTCGGAAATGTATGCAGATGAAGATGAAGACATTTCAAGTGCGTCTTCACAAGAAGAAAATTTCTACGGAAAAAATAACTTCAAATGGTATACCTGTGGGGAACCTTATCGTGCCGTTAGAACACCAAAACACAACATAGTTTTACAGTTTCCAGGGTTGAAACGTCCTGCAAAATTAGGTCCAAAAGCTGAGCTTGAAGAGACATGGAATCTACTTAACTTATATAGTAATATAAAATATATTTCATGTTAAGCATTGAAGAATCTAATTTTAAAATACATAAATAATAATTATCTAAAGAATTTTTCATTAATATATTATATTAATCAACTTTATACGCACTTTAGTGAGAGAGGTCTGAGAGACCCCTCCACACTAGTTACGAGACGGTTTGTGACACAGCAGTTAAGGGTTAAACAAAACTGTTACTACCTGCACAGTGCACAACTGATTTCCACGCCATTTTAAAACCGAAACTGTTGACCAGTTTCTATTGAAATGTGTGAAAAAAACTGATTCCACATTTAACTTTTATGGATCAGCTATAATCGGTTAATTAAACTTGATTCAAGAGAACGCGCCTTAAACGCTATCTGGATTATCGATTGTGCAAGGTCCAATAACGGACAAGCAAATGCAAGCTGGACTGATGATATCGAAATGGAGAAATAGGATCGCAGGATTTATTTTTTAACTCGAGACGATGTAGGTGACAATTGTGACATTTACAAAACTTTACTTTTATAAAATGAAATAAATGCAACAGATTTTGCTTTCAATCGGAATTGGTTGGTTTCGTGTTCAATGGAGCAGGATCCATATTTGATGAAGCTATGCCAAACATGACAGAAAATGCAATGAGAAAAGAACAAAAAGCAAAAAACAGAAAGGAAGACAAAAACAGAATGGAGGTGAGGGCAGAAATAATTGGGAGGAAAAATCACAACCTGTACCTTGAGATTGTGAAGCCCGTACACACCTAAGGAAGATGTTCTCCTGAGGACCCAATTATAATTGGAGAGCTATGAATAGCGATATGCATTACCCAGATTATATTTCTAAAAAGGCTCAGTAAGATGTGAAGCATTTGCTACGATGGACAACAAACCAATAAACCTTTCTGGAGTAATCAAACGGCCAAACAAAGAGCTTCGATATCAGACAGAATGCCTAGTGTATGCAAAAAATTATAGTCGTTATAATTGAATATTAAAATTGACTAGTACTTTTTATAAGCAACATTTCCTTCCAAGGACAACAAATCAAAAAACGTTTTTGTAAAGGTCAAATGGCCATAAAAAGAGTCCTAATCTGACAGAATGAAGAACATATGCAAAATATTCACAGTCGTTATAATCGAATATTATAACGACTAAGTAGTTTTGCATAGCAGCATTTGTTTTAACAAACTCATAAACCAATAAATATTTCTGTAATAACCAAGCAGCAAACAAAGGCTTGCTTCTAATACAAAATGACAACATATAAAGGACTTCTGGCAACATAATGACAAGCCAGGTTTTTCAAATATTTCAATTGTTTTGAGCATTATGTCATAATGGTCATACAGTATGTCAGAAAAACAATTTTAAAATTTTTTAAAATTCCAAAATTTTAGAAATTTTCCTTGATTTTTTTAATGCCGTTTTGAATTTTTTTTTCATAGCAGAGCCTTATTTCTGTGTCCAGATTTTTAATTGTTTAAAAAGGATTTAAATGTTTTCCATCACCTACAGTTCCGCCACAATAAAGTATAAGAGGAATAATTTTCAGTGGAAAACTAGACGATGGATAGAGATTTTCCATCTTGTGTTACCTAAACGCTCACGTAAGATACATTGGAGTTACCTTAAAATGTACAATACTTCACCGTTTCAACGACGTTTAGCGTTTAATGTACTTGGCTTTGGCTAATTAACTATCATGCATTCATTTGAAATTCATTCTTTGGAATTTCTGTTGGCGACATGCTGAAATCGTTTTTGAAAAAAAAAAAAAAAAAACTAGTGACATCACATTCGGAATCCGTACAGGAAACCTTTTTCCACCACAATAACGCAACTACCACCTACATTTAGATTGGCAGTAAAGACCTTAATAACAGACCCAAATAAAACGTGACGATTTCTCAAGATTTTACTCCTAAGGAAATTTTTCGAAAACGAACGACTGAAAATAACAAGTTATTAGATAACCATTTTATCCACAATTTTTTTCGTTTTTCTATCATACGATATGGCTCGAACGATCGTTAAATTAGTTTTTTGCAAGCGATCGTTATCGTACAATGCCTCTTGAATGTATGTACTATCACTCGTTTGACAGAACAATATTAACTTTAATCTTTTGCTACAGAAAGGGTAAATACCCATCTAATGGCTTAATCTGAACGGATCAAGATTTCATTGATTCACATGAGCGTCGAATATTTTTTCGTTTTCCTTCTCTTACATGTCGTTTGCTTTGTTTCAGATAATTGCTGTTATTCGATAGAGAACAAATAAGTTTAATTTTCGTTGTACATTGTATCGATTGATATATGTTTTCAGTTGTGTATCTCTAAATTAGAAAATATTCCAGGTCGCAGAATAGCACACTAAACAGAATTGAGAAATAAGATGCAAGAAATTGATATTTTAGGACTAAAGCTTTCAGAATTTCACATGTGATGTGTTAAATTAAAAAAAGTTAAAACTAAAGATTGACAACAAATTTAAATTTACTCAATTACTTCTCCCTTCCCACAATTTTGGTAGGTAGGTATTTTAATTAACGTTGCACTGCAACAACACAACAGGCTATTAGTGACGGTCCGGGATCAAACCCGAAGGGAAAGAAAGACCCGAGGTTCACTACGCAATTTCGAACCACGGTTCAGATGAAGAGGTCAACAACTGAACGGGTACACCCTCTCCAAACTTCCACAACTACCCAAAGTGGACTTTTGGCCACGACAGATTTAAGGCGCACCAGCCATCTCTCTACACCATGCGCTTATAAATATCCATTCACTGACTCGGAATTTAACCATGAACCTTCCGATTTAGAGGCCAACACCTTAACCAACAGACCGGTTGGTCGGCAACAGTCGAGGTAATCCAGTTCGAGGAACAATGGATTATCAACAGGTGAGTTACGAGTTCGATACTCGATCCGGTCAAAAACCGTCGTGTTCACCGGGTCTGGTGCACGTTAAATCTGTCGTGGCCTCAAATGTCCTAAGGTTGGCACTGTGTGGAAGTTGACGAGGGTGTGCCCGTTCAGTTGTTGACCTCTTCATCTGAAACGTGGTTCAGAATTACGAGTCGTTGTCCGTGGATCTTTCCGTTATGGATTGATCCCAGACTGTCATCTATATTCTGTTCTGCATCTCCAATGCGAAACTTATATTCTAATCACATTTAATGCTTACTTCAACTTGCTAATTTAGAACTAAACAATTTGCTGTGTATATGTTAGTTGAAAGTTTCCCAAGGTGATTGTTATTTTAAATCTTTAATATTATAAAAGGAAGTGTTTGTTTGTTTATTTGGGGCCGCAAAATCCTGACGATTCTATGACACTTACAGCAATGAGATTTGTCACACAGGTAGTCTGAATTATTTGCAATTTTTTTATCCTGGTATTGATATTTTAATAAAGAACAAACAACAAGTTTCGCACTAAAAATTGATTTTGATTATGTTAATCTTTGATTGCTTAATTTGTACTAATTATTTAAAATTATTTGTTTTTAGACCAGTGAGTAAAAATTAAAACTATAATTTTCAATATTCGTTTTCTTTTTTTTTTCTTTTATTAAAACATCATGAATACGAAATACAAGTGCATTAATCATAAAATATGAAGCTTTCTTAGTATTTTAATTAAAATAGAACAAGCCATTGGGCACTTTTCTGACATTAGATATATGTTCCTAAAAAGATATAAGACTGGTGGTACGCCAAAAATTTCTAAACATTTCAAGTGGTGCGCAGTTATTAAAAGGCTGAGAACCCCTGTCCTAGACCGTTAAAGTTAGAGTAAAAATTTTAACAAATTTGAAATCTGCGGAAAATTTCACTTTAGATTGATACCTAATAATATGATTTTCTTTAAATAAATAATTTTTAAATTGAATATATCTTCAACGGATTTTAAATCTGCGGAAAATTTTACACCAGATTAACGCCATGGGCACGGGTAACGCCGGGCTAGTCACGCTGTGGCTAGTATATTATTAGCGAGCTACTTGAAGAAATATATGTTATCATCGATCTGAGGCGTATGCGTATAAAGAGCGTATTTAGGAGTTTAAAAAAATATCTCATGCATATGTAATCTTTAATTACTACGTACACTTAGTTTTAGCGGTAGCTCAGTCAGTAGAGCGTCGGGCTCGCATCGGAAGGGTTGTGGGTTCTGTCCTCAGCGGAGCCTGCAATTCTGATGGTTGCGAGATCGGCGCTTGACCTGGCTTAAGACCATCGTGTTCGCTAATGGTGGCTGGGGCACGTTAAATAGGTCGTGGTCACAAAGTCCCCCTAGTTCCCATACCAAATCAATACCTCTGGGGGAACCTGATCAGGGGGTTATCGGCCTCTGATTGGGATCTAAATTAAGATATGTGTGAGTGAATGGATGTGTGAAAGGGACCTTCCTGTAAAACGGATGTGTCATGTATGAAGAAGTCCAACCCTCCGGGGCAATGGCACCCCCAATTGGGCCATATATGGCCCGCGACAACAAAAACAACTTAGTTTTAGCAGCCTGACGATTCATTAAAAGTATTCCCTCAGAAATATAAGCAAATCATCAAACTTTTTCATCATGAAAGAATGAAAATGTATTTCTCAATATCAGATGTATTGGCAAAACTTTTTACCATACCCGGAAGGCTTTCATCAAAGTTTCGTCAAGCAAGAAAAAAACGTTAAACAACTAAATTTGAAATTATGTCCACCCTTGCACAGAACGAGTACATAATTTCTTATCCACTTACTTACATGCTCTCGTGTTGAGGTTTCGGGAAAAGTACACCGCGTGTGTTATGTGTGTGCGTGTGTGTGAGCGTCACGAGATTTCTAAGTACAATTGATTTTACCCCACAACAGACATGATCACCATCGATAGGCTGAAAGAATTCTTGGAAAGATTATATTGATCAAGAAGGTCAAGACTGTTTAGAAGTCATGTGGGGAAAATGGAGGTATCAGGATGAATATATAAGAGGTGAAACACTCAGAGTAAACTATTTACATTTTGTGCAAAATAACAATATTAAAGTGCCTAGTAAACATTCGCAGACAAATAATATTTTCAATTACAAGTTATTAAATAAGAGCTATTCTTCCATTTCTCTAGCAATGATTTGATAATGTATGAGGTTGAAAAATAAAATCATAGGAAATCCCCTGGGGAAATTGCAAGATTGTTTGTCAATGATGTATGCAAAACCAGAAGTTGGTTTTGCTCAGATTTATTTTAACGATTTCGATGGAAAGGATTCATTGCATTCAATTTCAAAAAATTCATTTACTCTTTCAAAATATCTTTCTCTCGTAGAAATTATAAAGAAATGCGACAAAAAAAAATCTTTCTTGGAAGGTTTTCTTGTCTTACCGAAGCCGAGAAAATGTTATATCCGTGTGTTTCTTGATTCAAATATAAAATGTAATAGAATAGAGAATAGAAAGACAGTCGAATTAAAAAGGAACGAACGAATCTGAAGAACTTTCATTCCAGCAATGCGTTTAATTCTGTTAGGAACCCAGAAACGAAGGCTTACAAGTATCTCAATCAATAATGCATGGTGTCTTATGTTGAATCATTGGTAATTGCATTGGGGTAAAACGTAGCATCGACTGTATAGAAACCGCGTATTTCTTATTAAATTGAACTTCAGTTTTGACTCTACGCTCTGATCCCACTTCACCATTGCCATCATAATAGTCAAACGTAAAAGCATTAAAAAGGCTTATCTATGAGAGGTGTTTTCTATCAAGTGAAATATAGATGAGTACTATCTCAATCAATAATGCATGGTGTCTCATGTTGAATCATTGATAATTGCATTGGGGTGAAACGTAGCATCGACTGTATAGAAACCGTGTATTTCTTGTTAAATTGAACTTCACTTTTGACACTACACTCTGATCCCACTTCACCATTGCCATCATAACAATCAAACGTAAAAGCATTAAAAAGGCTTATAGATGAGAGGTGTTTCCTATCAAGTGAAATATAGATGACTGTACTCTTTCTGCGTCGGAGTGTGTTTCTTGCACCTATTCCTAACGCTGCGTTACATAGAGGAAATATAAGAGTGGAATGTGAGAGAAGGTAACATTTTATGTGCCCAAGATTATGCGACCTAAACTAGTAGAGACGTGACTATTATGCTACTTTCATTTGTTGGATAGAAACGAACATTCATCATCCGATTGGTCGATGGGACGGGAAGAGACCGCCCATACACTTGATTCATTATCTGATTGGTCCGTTCGAAATATAAATAGACTTAAGCTATTTCACCACTCTATATAAAACCACCACTCTAAAGCTATTTCACCACTCTATGTAAATGCGCATTCACACACCAACCCTGTCATACGACGTCAGCTATAAACGAGGCGATAAAATGCCAAATCGGCCAACCAAGGCAATTTTTCACACTGCAGTCACGTGACTATTAGTTGACATGCTATTCACACTTTTTGAAGCTCCTCTCGATACTTATATTTAGCTCAGTCTACTTATATTTTACGGCGTCAGTGTTGGATCACTTGGCTTGATTTTCAAATACGATTTCACCACTTTGCCTATAGAAATTCTAAAGAATGGTATTCCAAATCCATTTATGATAATTGGTTTGCTAACGCAAATTAGATTAAATGCCAACCGTCGTAAAAATAGCGATAAAATGAGTTTAAATAAACCCCGATATAAATCATGTGAGAGCATTTGGGTTGTGGAAATAAGATCTACGCAGTTCATCTGGTTTGTGTGTGTGTTTGCACCAAAGATCCTTCTCACAAAACCCCCTTGCAAAATCTATTCTTAAAAACCAAATTTTTAATATTTCGAAATTGTAAGTCAATTAACGGATCCGAATTTTAAAAACGATATTGTTTTCATATTCGGAACGTGTCGGCAAGGCTTGTTTTTCGATTACGATTTTCAGAACTTCATCAATAAAAATTCTAAAGACTGATTTCCGAATCGATATATCACAGTTGATTAGCCAACGCTAATTGGATTAAATGCCAAACTTCCGCAAAAATGGCGATCATCTGATTTTAAATAAACGATGATATCCATAATGTTAGAGCATTTGGATAATTTTGTAATTTTTAGTTGGAATGTTTTGTTGGAGAAAGATCGTTTTAGTTTAAAGAAAAAAATTATATTTGTGAGATTATTCTTGAACTAAATCACCTCACGGATAATAGTGACTTAACTTGGTCCCCTAAAGAAAATTAGACAAAACTCTGCTGCCGACGAACTCCTTCTTAAATAAACTAAAGGCTTTCTGCGATACTGCTCTTTGCTCAACTTCTAACATAAAAGAAACTTACTGGATATTTTTGTAACACACACTGTAAAAGACATTTCACTTTAAGAGAATAGCTGAATAAAAAATAGGTTCCATTAACATTTATCAGCATTCACTTTGCACAACTGGTGGACTTATTATGAGATGAAACTAAAGTTTGGGTTATTTCATTGTCCTACAAGATATTTTAATTTTTCTTTTATCACATCTATGACAATGCGGTTCATTATTTTTTATACAAAATTGCGATGTTTTATCAAATAAATCTAAAATTGTTAATAGCGACTAGTTTTATGTCGTATTTTTAAATTTACAAGATGCTTTCACCTCATAGTGCCCTTTTCGTGTTTTTTTCTGTGTATCAATTCTGCATTCTGCCATTGCATGTATATGCTGTCTTCCTGGTTAGTTCACGCTCCAAATCCCTCTCATAAACAGTAAAAAAGAAAAACTAGAATTCATTTCAACTCTGGAATAGCGAACAAATTAATTTATACATCAATAAGAAAAATTAGAGGAATCGAAGCTTTTCGCGGATGAGGCATTTTAAATTCATATTTCTTGACAAAGAACCTCACAGAAAAACTTCTGGAGATTATATTCCTGACAGCACTGTTGCATACCCACGGCATTTGCAGTTATTGCCACACACACAGTCTGAATTTAATCCCTGGAACTTTCCACACTTGTCTTTCCGTTACTTATTTTTATCCAATACGACAGCGAAAATATTTTTCCATCATCAAATCTGACGTGTTGCCATCCCGTGATTCGCTGATTCATTCTTCTAGTTGAAACGAAACATTTGGTTTTTCTTCTGCGCGCTATCGGCTTTTCTTTTATGCTTTGCTCATCTTCTTGCTTTTACTTTTTTCTAACTCTGGAATGGAAACTAATTTAATTTTTAAATCAATGAAACATTTGGAAAACAACACGGTTTTTTTGTGGATGAGGAATTTTAAACTGCAGGGGGATAAAACACTGCTCAAATTATATTTTTGACAGCAATAACTTTTGTACCTACGGCGATAGGTGGGTAGGTAGGTATTTTACCAACGTCGTACTGGAGCAACACAACGGGCTATTGATGACGGTCCGGGATCAAACCCAAAGGGAAGGATCCTTTGACAATACGTCATCTGAACGTCGTTCAAAATGACGTGGTGTTGTCCTCGAATCTTTCCCTTAAAGTTTTGATTCCTGACCGTCGTCAATAACCCGTTGTGTTGCTCTAGTACGACGTTGATTAAAACATTATCAATTACCGATTGGATTGGTAATTGGTAATTATTAGTTAACGTCATACTAGAGCAACACAACGGGCTATTGACGACGGTCCGGGATCTATCCCTACCGATTGGATTGGATTGGACCCCCTAGGGGGACACTGTTTCACCTGTGCTGCTTTCAGCTGCATAGTCCGCCTTACAGAGGAGATTCTGGGATAAGGGAGAGCTGAGCAATCCACAATACATACATAAAACATTTAAGTACACAGAAGGGGAAAGGCAAGTGAAGGGCAAAACGTGTAAGCACAAAAATGCAAAATGACAAAAGAAGAGGATGACAAAGTTTGAAAAATTGACACAGAAGAAAATGGAAAAACAAAAAAAGGACATAAACATAAACAAAAAACAAAATCAAAACAAAAACAAAAAAACATAAAATTATTTTCAAAAATTTTTTTTTTTTAATACAGAAGTCAGAACGTTAAATACAGAAGTCAGACAGCCAAAATGACCTATAAAAGTTTCGAAAGAAAAGCAAAGTTATTTTGAGAACTTTCACTCATCTCTCACAGATGTAATCAATGTTGGAGATTACAAATTCCATCACTTTAAGGATACTCTCTCTTAACTCTGTAACTAAATTTAATTTGAACTTAAATACCATTGAAGATATTACACTAAATTTTGGCTTACTGGTATTCCATTGCCTTACACTAACAGAACCCAGTTGCATTCCCAGAGCAGAAATATACTTTTAATCAAAGTCACTGGCCTCTTAGTCGGCAATGGTATTAGTAATTTTTGATTAGCGTCGTATTAGAGCAACACAACGGGCAGTTTACGACGGTAATTGGTAATTTGGTAATTTTAGTTAACGTCGTACTAGAGCAACACAACGGGCTATTGACGACGGTCCGGGATCAGTCCCTTAAGGGAAAGAACCGAATGCAACACCATGTAATTTTGAGTCTTCGTAAGATGAAGAGGCAACACCTGAACTAGCAACCCACTCTCCAAACTTCCACACCATGCTGGTGAGAACATTCGAGGCCACGACAGATTTAAGGTGAACCAGCCGCCTCTACCGCATACGCTAACAAATATCCATCTGTTGACCCGGATTCGAAACAGGAAACTTCGGATTCTTATCTATATTCTAACACCTTCACCTCCACACCGATTGGTGGGCTGACCTCTTATTCGGACTGATCTACCAAGTACGTATTTTAATTAACGTCACACTAGAGCAAGACGACGGTCTATTGGCAAAGATCCAAAATCAGTTCTAAGGGGAAAGGTAATTGGTAATTTTGTAATTAACGTCGTACTAGAGCAACACAACGGGCTATTGACGACGGTCCGGGATCAATCCCTTAAGGGTAAGATCCGAGGACAACACCTCGTAATTTTGAACCACGGTCAGATGACAAGCAACACCTGAGTTGGCACCCCACTCTCCAAACTTCCACACCAACTCAACGTGAGGACTTTCGACCACCACAGATTTAAGGTGCACCAGCCGCTTCTACACCATACGTTTACAAACATCCATGCCCGCACCTGGATTCCAACCAGAAACCTAACGATATAGAGGCTAACACCTTAACCACTAACTGGTTGGTCGGCTCAAGGGGAGGGATCTGAGGACAACACCACTTAATTTATAAGTACTGTCAGATGACGAGGCACCTGAGCCTGCACCCCACTATCCAAATTTTAACACAACGCTAAGATTACGAAATTGGAGATCATGACAAATTTAACATGCACCAGTCCAAACGTATACGAGGGGTTTGGGTTGGATCTAGTCTTGAACTTGCAACTCTCTGGTTGCTAATCCGCTACACTGGCTCATCTGTCACTGTTAAATAACGTTAAGTAAATGGATATACACACAAAGAAAATTTCAGAGACACAGAATGGACAAATACACTCAGTGAGAAATCAAACCAACCCCACTTACAACTCGAAAGTTTTTTAGCTCAGTGTTGTACTCACTTCATACAGCTATTTCCGTAAAAATTACGAACATAAAAACAAATTAGTTTTGAGACTGTATTTTTATAAAGTAGTACTTCAAGGTTTGAAATGTTGTATTGCACTTTCTTTGGAAGAGAGCAGCTGTTCGGAAACTACATTTTGAAAATTTTAAGTTGAAAAGTCATGAGTCTTTTCAAGTATTCTTTAATGACTGATTTCTCAAAAGTGATTTTTTTGCCACATAATGTACCTTTTCAAAAAACTATCAAATGTTAATACTAATTTTAATGAAGTAATCTTTTTTAAGATCTCCTGTTTACCGTTGTAACAACATAAGTACCCGAGTGTTGAACTTGTAGAACATCTAGAAATACGCCAATAAAAATATGTACACACAGATATACAGAAAAAACGAAGATAATTGAAAATTCTATACTCTTAAAACGTGAACATGTACACAATCTTTCCACAAAAGTTCCTTGCGTTTGCAACATTGGGCACCCCACTCTCCAAACTTCCACACCAACTGAATGTGAGGAATATCAATCACGACAGATTTAGGGTGCACCAGCCGCCTCTATACCATACGCTTATAAACAGCCAAGCCCGGATTCGAATCAGGAACCTTCCAATCTAGAGGCTAACACCTTAACCACCAATCCGGTTGGTCAACCGTCTCTTATGAGGATTCAGTTTCAATTTTAGAAAACTAATTATATGAACTTGTTTGATTCAAAATAACAAAACGTTTTTTAAAGATTTGGCAGGAGGATAGTTAATTAATGTTATGAAGCAACATAACAGAGGTTTTGCAACGGTCCGGGATCAATCCAGAATGGAAAGATCCTAGGACAAGTCGTCGACCAACCGGTATAGTGGTTAAGGTTTTAGCCTCTAGATCGGAAGGTTCCTGGTTCGAATCCGGGTCCGAGCATGGATGTTTCTAAGCGTATGGTGTAGAGGCGGCTGGTGCACCTTAAATCTGTCGTGGCCGAAAGTCCTCACGTTGGTTGGCGTGGAAGTTTGGAGAGTGGGGTGCCAGCTCAGGTGTTGCTTCGTCATCTGGCCGTGGTTCAAAATTACGAGGTGTTGTCCTCGGATCTTTCCCTTAAGGGACTGATCCCGGACCGTCGTCAATACCCCGTTGTGTTGCTCTAGTAGGACGTTATCTAAAATTACCTAGGAGAAGTCTTAATTTTGAACCACGATCAGATGACGAGATCAATAACTCAGCTGAAACTCCACTTCTCAATACTTCCACACTACGCCATGCCAACGTGAGGATATTTGAAGCCACGGCTGAAATAACCTGCACCAATCTCCTTTGTATACGATTGTCTTTGGTTAGATTCGAACTCGTATTTCTCCAGTTGGCAATCCGTTGCTCTACCAACTGTACCACCACGGCCACTTTAAAGATTTGTAGAAGGTAAAAATAATTATACAGCGCATTTTATACAACACAATATATTTTCACTTTCAACTTTTCACTCAATGGTAACAGCAAAATACAGTAATCATGTGGTGTAAAATTGAATCGTGAATTTTAACGAGGTATGGTATGGTGTTTTTAATTAACATCGTACTAGATAATACAACGGGGTATTAACGACGGTGCGGGATCAATTCCCCAAGATCCAAGGACAACAAGTAATTTCAAACCAAATGATGAGGTCAAACCTCAGCCCCCACTCTACAAAATTCAACACCACGAGGATATTTGATGCCGCAACAGATTTAACTTGCACCAGCCCCTTTTGTACATAACAGTGTTCGACTGGATCGCGTTTAGAACTTCATCTCTCCAGTTACTAATCCGTGACTCTTCCAATCGGGAAACCACGTTCCGAAAACCATCGGTATCTGTGGTTGCTGGATTGTCTTAAAAACTTTCTTAAGAAAGTACAGAGTGTCCGCATATTTACGCACAAATTTAGAGAGAAAACGTAAATAATTGAAAATTCGTCATTCGCTTAAAACATAAACATTGTAGACACACAACTTTTTCAAAAATATTTCCCGTGGTTTTCTTTTAGTTAGTGAATTTTATCGTCGGCTTATATAGTTTTATCGACTCTTCAATTTTTATCGTTTGGTTTTCTTAGCGCTCAAATTGTGCGAAAATAAAGTTCCACGTCATTTTGTTCTTCATTGCAAAATGAGTTTATCCCGCAAATTGTACGAAAATAAAGTTCCATGTCATTTTGTTCTTCATTGCAAAATGAGTTTATCCCGCAAATTGTGCGAAAATAAAGTTCCATGTCATTTTGTTCTTCATTGCAAAATGAGTTTATCCCGCATTCAGAGAATTGCGCTTCTTGGGGCTTATTTTGAATATAAATTAAATAAAATATGCAAATAATTTTAGACATAAATATCCAAATGATGCAATACCGAGTAAAGATACGCTTTATCTACGCTATATACGCTATAATGGCAACACCAGGATCGCAACAAGGAATTTTCAAATCCGGACAGTCGCAACCAGTTTTTTGTCAATCCCAATTAGCCATCTGGAATTCGCCACGCTCGCTCTCCTGTTTACTTATCTTTATCCAATACGAAAGCGAAAATACACTTTCTATCATCAGATCTGACGTATCGCATCCCGTGATTCGTTGATTCATTCTTCTACTTAAACGGCGCATTTCTTTCTTCCCTCCTTGCGGTATTGCTTGTACTTTCACGCTTTGCGTAATTTCTTTATTTATCGCCGTCTCCGTTGCTAGAGAAACGCTGTTCCGCCTGTAACACACACGTGAGCAGCGCTTTCGAAATAGTATTGCACTTCCTATATTTGTAGCGATAACTTTTTTTCCCTTGCGAGTTTTCGGTTTTTAACTTTTCAGCTGCCTGTAGATTGAGCAGCGAATATGTAACCGGTTTCGCTATTAGACGCACATCGCAAATTGTCGCGTTGGATGGGTTCTGGAGATTGAATTGGGATCTCGGGGAGGGAGACTGTTTCTCGAGAAAGGAATTCCGGAGCGTATCTACGATGACCGTGGGATTCCGTGACATGGTTTTATTTGCACAGTAATGGATATGCTAAATAGCGGTGGATGAAAAAATTTCGGACTCCATTGGCGGTGGACTTTTTGTTGGTGCCTCTGCGCCAACCACTCGCCAACTTGGGGTTCCACCATGTTAATATCTTCATTAGGCTATATGCTTTTGATCAGATCGGACGTTTTGCGTTCAATTGGGATTTTTCCCATTGTCCTTTTTGTAAAATTGGGTAATGGTAATTTTAGTTAACGTCGTACTAGAGCAACACAACGGGCTATTGACGACGGTCCGGGATCAGTCCCATTAAGGGAAAGATCCGAGGACAACACCTCGTAATTTTGAACCACGGTCAGATGACGAAGCAACACCTGAGCTGGCACCCCACTCTCCAAACTTCCACGCCAACCCAACGTGAGGACTTTCGGCCACGACAGATTTAAGGTGCACCAGCCGCCTCTACACCATACGCTTACAAACATCCTTGCCCGGATTCGAACCAGGAACCTTCCTATCTAAAGGCTAACACCTTAGCCACTATACCGGTTGGTAGGCGTAAAATTGGGTAATGGTAATGATAAGTTTAGTTAACGTCGTACTAGAGCAACACAACGGGCTATTGACGACGGTCCGGGATCAGTCCCTTTAAGGGAAAGATCCGAGGACAACACCTCGTAATTTTGAACCACGGTCAGATGACGGAGCAACACCTGAGCTGGCACCCCACTCTCCAAACTTCCACGCCAACCCAACGTGAGGACTTTCGGCCACGACAGATTTAAGGTGCACCAGCCGCCTCTACACCATACGCTTACAAACATCCATGCCCGGACCCGAACCAGGAACCTTCCGATCTAGAGGCTAACACCTTAACCACTATACCGGTTGGTCGGCGTAAAATTGGGTCAATCCACCTATATATAGAAAATGCGTGGCGGAAAAAGGGTCTCTATTTCTTTCTCCCTGTTGGCAACGATCCGTTTGTTTACAAATCTCAACCACGGCGTCAAATATTTTCGCTAGGCTGTTGAGCTGCTAATTTAAAATGAGTTTTTTGCGATCTGATATATTTTTACTGAAAATTAATTCATTTAACGATGCTATTCTTATGTGATAGTGATAAAGCTAGACTAAAATACTTTCAGAAAGATTCTCTAGCACACTGCTCTCAGAAAAGGATAAAAGTTGCTTAATGTTTGCAATGTGTCAATATTATATGTTAGATGAGCAATGATTTTACATCAGAAAGGTTTTCACTTGCTCACTGCTCTCATAGAATGACAAAAGTTGCTTACTCTTTGCAACGTGTAAATAGTATAGGTTAGATTTTTTTGGCACTGTTTGTATATACTATATTATCTCAGATATATTTTTAACTGTAAATAAATTCACTCAATGATGCTATTCTTTCTGTGATAGTGATAAATCTAGACTAAAATATTTTAGTGTTCGATGATGGAGCAAAACGATCCAAAGGAACTGCGTAAGCAATTCCGGGGGTTGGCTAGAGACAGCGAGTAAGGGGCGGTAGACCCCTAGTTATATATTAATCTACATGTTCTTTGTTAAGTTTTGAATAAAACTAAAAACTACTGCTAAGTTGCGTCATTCCTTCTTTATGCTGTTGACGCTATCTACAAGCTTAACACAAAGATACATTTGGGTGACAAGATTTATCTTGTTTTCCTAAACTACTCATAGTTTGGAATGTACAACTTAGTTTTCGCATTTTATTTGAAGCTGGGAATTTGATACCACCTCGAAAATGATTCATCATCAACATTTTACAAGATTTGTCCTCATATGAGAGGAATTTTCACTGTAAACATGTTTTTAAACCAGACAAAAAAAAGGAAGAAAATTTACATCTGTAACGTAAATGTTCTCTCATGGTACATATCAGGATAACCTTAAAATGCAATTTATCGCGGATTAGAGGGCGGTTTGGCGTTTAACCTTTTGACTTCGCCTATAGATATACCAAGCGCTATTCTTATAACTTTCATCGTACAACTGATGTATCGGTCATAGTCTAAATTCTTTCTTGTAGCGAACACGGACGTAGTCTAAAGGTTAATCTAATTCGCGTCGATCAACAAATTATCATACGTCAATTCGGTAATGGTAATGGTAATTTTAGTTAACGTCGTACTAGAGCAACGCATCGGACTATTGACGACGGTCCGGAATCAGTCCCTTAAGGGAAAGATCCGAGGACAACACTTCGTAATTTTGAACCACGGTCAGATGACGAAGCAACACCTGAGCTGGCACCCCACTCTCCAAACTTCCACACCAACCCAACGTGAGGACTTTCGGCCACGACAGATTTAAGGTGCACCAGCCGCCTCTACACTATACGCTTACAAACATCCATGCCCGTACCCGGATTCGAACCAGGAACCTTCCGATCTAGAGGATAACACCTTAACCACTATACCGGTTGGTCGGCGGTAGATATCGGGATAACCATAAAATGCAATTTATCGCGGTTTAGAAGGCGTTTGGCGTTTAACCTTTTGACTTCGTCTATAGATATACCAAGCGCTATTCTTATAACTTTCATAGTACAACTGATGTACCGGTCATAGTCTAATTTCTGTCTTGTAGCGAACATGGTGTAACTGCTGGACAGGACGTAGTCTAAAGGTTAATCTAATTCGCGTCGATCAACAAACTATCATACGTCAATTCGGAAGTCATTAGTTTGGAGAGTAGAGTGCTAGGGAATAGGGAATTTTTCTAAAGAAAAATCGTCTCATAAAAGGGCCGAGTAACGGATTAGCAACGAATTAGGAGGCTTGCGAGTTCGAATCCAACCAAACACCGTCGTGTACAAAAATGATGTGGAAGTTTGCAGAGTGGGGTGCCATCTCAGGTGTGACTTGGTCATTTGATCGTCAACAACGCTTGTCGGCCTAGCTAAATTAGGTAATTGGTAATTTTTAACTAACGTCGTACAAGAGCAACACAATGGGCTATTGACGACGGCCCGTGATCAAACACGAAGAGAAAGATCCGAGCACAATAGCACGTAATTTTGAATCACGGTTCAGGAATCCCTGTCTAGTCAGACATATGAGATTAATTGGTAGATAGGCACTTTAATTAACGTCGCACTGGAGCAACACAACGGACTATTGACGACGGTCAATCCCCCAAGGGAAAGATTCAAGGAAAACACCACGTAATTTTTAACCATGGTCAGATGACGAGGTAACTTTTCCGAACTGGCGTCCCTCTCTCCAAACTTTCAGACCACGCCAACGTGAGGACATTTGAGCCCACGGCAGATTTCACGACGACGGTCTTTGGTTTGATTCGAACTCGTAACCCTCCGGATGCTAATGTGTTACTCTTACAACCGGGAATTGTATGGTGGTTAAGGAGTTAGCCTCTAGATCGGAAGGTTCCTGGTTCGAATCCGGGTCCGGGCATGGATGTTTGTAAACGTATGGTGTAGAGGCGGCTGGTGCACCTTAAATCTGTCGTAGTCGAAAGTCCTCACGTTGGGTTGGCGTGGAAGTTTGGAGAGTGGGGTGCCATCTCAGGTGTTGCTTCGTCATCTGACCGTGGTTCAAAATTACGAAGTGTTGTCCTCGAATCTTTGCCTTAAGGGACTGATCCCAGACCGTCGTCAATAGCCCGTTGCGTTGCTCTAGTACGACGTTAACTAAAATTACCAATTACCTTACAACCGGACTTTAGCGGCCCCTTCACCAAATTATTCCTTTGGAATCCCTGTGATGGTACGTACCTAAAATTAATTGAGACCCGTATACACTAAATATTAAAAAAATAAGGATGTGTGAGAAAATTTAAATTTGTGAGAAATTCTCTAAGTTTTACGTGTGCATTGCCTGAATGCCACATTCAATCGAAAAACGGGCACTTTTTGTGTTGGTAGGTAATTGGTAATTGGTAATTTTAGTTAACGTCGTACTAGAGCAACACAACGGGCTATTGACGACGGTCCGGGATCAGTCCCTTAAGGGAAAGATCCGAGGACAACACTTCGTAATTTTGAACCACGGTCAGATGACGAAGCAACACCTGAGCTGGCACCCCACTCTCCAAACTTCCACGCCAACCCAACGTGAGGCTTTTTGTGTTGGCACATTGCTATTTTAATTAACGTCGTACTGGAGCATACCAACTGGCTATTGGTGTCGGTTCGGGATCAATCCCCCAAGGGAAAATAGTCAAGGATGACACCACGTAATTTTGAACCACGGTCAGATGACGAGACAACACCTGACCTGGCGCCCCACTTACCAAAATTCCATACCATCTTTTTGTGTTGAACTTCAAGAAGATAGATTTTTAGTTGAATATACACAGGGGGCTACTGACGACAGGCTTCAAGAAGGTATTCTTTTGATTAACATCGCACTGGAGCAACACAACGGGCTATTGGCGACGTCCGGGATACTGCCAGAAGGGATAACTTGGTAATTGTTTAATTAACGTCGTACTAGAGCAACACAACGGGCTATTGACGACGGTCCGGGATCAGTCCCTCAAGGGAAAGATCCGAGGACAACACCTCGTAATTTTGAACCACGGTCAGATGACGAAGCAACACCTGAGCTGGCACCCCACTCTCCAAACTTCCACGCCAACCCAACGTGAGGACTTTCGGCCACGACAGATTTAGGGTGCACCAGCCGCCTCTACACCATACGCTTACAAACATCCATGCTCGGACCCGGATTCGAACCAGGGACCTTGCGATCTAGAGGCTAACACCTTAACCACTATACCGGTTGGTCGGCTGCCAGAAGGGAAAGATCCGAGGAAAATACCACATAATTTTGTACCCCTGTCAGATGACGAAATCACACTTCAATTTTCAAAACTTCTAAACCCCGCCAACATGAGGATATTTGTACACGTAGATTCAACATGCTCCATCCCCCTTTGTTACGATGTTATTTGGTGTTTTCAAGAAAAAATCGCGTGGTATGATTTTCCGATCGATTACCTCCTATCTGATCGGCCTATATACATTGAAGGAACAACTTTTTATTGTACTTTTCAAATTTCGATCAGTTTTGAATTTTTTTATCAATAGAGTGTCTCCCGTGATTTATTTTTTCAAACAATTATATAGATTGGGATGTGATTGTAATCTTTAAATGGAGGTTGTGGAGGTTAGGCAATACTACATTACAACACACACACACCATTATACATCTATATATATATAACCCGAAAATATCTCGTTTTTGTTCAGAGGGTTAACTCAAGTGAGAAGACTGGAATTCTAATAGTTTAACTGTAACAATACCTGTGCAAAAAACGTAAGATTACAAAAATATACAAGGAGTTACTAATGACTGGGAACGCTAATTTGTGTTAGATTACGGGTCTATTATTCAACCGTGGAACTGGATTAGAGACACGAGAGGCCTGTTATAACAAAGATAAAATTTATTGAACTCTTAATGTACCAAAACGAATGCAGCGTACTCTTTTATTCAACGAATATTTTCGCATGAAAATCAAATACAATCCACATTTTCCGACGGTAATTTCTTTTTGAGAAGTTTTCCTGTCACCGTACACCATTTTGCTTTTCTCCTAATTATCTCAGGAAACCATGTTTGGATTTATCACCTACAAGCCAAGCCATTGCATTCATTTCGTTATGATAAGAGTATGCGAAGTGTTTTACACCTAGTGAGAAAGGAATGTACCACCAGGGTTGCCCCGTCCCTGAAGTACTTACTGCCCACCCCTACTGTCGCACTGTCAATCACTGCTTCCTCCAATAGAATAGAAGATATCACTGGTGGAAAGAAAATGTGTGCAGTATAGGGATGCGACATCGATGTCGATGTTTTCAAAACATCGATGTTTTTTTTAAAAACATTTTTATTTTTAAATGAAAAAAGTACCGTTATAAAAATTTTAAAAATAACCAAGTAGCATAATTTTCATAATCAGCAAATTGAACATACTTTTAGACTAAAGGTGAAAGGTCTGAAAGTAGGGATGCGACATCGGTGTCGATGTTTTGTAAACATTGATGTTTTAGAAAAAGACATCGATGTATTAGAGCCGATGTCGCATCACTAGTTGCTAAACCAGTTTTAAGAAATGGGGAAACAAGTTTAAATACACTGAATTTTAAAAACATCGATGGTTTGGGGGCGATGTATTATCAACATCGATGTTTTGCTGTCGATGTTGCATCAATAGTAGGTAAACCAGTTTTAATAAATGTTGAAAAAAGTTTAAATACACTGTATTTTAAAAACATCGATGTTTTTGGGTCGATGTATTATCGAGATATGGATTGGCACCTAGAGAGAAATAGATGGGTTTTGAATTCCATTTAAAATTATATTCAATCATATACTACAAAACAAAGTGGGTGTTCTTTAACCAAAAAAAACCATTCATCTTTATAAAAACCATAGAGATGTTCAAAGAAAATTAGTTTTCAGAAAAATAACTAGTTATACCGTGCGGTTCCGATGAAATGGCAGACGACTGTGGGAAAAGTCTATTTGAAGAAAGAGGGTAAACTCGCCAGGGGTCAGAACCCTCACCTAAAATCACGATCTTTGCAAAAGCTATTGACTAGAAATATAAGTAGACACATAATTGCTTTTGAAAAGAAATTC
This sequence comes from Metellina segmentata, assembly GCA_947359465.1. Classification (NCBI taxonomy): domain Eukaryota; kingdom Metazoa; phylum Arthropoda; class Arachnida; order Araneae; family Tetragnathidae; genus Metellina; species Metellina segmentata. The sequence goes on along the minus strand of OX375880.1, from coordinate 71,035,367 downwards.
AAAAAGTGGGACCAACGTGTTTGACTAGTATTAACGTGACGGCTTTGTGAAACATTGGCTTGTTTGTTTGATTTGGCATCTGATCGCCTAGTTTAGCGATTTAATAGATATACGTGTGAAATCTCAAGACTATATGTTACGTAGACCAACCAAAAAAGAAGAATGTTCGTTTTCATGAGGCAGACAAAAAGTTCTCATGATACTGGGCATATAAACAAGGTTGCCCTTTTTCATTCCACTTTTATAATATTTTATGGCTAGTCCATCTCTAGCGAGTTGGCATTTAAGTCAAGTGGATTTAATGTTAAGTAAACAATGTGTTTCAATGGCCCATGACGAACCTTTTATTTTGCGTACTGCAGCCCAATCCCCTTACTACCTTTGCAAAAATGGACTTCTCCGGAGTCATCTGCCTTCAGGTCAAAGCCCCAGTTTGACACTTCTCGCATGGAAAGATTAATTCAGAGTCACACACAGTAACTATCTAAAAGACTGCGACTATGGTAACGCAATGCTTAAGATTAACCAGCTATCTAATTTAAAAAATTCACTTCTTCAACCTATGCGACTCAAACGTCAACGCACCAAGTAGGTATTTTAATTAACGTCGAACTGGAGAAACCCAACGGGTTATGGGCGAAGATCCGGGATTCTACCCGAAAGGGAGAAAATTCCATGACAAAACCTCGCAATTTTGAACCACGATGACGAGGTCAACACCTGAGCTGGCACACCAACGTGAGGATATTTTTAGTCATAACGCGATTAACAAGCACCAGCCCACTTTGTACACGACACTCTTTGGTTGAATTCGAACTTGCAACCCTCCAGTTGCTAATTCGTTACTTTTCCACGTCATCTGACCGTGGCTCAGAATGAGGTATTTTCACCTTTTTTGTTTCAATTTTATTATGTTAGAGGATGAAAATCCATGAAAAATGACGTATATATTATTGAAATTGGAAAACTATTCCCCGAGATATTATTTTAAAAATTTCGTTTCCGGTATTGGCGTGAAAAACAGGAATTTCGTAATGGCTGCTCTGTGACGTCACAGCGCATAGTAACCCACTGCGCCGGTGTTGCTATGGTTTGCTTATAACTTGGAGAAGTTTATAACTGTTTATAATTTGGACAAGTTCAGTAATGATACTTAATGTATGCATTTATGCATTCTGTGGCTTTATGCATTTCTAAAACCTTTTCCAAAACTCTTCGAATATTTCTGTTCTGCATAATATTTTAAATTATTACTTGAACCTTTCACTTGTTTATTTTTTATGATTGCCTTTTTGTAAACATTATTTGTACTAGTGATTTGTTGGTTCATGAAGTACTTTTTATAAACAGTTATTATCTTATTTACTGCTGCTTATGAAATAAATTTGCAAATCAATATAGACATGTGTTGATTTCATACAAGAGCGATTGCGAGTGTACAGGGAGCATAGATGAGAGATGTAAACAAAAGCTCAGCTATGCCATCCACCTTAAAATTAAATAGACAGAGCATGGGCCCGCAGCTTCATGTTATGTTTTCCAGTTCTCGGTTTCAAGATGTGTCACGTGGTTGTGGGTAAAAGCATGAATCCTATAGTATTGATTGGTTAAAGTGACAATCCACGGTGATCAAAAACACTAGTCTGCTGTTCCATAGCCAATCGGTGAATTCGATTTGTGATTTGCCCTTCAGAGATCTTACGACAGTGACTCCGCCTACATGGTCCGTCTATTTCATTTTAAGGTCGATGAGCTATGCGTAATGACGTTCACATCCATTGGCGGCCTGTTTTCGGATCATGTGACTTTTTTCATTTTCAACAAAATTAAAATTGGTTTTATAATCATTTCAAAAAAAATTTTAAAGTTTAAACGCAATATTTAAGGATTTTAAAATTAGAAATACTATAAAAGATCATTTGTAATCAAAACCCTCGTACATGCAAATACGTGTTACTTTCTTCGTATCTTTCCCTTCAGAGGTTGGTCCCGGATGGTAGTCAATAGCCCGTTGTGTTGCTTTGTGTTTTTTTGCCGTGTGACGTTTACTAAATACCTACCATTACTTTTCCAATTGGGTTACCACCGGGCCAGATTTGAATGGTAAAGTAGATGTTAACCATATTAGCTTACTGATCAGCACTTCTAATAGAAAGCTTCAAATGGAATTTCATTTAGCAAAATTATTCGAAAAATTTTGATTCTTCTTAAAATGGATACTCGACTGTTATACAGTATACGAGTTCCTGTAATATCATTAAATTTGGTTTAATCTCCTGGTAAATGTCTCAATAAGGTATATCGTCATTCGAAAAGCTAACCAAATCTTGATTGACGATATATCTCGTCATACGAAAACACTGACAAGATCTTAATCTCGTCATCATAAAAAACATCGCCAATTTCCATCGACCTTAAAAATGAAATAGACGGAGCATGCGACCGCAGTTTCAAGTTATTTCTTCCAGTTGCTTGGTTTGAAGATGTGTCACGTGGTTGTGGGTAAAAGCAAGAATCCTAAACTATTAATTGGTTAACATGTCTATCCACCGTTTTTATAAACACTAGTCTGCGCTACCATAGCCAATCGGATAAGTCAATTTGTGATTTACCCTTTAGAGATCTTACGATACCGACTCCGCCCACATGATCCGTCTATTTCATTTTAAGGTCGATGCCAATTTCTTGATGACGTCATTAGCAAAAGTGTTTACCACCTACTATTATTACAGTAAAACCTCGATTAATGGTCACTCTTTTAATCGTCAATTTCTGTTCACCGTTAGTCCGTTACTGCCGCTGAGAAAGCACGAGCCTCGAGGAAACAAAAGAAAACGACAAACTACGTATTTTTAAATTTGAATATGTAGGTACTTCTATGGAGGCGTAAGTTCTTGTAACAATACATATGCACTATACTGCACTACATGTAAATTGTATATTGTTTGTTTCTGTAATATAAAATATATGTATGTACACGTACAGTGTATTTCCAGTTCGTAAACGCTCATTTTTTATCATTCGTTCGTTCATATGCAATGGATGGGGATGGGTTGTTATTTAAGGTTTTTTTGTTATCCTTCTATTCGATTAACCGTCATGGTCCCGACACGGGCGGTTAATCGAAGTTTCACTGTATAGTAAATCAATTCACGAAAAGGTATATTGAGCTAAGTCGGACTTACTCCCAATGGGGCACAATAACATGGAAGGCGCAACCCCTCGCCTCTTGCCGTCTTTGACGGGCCTGGCACTCCTCCGGTCTGCCAGTGTAGGCATAAGAAACAACAACAACAACAACGAAAAGGTATTGAATCGTATAACTCTATATATATTTTTATAGAATTCACGTGAAGAAGTGTTTTACGTCGTGTATTGAATGTGGTTACATTGTCCATTCGGAAAATATTGGTATAGATTCGATGTTCAAGAAATTTAAGGCAAGTAGTTCAATTACCGTCGAACTGGAGCAACACAACGGTCATTCGGCGGCGATCCGGAATCAATTCCGAAGGGGAAAATACCGTAATATAATTTTGAACCACTTTTAGATGACAATTTTAGATGACCTGAGCTGTCACCAAAAACACTATGTACTTCCACACCACGCATACGTGATGATATTTGAGGCCACGAGTCACGACAGATTTAACGTACACCAGCCGCCAAGTATACGGCGGTGTTTGGTTGGATCGAGTTTCGAACTCGCAACCTTCTGATTGTTACTCCGTTATTCTACCCACCGGGCTACCCCGGCCTCCTTTCATGAGTAGGTACAGTATACTTGTTCTATATACTTGCAAATTTACCCGACCCTACTCGGGTAGAATGAGGAACTTGCACCAGTGAAGAAAATGCTCATTTCTGTGTTTTATTAATAGATTGATCGTCAAAATGTTCAAAAACAACAATTACAACCCATAAAATGGACTTAATTAATTAAAATTTCAAGTTTCAAATCACCGAAAGTACGGCAAAAGCACATAACCTCAAAACGCTACGTGACGTCATTGTGCACCACGTTGTAATGTTTAGGTCTGTCTAGCGCGGTGAAATTTCATATTGCTTGCTCTTTTAATTTTTAAACATTCAATTAAAAATTTTCTTGCTATTTCAAAGTCGCTATAGAAGTAAACAAACCGTCATAGTGCATAGTGACGTCACAAGAAGCGGCGTAGGAAAACTAGCGTTTTTGAGATGAAGTAAATAGTGCGAACTTTAAATATTTTTATTTTACCTTTTCGGGCTATAAAAGTAAAAAAGAAAAATACTTTCCATCATATTTTTTCATTTTCTATATTATAAAAATATAAACAAAAAAAACGTGCAAGTTCCTCACTGGCTAAATCTAGATTAAAGAAATGATCAGAATATATATAATCACTTACTTTTGTCTTTCGTACAATGAAATGATATTTAAACACTTTTTCCTGCGTCTTTCTAATATCTACAATTTATGTTCACACAAATTCTACCCATGCATATCCATCCAGTTATACATTTCACATACATCGCACCTTTGCTGTATGATAAAGCTACAAAATGACGAAGTGTGACACTAAGGTTACTTCAACCAATCAAGATTTTGAGAGGATATGGAATTCCTTTTCTTAAGTTATTTTTTTTTTCATTTAAAATTTCTCATTTCAATTCATAAAAATGAAAAATCTATGGCGAGTGCGCCAAAACCAACGAAACAATATTTTTTTATTGAGGGCACTCTTGCATCAGGTATACAAATTTTTAAGGCGACTGCATTTTTTCTTGAAAATTACATTTGGGGTCTAATAGTAAAAACTTGTTTTAAAATTGAATGAACCGAACTACAAAGGTAACTTGTTACCACTTTTAGAAAAAAGCAAACCGATTTGTTTCAATAGATTTTTTTAAAGAAATCATTGTTTCCAATGAACTTTTAACACATTTAAATAAATATAGCTTCAACTCGTAAAATTATCCACCTTGACCTCTTGGCATTAAGACAAAGAATTTTTTATTATTTCAAAAAAAAAAAAAAATTCATAACATTATTATTCTTTTAATAACGTCAAAATATACTTAAAATTTGCTTTATTCTGACTTACCTGCTACTTTAAATCTAATACTTTGTAGTGGTGTTGCGTGTAATGAAAAGTTAACGTCGTACTAGAGCAACACAACGGGCTATTGACGACGGTCCGGGATCAGTCCCTTAAGGGAAAGATCCGAGGACAACACCTCGTAATTTTGAACCACGGTCAGATGACGAAGCAACACCTGAACTGGCACCCCACTCTCCAAACTTCCACGCCAACCCAACGTGAGGACTTTTCGGCCACGACAGATTTAAGGTGCACCAGCCGCCTCTACACCATACGCTTACAAACATCCATGCCCGGACCCGGATTCGAACTAGGAACCTTCCGATCTAGAGGCTAACACCTTAACCACTATACGTGTAATGAAAAGGAAACGCAATTTATTAAAATATTAAATACGTATTTAGACAGAAAACAAAAGAAACAGCGAAATAAAACAAAATGAAAGTTGGCTTGGGGAAAAAAATTTTCTACAGGTAATAATTCGTGATTCTTTTCTATCTGTTGATCTCGCACAGTTGCTACAACTAAATTGGTCCCTATACGATCAATATTATTGTCAATGTGATTTATAGGTGTATTTATATTCGATTGATAGGTGTATCAATATAGCTTCAATCAACGCGTCAATCTCATTCGGCCAATGTTTTTCGAAGGGGCGTGACGTGTTTCATTTTTGAGTTTCAAAATCGTTTCAAATTCAGATTTGGGAATTCTTGTCTCGACTTTGGCTGTATGCAATCGGGTGGGGGGGGGGAGAGAGAGAGAGAAAGAAAAGACCACGATAGTCCAAAGAGTGGTTTTTGGTTTTTAAACTGAGAAGGCCACTTTATTCACGAACATTTACAAACTTTCTGCGAGATACTGAATCGTACGCAGAAAATTAATTTTCTATTTTAACTTAGTATAATCTTATTTGTATTGTTTTAATTCATTAACTATTTTTGAACCACATGACTTATCTTTCCACAACTCAGGATAATAACGATACAAAGTAATTAAAATCGCCACAAACTCCCGTTCTCAGACTGTATCGCTTCTCATGTGGCTCGATATCTGCTGTCTTGAGCAAAACTGCAGAACGCTTGACAATTGCGTATTTTACGTAGTGGGCCAAGTGGGCTGCCTGTCAACAAAACACAACGAAACAGTCTAATTTACAAATAACACGTTTATTTTATAAATATATATTTTTTTAATTACCCCCCCCCCATTGTCTTCTCAGCCATGAGGCGTCTTGCAGTCCAATATAGCAGAGAGGTAACCCTAAGAAGGTCAAGAGCAGGGCTGTAGAGGAGTAATACCGGCGGTATACGCGGTATACCCTCTGGATTTTATAGCAAATTCCGTATACCATCTGCTTTTTCTTAAAAACTATGTACACGCTTTGCTTTTGCTAGAAAACATCGCGCGAAATATCACGTGAAACGCACATAACTGAAGAAGCAAAAGAAAAATTTCTATTTCAAGATATCACCTTGGTTTATTATTCCAAAATCGTACCTATTAATCAAAAGCAATTCATTCAAAGTACTGTCGATAAAATGAAATCAAGACTTTCTTTGTTTTGATGTTATTGAAGAAAATGGTTAACTTTTGAAGGATATATACATGCTTGATCCAGAAAATATAAATACAGGATTTCATGATATTCACCTGGTTTATGGATATTCGCCATGGAGAAAAGGAGGTAAAAAGGATCTGTCGACGTTTTGGTATAGATGAAATGTGCAGTATTCAAGGTTTGAGGGACCAATTAAAACGTCCAAGTTGTTCCAGAAAAATTAAAGCCTGTTTTAAGAACAATTTAAATATTATCATGTTCCACGGCCGAGTGCGAGCGTGGGTTTAGTTTAATTAATAACATTGTGTAACAGATTTGAGACCATCTTTATGGATTTCAAACATCTTTCTAATGTTCATTGATGCAACAGGACCACCTATAGAACACTTTCAGCAGGAAAAAAATGTGTGAATTCTTGGTTGGCCAACCATCGCTCTTCAGTAACAAGTAGCCTTAAAATTTGTCAAAAAAATTACGTCCTACTTTATATGTGTTTAAATATTTTTCTCTTAACATTTCCTGTAATTATTTTATATCATAGTTAAATATTAATATGATATTTTCAAATTTGAATATCATTCGATGCTATTCTGCATAAATACAGTAAACTCTCAATAACTCGAACCTTGTGAACACAAATTTCTACTTAAGTTAAAGTTTCATCAAAGTTCCACAATTCCTTTCCCACAACGAGAAATCACGAGAAAAATTAATATAGGCCTTTTTCTCGTGATAATTTAAACTTCGATTAATTCTAACATATTCCCCGTGTCCTTTGAGTATACTCATGGGCGCCCGGTGGAGGGAGCAGTCAATCACCTGGCTTATGGATTTCCTGTATATAAGGGCTCGAAATACCCGGGTGCACAGGTGCACTGCGCACATGAGAATAAAATTGTGCACCTAATTTTTTCACGCTAGGCTCACTTGTGCACCTGTATTAAAAAATATATTTTGAGGCCTGCTGTATATACACTGAAAAGCCAAAACATTATTATCACCTACTCAATAACGCGTTGCGCCTTCTTTGGCTTGCAAAACAGCTCAACTCGCCAGGGCATAGATGCCACAAGTTCTTGGTACAAGACTGAAGACAGGTTGTACCGAATATCTAAGCAGAGGTCACGCAAAGTTGAAATATTCGGACATGGTGGTGTTTGAGCTCTGAGCTGCCGCTCCATGACACGCCAAATGTGCTCTATCGGATCAAGATCCAGCGAGTTAGGTCGCCAGGACATAAAGTGGAATTCATCAGTATGCTCCTCGAACCATTCCAACACAATCCGAGCCTTGTGACTTGGGGCGTTGTCCTGCTGGACGATTCTATTTCCAGTTGGAAAAACAGACGCCATGTAAGGGTGCAACTGATCCGCAATGATGTTCAGATAGTTCGCAGTTTTCATGGTCTGTTCTACCACAACTACGGGTCCCAGAGTCGCCCATTTGAACGTCCCCCAAAGCATAATACCGCCACCACCAGCCTGTGTATTGCTGCTGTACAAGAGGGCAGCAACAGTTCGCCTGGCAGACGGCGTACCCTGACACGACCATTCAATAAATTCAAAGATTTGTTCGTTGAACCACTGTTTAACAAGGATATGAGTCGTACGGTATCAATTGTAGGATCTTAAATACTGCAGTTCGATCGAAGTGAATTAAAATTGAGTAATAATGAAAATGTTTTAGCGCAGGGAGGAATAAAAATGCTCCGCAATTAATTAATAACATTTTTATATATTTATAATGCTCTTTAATGGGGTTCAAGTTAAGTAATAACAATCTTTCAAACAGTTCCACACAGAACTCATGAGGGATGCTAGAGTATTAAAACAGTATAAAATGTTTCAGTCATGTATAATGTAGCTGTGGAGGGTTTATTGTAGAGAGGGAGGCTTATAATTGTTTCATAACGGTATTTGGTATGAAGAAGCTTAAGAGAAAAAATTATATTTTTTTCCTAAACAATTTTTGAATCTAACTAAAACGACTTTTAGTTTGAAAAGTTTTAAGGGCATCGTTTTTTACATTTCAATAATTTTAAATGTAGTTTTAAAAGCAATAAATTTTGCTCAGTTATTGTAAAAAAGCACTTTGGTTAAACTAAAATTGTATACCGCTGCTGAATTGCAAGAGCTAGACCTGAAAGTTGGAGCTGAACTTCCGTTCGTACAATGAAAATATTGTAGATACCTCAGAATGATTTACAGAACAGCGGCATGTATTCCCGCCCAATGATTTACGGTTGGTGCTTCTCCAACAGCGTCAAAAATTGTTACGCACAAATGCAATGCTTGTCGTTTACGGAATCATAAAACAGAAAAGCTGTTGAACCTGACAATTGATTTCCTTCACAATTGTTTACACCGTTTTCCAATGATAGTGTTAAGAATCTGATTGCCTAGTTCGAGTTTAAATTACATAGGTGTGTCACTCTTCACTGTGTCATGAATACCACAATGGCTATTCTATTCATTCTTCATGACCTATGACAGGCAGGTAATGTGGTGGGATGCCCTCTCGTCAATGGGCTTGACGTGATAAGTGAATAATGGTGTAATACTTGAAAGAGTGGTTGTGGGCGGAGCTCATGGGCCACAGACCCTCTGTCTCAGGGTCCGTCCTTGAATGTTCAGAAATTTTCTGCTAGGTGGGTAGAACTAATAAAAGGGAGGAGCCGTGACTTCGTCTTTCTGGTGAATCAGGTGCTGACATTTTTTAATGGTGTCAGTAGAGCAGATGGTAGGAACTGTAAGGCAATGGATTATTGCTGAAAAGACAGGCGTACTCTGAATAATTTGGAATGGAAAAGGAATCGGGGTGGAGGTGGGTAAAGAAATTTAACGGAATTTTTAGGATATAAAGAAATTTTAGGTTATTTCATAGTGGTTCTGGGACGTTTGATGAATTCAGGTCTACTGTAGTCGTATCTGGGAATTTGCTCAATGGCTTCGTTATTGCGTAGATGAAGGGTATTGTAAAACTTGATACTTAATTTTTTGATGAAACCCTTGATTTCATACATATTTAGTTCCTCTGATTTTGTTGCTTCCATAGTACCATGGGCTATTTGTGGCTATTCTGAGTGTGACATTTTATAATGTCTCTAATTTATTAACAGAGTATCCCCGTACACACAGAATACCCTAGCGAAGTTATTATTGGTCGCAACAGGATTTTGTACATGAGCACTTTATTTCGAATACTTAGTTTTGAGTTCTTATGTATTAGGGGGTATAAAAGATTTGACGAACACCTAGGAACTTGTTTTAAATAGAGGTGATATGTTTTTGCCAAGTTACCTTCTTAAGAGTCCAATGTGACACCAAGGTATTTACAGTCATTAGACCAGGGAATATAAGAGCCAAAAAGTTGGAATGGTGGAAGGAGGGTTTGTTTCTTGGTGAACATCCTAACTTGACATTTATTAAAATTTAATTTAATTTTCCAGCTCAACCTAAGATTCAAGTGATTGTAGGTGGATTTTGAGTGCATTCCATGTAAGTTTGAAGTTATCTTGTCTTGATAGTATTGCTGTGTAATCTGAAAGCATACAGAGTAGTGTGGAGTTGTGTTTGGGTATGTCATTCACGTAGATATTAAATAGTTTGGGACCTAAGATGGATCATTGTGGTGTGCCTGCCTGAATGGCATGTTGGGTGGAAAGTGTTTGATTTACGTGAACGACGAACTGCCTGCGTGTTAGGTACGAATGTATGATTTGAATTAGTGAGACAGGAAAGCCATATGAAATGAGTTTATAGATTAAACCGTTAACCCAAACCCGGTCAAATGCCTTGACTACATCGAGGAATATGGCACCAATACTCTGTTTGTTTTAGAATCCTTCAGAGATATTTTCCGTGACTCGTAGAAGTTGATGGGTAATGGACAGCCGTTTCCTAAAGCCTGCTGGGGAATAATAAAATTTGCTTGTTGGCAAAAGCCTTCAAGTCTGTTATTGATAATGTACTAAGTTATTTTACTGTCAACAGTTTGATAGGCCTATAACTGTCAGCAGTAGCAGAATTTTTGTTGGGTTTTAGAATGGGGACAATAACGGCTATCTTCCATAGTTGTGGGAAAAGACTGAGTGACAAGGGTGCATTTATAAGGTGAGTTAACAGAAAAATAACTTTCAGGAGTAGCTTTTTCATGATTATGTTAAAGATTCCATCAATTCCAGCGCTCTTTTAATGGTATAGTACAGCTCCGTCGAGAAGGTAATCGACCTTGGGACAGTCGATATTTGAACAGGTGGAAAAGGGTGTTAGAAGGAGGGCTGCCAAATTCAGAGTATAAATAGCGCTTGGTTTCCTCCGCCAACTTCATTAGTACTGTTGTTGTTTACTGCACCGAACTAAAAACTTAGAGCCAGAATCCGCGCTAAGGACGCCAGTCGCAGAAAGCTTTGTTTACATTACAACCTGTCACCTTGTTTAAAGAATTGACTCGTCCGAAACTGCCTTCTCGCGAGAGCCTAACAATATATATAAACCGTTCTTCTAATGGAAAAAAATCCAAGTATCTGTCACGTGGTTAAACGAATCCTTATGGGGGACAAGTTATTGATTGAATACAGTGATTATCCAGCGTGATGTAAAACACTATAGCCAAACGGTCAAAGTCAATTCGTAAGGCCACTTGACTTACCCTTCTGAGATCTTACGAAAGCGACTTAGAACACATGCGTCATCATAAGGTTCATATATGCGTAATGAATGTCTGAAAGTATACGTTTTGGTCTGTTCAACCAAAGGACAGACCAAAAAGGTGTTTGAAGCCCATAATAACAAGGGGAGAGGTGTTTTATCGAGTCAAGAATTGCTATACATGGCTCTTTGTAGCCGTTATACTGGAAGAAGGTAGACGACGTTGGATCAGTTTATTTCTGAATATGAAAGAAGGCGCGTTGGACATAACTTCCATACGTAAAAACATGAATGTTGATCGCCGTGGAGGTTTCACCCTGCCAACGCGTTCTACACGCTGTCGCTTTCGGTACCTAACAATGAACATGGAACCAGAATACGCGCTAAAGATGTCAATTGTGGAAAGGACTTTTTTATGTTTCCACCAGTTCTTTAATTTAACTAACATACTGATTCAAAACCACGTGACTGAACTCTGTTCTCCCGGGTATCACATTATTACATTATTTCGGTAATTTTTTAATTACTATACTATAGCAACTCGTGCTATTGACGGCAGTCCGAGATCAATCCCCTGAGGGAAAGATCCGAGGACAACACCACGTAATTTTGAATCACGGTCAGATGACGAAGCAACACCTGAGCTGGCACCCCACTCTCCAAACTTCCACGCCAACCCAACGTGAGGACTTTCGGCCACGACAGATTTAAGGTGCACCAGCCGCACCAAACATCCATGCCCGGACCCGGATTCGAACCAGGAACCTTACGATCTAGAGGCTAACACCTTAACCACTATACCGGTTGGTCGGCGGCGGCGGTCCGGGATCAAACCTCGTAGATAATGATTCGAGGATAACCCCACGTAATTTTGAACCATAGTCCGATGACGAGGTCACACCTGAGCTGGCACACCACTCTCCCAAACTTGTCAAGATTCAGAAGCGGATGTACAAGACCTATTAAATTCGTATGGAGAAGAAAGCACTTTCCACTTTGCACCAAATTCTTCGTCCATTTCAAGATCAGTTCACAATTTTACACGCGTTGTTTTTTTTTCTTCAGATTTTTACGACTATAACCCGTTGCACAATTTATTACAGTTGGCTGGACATCATTCATACACATAAATTTTGCACTAATCTGGAAGATCGACTAGTAAAGTTCCCTCTGCCCTGAAGTTGGTGAAATGTGAGAGACCGAGGGTATGAAGAGAATAGAAGAGTTTGAATATGATATATAGTGGGGTAATGGTAATTTTAGTTAACGTCGTACTAGAGCAACACAACGGGCTATTGACGACGGTCCGGAATCAGTCCCTTAAGGGAAAGATTCGAGGACAACACCTCGTAATTTTGAACCACGGTCAGATGACGAAGCAACACCTGAGCTGGCACCCCACTCTCCAAACTTCCACGCCAACCCAACGGATATATAGTGGTGATCCCAGAAGATGGGCAGTGACCTTGGGTTATTTGTTTTCTGAATAGGTGTGAAGGCACGTTGAAGATTGACACAATCAAAAGAATGAACGACGTTGTCGTAGATTTCTCACACACACCCCTCCACCAACACATTATCAATACTATTACCTTCGGCATCGAACCATAAATCAGAATCGTGCTAAAGAAACTGTGGAAAGGATTTGTTTAATTTAATATACACCACACCAGTCTCCTAATTTAGCTGCCGACCAACCGGTATAGTGGTTAAGGTGTTAGCCTCTAGATCGGAAGGTTCCTGGTTCGAATCCGGGCTCGGGCGTGGATGTTTGTAAACGTATGGTGTAGAGGCGGCTGGTGCACCTTAAATCTGTCGTGGCCGAAAGTCCTCACGTTGGGTTGGCGTGGAAGTTTGGAGAGTGGGGTGCCAGCTCAGGTGTTGCTTCGTCATCTGACCGTGGTTCAAAATTACGAGGTGTTGTCCTCGGATCTTTCCCTTAAGGGACTGATCCCGGACCGTCGTCAATAGCCCGTTGTGTTGCTCTAGTACGACGTTAACTAAAAAATTACCAATTACCTAATTTAGCTAGCCGACCAACCGGTCTGGTGGTTAAGTGTTAGCCTTTAGATCGGAAGGTTCCTGGTTCGAATCCGGTCAGAGCATTGATGTATATAAGCGTATGGTGTAGAGGCGGCTGGTGCACCTTAAGTCTGTCGAGGTCGAAAGTCCACGTTGGGTTGGTGTGGAAGTTTGAAAAGTGGAGTGCCAACTCAGGTGTTGCCTCGTCATCTGACCGTGGTTCAAAATTGAGCGGTATTGTCCTCGTATCTTTCCCTTAGGGGATTGATCCCGAACCGTCGTCAATGGCCCAAAGTGTTGCTCTAGTATGACGTTGATTAGAATTTTACCTCGACTCTTAAAAACAGTAACTACGAGTTCAAAAGATAACAAAAAAGGGCTAGTGCACGTTCAGTCTGTCGTAGTCTTAAATTCGAACGTTCGATTTTTTTACCCACTGAGGTGTCCACACTCATTTATATGTTCTTTAACTTGTAGCTTTCTCTACATGACTGAAAACCGGTTTTGACCTTCTTGGCCAATAGGATTATTTCAACCAATCGATGATGTTATTTAGTCATTGCGTGTATTGAGAGAAAGCTGTACTGCACTTCTCAGAGTGGGTCGTGGTAGCCCGGTTAGCTGCGTAACGGATAAGCATCTGGAGAGCCGCAATTTCAAATCCCCATTTCTCTCATATGTATATTTATATAATATTCGGTGGATGGTTCCCAAATTGAGTGTATGGACCATTGGTAGCCCGATTGGGAAAGTAAGAACTAACCTAAAACCGTCGTGTACAAAGGGGACTGATGCACCTCAAATCTGTCGTGGATTCAAATGTTCTCACGTTGGGTTGGTGTGGAAGTTTAGAGAGTGGGGTGCCAGTTCAGGCGTTGCCTCGTCATCTGAGCGTGGTTCCAAATTACGTTGTGTTGTCCTCGGATGTTCCCCTTGAGGGATTGTTCCCGGATCGTCGTTAATAGCCCATTGTGTTGCTCTAGTACGACGATAATTAAAAATTACAAATTAACTAATTTAGCTAGACTGACCAGCCCGTTTGGTGGTAAAGGTGTTAGCCTCCAGATCGGAAGGTTCCTCGTTCGAATCCGGGTCAGAGCATGGATATCTGTAAGAGTATGGTGTAGAGGCGGCTGGTGCACCTTAAATCTGTCGTGGCTGAAAGTTCTCACGTTGGGTTGGTGTGGATGTTTGTAGAGTGGGGTACCATCTCTGATGGTTGCCTCGTCTTCTGACCGTGGTTCAAAATTATGTGGTGCTGTCCTCGGATCTTTTCCTTAGGGGTTTTATCCTGGACCGTCGTCAATAGCCCGTTTTGTTGGTGCTCCAGTACGACGTTAATTAAAATACCTACCTATCTACTTGCGACTAAAAAAGCAGGTTTGATTGCTGTCTGGTTTGTTACCTCCCTGGATGTAGTTTTCTTCTGTGTCAGTAAAATTTTCCTTGTGTGTTTGCCCATTATTTCATGTTGTCGGTCCCGCGTTTATCGCTGCTCTGTGAAATATGGTCCCCAAACCAGAAATCGACCCACCATCATCCAACTAGAATGGTTTCTACCCAAGCACTTGGGTTGATTTTTGAATAGAAATGAATGAAAGCTCTTTAGGAGAGGGGTTGCTATACTAAAAGCATGACTGGTATTCGAGGTGGGTGGTTCCCTCCTCGCCAAATCGTCATTACTTCTCTCACCATCCACGACGATCACCAATCATCTTATTCTTCTGTGTCAGTAAAACTTTCCTTGTGTGTTTGCCCATTATTTCATGTTGTCGGTCCCGCGTTTATCGCTGCTCTGTGAAATATGGTCCCCAAACCAGAAATCGACCCACCATCATCCGACTAGAATGGTTTCTACCCAAGCACTTGGGTTGATTTTTGAATAGAAATGAATGAAAGCTCTTTAGGAGAGGGGTTGCTATACTAAAAGCATGACTGGTATTCGAGGTGGGTGGTTCCCTCCTCGCCAAATCGTCATTACTTCTCTCACCATCCACGACGATCACCAATCATCTTATTGCTTGTGGGGTAGCCCTTCTCCTAACGACTGTTCACATCTATTGACTGAACTAAGGCTAGGTCGACATTCTTTCTTGTCAAAACAGCACCATACCCCTTGTCCTTTTCAGGCTACCTGGTCCCCTCTTAGGACCTTTGAAAAGAGGGTAACCTTTTGCTTGTTTATCGACATGACCTCAGTCCTCTCTGTTTACAATCCTTGGTCATTTTTCTCTCTTCAGGGGTTTATAATAAAGCAATTCGTTAAAATGTTCCGCCTGAGTAACGACAATAAATCTGGAGTGAAGTTCTCACTCCTTTGTAACCATCTCCCGGATTCTTAGTAACAGCCCCTTCCCTAGAAAGGGTTAAATACGTAGAGGGCATCATAGGTAAACCATGGCCAGAGGGACAATCTGATTTTCCTTTCATTTTTTAAGTTCATCAAATCTTGTAATTTGAGTTAAATTTGATATTCCTATGTTTCTTTGTGTAACGTCACAGCTGGGAGGTCCCTCTGACCACAGCTTTCATGGTGGTCCATGAATTTATGGCCGGATGGGGGGTATCCCCTTCTCTTTGGTCGTTAGCGGCTTCGGAAGAACGTGTGGGGTCTTCTCTCGAGAAGGGGAGAATCGAAGAAAACCAGAACGTTAGCGGACGCAGGACTCTGCTCCGGATTGAGGCCGCGGGACTGAAACCCAAAATTGTACAGTATCTATTAGCCTCGAAAAACCTTTAACATATATGTATTCTTCTTAAATTTAATTAAATGTGCTGTAATTTTAAATGTCATTTTAATTATCTTCAAGCCACTCGCCACGCAACCTATACCCACGACGTTACACTTTGATTAATCAACTTTCTTCTAAAAGTCTTGTATTGTACTTTTTTGTGGTGTGCTCGGAGAAGTTTGTTTTACGATCAATAAAAAAAATGCTAGCACGTACAGACTACGATGATGAAAAAATCTACATGACAATGGTTTTTGTGACAGTTTAATGAACTCGTAACAGATTTATGAAATGACAATTCAGTGCAAATTGAATTTGGAGGATAAGGGAAAAGTTTTTGTAAAGTTTTTCTTGGCATCCTTATCTTCAAGAATGTGTTTTGTAACATTTGAGATGAAAATATCTTTCTTCTATGCACCTGCACCTTGGAAGAAAAAAGGCCAATACGTCCAAGTTCGCTTGTTTTAGCTTATGTCCACAAATCACTTCAAGGGTTAAAAAAGTAAAAAAGAGAAAAGTTACGATGTCTTCTTGTCCTCGATGCATTTTTATAACAATCCAAAAATTATAAAGTATTTTCTGTATGCTGTATTAAAAATTTAAATAACTAGGGGGCTCCGCCCCCTGCTCGCTTACGCTCGCCAACCCCCGGGGATTGCTGCGCAATCCCATTTGGTTTGCTTCGCAAACCAACACTCCTTTCACAGATGTCATTTGGTTTGCTTCGCAAACCAACATTCCTTTCACAGAGTGAAACTATCTGAATAATTCGTATTATGCTGATTTCACTTTCCGGTACATGACGTCACAGCGAGGGCTTCGCGCCCTGCTCGCTTACGCTCGCCGACCCCGGGGATTGCTACGCAATCCCGTTTGGTTTGCTTTCTCAAACCAATACTTCTTTCGCAATTGATTTCACTTTTTTTTTTGCTTTAACACTTAATGCACCCTAAACTAATAGCCGCATCAGTAAAAAATCTTCTGTATCTTGTTCCCTGTACAATTTTAAGTAAACAGTGTTAATATCAAAACTTTACGATTGTACTTTGTCGGTAAACTGTCTTGAGAACAGAGGGAAAAAAGCGAGCCTTTTTCCTCGCCAAATAAAAAGAAATCGTTTTTATGGCAATTGTTGCTACGATAAATTTGATATCTGGCAAACCCGATAGTAGAAAATACAACCCACTGCTGTTTGCGGAACCAGCTATGCGAACTGAAAAATACGAAATTTGTGTCACCAACTTTTGATTGCATCGAATTTATTTATGAACCAATTTTAAAAATAATTGTACCGTAAGAAAGAATACATTGTGAGGTATACTGCAATATTTTTAAAATTAAAAACTAACAGTAATACTATATAGATATGACCATTTTAGTTTTGTATCGGAAGTTACGATCTGAAAGTTCCGAAAATTGTATGACCTACTTTTAATTGCATCGATTTTGTTTATTAACCAATTTGAAAAATAATTGTACCATAAGAAAGAGTGTAATGTAGTGTATTCAGTGATGTTCTCAAATTTAAAAAATAATGGTTTTTGCCGTAGACATAACGGTTTTAACAAAACGTAGCGAAAATATCCGAAGATTCCGAATTTTGTATCACGAACTTTTGATTGCATCCAATTTAATTATTAACCGATTTCAAAAATAATAGTACCGTAAGAAAGAGTATATTCTGAGGTATACTGCGATATTTTAAAAATTAAAAACTAATAGTAATTAGATATAGATACGGCAGTTTTAAAAAAAAGTAACAAAAATGTCCCGATTTTTCCCGAATTTCAAAAAAATATTATCAAGAACCACATTTTAATTTCAAAAAAAACTCGACGAGCTGCAAAAATTTACGTTGAGAGGTACTCTTAAAAAAAAACTCACGACTAAAGACTGAAATTTTGAATGTGTTTTGCTCACTCGCGGAAGAAATTTCACTTCTTCAACTTTAACACTTAATAAAACCTAAACTAATAGCCGCATCGGAAAAAAATCTTAATAATTATCCAGGGAATACGATGAAGAACAAAGCATGTTAATTTCATATTTTTCCGATCAGTACTTTCTCGGGAAACCGTCTAAGAATGGAGCTAAACAACAAAAATTTCAATTCTGCGGCGGCGGCGGCGGCGGTAACTTTTTTTTAATATAGAGAGATTACTAATTCATCTGTTACAAAAAAGCCTTTTTTCTACCAAGGAATTCATATATTATTGTGCTATTTTGTGATAGATTTTTTTCATTTATAAATATATTTTAAGGCTTATTTATTCTGAATATCCTTTATGCGCAATTTCATAAATACGTGTGATTTCGGAATACTTATTGAGGCTACAAAATAAAATGCAGAGTCATAGAGGTGTAATGAAACTGAGAAATAGATTCACAGAAGTTTTTTATTTCGTTCTTAGAAACGAGGGTAAATAACATTTTAAGAATGTTTAAGAATGAAGAATGTCAGAACTACCGAGCGATTTCTAATTTGATAGACAATGTGTCTAGAATTGTCCAGAACAGATGGACACTGCATACACTAAATTGAACACCCACATTTATTTTTACAATATTATACAAAATTTCAGATATACACACCGCACCTTCAGTGGAAAACACTACACGTTTACTACACGTTCCATTCTATCCCTTTCTTTTTTTGTTCACGTTCCCTTTGCTCATGTTCACTTATAATGCTGTTTAGTAGTTCTCTCACAAAATGCTCCTCGAATTCTCGAAGTCCAGCAACAATCCGGTTGCTCTTTACTCAACTTCAAAATGGAGCAAGTATGTAGAGTCCAGCAACAATCCAGTTGCTCTTCACGAAACTCCAAAATGGCACAGCGTCACCTCTTGCCGTTGGTTCTACACAATCACACAACTACATAACACCACTCCTGACACTAATTATACCAGATCGACACAGTTATTTCTAATTTGATAGCCAGTGTGTGTAGTAATGGCCAAGAACAGATTGGCACTACATACCTGAAATGGACACGCACATTTATTTTTAAAATATAATATAAAATTTCAGGTATACACGCCGCACCGTCCTGTGGAAAACACGTCTCCCTTCCTCTCAAGTCTACAACAAATCTGCTTATCCATGTTCTTTTTCAGAACAGCCCCCAACATTTCATATTCTTGATCGTATAAGAACACATGCACTGTCAAACATCAATGTTCGTTTACTAGAACAGTATCAACCAGAACACAAGAACAACTTATCCGTGTTCACAATCACCGGTCGGGGAATCGTTACATTCATCCCTCCTTAAACGTGAAATAAGCCCGTTAGGCCTATTTCATAAGATGCAAGACATCTAATACAAAACATTTTTACACAACATACAATAATATCACTAATTCACTAGAATCCAACTACGCAAGACCATGTTAAGAGTGCGAAATTGTTCTTGAGCACAGTTCAATTTTACACTCATAACTCCGTGTTAGTTATGCTATCTCTAATCTCGATATGGCATCTGCATTTCCTTTCTCCTTTCCGAGAGTATGTCGTATTGTTAGGTTATACTGCTGTAGTGACAGTCCCAACGTGACAACTTCGGGCTTCTCGGAATGGTCACTGATAGATATTTTAGAGGATTATGGTCCGTATACAGATGCATCTCAGATCCGAAAATCCAATGTTCGAATTTCAGTAACCCGAATAGTACCCCATAGGCTTCCTTCTCGATCGCCGACCAGTTCCTCTGAGTGTCCGATAACTTTTGACTTGCGAACCCAATTGGTTTAAATAGCCTTCGTTGTCCTTTTGGGATAAACATGCAGAAACTACTAAATTTGATGCATCGGTATGCATTTGAAAAGGAATGGTGAAATCCGGAATGGTGAGTGAGGAGGCATCGCATAGTTGGCGCTTAAGTTCCCGATAGTTTCCTTTTCCCCTCGCTTCCAAATCCCATTCACTCCTCAGTGAGTCGCTTGTATTTGGTGTGTGTTTAAATTCGTCGGCGAGTGGCCGTCGGTGGCCCTTTCCTCTTTCTACTGTTTTGTCGCCACTCCCAGTACCTTTTTCCTCTAGGACTATTTCTCTACACTCTGCCATTTCTATTTGGCATGTCTCGACAACTGATGGTTCGTTATGGTCATTTTTGCCCTCTAAAATATTAATTATTTTTGGGTTAAAGATCGCTTCCTCAAAAATGTGGGGAGGGATCGCACATAGTATTGGTCTGTGCACAACAATAGTATTACTTCCATATGGGATCGCCAAATTCACTTGGATCAAGTCCGCGACTATTGTCTATCCGAAAGCTGGCTTTAGATGTATTTTACCTATTGCTTTCGACTTATTCTTGGGAAGGTTGTTTTCTCTCAATGCAGTTACTTGGCATCCGCTATCCAGTAAAGGATTTACGAATTTACCTCCCACACTAATTTTACAAATTTACATATTACCTTCCACACATGTATAGAGGTGCGATATATGGTTGTAGATTCGCATCAGTCACGTTATTAGCATTTATTATTGGCTATACATACTTCGCAATTTTAAACATCTGAATAGGATGTAGCTACTTTGTTTATTCCATGCGTCTCCGAATTAATTGATCTACTCCTATCATTAAAAAATCTATTTATTTTTTCCGGACAGTCTTTCTTTTTGTGAAATTTCTGATCCGCTTGTAAAGCAACCTTTATTTATCGGACAGCTTTGCTCAAAACGTTGTTTGTATTCCTGATTTCTCCAGTTGAATGGATTGGACTTATGTGTTGGTCTCAAAGGTTTTTCTTACTTTTTTTTTTAATTTTCACCTGTGCCTCTAATTTTCCTGTGGATACTGCACTCGTATAGTTATCTACTTCATTTGCCAATTCCACTAGTGTCATCCATTTGTCTGTTTCCTTAAGATAGATATGGGTTTTAATGTTTGAAGGTAAACCTTCTTTTATTTTGTCGAAAATTAACAGGTCTTTCATCTCCTCATATGTGTTTATTTTTCTCGCTCTTAAATACAAATCCAACCTTGCTTCTACCCTAACCGAATATTGCGTACACGTTTCTTTATCCTTTCAATGACACATATCTATGTAAGTTCTTTTTATGTTCTATTGCGGTTATACGGAATTATTTTAACACGATCTCCTTAATTTTTTCATAGTGGTCAAAATCCTGCTCTACGAACCATGAGCTTAAGCATCTTACATTCCCCCTTAGATTGTACAAATTATTTCTCCCTGATATTCCTCAGGCACTTCATACAATTTAAACATTTCTTCTGTTTGATGGAAGATAAATGGCCATTCCTCGTATTTTCCCGAAGTATTTGGTAAGACTCCCTTTATCAAATTTAAGTATCCAAGAAATGACTCATTTGTCCCAGACCTTGAATTGTTATGGGTTTCACTGGTTTGTTCTCTGCCCTGTGTCATTTCTGATTCCATTAATTTCAATTCGTGTTCCCTTTTGTCCCTTTCTAGACGTTCAATTTTATCTCTTTATTCCTTGTCCCTTTCTACACGTTCCATTCTATCCCTTTCTTCCTTTTGCTCACGTTCCCTTTGCTCATGTTCACTTATAATGCTGTTTAGTAGTTCTCTCACAAAATGCTCCTCGAATTCTTGACCATTCACAATTAATATTTTTAATTCGTTGAGAATAGAATTCATTCCAGTAACTGTCTAAAGCTGCTTGTGTGGTTCTCAGGAGCATTGTCAGTATATCGAGTCCAGCAACAATCCGGTTGCTCTTCACACAACTCCAAAATGGTGCAAATACAGGGTGTTTCAGTGAACCGTTTCAGAACTTCTAAGAGGGGTAGGGTACATCCTGACGAACCAAAATCATATACCAATGGGCAGTCAGAAATGCTTTCCTGACGCTGTAGATGGCGTTGTGCGAAAATCCCGAGCTTTCGTGTAGGGAATCTTCATTTCGCACAAGAACGCCAAGTTAGTAGGATGGATGATTACACGATCGCAGAGTTAGCCGATATGCATTTGGCGTACGGGGCTGCAAATTGTAGTGGGCCAGCCGCACAGCGTTTGTACGCGGAACTATATCCGACGAGGCGTATCCCCAGTCATAATTTCTTTGCAAGACTGCACCAGAGGTTAGCTGAGACAGGTTCATTAGAAAGAGCTGACAGCGACAGGGTAAGAACAGCACGGACTGCAGACGTCGAACAGAATGTGCTGCAGCATGTACAGGGGAATCCAAGAACGAGTACACGAAGTGTAGCAAACGCAGTCGGGGTTTCCCATTGCAGCGTCTGGAGGATTCTCCGAGAAGAAGACATGCATCCGTTTCACGTGCAGCGTGTCCAGACACAGCAACCGGTGGATTGTGCACCTCGCATTGCTTTCGCACAGTAGTACCTTGGAAAATGTGCTACAAATCCCCTTTTTCATGCTGAAGTGTTGTTTTCCGATGAGGCATCCTTCACAAGGGAAGGAATTTTCAACACGCATAACGACCCTATCTGGGCGATCGAGAATCCGCATGCAATACGACGTCGTGCAGCACAGATTCGATTTTCGGTCAATGAATGGGCCGGTATTATGGGAGATCACCTCATCGGACCTTACCTGTTACCGTCTCGTATAACCGGAACTAACTACTTGCTCTTTCTGCAGCAAGTATTGACACAACTTTTGAGAGATGAACAGATTTCTGCATCGACGCAACAGACAATGTGGTTCCAACACGATGGAGCCCCTGCCCATTATAGCGGAGATGTTTGTAACTACCTGGATGTCACATTTGGTCAGCAGTGGATCGGACGTGGTGGTCCCGTGAGTTGGCCTGCTCGGTCACCCGACCTATCATGTCTTGATTTTTATTTCTGGGGTCATCTGAAATCGCTAGTTTATGACACCCCTGTTGACAATGTTGAGGAGCTGGTTGCAATAATTGCAGTAGCTGCCGGAGAATTTCGAGATATGCCTGGAGTATTCCAGAATGTTCGGATGTCCATGCGTCGGAGATATGAGGCGTGCATTGTAGCCCGTGGAAGAAACTTCGAACACTTACTTTAATCCATGTACCTTTTGCTTCTTTTCATGTATTATTAAAACGATTTCTCACTTACGGTCTCTTTTCAGTACGGTGCTTCTGTGTACAACACCGCTTCAGGAAAGCATTTCCGACCCCACATTGCTATATGATTTCGAGTTGTCAGGATGTACCCTACCCCTCTTAGAAGTTCTGAAACGGTTCACTGAAACACCCTGTATATCGAATCCAGCATCAATCCAGTTGCACTTCACGAAACTCCAATATGACGCAGCGTCACCTCTTGGCGTTCGTTCTACACAATTACACAACATCACTCCTGACACAAATTATATCAGAGCGACCGAGCGATTTCTAATTTGATAGCCAGTGTGTGTAGTAGTGGCCAAGAACAGATTGACACTGCATACCTAAATTGGACACGCACATTTATTTTTACAATCTAATACAAAATTTCAGATATATACGACGCACCGTCCAGCGGAAAACACGTCTCACTTCCTCTCAAGTCTACAACAAATCTGCTTATCCATGTTCTTTTCCAGAACAACCCCCAACATTTTGTTTTCTTGATCGTATCAGAACACAGGCACTGTCATACATCGATGTTCGTCTGTCTACTAGAACAGTAGCAACCTGAATACAAGAACAACTGTTCATATAACTTATCTGTGTTCGCAATCACATGTCGGGGGATCGTTACAAAGAGCTCAGGAATTATTGTCAATAGGAAGTAAAGATGAAAGAGAATTGTCGAGAAGATCACACTAGGCTGTTGAGCCTATGAAGAATAAGAAATTCATCTATTTAAAAGTATAAAAAGTTTTATCATTGTTCATTCGTTACTCTGAAATTTAAACAAATTGAAGTTATGAAAGTAGTACAAAACAACATAACGTTTTCTCGCGTGAGAAAATTCCAAAAATCCAAACATTGCATCAATGGAAACAAAGACTCCAGAAGTTGTTTGAAGAATGTTATTTTCATCATCAATACAACCAATGGCTTATAAAAATATAATTAGCATCTATTGTTTTAAAATATGTTCTGAATTTTAGTTTGAGTGTTAAGATTCAAACACACATTGATTATTTGTTTAATTAGGAAATTATTAAGTGATTGAGAAACGTAAATATTTTACAGTTGTTAAATAAATATTTTATGAAAACGAGGTAATAGAAATTTACTTTAGGTAAATCGCTAATGAAGGGAAGTAACTCGAATCGAAATCCATGGATATCTTTCTTATCTCTGATTTCCATTTGTGAAAAATGAAATTCTTGTAGTAATTGTTAACAACTAAAGACAAAGAAGCAATAATGACAGTGTATGAAACCTGTTCTTGATTATCTTATCAAAACTGTATTCACAGTCTTAACCTTTCTGACTAATATTTTTATTTTGAGCAGTCTATCATTATTTGTTATCAAACTTATAAGGAATAACCCTATTTAAATTAATTCGCTCTTTTCCATGCCTTTTTGTAAAAGATGCTGAAGCCGTTATCATGCTTAGAAAAATTTATTTCAAATTTAATCTTAATTTTAAGGAACGTCATTGTACAATTCAATAACAAAAATCGAACCACCCTTCTTTATAGGATCAGCACTCATAGTACAGTAAATTTGAAGGTACTGTTTAAATGTGAACAACATCCCCCATAAATTTGAATGCATAAAATTTCTCTGGGGTAATTGTTACATAAAAGTAGAATGATACATAATTGCAGCTACTTGCTGAGGTTAGTTATTTCCTTTTTCCAATAATATACTTATAAATAACGAATAATAAATTTATTATAGTAAAAAACTATTGGAAGAGCCAAAGTTTCTCATAAACACACATAAAAAGTCTTAAATCTATCTACTATATTAAGATATATAAAGATTTCTTTCATAAAATTTTCAACTAACAATTTCATTAATTAATATTTCTCATTAAAAATTAACTCGATAGGTTTAAAAAAGATCAAAGTACATTTGTATGTGTTTTTTAAATGAACAGCGTATAAATTTTAAACGCGATAGAAGCTGTTTCAGAAAATATGAAAAAGAGCTTAGAAAGTTAATTGACATAAGTTGATTCGAATCTTCCATAATCATGATTCAGAAACAGTAAAGGAAAAGAGTGGTGGGATTCACCAATTTTTCCCGCAGCTGCGCATTTAATCCTCTATCACGGAAATTTTTTGAGTAGATATTTTAATTAACGTGGAAACGGTGCAACACAATGGGTTAATAGAAATGTTCCCGGATGAAACCCGACGGTAAAGATCCGAGGACAACACCGCGTAATTTTGAACCACGGTCAGATGACTTCACGCCCTAGCTGGCACCCCACTCCCCGAATTTCAACACAATGCCAACGTGAGGACATTTGAACCCATGACAGATTTATAGAGCTTTAGCCTCTTTGTACACAAGATCTTAGGTTCGATTCTTACTCTTATAATCGGGCTACTGTGGTCTATACTGTCAATTTAGGATCCATCCACTGTATATAATATAAAAATGGATATGATAGAAATATGGATTTGAACTTTCAACCCTCTCGTTTATAATCCGTTACTGCGGCTACTGCGGCTCACTCTGAGAATTGCAAAATAGCTTTCTCACAAAACACGCAATGACTTAATAACCTCATATATTGGTTGAAATAGTCCTATTGGTCATGAAGGTCAAAACTGGTTATGTCATGTAGAGAAAGCTACAAGTTACTGAACATACAAATGCGTGCGGGCCTCTTAGTGTGTAAAAAATTGAGCCATCGATTGACTTCAGAACTGAGATCAATATGTGGTTGTGAGGTAAAAATGAAATTTGCTTCTTTTGTGTTGATTTAAGCATTATCTTATTCGATGAGCTAGTGTGTTAGATTTATTTTTAATTGAATTTGTTACTTAGATTTAATAATAAAATCCATTTTTAAGCTGAAAGGTTGTCTGGTATCATCTCCTTAAATATGTAGTACGAAATATCAGAAAAGTCACCATAAACTTCAATCCAAAAATTATAATTAGTTTATTCGATAAAATGTATTATTGTTCAATTGTCTACTTTATTTTATTTTTGTTAATTTTCTAGTTTTGTGCTAGAGAGTTGCGTGCATATACCTCTTTTTTGGTAGTAGAACAGGAAAATATATTCAAAGCTAATAACTTTTATTTAATAAAATTAATGGTGGCTCCACACCAACGGCGACAGCAACAGAGACAGGCAACATTTTGTCGCTTGTCTCTGGTGCTGCTAAAAGAGCCTTCACACCAGCAGCGACAGCAATTTCTTTGCGCATGCGCATAACTTTCTTTTTCGAAAGCAAAATATTTATTTCTGATTCTGCAAGATGTGGCAGACAGATCACGTCTCTCCGCCTTTAATAAAACTCCTTTTATTCTTGTTAGACGAGCTTAGCGGCCTTTATCTCCGGTAGAACAATTTTGGTGGAGTTACTTAATTCTAAAATGGAATGCCCAAAATTTAAAAAATAGTAGAAATAAAATAAGTTGTTTGGAATTAAATAAGTAGCTATGAAGTGGTAATAAAAGTTTAAAAAGTAGTATTGCATCAGTAAACAGATTGCCGGTCGCGGGAGCTAGCGTGGTCACCCTCCCAAGTACTGACCGCGACCGGAGGTGCTTAAAAATAATAACCCATACTTGGGACGGTGCTGTGCTGACTGTTCAAGCTTATAGCTGATACAAATTGAATAGTTAAAAAGTACTTCTTTTTTGGCAAGGAAAAAATAGTGACGAGAGCGACTTTATAATGTCTCTTCAAAGAGGGGTTAGATTTTAATCAGCTATCTGCATTAAATATCGTGGTTTATTTTTTTCAAAAGTTTAGCGATAGGGGTTTTAAGGGAGGTAATTTTAAGAACGTGTCTTATAATTTCTGTTTTTCGTTGGAACCATCTTGCTTTGGAGATGGTTCGGTGTGTATAAGTTTGAAGGATTTCAAGTGAATTTATATTTTTGTTATTAGTAGATCCCCAAATTTGGCATGCGTATGTGATTTGAGATAGCTTAGGTACACGAGTATTTTGTTTTCAATAGTCATTGGCGAATTCCGAGCAATTAGGTTGAAAAGTTAACGTTTTACGTCTCGGAATTTATGGATAACGTTTTTTGTGTTCTGATTCCATGTGAGTCTTCTGTCTAGGATAATACCTAGGTATTTAGCTTCCCGAGCCCATGGGATTTCGATATTATTAATTTTTAACTTGCTGGATGAAAAACATCAACCGAAACCGGATTAGGCTTTATTCTGATTGGCTGTCAGCACGGCGACAGAGACAAAAGTTGAACTTCCTCCAAGACTTGAAAGTGCAGCGACAGCGACAGAGACGAACCGGGAGAAACAAAATTTGTTTGTAATACGCATGCGCAAAGCGAAGAGACAGCTGTTTTTGTCGCTGTCGCCGTTGGTGTGAAGCCACCATAAGACATCAAAACCCGTTAAAAATGTCAATTTTGACCAAAAATTCTAAAAAATGTTTTTGGTCTTATTTGATAAAGTATTTATTTACCTTTCCAAAATATATTTGCTTTTTTCTCAAAGTTAATTAGTTGCAGAGATGTTATAATTTTAATCAAGGCGGGAAAACCGGAAGTAGTTATGGAAAACACCGAAAGTGGCCGTTAAAAGACCAAAAACTTCAAAATTTTAATTTAAATCTTACTTTTTCTTTTTTGCAAATAGAATTTTAAAAAGGTTTTTCAAATGTTTAAATGGTTTCTCTTTTGGAAATGTTGCGAACATTTAAAAAAAGTAGTGAAGAACAAAATTGTTTACACAGACAAGTAAAAGCAAGAGAGAGCAAACGATACAGTATCTTTACTATTAATAGTATGCATTATTACTTCACTTCAAATGTTACAACACGATAAATTATTAATGGTTTCTCGTAAAACTTTGAGAACGTGTTCTTTATAACGTTGGCTAGGGAATAAACTAGAATAATTATGCTGAGTTGAGAAAATTTTAAACTATGACCATTTAAGAAATAAGACTGTAACACTCTCAAATATCTTGTACTCATTTTTCGATTGCTTTTAAAATTTTTGTTTATTTAAATATCGTTTTGATTCTAGTTTATTCCTAGTTTATTTTGGTAGCATCATTTTAAAAATTGGTTGAATAGATTTTCATGTAACACATTTGAAGTTTTTTTTAACAAATTTTTCTTTAAAATTTCATACATAATTATAATTTTTATAAAATAATTAATATATATTTTAAATATTTATAGTCCAATGCTATTCTTTAATAACACTAAACATAAAAATATCATTAAAACATTTCTATATCACATTTAAAAAAAGGGATCTCGAACGTGTCCTGATACCTTAATATCCATAAGCAAATACCACAAATATTTTCGTACTGCACATTTGTGAACATCTATTCAAGATTTCCATCTATTTTCTATTACTACCATAATAGAATAATATCAAAACAAATAAATACATAATTTAAAAATTAATAAAAATCTTTTGCAAAACAGATTAAATTTGTTCTTTCAAATGAATAGTTACAGTCGGATAAAATACAAAAAAGGAATCGTTACTTTTAAAAAATATCAAATAAACAAATGTATTTCTAGTATTAAGGGGGCCGGGACACATATAAAAAAAAATTATTAATTAATTTTGAATTTTTTTTATACTGATTACCCATCTAACTAATAAACAAAATCACAAAAAGAAAATTTTTCCAAAAGTTTTTTAAAAATTAAAATTTTTTGAAAAAAGAGGGTTTATTTTAAATTGCTAAGACTCAAAATATTCTTGATCAATTTTCAAAATTCTTGCAGTAAATTATTCACAAATTTATATACTTTAATTTGGATTCAGCAATTTAAAAAATATTAATTTAATAAAAAATTAAAAATATTTGAATGAAAATTTTTGAAAATTTTAAGTTATTTTTTTTTTAAAGTCATATTTTTAAAAGTAAATATTTGTTTTAAATTTGCTGAATCAAAATTAAAGTATAATGTTTGAAAAAGATGTATTCCGAATTTCAACCCTTAAACTTTATCGGTTTTCGACTTATAGCAATTTGAATACAGGAAATCATAAAAAAATGTATCATGGAGAAAAACGCATTTAAAGTTTTAAAGACAGATGTTGTTACCATGACAACAACTGTCAAGAGTGTTAGATTTTCAAAACAACGCACCACAAAAATTATTATATCTTTAGTTCTAATTAAGATAGAAACATGATTTAGACATCATTTTAAGCAGAAAATCAGAGAATTTCTTAAAATAATAAAAAAAACTTCGAAAATTTGACGATTTTTGTGTCCCGGACCCCTTAAATCACAAGTTCTGACAATAATTTGTAAATCGTTTACTTTTAAATTAAACATTTACAAATACATAGTACTGTAAATCAAGGGATTTAAGTTAAGTATTATGTAAAAAATGCTGAAATTTGAACTACTAAATATTCAAATTGCTCCTTGTAATTTCAAAAGTAGTTCAGAATCATTTTCTGATAGAATGTATCAAATAAAAACGATTTTCATCATCAGCTGCTAAAGTATAATGTTAATCACCTGTTTTTCTCTGTTATCGCACGAATTTAATTGACGATCTTGCTTGGAAATTTTTTAATTTAAATCTCTTTTGAAGCGTAAAAACACTGCAATTATAAAATGAAACAAAACTATTTTACACTTTAGTTTTTCCTTTCTTTGTATCTTTTTTTATACAGACGTAAGCCAATATATGCATGATTTGGGATCTTAATCAATATCACCGCTGCAAGAAATTTTCTATTAAAAAGAAACTATTTAAAATTCTTATCCCACTAGCGATGAAAAAAGATTAGTACGCCTTTATAAAAACTTTTGGGAGAAAATGTGTTTAGTTTTCTTATTTTTAGAATTAGCTATTCATTCTATACCTTTAGCTTGATTAAAAAAGATGGTGGAAATGTTTATAAAGAAGAACAAGCTTTTAGCAGGAACTTCGGTACATAAATTTTTTGAAAATAACAAACATCACGCAGTAATAACATCTAAAGGTCTATGTGTATTTCATATTTAGACTTTAAAATACTAAAACAGGTTTTAGGATAAATTACAGGTCTTTTTCATATTCTTAAAAATCTATTTAATTTAAATATCAGTTTATTGCTTAAGCTAAACTTATTTAGTTAATATAGCTTGTGATTTAAGTTTACATGAGAAGGATTTTAAGTTTAAACAAACCAGATGGAAAACGGAGATTTTGCTTCCTGTTACTCAAAACTCTCTCGCATGATACACATCGGGGTTGTTACTTTAAAATGTAGTTTATCGGCATTTAGAAGATGTTTCGCGAAAATCTATTCGACGTTGCTTACTTAAATGCAATTTTTCTATTCAAAATTCATTCTTTGGAATTTCTATTGACGACGTGCTGAAATAGCATTTGAATACGCCCAAGTGACGTCACATCCGGAAACATACAGAATGCACGTTCCAGCATAAAACACTACGACCATCTGCACTTAGCTTGACAGAAAAAGCCTCTCATATTCAGAGAAAAGATAAAGTATGAGAATATGAAGCAGGGTTAGAATATGAAGAGAGTGTCTTTGTTTTAATATTTAATCTTTGTGGAACGAGTTTGTTCAAGACGTGGCAAAAGGGTCTTGTCTATCACTTATAGAAGTCTGGCAGACTGAAGATATTAGTTTAAAAATTCAGCCAGCCTTTTCCAGTTATTTTGTTGATTGGTTGAACTTTTCTCTTATTTTTTCATTTGCCTATACTCTTCGTTTCTTTGAGTGACAGTGGTCGGATCTATCCGAGGACATGCAGGAAACATTTTTATAATATTTTCTTTATCTTTCATTTCCAAAATTGAAAGAATTTAAGGTGAAATACAAGAACATGGTTCCAGCTCCTTTCCAAATTGGCTACTAAACTTCTTTGTTAAATTCACCAAATCTTAAAATTTTAGTAGGTTTGGTAGGTATTTAATTGACGTCGCACCGGAGTAACGCTACGGGTTATTATGTAATTTTAGTTCAACTTAATATTCCATTGCTTCTTTGATTAAACGACTAACTTCTGAATGCCCGTGTTGTATTTTTGTGGTGTATGGAGTTTGCTCTGGTTCAATTGAAAATGACAGTTTGGATAAATACCCATATTGGATGAATTAACTTACGCTTAAGAGGGTTACCATATTCCAAAAGTTTTGCAAATTGGCATTTTTTTTTGGGGACTAACCAACCTTAATTTTTGTTTCCAAATGCAGTTGAATAACTAAGATAAAAAGAACTCTAAAAACAGAAAAGGAAGTTTAATGGCCATTAAAATGTAATTGTAAAAACCAATTATTTTAACCAAAAATCCCGAGTTCAAAAAATTCAAAAATGAGAACAGAAGCGTATTTTAAATATGTCCAAAGTTTGTGTTCTGACATACAAAATACATTAAATGTCACAAAACTTTAAACAAAATTGTCCAGTCAAAATGAAAAAGCATTTATCACCAAACTATCCATTTGGACTTCGTGCCTTTTCCTTCAAAGACCGCAATATATAATGTTTCTTCATCTGTGCCAGACAAGTCGACAAAGTGGTGGAGAAAATCATTTATTATATACTGGTGAACTAAAGAGATAAAGTACGTGATTTCGATTCTCGCTCTTCTAGTCTGATGGCTTGCTTGAATTATCCTAGACATCCATTACAATTCGCCAATCTGGGTGACTCCCACCCCACCCCCCACCCCCACCCCCACACGCCCACCACCACACAAAAAAGAAAACATTCGCAGAGATACGTGCTTATTTCTTCACCTGAAATTGGAAAAATGAGTGGCAATTTTTTCAAATTTTCAACAAAATAAGCCCAAATTTATCGATAAGAAGCTCACGCCAAATCCCTCTTTTGTACATTGGCACCTTTTTTCAATAGGAGACCAATGATCTTATATTAATTTTCAGAAAGATTCCAATAAAAGTTGCTCTTTTTGCTGCCAAGGTAGGTAGGTATTTGATTTTGCGTCGCACTGTAACAACAATGTGTTATCGACTTCGGTCTGAATCTCGAAGGTTATGGTCGGAGGCCAAAGTCTCGCCATTTTTAACCACGGTTAGATGACAATGTCAACACCTGAGCTAGCAGCCCTCTCTTCAATTTTCCGTATGACGCCAAAATTTTGCTGCCAAAGGTAAAATAGACCATAGACTCGAGTATACTTGCACAGATTCTATCTTCCTGATCCAGATAAATGCATAGTTTCTCTAAAGAACAGTGACCTAGGAGTACATCTTGTTCTCCTGTATTGAAGATAACTGTTTTGGAGTAAATATTGACTGTTCTATGTTATTTACAATCCATTGTTCCTAGTTTTAAATCCATTTTTTTATGAACAGACGCGTAAGAAAAAAAACTTGAACCATCCCCTTTATTTCGAGCACTATTCATAGTACAGTAAATTCAAATATATTATTCAATAGGGAATAATGTCCTCTAATTGCATAACGGGAAACTAATTTCATAATGAGAAATCTTCATTACAAATTCTACACTAGCAACAACATTTCCTAAGGAAACACCGTTTTTTAGCCATACTTAGATTCTACGTCCTTAAATTAGTCTACATATGAAATTTCATGACTTTTCTATCTTTGCATCTGGATATATTCAATATTAAAGATGTTATCAATTTCAGGGATCATCTCCACATTGAAAATAGCTATTCGTAGATCGAGACTAGATGTAGATTGGGCAATTCCATGCGACTCACGTTACAATTAGACTTCAATTTTCCGTATTAAATGTAATGTAAATAAAGAATGTATTAAGAATAACAAGCAAAAATGGATTTATGAACTTATTTATATGTTCCTAAAGCATCTACGTCACAATTTCGAAGTTTAGTTTCCCAAATGGTAACATTTCAGTCTGTGACTCACGTTACAAAAAACTCTTTAAGATTTTCAAAAGTGACAGTTTTTCTCATCTTCTAAGAGAAGTTATTTGGAAAAAGTACTTAGATGTTTCATTAAGAGTAGCAGGTCATGGCAAATCCAAGAAAAATGATATTATTGTATGACATTTTTATGTGACACACGTTACGTTTCTGATTTCTGAGAACTATTAATAACATTTTAAAAATTATAATGTGTGCTAAACTTGTAAATATATATTGAGAATAGGTACTTACTAGTGAGTGAAATTTCACAACTTAAAAGTATTAAATAATGCCCTGTAAACATATTTATATGTAGTTAAAGTCGCAGGAAATTATCATTTTGATTCAAAATTTTGTTTCGATTTGAATTTTACTACTTTTTTCTTTATATCAAAAACATTTGTCTATATTACTTTTTAGCAGCTTCAACGAATTCGTGCGCATTATTTACTAAACACTTCCTTTTTGCATTGGTCAAAAACATGTCTCAAACTACTTCAAACTCCATCTTATGGATCTTTACCGTGTGATTTTTCAAAATAGTTCCACGTAATTGATGCTTTGTATCTTTATTCCTGTGTGTTAACAGAGACTGCGTTAAGTATGCGTTTTTTAACTGGTTCTCCTTATTATGCACGTTAGACCATATTTTAACATTTTGCACACAATTCGAAATACTTTGTAATAAAATGATATGGATTCAATAATGACCTCTATGGAAAGGCCCTAATGATCTGATGTTATCACTACAGAATGGATGGAACCCAAAATAATAAATACTAGCTGTAAACAAGCTCACTTGTTTCTGTTTCCAATGTGCACCTTGGATCTCATCCTGAAAAGTACAAGCACAGTTTTCAGAAAAGTCTACTTGCATCACGCACAAATTCCCTCACCAACCCCAAAATAATTTGAAATTGCAAGATCATGTATAGATTGTTAAGCTTTAGCTTGACGGCGTTTAAAGTAACATTGCTCCAGAAATTATGTAATGATGCGAAAATAAGTTAATACAGATCCAAATATAACCCAGAACCTATTTTTTGAAAATAGTTTTTTGTATCTCGTTTCCAAAAGTACCATGCAAGACAAAATTCTTCTGTTCCAGCCAATAAATGATATTTTTAATACCTTAGGCATCTTTGCATTGCACCCAACAATTTCTAGAACTACTTCACACTAATTTTCGTGGGAATGAATGGGAGTAAACGGGAACACTTTCAATATAGAAATGTATAATGTATTTACAACACCTATATAAAATTGTCATAGTGTATAAGTAAGCAAACATTATGGAAAATCTCATTTCTTTGATCTCATTCAAAAAAACATGTTTTAGACGCAATTCAAAAATTTCGTTCTTAACAAGCTCTGATGGAATTTCCATTTTGAATATTTTAGACAATTCTTTCAGTGAGCCCATAAAATATTTTTTTTTTTTTGGGGGGGGGGTTAGGGCCGTTTCTCGAAATCGTAACAATGTCTTTTCAGAAGCCATTCACCTAATAATTCATAAAATTGTCTACTTTATCTCTAATCAAAACTGATGATTTCGAATTATTGCTAATTAAAACAAAGCTTGCTTTTAAAGTCACGTTACAAATGCTGCTAAACAATTTACTGGTCATAACTTTACTATGGTGTAGTGTGCTAGATAAGCCTAATTATGTAGGAGTCATAGCACATTATTTGTCATTTTTGTACAGTTGAGGTGTTTCTTTCTTTGAATTATTTTTGTTCCGTAAGACACGACACTTTTAAACACTATTTCTAACTTTTTTTTTCTAACTTTCAATCCTTTTGTGCTGCTACTGGCATTTTCATTAATTTTTTTCTTCTTCTGCATCACTATTTCATAACAATTTTGTACTTTTCTTTATATTCGTCATAATTTCTTTCTTGCTTTAGTTTTTCTCGGCGCTTTCTTTGCCTCTGCAGCTGCAGATGATGTCATAATATTACTTATATATTATATAAAGAAAAAGAACAAGTTTTAATGAATATAAATGTATCACAAAATCGTGTGCACTTCAAATTTTAATAGAAAATTAAAAGTCATTGTTTTGTGTACAACATTTAACATAATGACAGGTTTTGTGTGACTCACGTTATAAAATGAAATTTGTTGTCTTTTAAGAAAAAGCACTAATTAAAATAAAAGTTTTCATTTACTTTTACTCTTTATACTATGAGGAAAGGTGATAAAAAGTTTTTTAATTTTCAACTTAGAATATTTTAAAAGAATTTTAAAAAACTAAGTTTTTGTGCCTCATGTTACATTATAGTAAGTACTATTTTGGAAATTATTTCCAAAATATAGTAATAGTTAAGAAATTAGGCCCATAATTTGCTCTACAGAAATCGTTCATGCATGAAAATTAAACAAAAATACACAATATTAATATAAAAAACATTGCCTCCAAAGTCAACCAAGTTCACTGAAAAAAATCTTCACATCTATAGTTTTAGAACACATCTGACCATATTCTGATAAAATAAATGTGTAAGGTGATGCCAAATGGAAGTTTAAAAACTTTAAACTATCTGAAAAAAAACTAAAGAAAATTTGAGTTAATATACTAAAAATATACTTTTTTTACTTAACTATGTCATATGTTTCATGGGATTGCCCTTTATAGCTTCCCGAATTTTAAATTTGAACACTATTTCAAACGTATTTGTCAGAGCGTGCAAACGATCCGAGAACTATTATCTTTGCGAGTAAAAACAATTCCAGAGTTACATTATTATATCGTTACCACCAAGCCAAAGGCACCAACTTGCGAAATTGACATTTCTACAAAACGCGATCAATGTTTGGATGCTTCGGGGGAAATATATATATATTCCCTATATATATATATATATATATAGAGAGAGAGAGAGAGAGAGAGTAACGGCTCAAATGCAGTTTTCTCTTGAAAATTGGAATTTAATCTAAGAATCAAGAATCAAGATGATTCGTAGCTTTGTTATAGCATAAAGCAGGCCTCGAAATAGATTTTATAATACAGGTGCACCTTGTGCACCTAAGTTTTTAAATTAGGTGCACAGGTTATATTTTAGGTGCACACTTAAAAAAAATTAATATAAGAGCATTAATGTAATGTAAACTACTTTATTAGTTGTGTATGTTTATATAGATTTTTTAGTAGTAGATAGTAAATAAAAATATTTAAACATCTAAATTCTTCCTTCTCCGTCGCACGGCTATCGCGACAGTCGCTTCAACAGAGCCATCTGGAAAATGTTTCGATCCTCGGAAAGTTCTGTTAGTAGTGGCACAAATGAACCTTCCTCCTGTATTAACCCGTTACGGCCCATCGATTTTGTTTTCGCATAGTGTGTATTTAGGAATTTTAATTATGTTCATTTAGAGCGAGAGAGGTCGATACTAATAGTTTGTTCAAACATCAAAATAACATAAAACACATTTCTAGCCCCCTTTTTTTAACGTTATGTGCACTGCGTGCACCTAGCGGGAAAAAATTAGGTGCACAATTTTATTTTCATGTGCACAGTGCACCTGTGCACCCCGGTATTTCGAGCCCTGGCATAAAATATGAAATGGTGACTCGAAAAATGCAGTTAGGTGAAACCAGAAAAATACTGTTTGGTGCCTTTGGCGTGGTGGTAACGAAAAATACTATACAAGTGCAAACGACCCAAGAATTATTATCCGAGGTTCGCCGGACGTATTTTAAACTTTTGGTTTCCCTCTAAAATCGCCAAACTAAAACAAAATTAATGTAACGCAAAACCTAACCTTTGGAATGAGCTGAAACTTTGCATAGTCATATCAGAAGTCCTTCTAAATCGATTCCCATCAAAATACTATAGTAAAGTTCCAATTCATAATTTTTTGAAACATTAATTTAATAATTATTATTATATACTAAAAACTATTTTTAAAATAAAATATTAAGTGGATTTTGTTGAAGCACCAATCTTTCTCTAGTCATAACTTCAAAACGGAAAGACCTAATAACATGAAATTTTGTATCTGAAGTTATATTTTGGTACCTATTCCAAATTGTGTGTCAAAACAAACGGTTTATATTGGAAATTATGAAGTGGGTGCTCAATAAATATTGAGACACTCACTTATGCAAATTTTAGGGATTTGAATTTATAGAAGACGTTAGTTCCTATCAAACGCCATCTTTGAATTTTCTCTACTGTTAAAATAGCTCGGATGAAGAATGGTGGTTCGTTTTTTCAGTGACTATATAATACGTTTTATGCTCATAAAATGTGTGTCAATTTATGTGTCAACGTATCAAGCCCATATGTGTGCAAAGATTCATAAAGTAAGTTAAACAGATCAAGCCGATGCTCTGAATTGAGTACATACACTTTCCACAATACTATTTGGGAGGCTATTCCCAGATTTCAAGCACAAGTAGAAGTAGAAAGACGATTGAAACTATGAGAGATGCTGCGAAGTACTTAGTCTTCTTTATCGTGTATGCTCTTGCTGTTTTTCTCTTC
This sequence comes from Metellina segmentata, assembly GCA_947359465.1. NCBI lineage: Eukaryota > Metazoa > Arthropoda > Arachnida > Araneae > Tetragnathidae > Metellina > Metellina segmentata. The sequence continues at coordinate 70,997,935 of OX375880.1, read as the reverse complement.
TGATATACATATTTGAATATAAATTTTCTAAAATAACAGTGACCAGTTTACGAGAAACAATCAACACACATGTCCAAAAATTAAGCAGTCAGAGACGTGTGTCCCGTGCGAGGTATCTCTGCACAGAAATATCTCAAATAACAAATATTCCTTTCCTCAAGTTATCTATCTTTAATATTATAAAAGGAAGTGTTTGTTTGTCTGTTTTTTTTCGCGGCTGCAAAATCCTGACGATCTATGGCACTTACAGCAATGAGATTTGGCACACAGGTAGTCCGAATTTTTTGCAATTTTTAGGTCGTGGGGAATTATAAATTCAACCTAGAAGATTTTTAAATGAATTTAATAGTTTTATTCTCTACCTGGTTCTTCAAACGCGTTCTTCCGCGAAAGAAGAAACACTATAATCTTGACTTTTCTACCCACGTGACCTTGCAATCAGCCTTTCGATACATGCCAAGTTTTTTTCATCGCGGGGGAACCAACATCTACTATAGAGAAAATTATTTTTTTCGTTTCCGCTTTGATTTTTACATTTCCAGTCCCATTTCTGCGAATGAGAGCAAGAATAAAAAAACATATTGACTGGGATTGTTAAGTTTTTTTTCGTAAAATTGGAATTGCTAAAGATAGATTAAAAAGTTTAACGGATTTGAAATCTGCGGAAAATTTCACTTTAGATCAAAATTTTCAAAAATCACATTGACACCTAAAAATATGATTTTCTTTAAATAAATAATTTTTAAATTGAATATATCCTCAACGTATTTGAATTGCGAAGTGATCCAAACGGCGTAACGTCACAATCTCTTGCGAAAATATAAATAATTAATTGAAAAATTATTTATTAAAAGAAAATCAAATGTACAAAGTATCTTTCTGGTGTAAAACTTTCCTCAGATTTCAAATCAGTTGAAATTTTTAATCTTTCTTTAAAGATCCTCATTTTACACAAAAAAAAAATGGCAGTCAAAAAATAATTTTTTTATACTGGTATAAGAAATTAAGAGAATTTCCAGACCTGGTCGATTATCTTTAGAACTACTGTACCGATTTTAATGAAATTTGATATGTACATACATTGATACAATACAAAACAAATAACCATTCAATAATTGTAATACACACGCATGATCGTGCGTAACACTCGTTGGAGTCGGAAGGTATGAAACAGCGGTTGCAGAATAAACAAAAAAAAATGGGATAATAGGGGGTATGGTCCCCTCTTACAGATATACAGGTCTCGCAGCGTGATTTCATACTTGAAATAAGGCAGTTTATCATTTCCTGTGGCAATTGGTCCCACGCGTTCAGAACCGCTGTTTTCATTCCCTGGATGGTTCTCGGAGGGGGGTTGCGAGTTGTAATTGCCCTCCCCAGAGCGTCCCAGACATGCTCTATAGGGTTAAGGTCTGGAGATCTGGCTGGCCAATCCATCCGGCGAATATCCTCACTCTCTAAAAATTCGTCCACCAGAAGAGCTCTATGTGGCCTCGCGTTATCGTCCATTAAAATGAACTCAGGGCCAACTGCACCCCTGAAAAGGCGAACATAGGGCTCCAAGACCTCATCCCTATACCTCACACCAGTCACACTGCCTCTTTCAAAGACATGGAGAGGTGTGCGGCCATCCAACATGATGCCTGCCCAGACCATTAAACCTCCTCCGCCATAATGGTCGATTTCGCGGACATTGGAGGGTAGGTAGCAGATCCCTGGTTCTCTCCATATGAACGTACGGCGAGAATCGGTGTTTAGGCTGAACCGGGACTCATCAGTGAAGAGAACGGTCGCCCATTGATCCAATCTCTATGCTCTCTGCACCATGATAAACGGATTCTCCTGTTCGTAGAAGTGAGCGGGACGCAAACAGCAGGTCTTCTTGCGAACAACCCTCTCTCATGAAGTCTTTTGGAAACAGTCACCCTTGATACACGGGTTCCTGTGACTGCATACAAGTCACGAGAGAGCTGAGAAGCTGTAGCACTCCTGTTACGCCTCGCTATAATCGACAAATGGCGATCTTCTCTGGCCGTCGTGGCTCTTGGATGACCTTGCCCAGGCTTTCTCTCGATGGATCCGGTATCCTGTAACTGTTTTCATAAGTTAAACACGACGCTGGGCGTTAAATTGAACTCTCTACAAATTTGGACTTGAGATTGGCCTGCTTCTAGCCTCCCCACAATTCGCCACCTCATTCCATCATCTAAACGTTGGTGGTTACTCATTTTTACTGTTACAATTTGAAATTAACCTATTGCTGCAAAATAACACCAAGAAATTCGCCGAGGTGTGCTAGCGAACGAAATGCGTCTTAACTTACGCGCTCTTATAAAGCCTGTTTCTCTACTGGCTCCGTCTACACACACGTGTAGGCTTACGTATTTGACGTACAAGATTTGCATTTTTGTCTAGAAGCAGTGGTTTTACATTCAGTTCAGTTCTTTTCATGAAATTCGATAAAATATGCAAATTCTCTTAATTTATTTCACCAGTGTATTTTGCTTTCCTTCTTTGGAAGCGTTTGTGCGCAGGAAATGGAATCTGATTTCTCAATCGTGAAGGTCATATGGGAAAAAATATAAAAGTTACAACTAAAAAATTATTTATTTAAAGAAAATCCTATTTTTAGGTATCGATCAAATGTGAAATTCTCCGTAGATTTCAAACGCGTTGAAATGTTTACTCTATCTTTAACGATCTAGGAGATAGAAAAAAAGAACTACATAACTCCAGTTAAAACTTTTTATTTGTTTTGCCCGTCCGTTGAAAAATTGTTCCTCGCAAAACGAAACGGAAACACGGAAAAATAAATTTAGAATCAGACATCTCTCTATGGTGTTGCCACACACACACATTCTAAGGAAAACAATATTAATTAAATTCCATTAAATTCCTATTAAAATGTTCTAGATTAAATTTTAAAATTCGGCGCGACCCAAAAATTGCAAAAAATTTGGATTACCTGTGTGCCAAATCTCATTATTGTAAAAGCCATAGATTCGTCTGGGCACTGGATATACACTCAGACACACAAACAGTTCCTTTTATAATAGTAGAGAGAAGTGTGTGTGTGTATCTATCTATATTATTTCTCCATACAAATCCAAACCAAATCTGGTACACTTATACTTTAAAACACTGCGGAAAATATAGGCTATTTATTTCCTGTCCACAGTCCAATCTGTAGTCATGAAAATTGGCACACAGGTAGTCCTAAAAGTGCCACTCGAAGCCTCAATTTTAAAATCTAAAGTTTGTTTTCCTGCAATAAATGTACATCAACAAGGAAACACGTTCTACAGGGTTTGTGTATTTGAGTTAACACAGGGAAATTTTGCGGTCATATTTTAGCCGTAGCGGTAGGAAACACGTTCTCCAGGGTTTTCGTACTTGAGTTAACACAGGGAAATGTCTCGGTCATATTTTGGCTGCCGCGGTCATATTTGAAACCCAAACAACGCCAGGTTATTCAGCTACTGCAGACTAAAGAAGAACCATGCTACATGGTGCTACTAGGAGATAGAGAAATTGAAATAAAAATACTTAGGTAAACACAGTGAAGGTTTTAGTTCACATCACGTACGAAATTCTACAGGAAGTGCGTTCTGCAGCAGATACACTAACGCCACCTACATTAAGCTCGACAGAAAATGCTTCTCAGAAATGTCCACTATTTATATCGACTCGAAAACAATATGATATCTCTGCCAACTTGTTAGAGGCCGCTTTAGCCCTGTTGCAAGAGTAGCAGATTAGAAACAGGAGGGTAGCAAGCTCAAAACCCGATCCAACCAAAGGTCGACGTGTTCGTGGGAACTGGTACACGTTAAATCTGTCTATGACACGAATGTCCTACCTTAGTGAAGTGTAAAATTTCGGAGAGTGAGGACCAGTTCAGGTGTTGACCTCGTCATCTGACCGTGGTTCACAATTGCAAGGTGTCCTCAGGTCTTCCACTTCGGAATTGATTTCGAACCGTCGCTAATTTCTAGTTGTGTTGCTCCAGGGAGACGTTCATTCAACTACCTACCGAGTAAATTTTGATTGAGAGTAGGCGTGTTCTAACTGTTCTAAAGCCTTACGTAGCATCCTATACTTTATAATAGAATGCACACCATTCACCTTGTAAACCAAACTAGTAGATACTTCCTCTGAACTAGCACTCAAGGGGGAACAGCAAAGCATATCGATTCTTCTTCTAGAACTGGTAGATAAGATATTTCACATCTAAATTTAGATACAAATTGAAACAAATTTAATTTTCAACATCTGCATAACGATTCATTTATCGCTTTATCATTTCCTAGCAAAGCATTCTATATCTCACACAATGACAAGTCATTCCAATCTCGTGTTTTCATATCTAACGTTATGTCGGATCTTATGTAACAAAACGTTTACGACAGCTTTAAGTGAGAAGTGTTTCATATCAATTTAGCGTCGTGATTTCCAAACTTTCTGTTAACGTTTTCTTAAGGTGTGATTTACCCAAAAAAATAACAAATTAAATATTTTTTAAAGATTATGTGCAAACAAATTTTTTTCTTATGAAATATCTAACTTAATAAATATTTATTGCAATACTGTTGAAAAATTGTGTGGGACATCTGCTCTTAAGTTTCTTAGTTGTTTATATGTATTGATGGCTGTGTCGTTACTCACATTTCTCACCTTTTTAAATGCACTTGCAATAAATATAAGCATTGATCTGTACATTTCATACATAAAATAAAATTGGTCAGATATATAAAAAAGTTGTGTTTGTGCCCAGGTGCTGTTATAATTATCATTTATGCGAAATTCGAATTATTATAGTTTGCGAGCGCATTGATATCTTGGCCAGAGAACAATTAAAAATCGTTTTCAACTTTACTTTTGTTCTTATTCTTTAGATGCCAGATGTAGTAATACTTAAAAATATATATTTAGAATTTGTTTTTTTGTTGTTCAGAACTGTTTGTGTTATAAATTCTTCACACACACATAAAATGCTGTATTCCGATTTTACTTTATGCCTTATGTCCTGTTATGTCCTTAGGAAGCTTAAATTTTGTACGGACGCATGGAAGTGCCTCATGAAATCATTATTTTAGAGCCACAGCCTTTGCTAATGTACATTGATTTTTTTTAAATGAATAAGTTTTAACATATACCTTTACCTCTTACATATACCTCTTATTTGAACGTTCTACATTGCAAATTGCATTTGTGTAGTTCATACATATATTTTTATTAAAATTCACAATAAAGTGTGGCGCTAAACTGCACACGTCAGCCATGTTCCCACAATTCGCTTCTGAGCAATAGCAATGGATTCATTTCATTCAAAGCCAATTCCTGATTTTTTGACGTTTGAACATATTTTCACATTAGCTTACGCTTTTTTCTGTGTAGATAGTTGTTTCTGGATTTCTCATTATCTTTGTAATCTGTGCTGAACAATTTCGAGTTTATTCGTGCTGGTTTAGCTAGATTATCCAGCTTCATACATCTGATCAAGCATACTTAAATTAAGCGATAAAATTGTTTTATGAATACTGTAGTGGTTGATTTTACATTGTTTATATCCGTTTGCTGGCCATTATCTCCTGTAGCGGTTGATTTTATATCGTTTATATCCGTTTGCTGCCATTATCTCCTGTAGCGGTTGATTTTATATTGTTTATATCCGTTTGCTGCCATTATCTCCTGTACAAAATTGTTAGTTGTTACTTATTTATTCTATGAGACAATAAAATCAACACTAAAGATAGTTTACAAATATAGTTTTTATAGCATTTATCTGGAGTTTATAAACAACTTCTTCATAAAAAAATACCTGTTAAAAATCTCATCTGTTCGTAAAAACTTATATTAGCTCTCCTCATCTTAAACATCTAAACATAAGCTTAAAACTTTATCCGTTGTGCAATAGAAAATACGCTCCATTTTCATAGCTTCTCTATTCAGTTCATCGGTTAAGCATTCATAGTTCCTTTATAGCTTCAATTGAGTTTTTGTGTCGAGTAAGGCTATTAAAATAGGAATTCATCTATGCCTAGTGAAAAGGGACATGGTCTTTTTCACTAAAACACAAGAATTTTATCGAAAACAACATAAAATCCCCATTTGATCTAAATGCATTTTCTTTAGAAGTCACACTGACCCAACTATCAAATAATGTCCCACTTTCCCTTCAACTAAAAAACGTTTAACTAAAAAAGTTTTACTTCGAACAAAATGTTAATTCCTCTATTTTAATGTATACAACTTTCAATATCTGTAATATATATCGCACCCAGGTAAAGAAAAGTAACAAAACTCAAAATTGTAGAATTTGAGAAACATCAACTTAAAGGATAATATAAAACTTATATTGAAATAGTATAAGCTTCTTTTATATTTTAGGTAAGTATTTATGGTGGTAACTTCTATTATATTCTATACAATAGTAATATAACACGCTAGGGCACCTCATACATAGTTTTCAATGACATAACATCAATATTTTTATTTTTTGATTTGTGTCACTTTCTTGCCGGGGAGCGATATAATTGGATTGAATCGGAAAGAATTGCGAACATTTTTATACGACTGAATCAGTACAAATGGAGAATCTGCTGCGTATCTTCTATTTATTGTATTATTGCAGTAGTTATCGTTTGATGTTTCGGAGTAACAGACCTGACAGTGGCGAAACGGCTTTACTCTCAATTGCTCCTTCAGTCATGAAACTAAGAAGTGGTATCAGACACAAACCCTGTTAGTGTAATATTCATGGTGATTTTCACTCGTTTCCTAACGTTCTTCGTCATTTTAGGGAGCTCTGACTTACAGAAATAATTAAAAATATTGAAGGGAAAGTAATCTTTATTTTGATAGTGTACAACTCCATTTCATGATTTCAGGTAAAAGGATTTTCGTTATAGTTGGAATATTTGAAAAATAGTGGACCCCTTACTCTTTATCTGCTACTAAAACTACTCTCGTCACTAAGCCTGGTGATGGTGCTAGATTAACAGGATCATTCACTGAAAGCAAGGATCACTCGTACATGTCTTAATTTTGTTTTGGCGAATGATAGCGTTAAAAAGAGTTAGTATATTAGGGAATAAAACTTTTCAACAACAACAAAAAATCATAAAATTATCTTTCCAATTTATCACTAAGCTGATAGCCGGAAATTTCGCTTTGCCTTTAAAATGTGGAGTTACCCATTTTTGTAAAAAAATATACCACGTTATTGTTTTCGTGGGAATTTACACATGAAAGAAAACATTGTTTTCATACCAGATCTTTAAAAAATTTTCTACAGTGTATTATTTAAATATTTCTATAGGTTCTTTCGTGTTTATATTTCTTTAGCAGTAGAACAGGGAAAGTGTGTATAAAAGTTAATTTTTATTTAGACATTATTAATATTCCATTAAAAAGTTCCAGTATCTTTACGTACAACATTTTATTGAATATCTTTTCCGGGGTTTTTTTCCTGCTTTTTTTTTGTTTTCACATAGCAAAAAAAAATATATTAAAAGATAAATACATAAATTAAAACTTATAAAACTCATATTTAAACCGTATACCTTTTATGAATAATTATTGTCTGATAAAATATAAATCCGAATTCTTATTTTTCAATAAATATCGTTTGGTAAAATATATTTATGGTAATACAAGAACTTCATATCATAATAAAAAAAACATGAGAAATAGCATCAATAACAACATTTAACTGTGTAGCTTTAAGTTAAAATTTATTTTTCAATTATTTTGCTTTTTTCAACCCTCTGAACAAGTTTTAAAACTTCTAAACTACTTCAGAAATTGAAGGATTCTTTGTGTGGCGTTGATGAAAGATGGCTTTGTTAATTTCTGAGGCAAATCTGTTATAAGCATACTTGGCACAAAGATTCCTTCATTTAGTGTCGAAATTAACAAAGCTTTATTTTACTTTCTTCTTTCGGTATTCGATTATTTCACTCTCTAAGACTACCACGCTATTATTAAACTTGACGGAAGTGTGTACGTGTTTATATATAGAATTTATAATAGGGAGTATAGAGTTTTAAAATATTTACTGCACGCTCTACTGAAAGGTTTTTTAACCGAGTTTAGTTATTTTTCAATGCAATCGTTCTTTTATATTAGCTTGTCATTCGTTTTTTATCTCAGTTAAATTAACTTAGTCTCTTACACAAATTATTATTTTTGTTTCGTTTACTATCAAGCAATCAGATTACAATATTGATTATGAAAACCCCGTGATTAGATCTAACTTTGAATTTTAAATTCTGATTCAAACAATACTTCAACTTATTTTCAACCAACAATATTGTTAAGTAAAGAATATGGAAATAATTCAATTTTTGTTGTCCTTAGTAAACTATTTTGTTTTTTTCTGAACAAGATTAATCAAAAATACTGAGTAAATAGAATTACAAAATCTTGATATATTTCGTTCTCTTTTCTTTTAGTTTTACATTTCCTCGTTGCATTATGATTTATTTAATTTTAATATTCTCATTAGGCAAAAATAGATTATTTTTATTTTTGTATACATTTGTTGCAAAGGATATTAAACATGTCTCAACTGTATTTCCATAAAATTAAAAGGTTAAATAAAATATGAAATCTTGCGTCTCAAAATATAAAACTCAGGAAAGATCAGATAAAAAAAAGGATTGCATTCAACTGAAACTTAATAAACTATTTTGAATTTTTTTTAGTTTAAACTGACGTCATGAATAAAGTTACCATGGCAACTACGATTTATTGCTTACGAAGGCCGATGTATTTTGCAAATTTTCTCCGCTTAAACTTCGTTTTGAAATGCTAACGTTTGGCTTAAAGGTTTTCACAATTTCTATTTTTGGATTCGATAATTAGTTTTCTCTTGGAGCAATTTTTTACTTTCTTTTACACAGCATTGTCCGAGTGGATTTTTTTAGTTCAATTTTGTTGTCTAAAATATAGCTAGATTCTAAACAATTTTTTTTACTACGAATAGTTAATTCACTGAGCTACAAAGAGGCATGCATAAAGCTATCTAAATGATATTTTTTATTTATTAGTGTCACTTTAAAAAGTATTTATGCTACATGAGAAATATAAACATTATTATTTTGCACGTATTTTATTGATCGTTTCACAAAAAAATAATAAAACATTCTAATTGATTTTGAAACTAAAAGTTTAAATCTTTATTGCTTATTTATTTTATTGCTATGTCTATCATAAAACTTAGGGAAGTTTTATCAAATTTTTGAAATAAAAAAAACAGGAACTATCGCGAAAATTAAAGTATACCCTCTATATTTAGATTTTAAGGAAACTTTCTCAATAACACAATATGAGTGTTTTGCCATTCATGTTTTGTTTTCTTTGTAATAAAAATAGCATATCCAGGAAGGTGTTTATTACATATGAGATAATTTCATATCTTTACTTTTGATAAGCTTATTCTGCTGAAATAAATAATGCAGCATAGTATATGACATTTTGAAACCAAAAATGCTCCCAAACTCGCATATTAAAATTTCAGCTCCCAGGAAGTTAAAAAGTTTCCCATTCTGGCAACTTATCTTGCCCATGAAAATCTAATCAGTTTTGACGGTGATGAGATTACGAAGAGGGTTAAATAATCAACTTAACTGATATTCTTAAAAGTATATATTAAAGTCAAGTAATATTATCACTTTCTATTGTCAGTTTACATTTTTAACTGTATTGATTCGTACTGCTGGAAAAATTTCAAATCGAATAATGCAAAAGTTGATTAACCAGTTCGAAAATACTTAAGTTCTTATTTAATGTGATTTTAGATTTTGACTTAATGAAATAATATATTCTTTTCGATGCTAGTTATTAAAGGAATGATATTTTAAGTTCGTGATAGTTATGTAATTGAACAAAATATTTTAATTTTGTTTCCATTAAGCATGGAATACTACATTGGTGCACTAGTTATAAGGAAGCTATAAATTTTTAAATTGGAAGAAGTGAATAATCTTTTTATACATGAATACTCAATTTATTTATCTAAATAATCGTACACGATGAAAAAATGAATCGGTAAATTCTTAAATATTTTAATTACAACATAGGAAAAAGAGCATCATATTTTACTTACATCTGTACTTTTCTGTTTTACACTTCTCACAACATTCCATTACATCGTGCTTATTTCATTCAATTATATATGATTTTTATTATATTTTTACTACCTACCACTGACCACTTTAGCCGGACAACAACAGGGTACAGGTGGTCCTTTGTGAAAGCTGAAACTTTCAACATCACGCACAATCGTAAATTTACACGCAAAGTAAATCAAGTCCAGAATTAATACATTTTTGTACATAAGTTTTGTAATTCATAGTTTAAAAGAGATTAAAGTGAATATAGTTTGGTCAAAATGATAAATCAGGAGCTGACTTACACTACCCTACAATAATGGACCGGACAGCAAGATGTGATAATATAAGGGAAATAATACATGCTTTAAAAGGGGATTGCAATTATACTAGCAACCCTTCTGGGCATACTTTCAAACAAGGTTTTGATGCACAGCTATGAGTATTTGTGTCCATTCCTGCTACAAGAATGTCGTCACCTCAGCTGTAGATTTCGGAGTGGTCCCCTGGTTCGTAAGCGTCGCTCTAACTCGTCCCACAAATGTTCTATGGGTTTTAGGTCTCGACTCTCAGCAGGTCAGGGAAGACGTTTTACATCTATATCTTGATACCATTGCTTGACAGAGGCTGCAACATCACAAGGAGTGTTGTCGTCCTGGAAGTAACCTTCCATAAAATTGCCAGAGTGTAGGAAGAACCTGATGGTCCAAAATGTTCATGTAGGCGTCGGTGTTCAATTTACCAGGAACAACATGCAAAGGTCCCAGGCCATTCCACTAAAAACACCCCCAAACAAGTATGCAAATTTTATGCAAATTCGCTGGCGTCCGGTCCGTTATTGTAGGTAGGGATTGCAATCTTATCCGGCGGATCCGGCATCATTTGGCTACCTACCGGATTCAGCAACATCTATCGGATCCAGTCCGGATCCGATAAACCTGAATTTTTTTAAATTAAATAATCGATTATTCAAACTCAACTTTAAAGTCGCAAAATCGTTCATAAGCAATCGATTGTGAATTAATCGATTTTTTTTTTCAATCATCAGTTTGGAGAAATCTAGCAAAAATAATAAATTAAATTTTCAATGACATTTTTTTAATAACAAGAAATTAGAAAAGCAAATTCTGCAAGAAAATGACGACTATTGCAAAAAGACAAACTTTAGAAAATTGTACCAATTACCAATTTTGTACCAGTTAGTTACTTTTCCAGTCTTGCTTTGTATAATGCTCTTTAATTAATTATTTAATTTGTCGTCTTTCATTAATGGGTTAGACACGTTGTAAATCGAAATTTATTTTATTGATTTTATACAGGGATGTAGTGTTGTCATGTCTTGAATATCACACATACTTTGCAAATTTTACATAATAATATCTTGGGCAATTTTTGCTCCTTTATTTACAAAACCATTGCTGACTTTGTAGTTTTGAGTTCCAATTTGACATCCCAAGGCAAACACATCGCACCTGGGTTGGCTGGGTTGGACCCAATTGGGTTGGACCCCATTGGGTTGGACCCAATGGGTTTTTTCAAAAAAAAAAAACATTTGAAAGAACCCACAATTTTGTGTATTTCCCACAATTTTTTCCAAAAAAAAATCTCAATTTTGCCCATATTTTTAAAATATAAGAAAACATTTCAGTGATTAAAAAAATGCATACAAAATTGTAGTTATAAAATTTTTTAACAGAATTGATAACTTTTATAGAAGATTTATTTTTAATAAACAAGTTTTGTACACATATTATCTATAACAAGCTACCATTCTTGAGTGTCATTGTCTCTTCAAGAAACGCTGAACTTTGACCTGTTTCCCTGCTGTCTCTGCTCCTAGTCTATTTATCAACTTTGTCCATATGTTGCCATATGTAGAGAGAACGCGTTCAATGGATGACAAACTTGGTGGGCAGCTGAGGAGTTGAGCGTAAAACTTGCAGAATCCTTCGGGCAACTTCCCAAATTTCTGTGTGCTACGCTCCATTAGCAACCACCACTTTGAAGGATTACTTTGTACAAGTTCAAAACTTCTACATTAAAAGTGTTTTGGGGAAACAACTCACTGTCTTTGATTTTGAAGGCTTAGACACCGGGCATATATTTAGGTTTCAGATTGCAACCAAGTTTCCAACTGCTTCCCTTGATCTGCTGCTAATCTGTTGCCTATAACATGATGGGTCAATTATATTAGCCAGGTAAAAAAATGGTTGCATTGCTTTATCCATCATTTGTTGTATCTGTTGCTTATATGGCAAAAATTTGATACTCATGGTGAGGTCAATCCAGACCTCCACAGCCGTTGAGAAGCTTGCCGAATCTGTGCTTGCAACCTATTTAAAGCTACAGAAACTTCTCTTAATTGCTTCTGTAACGCTGAACTTTCGCGGTGCAGCTCAACATTACTTACAATTCTTACAATATTTGAGTCGACTCGCTGTTCATTTTCATGAATAATTTCAACATATTTGTGAAATTTTTTGATGAAAGTGTTAACGCATTCAACTTTTGAATTCCAACGTGTATCATTTGGAATTAGAGACATGAATCCAACCTTTTCCTTTAATAATCCATGAGAGACGTTGTGGTTGAAAAAAAAAGTATTTATTTACCTCCACAATATGTTTAAGGACACTTTCATGAAAAAATGTTCCTGACATACATTAAAAACAAATCTGACAAAATATTTATTTTTAAACTTCTATTTCATTACTAAATATATTTCTTTTTTAAAAAGAAATTTTAGTGGTTTTTCAAGAAATTCATACTTTTTTGGGGAAAAAACGGATTTTTTGAAAAACCCGTTTTACATAAGTTTTCTCAGGTTTGTTTTTTGTTTTTTTTTTTAAAGAAAAAAAAAACAGGTAGGTAGGGCTTTTTGAAAAAAAAAAAACGAGTTTTTGCCAACCTTGCATCGCACCCCGGCAAGAAATGTGACCTAACTCAAAATTACAGCATTTGAAAAAGTATAAGCTTCTCTTTTCTATTTCAATATGTATAGCATTGATAAATTCAGGTAAGTATTTATGGCAGTAAACTCTATTATATTCTATAGAAAAGTAGTATAACACGCTGGGTACCTCATGCATATTTTCGATGACAACCTTAAAATTTTCATTTTTTTACTTGCGTCACTTTTCTTGCCGGGGTGCAACATGGTATTCAATTTTATGTTCATTTTCGTGATGTAATTTACACTCGTGGAATCCGTTCGATAACAATAAAAAATGCCGACCAACCGGTATAGTGGTTAAGGTGTTAGCCTCTAGATCGGAAGGTCCCCGGTTCGAATCCGGGTTCGGGCATGGATGTTTGCAAGCGTATACCAGCTAAGGTGTTGCTTCGTCATCTGAACATGGTGCAAAATTAGGGAGTAATTGTTAGGAGCAATGATGGTGCTCCTTCACAAGTGGCCATCATTTCCGGCCTTGTAGTGGCCAATGACTTCGGTGGTCAAATGTGCCAGCCATTAGAAAAAAAATAAGTTCAAACAATCAGTCTGATGCAATAATGAGTATCAAAATTTGAATGAAAGTAAATAAAGAGGATAATATTAGAGTTGGCACCAGATGGAAGTAAAGTACTAAATGCCTAATCCGACAATTCTACTGGCAAACTGGGTGATAACTGAAAGAAACAAATTGTAAATTAAGGCGATTTTCTCAAAATAACATGCAATATGTTGTAAATATCACAATGTTTTCGTGAAACATCTAAGTGAGACTTCAGTCCATTAAATATCCACAATTCATACCTTCAATAATTGGAGGTTTGAATAATTAACACAAATATTAGGTACAGAATATGTGAGGTATATGTTAAAGTAATGTATTCGGCCTACAAAAATATCTGAAGTAAAATAATAATACGAAGTATACAAAAGTCACTTGTGGTAAGGCTTGTAAAGTAAAGGAGCAGTAGGTGGTGATTTTAGTGTCATTTGTGAGAGGCTGTGGATAATACTGAGAATAAAAACAGATTTGATTTTAAATTGCGCTCAACTCATTTCCTTTTACAATTATTTCAGTCTTCTTTCCCATCGGATTACCTTTTTTGCACTTTGTTTTTCTCAATCACGTTCTGGTTTCGAAATAGATCGTAAAAAAACTGTAATTGCTATTCAGTTTTGATAGAATATGGGAGTTTGGGAGATATATCATTAATGCCCTTAAGAGTTCATTTCCTGTAAAAATAACGAACTTCAGCATAGTAGTGCACACAATATTCCTATTAATATTTATTGACATGTGACAATTTTGCACCAGAGATGTGATAATTCTGAATTTCACCATCATTATAAAGAATGGCAAATCATAATGATATACATTTTTTTTATCTTCCAAATTGCATTCCTCATGTGAAATAGCAGCAGACGAAACAAAGTTAATCGATTACAATTTTTCAAAACAGGTCGGGAAGGTCAATTTTACAGCGTTTTTAAAAAGAAAAACAATGTTTTTAACGAATGTTGATTTCAAAGTTAAATAAGAATATTTTCAACTTGCAAGCAAACAATCTCAATCTTTTTGCCACTTAAGACAAAAACTTTCAACTTTTCAAGTCCCAGATAGAATATTTTATAGCCGTGATATTCTTCCAAAAGATTAGCGAAATTTTATTTAAAATTTGCTTTACTCTAACTGGCATAAAATTTTAAATCAATTCTTTGCTTCACTTTTTTTTGTTTATTCAGAGATCCGGTATTTATATGAAAACTACGCACCTATTTAAAAATATAGATGCTGTTTCTTGACTAATAAAAAAATACAGCTTTCAATACATAATTCAATAATAGGATTTGAAATTTGAAACACGAATGTAAATTTTAATGATTCTAGTTGCCTTGAAATAAAAAATTAAGTCAAGATTTAAAAAATCTTTGAAATACAAACATGATAACATTTCTTATTTTTACGTTTCCTATCAATTTGAGAGTAATTTTATTTTAGCGTTACCTTGTAAAGGTATAAAGTAAGGTATTACCGCATGTTATTTTAAGGGTTTTGTTTATAATACGCTTGATTTATTTTTAAGAAACAGAATTCTACAAATCTTTATATAGTGACTTCGATGGAAATTGGATCGAAATATACACATTCAACCAAGAAATGAGCCCGTGTCTTTACCAACAATTTGTTTGTTAAATTCTAACTCCTAAATGTTTTTTACAGCACAAACATTGGAACACATAAATGTAAAAATTATTAAATATGACCGCATCATGTCACTGTCTTAACTCAAATACATAAACTCTGAATTCTAATTAAAATGAATAATTTGCTCTGGCTTTGCTTTATTTCTGGCTTCCAAGAAGCAAAATAACTTTTATTATCAGTGGGATTTTTCTTGCGCTTTTCGCATTAAATAGACTCGTTTCCTTAGAAAAGGAATTACTCAAAATTAAGTGTTTTATATATATGCTTATATCAACAATCAAATATTCATAAGTTATTAATATTTTGGAAAAAATGAAAAACTAGCTCTAACATAAGTATTATAATTTAAATTCTGTAATTATAATTGGTTTGGGGGAAAAATTGTTTTTCCCTGCAATAGTGGTAAAATTAACTGTTTCGTAGAGCAATCACAATAGCACTGAATGTTATTTTTTTGTGAATTTTGAATTTTTTTCAGCTTCCTCTTCATACCTAAAACGAATAGGTCGAAGGTGGTTAATAATAATGTAACCTACGTTCCCGACAAGGTTTTGAGGAAAAATTGTACCAAATTTGGTGTGCATTGGTGAAACGATGTAGATGCATACAGGGGACAGACGCCAACTCTTCTTAACGTATTTATGAATTCCATCTAGAGCAGTGGATTCCAAACTCAATGTTCCTTTAAAAGAATATATAATCTTGACGCCTATCCCTCCACTTTAATTCATAAAATAATGCATATTTTTAAATGGTAAAAATTGTATTACAAAAAAAGAAGTAAATATAATTGACAGAATAGTAATAAGGTTTTTACAATATAGTATTGATATTTATTTTTGATTTAATTTATTTTTAATACGACGGATGTATTTGTTTAGTAGCACAAAATTTTTCAAATCTGGGTGTAATTGAGGAGGGTGCTACTCGTAGCTTTTTTTCTACTACTTAACATGCTTGATATTTGAATTTCATTGCAGCTAATGCAGAACATCCAGTAATGTATATGCATAAATATGATGTTACAAATGGCAGCAGGTACTTGAATTGCTTTGCTTAACAAAGTATTATATTCTTCACTTCGATTCAACCAAAACTGAACTAGGGTTTCAGTCTGAAATTTTCGTTCCAATAAAGTGTCGCATGATAATTCTATCATTTTTTTCCTTTATAATAGTTGTCAATCCAAATTCATCATCTTGTTCATCGACAAATGGATTCTGTATACACGTGAACTTTGTATAAATTCAAAACCTTCGAAGTAATTTTAAAAGTGCATTATATTCTTCACTTCGATTCAACCAAAATAGAATTAGGGTTTCAGTCCGAAATTTTTGTTTCAATGAAGTGTTGCATGATAATTCTATCATTTTTTTCCTTTATGATAGTTGTCAATCCAAATTCATCATCTTGTTCATCGACGAAGGGATTCTGTATACACTTGAACTTTGTATAAATTCAAAACCTTCGAAGTAATTTGAAAAGTGCATTATATTCTTCACTCCGATTCAACCAAAATTGAATTAGGGTTCCAGTCCGAAATTTTTGTTTCAATGAAGTGTCGCATGATAATTCTATCATTTTTTTCCTTTATAATAGTTGTCAATCCAAATTCATCATCTTGTTCATCGACAAATTGATTCTGTATCCACGTGAACTTTGTATAAATTCAAAACCTTCGAAGTAATTTGAAAAGTGCATTATATTCTTCACTTCGATTCAACCAAAATTGAATTAGATCATTTTTTTCCTTTATAATAGTTGTCAATCCAAATTCATCATCTCGTTCATCGACGAATGGATTCTGTATACACGTAAACTTTGTATAAATTCAAAACCTTCGAAGTAATTTGAAAAGTGCATTATATTCTTCACTTCGATTCAACCAAAATTGAATTAGGGTTTCGGTCTGAAATTTTTGTTTCAATGAAGTGTCGTATGATAATTCTATCATTTTTTTCCTTTATAATAGTTGTCAATCCAAATTCATCATCTTGTTCATCGTCTTATGGATTCTGTATACACGTTAACTTTGTATAAATTCAAAACCTTCGAAGTAATTTGAAAAGTGCATTAGCAAACCATCCAAGTGTTCAATAAATAAATTTTTGTTTGCTTCAATATAAACTCTGATGCAGAAATCATTTAATAGAGGAACCGTGTTGAGCTTATTTTTTTTTGTAAATTTGGTATCCATAGCTCAATTTTTGTATGAATGTTTTGTCTTTTTAAATTAGTGGATGTATATGAGGTCAATTCAATGATTTATTCAAAGCACTTAATTTTCAAGAACTTTCAACCAAATAGGCAAATTTAACAATAAAGTTATCATTCTTAAACACATTTTCCTCTTCACTGCTTTTCATCAAGAAAAATTACAATCTCTTCTTTGTGTTAAAACACCCTTTGAATAACTTTTGCACGAGATGAACAGAGCATTTCACAATAGTATAGAAGTGAGGTTTAATTACCTTCCATATCTTCACACAGCTTGGCAAGCAACCTAACTTTTAAAGGACTGTTTTTCATGTAGTTTATAACTTTCCTAACTTTTTAGTAAAATTGTTGTTAAGCTCCTATATTTATTTGACACAAGAGCTGCTCTATGAAACATGCAGTGCGTCCAGATAATTTCGTTTTTTTTTAATAATACTTGAAGACCAGCCTTGTGTCCTGACACTGACTATGCTCAGTCAGTACAAAGTTCAATGCAGTAATTCCACTTTATGTCGTTCTCATCAAAAAAGTGTCAATTATACTAAAAATGTCATTGGATGTGGCCTTTCCAGAAATGGAGTTGCAAAATAATCTATATTCTACCATATTAGTTTCTTCAATAACTTTATGCAATTATATGAGCAATTTTAGCTATATCAGTTGCCTAATCTAGTTGTATGACGAATTTCGACAAACTCAAACAAAGAACTAACTGCTGACAAAGATCTTCGGAAATATCATCGATTCTTCTGCTAGCAGCAAGCTGTATTTGTCGCAACTGTTTCGCATATGATTCGCAAAACATTATGTTAACCATATCAATAGCTGCTGGCAAAACTAGAGTTTCTCCTATTGAGTGTGGTTTATTACATTTCTCGATTTTGTAAGAAACGAGTTTGCATTTGATGGAACAGATACTATTTTTTTAAACTTTTGCTTGGTGCCGTTTAAATTTGCCTGGTCTCATACTACCTGTAGTCGAAGCTTTCGTACAAAACAAACACATAGGTAAGTCATCTATAACACTTCTGAATTCTAATGATAAATAGGTTGAATTTTATTTTCTTCTCTTGAGAGTTCTACCTCCTTGTACCGTGTTGCTTGTATTCCCACAACATCGATAACTTCATTATTAGTGGATTTTCTCTTGTAGCCACTCCAACATTTATCCATTCGTCTAAAAATATTAGGATTAAATTTATATTCTTGAAAAATACTACTTCTAAATTACTTATGATTATAACCAGTAAAAAATTACATCAAAAACAGTAAAAAGCACAATCGCACACCGCTGAAATGCTTCTGTTGACACTTTAGCAACGAGTGACGTTTGAATTTGAAGGGTTTAGATGATTCCTGCGACAGGCAGTTCTTGGGGCCCTTTTATAAACTATGCATTCCAAACTGCAAATCAGTTGTGTCATCCAATTTCCGAAACAAGTAGTTTCCAGTAAAAAATATCAATCTTTACAGTAGTTACAACAACCATATTTTCAACTATGCAGCTAATACTATACTATGGCAATCTACCTATATATGTACTCTTGCTAGGTTATATATATTACATAGTACTAATTACAGTGAGGAACTTGCACGTTTTTATTTATATTTTTATAATATACAAAATGAAACAATATGATGGAAAGTATCTTTCTTTTTTACTTTTATAGCCCGAAAAGGTAAAATAAAAAATTATCAAGTTCGCACTATTTACTTCATCTCAAAAACGCTCGTTTTCCTACGCCGCTTCTTGTGACGTCACTGCGTCCCTTGAGGTTCTCTTTACTTAGATAGCAACGTTGAAATAGCAAGCGGTATTTTTTTCTTGTGGATCCTTTCACAAATCCAGGCATTGGAGCCATTGTAAACAATATAGCAATAAAAAAAAAGGCAAGTTAAAATTAAGAGATAGTTAATATATAATTATAAAATAAACAACAAAAACAAACAGCAACACAAAATAGCAAGAAAAAAATTAAAATTGATTGTTTAAAAATTAAAAGAGCAAGCAATATGAAATTTCAACGCTCTAGACAAACGTAAACATTACATTCTGGTGCACAATGACGTCAAACCAATCACGTAGCGTTTGGAGATCATGTGTTTTTGCCCTACTTTTCGGTAATTTAAAACTTGAAATTTTAATTAATTAAGACAATTTTATGGGTTTTAATTATCGTTTTCGAGCATTTTGAAGATGAACCTATTAATAAAACAAAGAAATGAGCATTTTCCTCACGGTTGCAAGTTCCTCCTTCATCAATCCAATCAGCGAAATGTAATATATTCCAAAAAATATTTATTTCATGTTTAAATCATGTAGTTAGAGTGAGATAGGTAGCGGTGATTGTTAAAATAGGTTACATAAAATATAATGTTATGTTATTGTTATGAAAGTTTATTTATATATGTTATCTTGTGAAAATTACACTTCTGTTAAACTTTTAGCGCCTCCCTTTGGACTAGTCCGCCCCCCCCCATTTGGAAATAGACGATCTAGACTGGTTTTTTTAGAAGCGCTATTAGCTTATGATAATATTGTTCGCAAGTCACCAATTTAGCAAGAGATAGTGAAAGGCAGTGCAATTTTGTCTATCAAAAATTACTTCATGGTAGAAATGGGTTGCACTGCTTAAGCAAATGTTTATATAGTGGTGCCTAAACTCACCGCAACTCACATGCACAGCAAAATTTCTCAGTATTTTATAAATTTTTGGTTATTTATACTACATGTGTGGTGCGTCCAAAGATATTTGTTACACAAAATAACAATCATTGAAAACAACATCTAGTATCCAATTTCTTCTCAACTTTAGTTTCAAGTACCTAGTGAATGCCTATAGTTGCAGTTTTAATATAAAGTATTTTGAGCAACATATTCTAACGAGTGTAACATTTTGATTGAAAAAAAAGACTCAGCTTTTCACAAATTCCCAGTAAAAGAGTTTTTTTTCATATCTAAAATATAGAGGAACTACGTCTTTGAGGTATATACCTCCTTCTTATTACCATTATAAGGCCGCTTTTACACTATAAAAGATCTAAGACAAAGATATTTTATAAAACTTGTATTCAAATTTATCTTTCTATTATTAAAAAAAAATTGAGTCTTTTTCAGTTTCATTCGCATTGTGATTGGTAGATAGCGAGTCACATGGTAGCGAGTCTTGTGGTTCAACGGGCTAATGCATTTGGAGCACGCGCAGACGATAAACAGTCATATTTTTAAATTAATTCATTCATAAAATTTGAGAGCACGCGCTAGAAAGTTTGCAATGTTTTCAGAAGAACCGGCAAAATCGATCGCCGTTTCGATAGCAACAGTCGAATATGAAAATCTTAAAAAGTACTATTACAATACGGATCATCTAAAACAGTTAAAATTATGATGAGATTTACTCTGAATTTTAAAAATGTGTTATTTATTTAACAATTTCCTTTTTTATGAGGAAATGTTTCGTTCTCGTGACATTTTAAAAAAACATTTTGTTTTTATTTACCGTATATTTCCGTGTATAGGCCGAGAATTTTTGGAACGTTTACTAAAGCTAAAGTACGGGAGACGGCTTATATACGGATCCACTAATCTCGCAAAAAAAGTTGGTAATTTTCCGTTACTCGGGCGCATGCAATAAATATCGCAATGGTAAGGGAAGAGAACATTCAATTAAAGTCGTACTAGAGGTCCGGGATCAATCCAGCAGCGATCCAAATGGGGATGGGTTGTGAAGCAATCCCCTCTCCCTCATTGTTTGAAAAGTATAGTTCGTGAAGCGAACTAAATATGTTAGCGTAGCAATCAACGGAGGTTGGCGAGCGATAGTAGGGGGCAGAGCCTCCTAGTTTTATAAAATCTCTTTTAAGACAGTAAATGGAACATATTACACTGTATAAAAGATTTATAAAATACTTTATAAAATTTTTGATGAGTTTGAGTTCAGTTATGTTGTTACCGGTGGTAGCTATGGATCAAGTATTTTTACCAATTGCTGTAGCAAATTTATCATTTATATGCATTGTAATGGCTTCGATTTTAAAGAATAAGAAGAAAAAAAGCGTGGTGGTATGTGAGTAAGACCATGGATTGCTCGGCGAGAGTTGAAAGGTGTTCATAATAACTTGCTTCTGGAGGTCACGGATGATCATAGAAATTATATGAACTATTTAAGGATGTATAAAGGTACTTGTGCAATTATATGATCCTGAAGGTGGGACCTTTGGATTTTGCAAAGGCATCATTTGCCGTAATATTAATCTCTTTTGAGGAACTGCTTATAGTTACTCTGCGATTTCTCATAACAGGAGTGAGCTACTCAAGCCTTCAGTACAGCACACGTATCCTTCAAAGTACTGTGATAGTTTTAAATTGTACTAGGGGGCCTGCCCCCTGCTCGCTAACGCTCGCCAACCCCCGGAGGATTGCTTCGCAATCCTCATTGGTTCGCTGCGCGAACCTATGCTCGCTTCGCTCGCCTCAATGAATACATGTGTCCTAGTAGAAGGAATTGTTTACAAAATATGTTACCAAAAAAATGTTTTTCAAATCTAAATTTGCTGTATTACAGAAAAAATATATACAGTATCTCTAAAATCAGAATTCAAATGAAAACTTTGTGCAAATTTTGACTCGAAATGTGAGCGTTGCTTTGGAAATGGAATACCCAGCATGTTGTTTGTGGTTACATTTTCCCAGTACTCAAACGACCCACACTTTTTCATTGAGTTTGTTGCCGAAAGTTGTAGTGGAAGCGTCTTGTTGAACTATAATTGTTGGCCCTGAAAAGGACCGTTTTTTAAATGGCCCTGAAAAGATCCTCCGCTTTCTTTGATTTCTATTATAAACTAACTGCAACAGCACACTAAAATTTCCTTTTTTTTTTCAATAAAATTTCATCCGATAACGCTATAAATTCAATCGATGCGCGAGACTTCGCGATAAACAAACAATCGTACAGTGTTGCCAAAACGCGATTACAAATAACGTCTTTTTTGCGTGCCACGTAAGAGAATTATATATATAGATTAAAATGAAATGGGGATGAATGTGTAATTAAAAATAATAGTGGTTAGTATTTAGAGAAATACCAACTTGGAAGTGGGTTCCCGTTTCTTATAAAAATAAGAAGGGAACTTCCAGCAACAACACTAGCAGCTCCCATTAATAAAAAATTAATTTTTTAATATACTGAAGAAGATACTATATAAGTCATTAAAAAGGAATTCGGGAGATATTTCTGATCCGATAAAAATTATAAAAGGATATAAAAATGGCCAAGTATGCAGTATACATAAGGCTTGTAAATATCGTATCCGTCAGCTCCCCTTTTTATATTGTTTGTTATCTGTATTAAGGACCCCCAAACTGTAATAAACCTTCGAAAATTAAATTAACTTAATTTTTAAAAGTAGTTGAATTTCCTTAAAAATAAGTGAATTATTATATTAGTTTGTTTAGATTATTGCTTTTAACAATCATATTAACATGTATAAGAATATATATGTATTATTAATAATAGCGTAACATTAACTAATTTGTACTTGCACTTACTTTTAACTTTTTCGAAAGGGACTGGTTCCTAACCCTATTAAGATTCTATTTCACATCTCCAGTTGGGAACAGCTACACTCTGCGTTTATGAGTGGTGGCAACGGCATTGGCTATTTTATTTGGCGCACTTCTAAAGTAGCCAAGGAAAGAATTATTTCAAAAATCTTTTTCTTTCAAAAACATTTTTCTTTTCACAACGGAAAATGAAAACTTGAAAACACATTTGAAAACGTTTTAAAAGGTAAATTTTTTTAAGTTTCCCAAAAAGTAAATACGTTACAAAACACAATTGTGTTCCAGCAGAACTTAACTTCGAATGTTGTATATCCTGAAACTTATCAATTGCACTAAATACAGTAGGCATGTTGAAAAAGAAAAAGATTTGTAAAACAAAAAAAGCAAGAAATAATACAACCTGATAAAGTCAGAACTCTTGCGTGGAAAAATAATCACAACGAAAATGGCAAAAAAACAAAACTCATTATCCTTTTGTGAAAACTAATAATTCTAAGTAAAATAAAAATTCCACAACTGTAGAAATACAAATAAATAAACCAATGGTATCAGAGAAAAAAAAATTTAAAAGGACCAATGCAATCAAAGGATATTTTAAAATCAAAATAACCAAAGTGAGCAAAGAAAATATTTCAAACGAACCAATGAAATCAAACGACTTTGACTGATTTTGGAAGAACTTTCTAGAATATTCAAATGAAAATTAAAAATTTCCGTTTGCCGAGGTTGCCATGAAAACCACAACAACCGTAAAGACAGATGGGGTTGCCTTAATTTATCGTAACTCGCTACTAGAAGTGCGCAAAAAAAAATCCTCCAAGCCGTTGCCATCACTCATAAACGTAGAGTGTAGCTGTACCGTTTCTGTTTTGACAGTCAGCATATTGGGCATCATGGAGAAATTCAAACCCCTGATATTCATATATTAAGAACTTTGTAGCTCCCATTGACCACTTATCACTCATTTTTCAATTATTTGATCACATCACAAAGTATGTTGTGTCGTCGCCCCAAACGGTAGCGTGAAAACAGGATAACAGTCTCGTTCGTTATCCCCCTATAGGGAGCAATCCTCTTTCTTCTCCAGAGCGGAACATTCCTTGCATTCTTATTCGGAACGTTCGCAATCGGAAGATTCAAATTCAAGTCTTCAGCAGTTGAAAGTGCATC
Source organism: Metellina segmentata (assembly GCA_947359465.1). Lineage (NCBI taxonomy): Eukaryota > Metazoa > Arthropoda > Arachnida > Araneae > Tetragnathidae > Metellina > Metellina segmentata. The sequence continues at coordinate 70,973,714 of OX375880.1, read as the reverse complement.
AACACATAAATCTTTTATCAAATATTGGATGAGAAGGCTAACTTTGATAAAAGAAACTTTGACGAAGCGCGTATTTTATCAAAGTTGACCATTACACCCTATCATATTTCTTTGTCAAACTTATTTTATAAAATATCTTTGTCGAAGAACTTTTATAGTGTAATAGTGGCCTAATAGCCATTCATTTTGTTTCGTTCATCCTTATATCATTTTCATATTTACTCCCGCAGAAACCTCTACATAATCTCAAAACAAAAATATTTTCAAACTCTTCCTCCACATACTGTTTTATATATTGCTCAAAGTATATAAAATTATCCACAGTATTGCACATAATTTATCTTCGAAAAACATTCATTTATACTTTGTTTTTTGTACTATTAAACACTAGTAGAACTATGATATTGATATTTTTACACAGGTTCTCACTAATAATCTACATTTATTCATCATTTAAAGCTATAAAAATCTCCAACTCATTCTTTTTAATTTAAATGAAATCACAGGGACTTTTTATAAATAAAGCAAGAAGAAATATAAAGCAGGATTTAAATATTTTCTTTAAGATGTAACATTTTAGAAATATTATTCACATTTTGACATATAGAATTCATTAAGTTCTTTCGTAAAAATATTTCACACTTCATCTTAAAAAGATATAGATAATCAGCTTTTCGAGTAAGTCTTAAAACTTTATATATATTAGCTTTTTCTTAGCTTTTTGTTTTATATGGTTTTCGTTTAAGCTATATATATGAACTTATGTACATTAGAAAAGTGCTTGAAAAGTATTTGAGTCTAGTCAAATTTTTACAAAAAGAGTTTTTACAAAACATATTGCAAGAGTTTTTCAAAAGTAAATCTGTTCACTTTAATCTCCATTTTTATTTTTGAGATATACTACTGTGATCAAAAAGTATCCGAAATACTTTTTTTAAATATATTGTAGATATCGTCTGAAAAATTTTATCAAATATTTTTACGATTTATATAAACATGTGACAACAGTCATGTATTTAATTTTATCGTCTGAAAATAAACTTGTTTTTAAGGGAGACTCGTAAGGAAAAGCCCAAAATTCTTATTATTCATTATACCTAACCTATTTTTTAGCGATAACTAAGCACATATTTTAAAGCAATAATCAATAAAAATATTTAGTTTTTATTTGCAATTATATTTTATGTTACGATTTAAATATGTTATGTAGTATTGTTTAACAATAACAATATTTTAAGTACAAAATACAACAGAAGTTAACAAAAACAACTTACTTTTTGCTAGTACTATTTTTTTTAGTAATTTCTATTACATTAAAACTCTAATCAAAACAAGAGTTTTTACCGTAAGCTCGTACATATTTTTTTAAAGCCAGTTTTATCTCTGATGACAACTGAGTGATTTGTGATAATTCACTGAAAAATTATTCATTTCTTGTTTAATGAACGGAAAAAAATATTTCATTGGATCAGTACTATTTTTAAAAATACCACCACTGGAAAACCACAACTTTTTTTTTCTACAGCCATTTTTTTCTGTAAACGAGCTTTTTTTGGATTGATACGCATGCGACGAAATTTAGCGCTATTTTTTTCAATATCTTTCCTTCAATGGCGTCACTACATGTTTTACATAAAGATCTGGATTTTGTCCTATAGCTTTCGCCGATTGATAGAAAAACCAGGAGCCTATACCTTAAGGGTATTTAAAATGTTTGGGATAGTCGTCGGTAGATACACTATGATATAATGTTGCATAAATGGAGGTATCAATAGAAACCGAAGCCAATGGTTGGCAGTCGATTATGTAGTTGGAAGGTCAAATAAAAGTTAAAAAGCAGCTGTTAGCAATTTCCTTCGACTCTGAAATTTTGTCCATTTGTTCTTGAATATCTGATGCATCGTTTTATCCAATAAACCAAAAAACACTTTTTGAAAAAAAAATTTCGAAATTTGGGGTTTGGGTCTCACATAATAAGAGAAGAACTTTCACTTTGTTGATTTTTGTTTGCTAAATATATGAACTTATGTACATCAGAAAAGTGCTTGGAGAGTATTTGGGTCTAGTCGAATTTTTACTAAAAGAGTTTTGCAAAATATATTGCAAGTGTTTTTTAAAAGGAAATCTGTTCACTTGAATCTCCATTTTTATTTTTGAGATATACCACTGTGATCAAAAAGTATACGAAATACTTTTTAAAAACATATATAGTAGATATCGTCTGCAAACTTTTATCAAATATTTTTACGATTTATATAAACATGTGGCAACAATCAGGTATTTATTTAATTTTATCGTCTGAAAATAAACTTATTTTTAATAAGAGAAGAATTTTCACTTCGTTGATGTTCCAAAATGTCGAATTTAATGGAGCAAAGAACATGCATTAAATTTTGTTTCCGCAATACTATTTCTGCTACAAACACATTTCAAATGTTGCAAAAAGCTCTTAAAGACGACTATTTATCAAAAACAACTGTATTTGATTGGTATAAAAAGTTTAAAGAAGGTAGAGAATCCATCGCAGATGATTCGCGATCTGATAGACCATTTACTTCTACTAAAGATAAACATGTCAATCAAGTCCGAGAATTAGTGCTTAGTGATCATCGTTTAACAATAAGAGACATTATTGAATAAGTTTCTATATCATTTGGTTCCTGTCAAGTAATTTTGAAAGATCATTTAAGTTTTACGCCTGATTTCTCGAGTTGTTACAAAAACTTTGAATTTGTTCCAAAAACAACAACATGTTGTAGTGTCCCGAGATATGCTTTCTCGAGACGATTCCTTTTTTAACGCGTTATTACCGGTGATGAAACTTGGATCTATGATTTTTATATAGAAACAGCTCTACAATCAAATAAATGGCGCTTGAAAAGTGTAGCAAAACCGAAAAGACCACGTCAAAGTCGCTCAAAAATCAAGGTAATGTTGGCTGTTTCTTTGATTGTCGTGGTGTTGTGCCTTATGAATTTCTACCAACTGGTCATACGGTCAATAAAGATTATTTTTTTAATGTTTTGCTCCGTTTGCGTGAAGTAATTCGTCGAAAGCGACCTGAATTATAGCGAGATAACTCATGGGTTTTGCAACACGATAATGCGCCCTCACAATGGCATTATTATTCGTGACAAAGCATTCAACAAATACGGATCCACAAAGCTCCGTATTCACCTGATATGGCGCTTTGTGCTTTTATAATTTCCACGGGTGAAACTCCCTCATCGGGTTCACCGTTTTGAGTCAAAATTGATGCAATAAAAGAAAATTCGATACGAGCCCCTGAAGAGGTTTCACAAAAATGACTTTAAGACGTTTTGAGGATTGAAAAAAACGTTAACAGAAGTGCATGAAAGTCGGAGGAAATTACTTTGAAGGAGATGTAATAAATTTTGACCAATAAATTGATACCTTTTGTTTTATGACAGCATTTCGTGTGCTTTTTAATCACTGTAGTAATTATTATTTGTAAACAGCAATTTGTGTTTCGTGGTTTTTATTAAAACAAACAGTGCCCCAACCTACAGTATACCTTCATCATTATAAGAGCACGTTTTAAATTACGGTCTTGTAAACTGCATATTTTTTCCGTCTCATTAAAGAATTACACTTTTCCTTTAATAAAATAGTTTTACATGGTCATTTTCCCAATTCTAATACTTCTCCAAGTTTATTGCATCTTAATTACACAAATAAAATCTACAGATAATTTTACCAAAGAAAAAGTCCTCTCTCAATTTCCTATTATTTATTCATAAATCAAAATAATCTATTATTTTGTGATGTAAATTAAATTACAATAAAAAAATAAGTAAATAGATATAAACTTCAAATAAACAATACTTCCTATAAAAAGTAAGAAGCCATAATAGAAAAATGTAGTAAAACTTACTCGATCGAGAATTATTTGATAATTATTTCAAAAGCTCCATTCCCTTTTAGTGTTTTACATTTTTGAACTTGCTAAGATTTTGCTGAATTTATTTAAAGTATTTCCCCATAAAATTTAGCAAAATTTATAATATATACATTCATAAATAGCTTATAATAGTAAATGAATATCAGGAAAAATAATATAAATTTCCGATGTGCTGACATAAACAATTTTGCACCATTTTGCCATTTGCGAGGAGATGTTTTCTAAAATAACAAAAGATCTGTTCCTAACTCAAAACAGTTACAAAAATGCATCGCAAATTATTCCTTTAAAATTTAATTAAATAGAAGAAATTAAATTTTAGAACTATTGGGTCTTCAGGGTAAAAAGTAATAATAGTTCTAATATATCCAATCTACCAAAACAATTTAAAATATTCACTGATTTCAAATGAATCTAACTAACCACCAACACACACTACTGTGCCTAGTGTCGTGAGACACTGTACCAGTTCAAATAAGTGTGGTTGGGATGAATTGAGCATGCCACCCATGTGACATGTCTACCCACAATGTTAGAACACATTACTTATATACATCATTACATCAATACAGTAATTACATTAAATCATATTAAGTTACATTATACATATATACTATGTATACAACATTCAAAGGGGGAAAGTTAGTTTTTTTCTTAATCTCTTTGGATAATACTCATGATTCTCAATGAATCTTACCATGTTAATAATTTTGACCCTCGAGCCCTTGTTACATGAAATGTTCCTGAGCCATGCAATTTTGAGGTGAGCGGCAGGAAAGGTTGCAAGATTAAGACATTTATTGAAGAAAGTAAATAGAAGTTCGTGAAATTTGTTTTTGTCAATTTGCAACACCAGATTATCTATACCAGGGGTTTCCAGCCTTTTAATAACTGAATACCACTTGAAAGTTTTAGAAATTTTTGGCGTACCACTAATCTTATATTTTTTAGAAACATTATATATATATATATATATATATATATATATATATATATATATATATATATATATATATATATATATATATATATATATATATATATATATATTATGATTAATGTACTTGTATTTCGTATTAATGATGTTTTAATAAAGGAAAAAATAAAACGATTATTGAAAATTACAGTTTTATCTTTTACTCACAGGTCTAAAAACAAATAATTTTAAATAATTAGTACAAACAAACAAAGATTAACATAATCAAAAATCAATTTTTAGAGCGAAACTTGTTGTAGTTTGTCTTTTATTAAAATATCAACATCAGGAGCAATGGAGCTTAACTTCACTCTTAAATCTTCAACACTTACTCTGTTTCTATACAGGGTGGTCCCGAATTCATGGTACAAACTTTAATGGTAGGTACAGGACATTGTAACAATGATTTATTGTATAGGAATGTATAGTCGCAAGTGACGCGGTGAGGCGTAAACAGGGGAAATAAAAGGAAAGAGAAATGGAGTGATCGGTTGGTATCATTGCCGGTAGAGGGCAGTAGATGTCTAGCCGCTGTTGAACATGATGCATCGCAGTAGGGAAAAGCGCCATTCACAATTGTGCTGCCGTAGACGATGGGTGACTTTACGTATGCAGAAAAAGCAGACATGTATTACATGTACGGCCGTGCAAATGGTAACGGCAGAGCTGCGTTACGAATGTATCGCGCGGAGTATCCTGATCGACGAATGCCGGATCATAGAATTTTTCAACGGTTACATCGTCAACTTTGTGAAACAGGTGCGTTCGACGTCAACAGACATGGCGCTGGTCGAGTAAGAGCTGTACGCACTCCAAGGCTGGAAGAAAGCATCTTGAACATTGTGGCTGATAGACCCGAGTCAAGCACAAGAACTGTTGCGCGTGACGTAGGTGTGAGTCATTAGACTGTATGCAGAGTGTTAAACGAAAATCGCTTACACCCCTTCCATTTTCAGAAAGTACAAGCATTGAATCCGGCAGATTATCCTCGCCGCGTGAACTTCTGCCTGTGGGTGATGCAGCAATGTGCGTTGCAGCCGGATTTCGTAGATTATGTGCTATTTACAGATGAAGCGACATTTTCACGCGAGGGTGTCTTTAATGCGCTCAATTCCCATGTGTGGGCAACCGATAATCCACATGCAACGCGTCGACATGCGTTTCAACAACGTTTCAGTATTAATGTGTGGGCTGGTATTGTGAACGACTTTTTGATTGGCCCATACTTACTACCCACGCGGCTCACTGGCGGAAGCTATCTTATTTTTCTGAAAGAAGTGTTACCACAACTGCTGCATGATGTTCCGATCGCCATTCGTAACCGCATGTGGTTTCAGCACGATGGGGCGCCAGCACACTTCAGCATTGATGTACGGAATTACCTGAATGCCACGTTTGGTACTCGATGGATTGGGCGTGGTGGACCAGTCCTTTGGCCACCCCGATCTCCCGATTTATCGAGCCTCGATTACTTTTTATGGGGACATCTAAAGCATCTTGTTTATGAGACTCCAGTTGACTCAGATGAGGATCTCGTCGCTCGCTTATCTGTAGCTGCTGCAGGTGTGCGTGAAATACCAGGCATCTTTGAACGTGTACGCCAATCGCTCCACCGACGCTGTCAAGCATGTATCGATACTGGTGGACGCAATTTTGAACAATTACTGTAAACATGACACTTGTCAACAACGCTTTCAATAAAATCTTTGTTTTTCCTTTCGGCCGTTATTTCCCCTGTTTTCGCCTAACCGCGTCACTTGCGACTATACATTCCTATACAATAAATCATTGTTACAATGTCCTGTACCTACCATTAAAGTTTGTACCATGAATTCGGGACCACCCTGTATATTTTTTTTATATACAAAAGTTCTCGGGCGTATTTCTCATACATAAAGATAAAGGAATTCTTCGTAAAACGATTCGACAGGGAGAGATATCAACTTAATTTCGCCGAGATACCATTGAATAGAAACAGATAATCAGCAACAAAGTCTCTCTTTAAATAATGTGCTACTATAAGCGTCATTTATTACAATGTAATGAAAACGTTAATCACAAAATTGATTTCATAATTTCCATTTTTCCTATAACGTGGTTGTACATACTAAAAAATCGAACAAACTTCGTAGAATATTTGGGTCGCTCGTATCATCCTTGCGTACCACCTAAAACGTTGCAGCGTACCACCGGTTGGGAATCCCTAATCTATACCATCAGATCCAGGTGCTTTGCCTTTCCGAGAGATAATTTATAGTTTGGTTGACCTCGTTTTTGGAGAAGTCTGGATCTCTTGGCATATTAGTACATCCACACAAATAAAGTGAATCCAGACTTTTACCAGCGAGTTCTTTGACAGAACAAACGTTTCCTTCACCTGCTATTTTGAAAATTTCGTCTGATATTGTTCCTTTCCGAAAATCTGCCTTCTACTATTTACCGTAAGGAGAACCAGCATCTGTGCAGAGTTTTCTCCAAGCTTCCATTTTGGCTTTATTTACATCTTTTACGAGTTGAGCTCTTTTCTGTGCATAAATTTTTCTAGCTCGCTCTTTTTCTTTACCCTGTGCCTTTAGAGATCTTTTTCTAAGGGAATTTACTTCCCTCTTTTTGACTTGAAATCCTGGTTCCAGGTTTGGTATTATGGTCGGATAATTTCTTTTCCTGAATGCCTTATTGCAGGCTGTGATAATAGAGTTTTGTAAGTCTTCAGTTATGTTGTCCAACGTTTCTGGCTTTGAACATTTGAAAATGTCTCTATATATTCGGGCTGAATCCTTTTCGAATCTGAGTGCGAATTTGTTGTGCCTAACAAAGGCTGTTTTGTACCTGGTGTACGTCGATGATTTTCTTACCGATGATATAACTGTTCTGGCGTATATGTGGTCACTCAGTGATTCCTCATCAAATACTCAACCGCACTGATTTGCTATTTCTGGGTGAGACACAAGTAATGTCCGGCTAGTCCACACTCATGTTGTAGTTAAAGATTGGAGGTGATTTTAGATCTTGAGGATCTGTAGATTAGGTTCTTGTGTGAACTCCAGTAGTTTTGACCCTTTGGAGCTTTGATGACCGTACTCCCAATAGATTCTATCAGCATTTAAATCACCACCAATCAATAAATATTCATTTCCACCTTTACTGGCATTTTCGCTTAATTCTTGAAGGTTACGTTAAGATCCTTATGAGGTGATGAGTAAGCTGATAAGATCATTGGCCTGTTAATATTTTCAACTTTAACTACCACTGTGTTATCGGTAATTGCAATAATAGCTGGATGCAGATTTCTATTGGTTATTATAATTCCCGCTTCTTTATTTTTCTAGATCCAGTGTATCCATGAACCGGTAATACCTGTGATTTTATATTCCTTTACATATGGCCTCTTGTACCAGAATCACATCTGGTTCGTATTATTCTGTCTTACATGAGAGTTGGCTTGCTGGAGCTCTTTCCTTTCTTATGTTTATTTGACCGAATGTCAATGTGGGATGAAATTGCGTAGTTATGAATTGAGTTGATGTGTGGTGTGACATTTTAATAAGCTATTGTCGTTTTGAATATTTTTACTTCTTGATAGCAAGGACATAACATCAAATGAATCGAACGCAATAAAATCTCAATATCTTTAGGTCTCACTAATGTTTGGGGTTTTACAAATTACGAAATCTGAAACATATTCTTCTTTATCGGCCAAGACAATAAATAAGGTAGACGAATTTCAAGCAACAAAAGATAATGAAGATTTTAAGATACATTTCTCGATTTTAACAGTTCATTTTTATTTAAGAAACTGCTTATTTTTCTTCATAAATTGCCAAAACCTTTAGCAAAAGTATATTGAACCAAGTACATCAGTATTTTCATTAAGACTACATTTTTTTCTCTGGGAATATATATCATGTACACCGTTTTTAAATTAGTCTAAAACTTGAATGATAGTTTTTGAAACTATTGCACCATTCAAGTGGAAATATTTAATCTTAATATAACATTCAGAGGAATTTTTAGATAATTGTGATAAACGTGAAAAACAGTCATCAAAAGCTTTTGGAACTCGAATTAAACTAAACTATTATGATTTCATAACTTGACTAGCAGAATTATCCGGAATTGCTCAGGTTGAATTGGTTAAATGTTGACTTAAAAGTGATCAGACTAATCCCTTCTCTTTCATAGAAAAATGGAAGCATCATTTAAGCGTACGGAGAAGAATTTTTTAACATCATTTTAACTTTTTCATAGCTTCTACAATTTACTTTAGATGCAAATTTTCAACTTGTAAAGAATACAACTTCGATCTTCTGACATTTAAGGCAAAATATTTAGAATTTTTAAAATTGTCCTAGTATAGCAAGCGCGAATGAACCAGCGTAACTTAGTGTCTACCAAAAAGTACTTCATGGTAGAGTTGGGTTACACTGGTATTTATACTACCCCTTTGTAAGTTAAGTTTTGGAGTGGTAGCTAAGCTAGCTACACTAGTTTAAATACTTTCTAACTGTGTTAGTATTCCATGATTAGTTGTCACATTAAAAATTCTCTTTACTACAACAGACATTCAGTTTTGAATCGAATCCTTATGGTACTTTTTCAATTGAGTGATTCGATTTCTATATGGAAGCCTCGTACCTATTTAGAATGATAGATATAGTTACTTGACTATGGAGTACAGTTTTCAATAATACCCATGAAACATAAAAACAAATGTGACTTTAATTGCTTTAATCGTCTTGCAATGAAAATCCGTGTCAAAAATTAAAAATAACTTTGAACTTCAATGCATGGATACCCGTTTGAATTTAACGTATGTATAACCTATGCTATTTTAAAATTATTTTAGTTCAACTTTTTAGCGGTCATTTTAAAATAAGAAGTAACACAACGTACTGAAATATTTTAAGTCTTTATATCCTCAAATATTCATAAAATATTTATTTTATGGAACGAAATAAAAATTCAGATCAAACATAAATATTACAATTTAGTTTTTAAATTGTTAAAATATAATGTTTTGGGGGAATGTTTTTTGAGCAGTAGGGGAAGACGAGATACAATGAAACATTACTTCTAAAATCAGTAAAATTTGTCACAGAAAGTTGCAATTTATATATATGTTATGCAACTATATGTTCCAATTACTGATGTGATTTGGATACATTCGCACTTCTACAACATTAGCAATAGAAGATTATTGGTTTTTCATCATGGAAAGTAAGTTTCTTTACTAAAAGTAATTTTATTTCTTTTTCCTCGTTGTTATATGTAATAATTATTTTTTCTATACATTGTTATCTTTGTGTTGTTGTTTTCATACTTCCAAAACCAAAATTTAAAAAAATATATCAGAAGTTTGAAAATGTTTTTTATTTAGTAACCTCAGTACGGGGTATAATGAAATACTTGCAGAATGGGTTCAATGAAAAATGTTTCATTGTGCCCCGGGTGAATGCATTTACTTGAAGTAATGCATTCACCCGGTGAAGTAATGCATTCACTGGTAAATATAATATCATTGATATAAAATAACATATTACTTGTTGTCTCTAATATAAGTAAAGCACTTTTACTAAGGAAATGGCAACACCTAACATTAATAGGAAAAGGCAACACCAAATCAAAACAGTAATTTTGAAAGCATGCAAAATTAAACTGTTTTCTTTTTTTTAAAGTGCAGATTTCAATAGTAAGTTAGTTTTTATGTATTCAAAAATATATAAGAATAGTTTATTTATTTCATAGGCCTAAACTGCACTTGCTACAGTTCACAATCCTCCAAAAGTTCTCAGTGAAAGGGGCCAAAAACAAATAGGTCAATTAACTTCTGGTGAAAGGGGTGTTCTTGTAACTATGTGGGAATTTATTAATGCTCCTGGAAATTCTATACCCCATTATTTAGTATTTCCTAGAGTAAATTTCAAGTTTTGCTTGTTGAATGGAGCTCCAACTAGGACTGCGGGTGATGCAACAAAATCGAGATGGATGAATTGAGATATTTTTGTTAATGTTCTAACACATTTCCAGGCACATACACGCTGTTCGAAAGAAAATCCAGCTGTACTAATAATGGACAATCATGAATCACATATTACGATTTCCAGTCTAAATTTTCCGAAAGATAACGGAATTGTTGTAATTCTGCCCCTACATATCACAGTAACAAATTGCAGCCTTTAGACAAAACTGTGTTGAAGTCACTTAAAAATTTCTTAAATCTAGCTGCAAATGATTGGATGCTGTGTAATCCAGGTCGTACAATCTCTATCTATGAGATATCTTCTTTGCTTGGCACTGTGCTTATTGTAAGTCTTTCACTGCACAAAATATTTCAAAAGGTTTTTCAGCAACTGGAATATGACCTTTCAATAGAGAAAAGTTTTGTGAAGAAGATTATTTGTGTTCGTACGTGTCAGACAGGCCTTGTCCTACTGAAAATTATTTCCATGGTCAGATCAATGATACTGAAGACCAGACAGACGAAACACAATCAGAAGTAGTGGATCTTGCCATTAGTAGATCAGTATCACCGACTGCAGGTTGTTCAGCAACTGTTCATACACTATGCACTAGCTCTAAACCTGTGAGGAAATACATTTCTCCTCAATAGATAAAGACATTACCCCAAGGCTGGTCCAAGAAACGGAGTAAGAGTAGGAAAACAGAAGAAAAAAAAAGAGTTTTGTTCTAACCACGCCTGTAAAAAATGCTCTTGTTAAGCAATTAGAAAGTAAAAATAGGAAAAAAACTAAGAAGGTATTGTTTTTCAAAACAAACTACCTCCTACAGACTCTGAAGATGACGATGATCCAGATTATTTTCCAGCTCCAGCTGATCACTGAAGTACTAAGAATGAGATATCCACACATAACATGTGTGACACAAGCAGTATCTGTATAAATGATTATGTTTTATATATAATCAAGGAGGGTGAACTGAAACGTAAAGAAATATATTCTGTTGGAGAAATCATAAATTTAAATGAAGTCGAATGTGACTAAAATAAACTATATAGGGTGAAAATTGCTTGCATCATTTGGAGCGTTTCATTGTACCCCAGTATGTGTTTCATAGTACCCCGGCATACGGGGTACAATGAAACACTGTGAGACATTTACTTTTTGTTATTTTTCAAGCATAAATATATTGTTTAGAACCTAATAAAAGTTTATTTAGATGGATAAAATACAAGATTAAAAGTATGCATTAACAATATTTTTGTGCATGCAAAATTGTGGAAAGGAAAAAATAATTGGTAAATTTTGTTTTATTGTACCCCGTCTTCCCCTACTGGTAAAACAAGCTTATTGGAAAAGTTGCTATTCTATCAATACTAGTAAAACAAACTGAGTTGGATATTTTTACTTGTTTTTCTACTCAATGTTAGTCTTATGGGTATTTCGAATGGTTTTTAGCCCCTCTGCACACCTAGTACAAATGGAACGTGGCTTAATATATAGGATATGTTACCCGCAGGGTTTTAAAAGTATATATATGTGTACCAAATTAGGTGTGGTAGAAATACAAATGTAGATTTGTATAGTGAACAGAATGACGCGAATGCCAACTCTGCTTTATATACACAGTTCAGTCACATTAATGTGACCACCACCTACTTTCGACGTCAACGTGAAATAAACAATCACAAAAGGCAGGTGTCAGCACATTGCAGTGGAGTGTATATAAAGGATGTCCTAGGGCATCGGAAAGCATTTTAATCGTTGGCGTAATGCAGAAACGTAGTGATTTATCCGACGTCCAAAAGGGCATGATTATTGGCTTTCGGGCCAAGGGTGGAAGCATTTCGGAAACGGCTAATTTTGTGAACTGTTCGCGTGCCGCCGTGGTAAAAGTATACCGTGCATGGCAAAATGGCACTATCCAAAATCAGCGGCGTGCACATGTGGTGCACCACGGGCTATAGGTGACAGAGGCGAACGAAGGCTACGGAGAGGCGTTCGGGCGAATAGACGTGCAACTGTTGAGCAACTGACCGCCCAGATGAATCAAGGGGCTACCAAGAGTGTACCCTCAACAACGGTTCGGAGAACGTTGCTACGCATGGGCCTCCGAAGTAGACGCCTGGTAAATGCACCTATGCTGACTGCTGTTCATCGGCGGCGAAGGCTGGAATTTGCACGCCAGTACCGTAACTGGACGTCCACAGAGTGGCGACAGGTGGCTTTTTCCGATGAATCACGTTTTATGCTCCATCGGACAGATGGACGTTGGCGTAAACGGCGTGAAACGTCTGAAAGCAAACACCCTGCAACAGTTGCCGGAAGGATCCAGGCTTAAGGAGGGAGCATTATGGTTTGGGGAATGTTTTCGTGGCATTCACATGGTGCACTCATCATTGTGGAAGGTACAATGGATCAGCACAAGTACGCATCTGTCCTTGCGGATCATGTCCACCCCTACATTCGAATTATTTTTTCTCAGAATGATGGCATCTACCAGCAGGACAATGCGAGGTGTCATACAGCTAGCAGTGTATGTGCGTGGTTCGAAGAGCACCAGGATGAGTTTACCTTACTCCCCTGGCCAGCAAACTCACCGGATTTAAACCCAATCGAGAATCTGTGGGACCACCTCGATCGGGTTGTTCGCGCCATGGATCCTCAACCGCGTAATCTAGCGCCACTGGCCACGGTACTGGAGTCGGCATGGCTCAACATCCCAGTGAACACATTCAGAAACCTAATTGACTCTCTTCCTGTACGTCTCGCAGCGGTCCGCTCTGCCAAAGGTGGTTATTCTGGCTTTTGACATGAGGTCACATTAATGTGACTGGACTGTGTATATTGGATATTCAAAAGAAGAAAAAAAACATTACCGAAAATCCATCAAAAGGGTTTGACTGATATAATCTACTGTATGTGTAAACTTAAGGATAAATTAATAATAAATTGCATTTTATTTAAATGTCGAAATATAAATTTTTTGATAATAGATAGAGATATATTAGATATATTAAGACATAAAGAGATGATAAACTATTACTTGATCAAATGGCAAATTTAAATTAATTGAATCAATGTTAAATAAATATTAGAGAAATATCTATGAAAATATAGGTGCAAACAACAAGAAATAAATTTTTGCTAAGGGACAAAAAGCAAAAAGGAAATTAAATTTATATTTTTAATTAATAAGAAAAACAATAGTTCGCAATATGCTAGGCTGCAAAACAAGCATGAATATGCATGGTCATTATAATTTTTTTGTTGCCTTTATTAAAAATCATACTTCCATACATGAAACTTCAAATAACGTTTTAAAATTGTTTCTGCATTTCTGAGATTTTGCACACGTATTTAATAAGTTTGAAAATTTTATTCATTCAAATGAACATTTTTATTTAAAATCAATTTAGGTTGTTAAGCCTATTAATTTTTGCATACTATTTCACATATTTATATAAAACTTTACGATCTAGAAAATATTATTTTTAACTACGGCTTACCATAAAACACAAAAATCATGATAGGACGTTTAAACTTTAAAATAATTAGTTATTCAGGCTTCAAAATATTTATAAATTTTCAGCGATGCTTTTACTTAAAATGTTTTAGTCAAGACAGAATTAAATGAATGTACAATATATCAATAAGGCCCATTTATATTTTTATTTTAAAAGTGTAACACTCTTAAAAAATAATAGCAGCTTGAAAAGATATCTTAAAGGGTGGAACTTTGAATTTTTCCACAGATCGCTTAATAAATTGTTTAATAACTTATCTTATTCATTTTTATTTTTATTTCTACAAACTTAAAAGCTGATGGAACAAAATTAACAGTTGAAATAATTTTATGTAAGATAATTTAAATGCTAGGTACATATTCCAAATAATTTTTAGGTTTAAGTATAATAGTTTCTGTTCTATAAAAATACTTTCCGAAAATAGAAAAAATTAACCCTTATTCTTAAATAAATACTATATCTCAAATTCTTAACTACGTAAACAAACAAACCGGACGGAAAGCGAAAATTTTTCTTCTGCTATCTAAACAGTCTTGTACGATACATATTGGGTTGACATAAAAGATATTTGTCGACGTTTTGCACTTAGTCTATTTGTTGTTGACCAATCAAAAACATTAATTCCGAATTCATTCTTTGGAATTTTTACTGATAAAGTGCTGCAATCATATTCTAAAAACAAGTCAATTAACTTCACTTTCAGAATATATTTATCACTTCAGAAACACTACCGCTACCAACATTTAGCTTGACAGAAAATGCCTCTTATAAGTGCATAGGTTAACTGCTGCACTTATAATTTATAGATATAAGAAGCATCACTGGTTTAAAATAAAATAAACGGAAGGACTCAACGTTCAATCTTTAAAAATGTAAATAAAGCGGAATTCGATGCTACAAAGCTTTAAATACGTGTTGCTTTAAAATCCATGCATACAACATGAGTCCTGCAGAGTTTGTGAAAGCAAATGCATTCATCATTCAGATTCTAAAAAAATGTAAAAGAAAATTTTGCGTCCCTGAAATCTAAGAATAACAAACAGCTTCCATATTCTAAATTTATTCAGGCACGGAATTTTCGTTATTGGAATAACATTATTTTACCAATACATAGACAAAATATTTGCATCCTATAGATAGAAAATTTGTAGGATGAACGGGCCAGATAAAAGTTCTTTTTTTTTTTTTAATTTACTACCAAAAGGGAAGTGCAGTGGTTTCTGAATATTTTGAAAACACATACTTTTCAGCTGGGAAGCTTTAATAAATTTGATGAATGGTTAACTTTGTGACACACTTCATTAATTTTAACCTTTTCTTGCAAAATATAGTCTTCTAAGCGAAGTTTTGGTGTAGCTGAATATTTTGCAAGAAAATAATTTGAAACGTTTAGCTAGCTCAAAATGTGTGCTTTGTTTTCAGTATAACTCTCTCTAAATACAGTATATAAAAACTCTATTTTAACATCTTCGTTCGGTGCCTATAAGAGGTATATTTTATCATGATAAATGTTGGTGGGAACAGTGTTTCTGTGGGGTGATACGCGTTTCCTGCACGTATTCTGTGCATGACGTCTGTTGCTTGTTTTTCAAATACGATTTCAGAACTTTACCATTGAAGGTAGGTAGCTAATTAACACCTCACTGGAACAACACAACGGGCTATTGACGATGGTCCGGGATCCATCCTGCAGGAAAAGATCCAAGGACAAAGCTTCGGAAATTTTAACCATGGTCCCATCATATATATAGCGAGGAATGGATTCTAAATTAGTATAGAATGTAAATTCCAAAAGTAGTAGTCAACACCAATTATATTAAAGACCAAAAACAGTCAAAATGGTGATGAATTATATTTTAAAGCAACCCCGATGGTCTATTAAGCCAGACCATTTGAGTAGCAGAAATAAAATACCCGCAGGGTGTCTAGTTAGTTTGCAGCAGAAATCCCTCTGAGATCTGAAGTACTTGAAGAAGAGGCAAACTAAAATAATACATTGACTAAAATCGGATTATTGTTTTCCTGGAGATTGTCGAACTCATTAATTCTCTAAGATATATTTAAGGCGCTCTTTCTGCCAAGCTAAATATAGGTGGTGGAGGTGTTTTTGCTATGATCAATCGCATATCCTGTGTTAATACGGAATACATTCTAAGGAATTGTTATTGGATTTGTTGATGAAATCGTATTCAAAAACAAGCCAAATGACCTAACGTGTGGAATACGTACAGGAAGAACGGTATGGTTTTATGTTACGCTGGTACGTTCTTCCTGTACGTATTCCAAACGTGGCGAGAGTTGGTTTTTTTTTTAATACGATTTCAGCAACAAATCCAATAACAATTCCTAAGAATGTATTCCGTATTAATATAGCATAGGTGATTGATCATCGCCAATTACATAAAACGCCAAACATAGCTTAAAGAGCGACAAAAATTATTTTTAGGTAACTCTGATATGTATCATGTGAGAGCATTTGTGTAACAGGAAGTAAAATCTGTATGTGCCGTCTATTTATTTGTTTACATTGAAAATACCTCTAGTATATATAGGTATATAGTATATATATAGTATATATATAAAACTCTTATGCGTGGCAGAAAAAGGGTGTTTATTTCTTTCTTGCCTTTGGCAACAATCAGTTTGTTTACGAATCTCAACCCTGGCCTCGAGTATTTCGCTGTCTTGTTGACCTACTCGCTTACGCATTATAGGAACATGCGTTATTCAAAATGCGATCTTTTGAATATAATTTGTATAGAATAGAGCAGCGTGCTAGGGAATCCCTTGTTGAAAGATTTCAACGAAGACCAGCCAGAAATACTGCCGACATTCTTAGGCGAGCAAGAAATGGCTAACAGGGTGAATTCCCAAGTCGAAACGAACGTTTCCGATTATTATAGGTTAGATTAGGAATGATTTTACATCAGAAAGGTTTTCGCTTGCTCACTGCTCCCATAGAATGACAAAAGTTACTTACTCTTTGCAACGTGTAAATATTATTGGATTTTTTTTTGGCACCTTGTTTGTACATACTATATTATCCCAGTTATATTTTTACTGTAAATGAATTCACTTAATGATACTATTCTTTCTGTGATATTGATAAGCTGGACTAAAATATTTTAGTGTCCGATGAGCGAGCGAAGCGATCTCGGATAGCGAAACGATCCTAAGGAACTGCGTAAGTACTTCCGGATATTGGCGAGAGGTAGGGAGCAGGGGGCGGTAGCCATAAGTTATAGGAATTTCTCTGTATGTAAGTCAGTAAGAAGCATTTTCTGTCCAGCTAAATGCAGATTTCTGTAGTGTTTTGCGGCAGAAAATGTTTCCTGTTTGTATTCCAAACGTGACGTCAGTTAGCTGTTTCTAGAATACGATTTCTGTACTTCGCCAGTAAAAATTCCGAATAGATATATGATAGCAGATTGGTCAACGCCATTTAGGTTAAACGCTAAAATCGACCAAAATGGTGGTATTTTAAGTTCAACCCGATATCAATTAAGAGAGCATTTGAATAGAGGAAATAAAATCCTAACAGTCCGTCTAGTTTGTTTGCAGTGAAAATTCTTACTTATGATATGATTTACTTTCTTTTAAATAAATATATTTTTAAAGTTGGAACTTCGTCTTTACTGTGACATTAAAATCCACTGTAATAATTTCCCATCAATCCCTATAATTTGTCTGTAAGTCTATAAGTGTTCTTTCTGTCAAGCTAAAAGTTGAAGGTAATAGTGTTTTTACGACGGATATTTCCTGCACGTATTCCAAACGAAACAGCAGTTGGCTTGTTTTCAGATACGATTTCAGCTTTTCGACAGTCTAAAACATGTATTCCGAGAAGATGTATGATAGTAAATTGGTCAACTATACAATTAGATTAAATGCCAAAAGGAGCCAATATGGTGATAAATTCTATTTTAAGGCAACCTCGATATCCATTTAAAGAGACATTTGAGTAGAGGAATAAAACAAACAAGCAAATTTTGCACCTATTTAGTTCAAAACAAAACATATCAAGTTTATAGAAAGTAAAACTTTCCATTAGTGTTTCCATACAAACGATATACGAGTCACTCAGAAGACAATGCGGTTGTCCATTTTTTTTTGTAAATTTTATTGGAATAAATAATATTCTTTTTATAATATAATATAATTTTTTTTAGTTACTAGGGGACTCCACCCAATGCTCGCTACAGATAATTGTGATAAACGTGAAAAACAGTCATCAAAAGATTTTGGAACTCGAATTAAACTAAACTATTATGATTTCATAACTTGACTAGCAGAATTATCCGGAATTGCTCAGGTTGAATTGGTTAAATGTTGACTTAAAAGTGATCAGACTAATCCCTTCTCTTTCATAGAAAAATGGAAGCATCATTTAAGCGTACGGAGAAGAATATATTTTTTAACATCATTTTAACTTCTTCATAGCTTCTACAATTTACTTAAGATGCAAATTTTCAACTTGTAAAGCACACAACTTCGATCTTCTGACATTTAAGACAAAATATTTAGAATTTTTAAAAGTGTCCTAGTTGTAACTGTGATAGTATTCCAAAATTAGTTGTCTTATTAAAAATTCTCTTTACTACAACAGACATTCAGTTTTGAATAGAATCATTATGGTACTTTTTTTCAATTAAGTGATTCGATTTCTATATGGAAGCCTCGTACCTATTTAGAATGATAGATATAGTTACTTGACTATGGAGTACAGCTTTCAATAATACCCATGAAACATAAAAAAAACAAATGTGAATTTCATTGCTTTAATCGTCTTGCAATGAAAAGCCGTGTCAAAATTTAAAAATATCTTTTGAACTTCAATGCATGACTACCCGTTTGAATCTAACGTATAACCTATCTTATTTTAAAATTATTTTGGTTCAACTTTTTAGCGGTCATTTTAAAATAAGAAGTTACACACCGTACTGAAATATTTTAAGTCTTTATATCATCAAATATTCATAAAATATTTATTTTATGGAACGAAATAAAAATTGAGATCAAACATAAATATTACAATTTAGTTTTTAAATTGTTAAAATATAATGTTTTTGGGGGGAATGTTTTTCGAGCAGTACTTGTAAAACAAGCTTACTGGAAAAGTTGATATTCCATCAATACTCGTAAAACCAACTGAGTTGGGTTTTTTATTTGTTTTTCTACTCAATGTTAGTCCAGGGTATTTCGAATGGTTTTTAGCCCCCTCCGCACAACTAGGACTAATTGAACATGGCTTAATATACAGCATATGTTACCCGCAGGATTCCAAAAGTATATATACATATATATGTGTGTGTACCACATTTGGTGTGATAGAAGTATAAATGTAGATTTGTATAGCGAACAGAAAGACGAATGACAACTCTTGTTTATATATATTGGTATTCAAAATAACATAAACATTACCGAAAATCCATCAAAAGGGTTTGACTGATATAATCTACTGTATGTGTAAACTTAAGGATAAATTAATAATAAATTGCATTTTATTTAAATGTCGAAATATAAATTTTTTTTATTATCGATAGAGAGATATTAGATATATTGAGACATAAAGAGATGACAAACTATTACTTGTTCAAATGGCAAATTTAAATTAATTGAATTAATGTTAAATAAATATTAGAGAAATATCTATGAAATTATAGGTGCAAACAACAAGAAATAAATTTTAGCTAAGGGACAAAAAAGAAAAAGAAAATTAAATTTAAATTTTTAATTAATAAGAAAAACTACTTCACAATATGCTAGGCTGCAACACAAGCATGAATATGTATGGTCATTATGATCTTTTTATTGCCTTTATTAAAAATCATACATCATACACGAAACTTCAAATAACGTTTTAAAAATGATTCTGCATTTCTGAGATTTAGCACACTTATTTAATAAGTTTGAAAATTTTATTTATTCTAATGCACATTTTTATTTAGAATCATTTTAGGTTGTTAAGCGTATTAATTTTTGCATACGATTTCACATATTTATATAAAACTTTACGATCTAGAAATTATTATTTTTAACTACGCCTTACCATAAAACACAAAAATCATGGTTTAAACTTTAAAATAATTAATTATTCAGGCTTCAAAATATTTATAAAATTTTAAGCGATGCTTTTATTTAAAATGTTTTAATCAAGCCAGAATTAAATGAATGTACTATACATAAATAAGGCCCATTTATATTTTTATTTTAAAAGTAAAACACTCTTTAAAAATAATAGCAGCTTGAAAAGACATCGTAAAAGTGTGGAACTTTGAATTTTTCCACAGATCGTTTAATAAATTATTCAATAACTTATCTTATTCATTTGTATTTTTATTTCTACAGACTTAAAAGCTGATAGAACAAAATTAACAATTGAAATAATTTTATATCAGGTAATTTAAATGCTAGGTACACATTCCAAATAATTTTTTGGTTTAAGTGTCAAAGTTACTGTTGTAACGTCATGACCCACGTCATTATGAGCACCCAGAATGCTTTGCGGAAGCAGAAAAAGAACAACGAGTGCGGTTCTGCGGATGGGACGGCTGATGACGTTGGATTCAACAAAATTTAAAATGTCTTTCTGTTAATATATTGTCATGTTTTTACGTCCAAGTGGTGCACGGTCCTGTAAATTGGTGTTTGTGTCGTCCAAGCAAATAAAGGCTTGACGGTCTAGTCCAGCTACCTTATTCCTTCTACGAAACTCCTTACAGGCCTGCAGAATGGTGGCATACGGTTGGATACGTCTCACAATAGTTAAACAGAAGTTCAGGGTAAGTACCCCTTACCAGATAAATTGTTTAGTACGGATCAGTACCTGTCCTATAGTTTAATGATAATGGTGTATTAAACCAAGTTGGACTTCCGGTAAGCTTGTTTATATCTGTTGTGTGAAATATTGTTCATTATATTTCGGGTATACCAACAGATTAGCTTAGGAATCCACTTGTTAAAAGTACATTGATTGTGATTATTGTTGAACTGAAGTCGTTATAATTTCCGGTAGGCTGTAAAATTTGTTATTGAAATAGTGTTCTTAATATTTCGGGAATAATAACAAATTAGCTTAGGAATTCATTTGTTAAAAGTACATTGATTTTAATTTCCGTTAGGCTGTATGTATAATTTGTTGTTGAAATAGTGTTAATATTTCGGGAATAATAACAAATTAGCTTTGGAATTTGTATCCATTATTTTCTTGGATTAAAAGTAAATACTAAGCATTATTCATTTCTGGTTAACTGTTAAAATTTTGTTATGCGAAGCACAGTTCTGTTTCGGTTTGGCATACTTAACTAAGTTTAGAAATGAATGTGATTGTATAACTCTATATCGGACCTTGATATGTTAAATATTAATCGTATTGATATGTTCATATATTTTTCTGAGTTTTGGTTGAATTCATGGCTGAATTTATGTAGTGTCTCGTACAAAATTCTGAGAATATTGAGTTTGGATTATTCAACTATTAATATATTTTTTGTGAAGCATTCCCGTTTCATTGAATTATATTTCTTTCTGAAAAATTTGTTCTTGCAAAGTTTAATCTTAACTAGAAGTGTGTAAAACTTGTATCAAATGTGTTTCAACTATTTAGATACGTTAGTTTTGGTTCTGAATCGTTACTGATTGCTCACAGCTGTTAAGAATTTGAAGTGTGGAATTCGTTTTTGCGCGCCATTGCGTTTATTTATAGCTTGGTAAAAAAAAAAAAAAAAAAACAGATTACTTCCTGTTAGATGAAAATTTGTTTTCTTTTTGGAGTAGAATTTTGTTTATGGTGCTGTCGATGGATAAAAATGAAATAGTGTTTTCTGTTCCTCGAATACATTGGTATATGTAGATATTTTCTTTTTCTTTCCTATGTCAGAAGAAAAGTAGGGAATTTATTTTTGTGGTCACATGTTTATTGCCTCTTTTATGGTTTCAAGCTTAAAAAGAGAAAGTTATTCTTTTCATTGTGCATATGATATAAATCCTAATTATTTTGCGATTGCTTACTTTTATATATTTAATCATAATTCAATTTATACACATTTTTGTGTGTGTGCACGTGTTTATACAATCGTTAAGAGTGTGTATTCGTTGCTTGCATTTTAGAAAATTTAATTCAAAATTGTTTCGTAATTAAAATTAGTGAGTTTATTAAGTTCGAGAAGATGGCATTTTTAGGGTCAGCACGAAAGGCCGATCTTCAGATTTTAGCTGATGAAATGGGTATAGAGATTAGGGCTTCGGCAAAGATAATCGATCTCAAGAAGGCTATAGAAACTCATGAGGATTTCGAAGTAAATTTTGTTAGAGAACTCTTAAGTACTATTGTTGCAACCAGGACTGAAAAAGAGGACCTTGAGAAAAGAAAGAGGGAAGAAGAATTTACTCTTGAGAAAATGAGGATAGAGGTACAAAACAGACCTGAACCAACAGCAGATGGAACCAACTCAAAATCTAAACTGGAATTGCATCATCTTATGCAGAAATATGATCCAAAGAATGGGGATATTAGTTTATATCTCGTCCTTTTTGAACGTCAAGCAAAGAGAGTTGATATTTCCCAAGAATTCTGGGTATCTCATCTGATCGGGTTGCTACCTCAAGATATGGCTCAATTGATAGCAAGGGAGTCGGAAGAGGTATGTGATGATTACGAGCAGGTGAAGAAAATTTTGCTGAAACGATATAAATTGACTGCCGAAAAATTTCGTCAGATGTTTACTCAACATAACAAGAATGTCGAAGGGTCGTGGACTGATTACCTGTACGAAATCAGAAACTACTTTCAAGAATGGATCAGGGGATTGGAAGTAGAGACCTTTACACAATTGTGTGATCTGATTATCACAGATCAGATAAAACGCCGTGTTCCTGCAGAGATGAAAGAACATTTCATTGACGAATGGGCACAAATCAAATGTCCAGAGGTTCTGGCTGAGAAGTTGGATGGATATGACAGCGTTCGAATGCTGACCAAGAAGAAAGCTTTCAATCCAAAAGAAAAAACAGTTCCTAATTGGAGAAATAAATTTCACTCAGAACCGAAAAATTATCCTAAGGAACTGAAGCAAGAGAAAATTGAAGCTGAAAAGACGATGAAAAGTACTGAAGCATTTGAAAAACGAAGAAAACTCCGTTGCTATATGTGCAACTCAACAGAACACTTGAGACCCTGTTGCCCGTTGCTGAAAAGAAAAGAAGAAAGTTCCGCCCCTGTAAATCGTCTGATTGGTAAGGAAGAAGATATCTTCTTGTCCCCTTACACCTACATTGGGGAAGTGAACGGATTCAAGATGCCGATTCTCCGTGATACTGGGACCAGTATTGACGTAGTGTGCAGAAACCGTATAAAACCCGAGATGCTCACTGGCGAAAATATATGGGTGCAACAACCTTTAGATGATGCTCCTGTTTGCTTGCCACTGGCAGAAGTAGAGTTGAAGGGAGAATTCGGACATGTAATTACGAAAGCAGCAGTTGTGTGGAGTCAAGTAGACAAAGGGAGATACTTGCTCGGAAACCGAACTGCGGCTCTCCTGGAGAAGATGAAGGAAGATCCAGTTCCTCATCAAATCAACGCTATCCAAACTAGAGCTCAGAAACGTCTAGTGGAAGAAGAAAATGACGGACACGAAAAAGGTGTTGAAGATGACAAATCCTTGTCGGAAGAAATCCTGATTGAAGAAGATGATCTATTTTCTTTTCCTCCCAGCGAAGAGTTTGAAGGGTTATCTCTCTTAAAGGTGGATTCTAAAACCTTTGCATCTCAGCAAAAGGAATGTAAAGATTTGAAACACATAATCGAGAAACTACAAAAGAAAAGCCCTGAAGATAAAGCAGAATTTGAAATCCTATCAAATGAACTCCTCATCAAAAAGAAGATTGATAAGTTAGGAGTGAATCGACCGTTATTGGTGATTCCTAAGATATATCGAAATGACTTAAAAGCTTTGTGCCACGAGGGAACTTCTGGTCATCTAGGTGTGACGAAAACTAAAGACGTTCTATCGAGACATTTCTTCTGGCCTCAATGCTACAAAGAAATAGAAGAATTCGTCCGAACTTGTGATAAATGTCAACGGGTTGGAAAACCAAGCGATAAAAAGAAAGCTCCTATGAAGTTAGTTCCTGTGATACAAGAAGTTTTCTCGAAGATTAATATAGACGCATGTGGTCCCTTGCCAGTTACTTCAAGTGGTAAACGTTATCTAATTACTGCCATGTGTCTAGCATCTAAATATCCTGATGCCGTTCCTGTCGAAGACATAACTTCTACATCTGTGGTGGACGCATTGATGCAGATTTTTAGTAGGATGGGGTTTCCAAAAGTTCTACAGTTAGATCAAGGAAGTTCTTTTACGAGTGAACTTACTACAACATTCCTTGAGAAATTTGGAGTAAAAGTAGTTCATAGTTCAATTTATCATCCACAAAGTAATCCGGTGGAAAGATTTCACAGGACAGTTAAAAGGATTTTGAAGATTCTGTGCTTGGAAGCTGGATCAGATTGGGAGAAATCAATTTATCCTGCTCTGTTTGCTTTGAGAACGGTTTCTCATGAAAGCACTGGGTTCACTCCTGCTGAACTTGTTCATGGAAAGAATTTAAGAACACCTTTAACACTGTTATACGAGAAGTGGATGGACTCGGAAGACGATGGAGAACCTGTAACCGAGTATGTTTTCTCTTTGATAAATCGGATGAAGCGGTGTCAAGAGCTTGCCACAACAAACATGGAAGAATCCCAACAAAAGAATAAAACTTGGTATGATAAGAGAGCAGTTAAAAGAGAATTTCACGAAGGAGACCTGGTCCTAATTTTTTCTACCTTTAAGGCAAACAAGTTAAGCCCTCACTGGACAGGTCCTGGTAAAGTTCTGCGACAACTGTCTGAAACCAATTATGTGGTAGAAATGCCTGGTGAGAAATCCACATCTAAAGTATACCACGTCAATATGTTGAAACCTTACTATAGGAGACCCGAACAAATTAACTTTCTTTTGAATGAAACTAATGAAAATGTGGAAGTCGAGATGGAAATTCCTTATGTGGACTCAAATCCAAACATCTTAGACTTAAATGAGATGTTTCAAGAAAATCTTCTAGGAAATAAGTTGGAGGAAGATCAACTCATTCAATTGAAGCAACTCGTGTGTAAATACGAGAAATGTTTTTCTAATGTTCCTGGAAAGACCGATATTGTTACTCACGATATCGAACTAAGCAGTGATCAGCCACTTCTATCGAAACCATATCGAAATTCGGCAAGACAGAACGACATCTATAAGTCCGAAATTCAGAAAATGTTGGCATTGAAAATTATAGAAGTTGGTTTTTCGGATTACACTTCTCCGATGATCTTAGTTGAGGCGCCTGGAAAAGATCCCAGACCTTGCATCGATTATAGAAACCTAAATAAAATAACTAAGACCAAGTACTTTCCTCTTCCAAATATAGAAGAACGAATTGAGACGGTATCAAGTGCAAAATTTATAACTATTTTAGATCTCTCAAGAGGGTATTGGCAAATCCCGCTGAGTGAAAATGCCCAAAGACTCGCAGCATTTGTCACAAACTTTGGCACCTATCGTCCTTTGAGAATGCCGTTCGGATTGAAAAATGCCCCATACGAATTTAGCAAAATGGTTTCGCAACTTTTGGAAGGGTGCGGGGAGTTCGCTGTGCCGTATCTCGATGACATTGCGATCTTCTCTCATTCTTTTCAAGACCATCTAAAACAAGTGGATGCTGTCTTACAAAGAATACGAAAGGCTGGTTTGACCATTAAACCTTCAAAGTGCAAGTTTGCACAAGGTCAAGTTCAGTATCTTGGACATATCGTGGGTGAAGGATGTAGAAAGCCGATGGACATAAAAATTGAAGCCATTAAAAACTTTTCTCCTCCTAGAACAAAATCTGATGTGAGAGCCTTTTTAGGACTAGCGGGATATTACAGCCGTTATATCCCTATGTTTTCTTCGATTGCATCTCCTTTGACAGACACTTTGAAGGGTAAGATTCGAAAGGGAACTATAAGTTGGACTAAGGAATGTGACGTGGCTTTTGTCACACTTAAGAAAGCTCTTTCTAACTTTCCTATCCTGTATGCACCCGACTATAATCGCCCATTCATCTTACAAACTGATGCGTCTGACTTGGGCATGGGAGCCGTTTTATCTCAGAATTCTGAAGATGGTTCCGAACATCCTATTGTTTACCTCAGCAAGAAATTTTCAAACGTGGAGAAACGGTACAGTGTGAGTGAGAAAGAATGTGCTGCTATTATCTTTGCTGTGAAAAAACTCAAATGTTACCTCGACGGTAAATCATTTACAATTGTGACTGATCATAATCCACTGGTTTGGTTGAATAGCAACGCAGGCACAAATGCCCGTCTTATGCGTTGGTCTTTGGCCTTACAACCTTATGACTTTGAGGTTAAACATAGAAGTGGTTCTCTGCACAAAAATGCAGACGGATTAAGCAGGATCCCCACTCTTGACGATCCTGAATGAACTTGTAAATATAGTAGTTCTTAATATTTAGTCTTTTATCTGTAGTTCTACACCTTTAGTAATAATTAATTACATTTGTATCTTACTTTCGTCTTTAAATGTTTATTAATCTTCGTGTAGGTTTGGTACTGATCAAATCTGGTAAGTGTGGTGCTAGACCTATCGTCATGTGGTTTTCATATTTAAACATTTCTAACTTTTGACTTTCTTCGGTTGGAGACCTGCAGAAAGTTTTTCCAGAGGGGAGGAATCTCCTGTAACGTCATGACCCACGTCATTATGAGCACCCAGAATGCTTTGCGGAAGCAGAAAAAGAACAACGAGTGCGGTTCTGCGGATGGGACGGCTGATGACGTTGGATTCAACAAAATTTAAAATGTCTTTCTGTTAATATATTGTCATGTTTTTACGTCCAAGTGGTGCACGGTCCTGTAAATTGGTGTTTGTGTCGTCCAAGCAAATAAAGGCTTGACGGTCTAGTCCAGCTACCTTATTCCTTCTACGAAACTCCTTACACTGTACTGTAAAAATACTTTCCAAAAAAAGAAAATTAACCATTATTCTTAAAACAAATACTATGTCTCAAATTCTTAACTACGTAAACAAACAAACCGGACGGAAAGCAAAAATTTTTCTTATACTATCTAAGTAGTCTTGTACGATACATATTGGATAGACATAAAATATATTTTGTCGACGTTTTGCACTTAGTCTATTTGTTGTTGACCAATCAAAAACATCAATTCCGAATTCATTCTTTGGAATTTTTACTGATAAAGTGCTGCAATCGTATTCTAAAAACAAGTCAATTAACCTCACGTTCATAATACATGTAACATGTATCACTGCAGAAACACTACCGCTACCTACATTTAGCTTGATAGAAATGCTCACTTATACGTGCATAGGTTAACTGCTGCACTTATAATTGATAGATATAAGAAGAATCACTGGTTTAAAATATAATAAACGGAAGGATTCAACGTTCAATCTTTAAAAATATAAATCAAGTGGAATTCAATACTACTAAGCTTTAAATACGTGTTGCTTTAAAATCCATGCATACAACATGAGTCCTGCAGAGTTTGTGAAAGCAAATGCATTCATCATTCAGATTCTAAAAAAATGTAAAAGAAAATTTTGCGTCCCTGAAATCTAAGAATAACAAACAGCTTCCATATTCTAAATTTATTCAGGCACGGAATTTTCGTTATTGGAATAACATTATTTTACCAATACATAGACAAAATATTTGCATCCTATAGATAGAAAATTTGTAGGATGAACGGGCCAGATAAAAGTTCTTTTTTTTTTTTAATTTACTACCAAAAGGGAAGTGCAGTGGTTTCTGAATATTTTGAAAACACATACTTCAGCTGAGAAGCTTTAATAAATTTGATGAATGGTTAACTTTGTGACACACTTCATTAATTTTAACCTTTTCGTGCAAAATATAGTCTTCTAAGCGAAGTTTTGGTGTAGCTGAATATTTTGCAAGAAAATAATTTGAAACGTTTAGCTAGCTCAAAATGTGTGCTTTGTTTTCAGTATAACTCTCTCTAAATACAGTATATAAAAACTCTATTTTAACATCTTCGTTCGGTGCCTATAAGAGGTATATTTTATCATGATAAATGTTGGTGGGAACAGTGTTTCTGTGGGGTGATACGCGTTTCCTGCACGTATTCTGTGCATGACGTCTGTTGCTTGTTTTTCAAATACGATTTCAGAACTTTACCATTGAAGGTAGGTAGCTAATTAACACCTCACTGGAACAACACAACGGGCTATTGACGATGTTCCGGGATCCATCCTGCAGGAAAAGATCCAAGGACAAAGCTTCGGAAATTTTAACTATGGTCCCATCATATTGCGAGGAATGGATTCTAAATTAGTATAGAATGTAAATTCCAAAAGTAGTAGTCAACACCAATTAGATTAAAGACCAAAAACAGTCAAAATGGTGATGAATTATATTTTAAAGCAACCCCGATGTCTATTAAGCCAGACCATTTGAGTAGCTGAAATAAAATACCCGCAGTGTGTCTAGTTTTTTTGCAACAGAAATCCCTCTGAGATCTGAAGTCCTTGAACCAGAGGCAAACTAAAATAATACATTGACTAAAATCGGATTATTGTTTTCCTGGAGATTGTCGAACTCATTAATTCTCTAAGATATATTTAAGGCATTTTTTCTATCAAGCTAAATATAGGTGGCGAAGGTGTTTTTGCTATGATCAATCACGTATCCTGTATTAATACGGAATACATTCTAAGGAATTGTTATTGGATTTGTTGATGAAATCGTATTCAAAAACAAGCCAAATGACCTAACGTTTGGAATACGTACAGGAAAAACGGTATGGTGGTATGTTACGCTGGTACGTTCTTCCTGTACGTATTCCAAACGTGGCGAGAGTTGGTATGTTTTTTAATACGATTTCAGCAACAAATCCAATAACAATTCCTAAGAATGTATTCCGTATAATTATAGCATAGGTGATTGATCATCGCCAATTACATAAACGCCAAACATAGCTTAAAGAGCGACAAAAATAATTTTTAGGTAACTCTGATATGTATCGTGTGAGAGCATTTGTGTAACAGAAAGTAACATCTCTATTTGCCTTCTATTTATTTGTTTACATTGAAAATACCTCTCGTAAATCTATATATATATATATATATATATATATATATATATATATAAAACGCTTATGCGTGGTGGTAATGGTAATGGTAATTTTAGTTAGCGTCGTACTAGAGCAACACAACGGGCTATTGACGACGGTCCGGGATCAGTCCCTCAAGGGAGAGATCCGAAGATAACACCTCGTAATTTTGAACCACGGTCAGATGACAAAGCAACACCTGAGCTGGCACCCCACTCTCCAAACTTCCACGCCAACTCAACGTGAGGACTTTTGGCCACTACAGATTTAAGGTGCACCAGCCGCCTCTACACCATACGCTTACAAACATCCATGCCCGGACCCGAATTCGAACCAGGAACTCTCCGATCGAGAGACTAACACCTTAACCACTATACCAGTTGGTCGGCTTATGCGTGGTGGAAAAAGGGTATTTATTTCTTTCTTGCCGTTGGCAACAATCAGTTTGTTTACGAATCTCAACCCTGGAGTCGAGTATTTCGTTGTGTTGTTGAGCTACTCGCTTATGCATTATAGGAACATACGTTATTCAAAATGAGTTTTTTGCGATCGGTTGAATATAATTTGCGTAGAAGAGCAGCGTGCTAGGGAATACCTTGATGAAAGATTTCAGCGAAGATCGGCCAGAATTACTGCCGCCAGGCTTAGACGAGTAACAAATGGCTAATAGAGTGAATTCCCAAATCGAAACGAACGATAACGAGTATCATAGGTTGGATTAGGAATGATTTTACATCAGAGAGGTTTCGCTTGCTCACTGCTCCCATAGAATGACAAAAGTTACTTACTCTTTGCAAAGTGTAAATATTATAAGTTTGATTTCTTTTTTTTGGCACCGTGTTTGTACATACTATATTTTTTTTCTAATGGCGGGCACATTTGATCTAAGTCATTGGTTACTACAAGGCCGGAAGTGATGGCCACTTGTGAAGGAGCACCCAGTGGGAGGACCATCATTGTCCCTAACAATTTATACTTCGTAATTTTGAACTATGTTCAGATGACGAAGCAACACCTGAGCTGGTATACGCTTACAAACATCCATGCCCGAACCCGGATTCGAACCGGGACCTTCCGATCTAGAGGCTACCACCTTAACCACTATACCGGTTGGTAGGAGTACATACTATATTATCCCGGATATATTTTTACTGTAAATGAATTTACTTAATGATGCTATTCTTTCTGTGATTGTGATAAATCTAGACTAAAATATTTTAGTGTCCGATGAGCAAGCGAAGCGATCCGAAGGAACTGCGCAAGCAGTTCCGAGGGATGGCGAGCGAAAGCGAGCAGTTTGCGGTTGCCCCCTATTAATAGGAATTTCTCTGTATGTAAGTCAGTGAGAAGAGCATTTTCTGTCCAGCTAAATGCATATGGCTGTAGTGTTTTTGCGGCAGAAAATGTTTCCTGTATGTATTTCAAACGTGACGTCAGTTAGCTGTTTCTAGAATACTATTTCAGTACTTCGCCTGTAAAAATTCCAAATAATGAATTCCGAAAAGTTATATGATAGCAGATTGGTCAATGCCATTGAGGTTAAACGCTAAAATCGACCAAAATGGTGATATTTTAAGTTAAACCCGATATCAATTAAGAGAGCATTTGAATAGAGGAAATAAAATCCCAACAGTCCGTCTAGTATGTTTGCTGTGAAAATTCTTACTTATGATTCCAAAAGTTCCAAAGTTGCCAATATGGGGATAAATTCTATTTTAAGGCAACCTCGATATCCATTTAAAGAGACATTTGAGTAGAGGAATAAAACAAACTAGCAAATTTTGCACCTGTTTAGTTCAAAACAAAACATATCAAGTTTATAGAAAGTAAAACTTTCCATTAGCGTTTCCATACAAGCGATGTAAGAGTCGCTCAGAAGCCAATGCGGTGTTAAGTCCATTTTTTGATTTTTCTGTTTTTTGTAAATTTTAATGGAATTTATAATATTCTTTTTATAAAATAAAATAATTTTTTTAAGTTACTAGGGGGCTCCTCCCCCTGCTCGCTATCGCTCGTCAACCCCCCCCCCCCCCCCCCACGGCGACCGAATTTGCCGGTTCTTCTGAAAACATTGCAAACTCTCTAACGCGTGCTCTCAAATTTTTTTTATAAATGAATTAATTAAAAAATATAACTGTGTTTATCGTCTGCACGTGCTCCAAATTTATTAGCCCGTTGAACCACAAGACTCGCTATTACGTGACTCGCTATTACCAATCACAAAGTGAATAAACCTGAAAAAGATTGCAAAATTTTTTTTTATAGTAGAAAGATTAAAACGATTTTAAAAATGGCACATAATTCACATTAGTAGTTTCCAAGTTATGATATTTTATGTAAAACAAAAGCAATTTACCTTTCAACGGTTTTTACAGGCGGTAAACTTGAACAACGGCTTTTCTATTGATGATGGTATAGTTTTTTAATTAACGTCGCACTCACTCTGCGCATTGGAGCAACACAACTAGATATATGAGTCGGTTGGGGATCAACCTTTTCTGTTGATGGATAGTACAGTTTTTAAATAATTATTAAAATGATGCAAAGAATATTCAGCTGTAAGACGCTTCAAGAAGTCTGCCGATTAGAAAATAAAAAATGGCTTCCGCATAAAAAATGGATTGAAACATTTCAAACTCCGCCCACAATTAGGGACTGGCTTCCCCACTGGAGCGCTATACGTCATATGGCTTCAATGAACCCTCTGTATACTACTTCTCTGGGGGTCAGACTGCTGAAAAATTTTATTAGCGCTACGAGTTATTCCGCGTAGTTTTAGCAATATTATGCTACTCCATAGCTCAAATCAAGCATGTTTAAACTAAGCGGCGAAACTGACGATGGGATTCCATAGCGCTAAATTATATATTGTTTACATGTTGCCATTCTCCAATATACAAATCAGGCCAATTTCTGCACCACGTATATATTAATGTGAGATTTATATCTCTTTTTAAAGAAATTCTAAGAAAGCGGCGAAACTGACGATGGGATTCCATAGCGGTAAATTATATATTGTTACATCCGTTTGTTGCCATTCTCCAATATACAAATCAGGCCAATTTCTGTACCATGTATATTAATGTGAAATTTATATCACTTTTTAAAGAAATTCTAAAGTTCTAAGAAAGCGGTGAAACTGACGATGGGATTCCATAGCGTTAAATTATATAGTGTTTACATCCGTTTGTTGCCATAATGCGAAATTTATATCTCTTTTTTAAAAAATTCCAAAATATTTTGAGACACGTCTTTTTTATTATTTCCTCCCCAAAAAAAGCATAGATATAAATTCAGAAAGTGCTTAAACCTGAAAGTGTTTCTTTATTTTGAATAATTTTTTAACTTATAAAACTGTTCAATCACTTTTTCGATTTACTGTACAGTAAACGAAAAATGCTATTTATTTTCTTCTAGAATGCTTTCCTGGTATGATAATGGCTTACAAATATGCTTACAAAATAAAGTTTCAAATGAGATTCTCAAAAATGTTTCGCACATTCTAGGAGACAAGAAAATGAACAAAATAAGTCACTTCCAGAACCGTAAAAATGTGCAAACGAAATAAAAATCGATTTCATATCAGAAAAACTGCAATATGCTTTATTTAAATACTTTAAACGGGAAATACTATTTTCAGTACCATAAAAATGAAATAAAAATATTCTAAATCGATACATTTTCCTTTTTATGCATCCGCTTTTCTCGAAGCTCATCAATTTATATCTGGCAGGAAATATTCCCTCCGAATTTCTTCAGCCGTGCACAGCGATCGCTTGATCGTTTGCTCTATAAAACACAAGCAGGAAAAAAACTTTTTGTTCGAAAAGTGTCACACATACATGCATAAACAGCAATTTTTTTTATCTTAAATAAGGATTTCTAGAAATTGCAAATTTATTTACCCTAGGGTAAAACAATATTCATAAACGAAATGACAATTTAACTGTGAAAAGTTAATCACAAATATGGGTTAATGTCATAATTAAAAATAGTTTAATTTGTGCAAAAGTAAGGAAATACCTGAACGTGGTCTTTTAAAACAAACTTTTGTACTCAAATGACACATTTTTCTGTCCGGTGAAATAGATAAATGTGAAAATACACATTATTTACGTTTTATATAAGGATAGTATGGGACACAGTGTAACAAAAAGGCTTAATTTCAGCCTATCCTCTATGTTTATGTAACAAAGGAAATCGTTTTTAATTTATGTGAAGTGAAGCAGAGAATAAACCATGCGATTAGAAATTTTTACTTGTATAAAAACCGGTTAAAAATTAGTATTTTAAGAGCATATTTCCTCTACACAAACAAATAAATTATTGAATAAGATGGTTTTAATTTTTAACTTAAGAAATAAAATATTTTATCACCAAAAAAATTTAAAAAAAAAACTAAACAATTGTCTATTTTTTTTTTAATTTCAGACTTTTTGATTGATTGTAAAATTCATAAATCTGCAAAAAAAAAAAAAAAAATTAAAAATTTTTGAAGTTTTTATTAGTCACTAGATTGAATTTTATTAGATATTTAAACTATTTTAATGTAATAATTAGTACGGTGTGTTGCGATGGAACAAAATATTTAACTTTAAAAAGTTTATTTTAAATGATTATGCGTTTAGACCTTTTTAATTAGTCCCTTTCAATAAACTAATTTTTTTAATCGAACAATGTCAATAATTTCGTATTTTTTTATAATAAAGAATGCGAATTTTTTTATCATCAAAATAGTCGATGCGAAAAAAAACTATTGCTATTTCAATTTTAAACTATACAATAAATTTTGCTTTTAAACGATTTATTTCAACTTCAGAATATTCCCGTATTAGCATGTTTAAAACAAGGGTTACATTAAAGATAGAATACTTCAAAATTTTACTGTAACTTGAGAATATTTCTTTTAAAATTAATGCAGTAGGTTTTTCTAAGCTTTCAGATAATCTACTATTGTAATTTAAAATTTACATCGTCGTATTCTACATACAACATACACTAAACAGGTCATTATTATATCTTAGGACTTTCCTCAGTAATTTATGTCCTCAAAGCATATTTATGTTTTCACAAATTAATTAAAAGAAAACAAATTTCATTTAAAAGACATTTTATTTTATGTTTGGGAAGAAGAAAAATAAATTTACGTTTTCAAGACTTGTTAAATCATATCTGTGTAGTGCATTCCGTTAGTTATTTTTGCAACCGTACGAGCTATCTAACACACACGTTCGACTAATAGTTAATAACTCTATCAAGTTACTTCCATTTAAGAAATTGTATAGGGCGTGTTTCGGTGGGAGTGATTTACTTACTTCAGGGGTGTGGTGCAATTGTACTGCATCCACGCCCAAAAAAATAAAAGTCGATTTGTGAAAAAAATTTTAATAAGTCCTCTGGTATCCAATCGCTTTCTGGCGGAGGTTACTGATAAAATTGTTTGATATAAACTATGAAAACTATAATATGCTTCTAGAATAGGAAAAGAGAGCTTTGGAGGATCCATGAACTTCAATCCATGGTAGCTTTTGAAATAATTTTAAGTATAAAAACATCTATACTGCCGTGCCTGTCAAGTTAATTGGGGTTTTATGGCGCAAGGGCCATACTTCTCCAAGTTGCGCTCAACGTAAGACAGACAACGTCAAACAATGAACATATACATACAAGGAGAGTTTTGTTGTTACTTATTTCTCCGGGTCCAGCCATCTTCTAGACCAAGTCCAACGATTCATTCGTCCTCAAAATCATCAGGGTTCTGGAATAAGTCTGAAGGGATCATTCCAATACAGGAAAGAATGTGATTACTGAAGGCGTGTTCCTCTTTGCACTTAGTGGGTAGGCTGTTAACGTCACATTTTAGCAACACAATGGGCTCTTGCGGTCCGGGATCAATCCCCGAGGAAAAAATCCGAGGACAACACCACAAACTATTTTTACCGCGATCAGATTACGAGGTCAACAGCTGGCACTTCATTCTCCAAACTTCCACACCACGACAACGTTAGGACCTTTGATGCCCGACAGATTTAAAGTGCACCAGTCCCCGTGTACAAGACAGTTTTTGATTGAACCGGGTTTCGAACTCGCACTCTTTCGGTTGCTATTCCGTCACTCTTTCAACTGGGCTACCGCGTCCTCTTTACACTTAGGATATACGGGGAAAGTTTTTCTTCCTTTCGGGGATTTTTTTTTTTGTGCTCCTAATGTGCCCACTTTGCTATCTAGATAAAGCCTAGGAAAGTTTTTCTGACGCAGAAGAGAGAAATACACTAACAGAAAAAAAGAACTCCGTGCTTGTGCAAAGAAGGTTTGTTCGTAATTGATTTTACGTCGTACTGGAGACTAGCTCGTGGAACCCTGCAAGGTGAAATCGTCTGGCTTCGTGAGTGATTGAGAAATTTCTTATAGTATGGAATAAATATTGTTCATAGCAATGGTTTTTCGCCAATCTTGAATCGATAAAGCAAATAACCATTTTTTATTTCATTTGTCATTAATATTCTTCCGTGTGTTTCACTTCACTGATGCTTCAGAATGGTAAATTCATCAGAATGAAAAAAGAACTCCGTGCTTGCAAAGAAGGTTTGTTCGTAATTGATTTTACGTCGTACTGGAGACTAGCTCGTGGAACCCTGCAAGGTGAAATCGTCTGGCTTCGTGAGTGATTGAGAAATTTCTTATAGTATGGAATAAATATTGTCCATAGCAATGGTTTTTCGCCAATCTTGAATCGATAAAGCAAATAACCATTTTTTATTTCATTTGTCATCGATATTCTTTCGTATGTTTCACTTCATTGATGTTTCAGAATGGCAAATTCGGCACTTCGATAGCCAATAGGTCCAAGTTGATTCGCAAGTTCAACTGACTTACCCTTTTGAGATCTTACGACAGAACCTCCGCTCACATTCTCTGTATGCAACGTATTTGAATCGCTCACATAGACATTCATTGATTCAAATTATATTTAAAAACTTTCATGAGAAATAGCTTGCGCACGATAAATAAACAGTAAAATCAAGATATAAATAAAAGAAAACGATCAATACAAGCGATACTGTATTTATGATAAAAGAAGGTGAATATCAATATGCGCTATCGTTATTTATGCAGAAACAGCGATAACGGGCATGCATTGATATAATTGATAACTTTGCTTTAATTGTCTATCAAATCATAAATCACAAATTTGCGCATCAGATTTTACATGCCACTAAAACCATCATTCTAGTCTTAACGAAAATGTGGTGAAAAATGTGGCGGTTACGACACAAAACAGTGCTTCTTCTGAGCAGTGACGCTCTATAACGTTTTCTAATGGGTGCGAGACCTCCTAATTGAGCCCCCACACCATAAATTTCAAAACACCTTCTATGCAGTCGGTTAAGTGATCAATTAAGCTACAGATAGGCTACATTTTGTTTATTAGTAAAAATTATAATGAATTTTGGTTTAAAAAGCATTTTTTATTCGATAAGTAGTTTCTTATCAAACAGCAAATCTCAATTACATAAAAAAGTTCAACATACTATATGGGCACCTTTCTCGATTTAGCACTGACAAAATTCTGTATTAAGTCGGAATAATTTATACTTTATGTAATATCGCTTTCAATGGATATAATTGCAAGATGCGAAAGCCTTTCCTGACACATAATCGAACATAAATACGTTTTGATAAGTTTTAATTTACTAAAATTTCGTTCACCTTTACTCACAGTGACAGGTATAGTTAAACTTGAAGTGCTGTCCACGCGTTCGGAAAAATATCCTGCCAGCTATTTTGTTCAATAAGTTTAAGGACTTGTAACGGCTCCGTTGATTCAGAATAGTTTAATTATGGATTTAATCTTAATTGTTTTGATGATTTTCCCATTTCATTTATATTAAGTCTATCGTACGCTTATTCTGTCCGAAATAGTTAGACATGCGACATTTGGTGTTAAAAAACTAAAATAAATCTCCCATTCAACCTTTGTAGTTTATCAATGTTTAGTAAAACTTACACCAACTGAATGTAATTTCGGCGCCCCCTCCCCTCCCCCCCCCCCCGGTGCGATCGCACCTCTCGCATTGCCCTAGGGTTGCCACTACTTATGAGACTCCAGCTACCAGTGTTCAAATCCAATCTTATCAGAAATTATCCCCATTTGCTCTTTTACTTTCTGCCCAGATATACCCCCTTCATTCAGCTGCAAATAGGCAACTTATGCGGGTGCTGTTAGATTCCGGATCGCAGTGTTCTTTTGCAACCGAAACTTGTGCACAAAATTTAAGAATAAAAGACAAAATGCTCGGGTTTTTGTATAAAAATTATGTTGGCTACACCAATGCTAGAACAACTAAAGGGTTAGTTAATTTGACGTTATTTTCTATTTATAATGATAAGAACTGTATAACTATCAAGCAATATATTTTGAGCAAACTGACTGTTCTTTTACCTTCTGAATTTATTGTTGCTTCTAATTTAAATTTTATATTAATCCAATTCAATTAGTTGCTATCTATATATACAGGGTGTTTCAGTGAACCGTTTCAGAACTTCTAAGAGGGGTAGGGTACATCCTGACGAACCAAAATCATATACCAATGGGCAGTCAGAAATGCTTTCCTGACGCGGTAGATGGCGTTGTGCGAAAATCCCGAGCTTTCGTGTAGGGAATCTTCATTTCGCACAAGAACGCCAAGTTAGTAGGATGGATGATTCCACGATCGCAGAGTTAGCCTATATGCATTTGGCGTACGGGGCTGCAAATTGTAGTGGGCCAGCCGCACAGCGTTTGTACGCGGAACGATATCCGACGAGGCGTATCCCCAGCCATAATTTCTTTGCAAGACTGCACCAGAGGTTAGCTGAGACAGGTTCATTAGAAAGAGCTGACAGGGACAGAGTAAGAACAGCACGGACTGCAGAAGTCGAACAGAATGTGCTGCAGCATGTACAGGGGAATCCAAGAACGAGTACACGAAGTGTAGCAAACGCAGTCGGGGTTTCCCATTGCAGCGTCTGGAGGATTCTCCGAGAAGAAGACATGCATACGTTTCACGTGCAGCGTGTCCAGACACAGCAACCGGAGGATTATGCACCTCGTATTCCTTTCGCACAGTGGTACCTTGGAAAATGTGGTACAAATCCCCTTTTTCCGGCTGAAGTGTTGTTTTCCGATGAGGCATCCTTCACAAGGGAAGGAATTTTCAACACGCATAACGACCATATCTGGGCGGTCGAGAACCCGCATGCAATACGACGTCGTGCAGCACAGATTCGATTTTCGGTCAATGTATGGGCCGGTATTATGGGAGATCACCTCATCGGACCTTACCTGTGACCTAACTTCGAACACTTACTTTAATCCATGTACCTTTTGCTTCTTTTCATGTATTATTAAAACGATTTCTCACTTACGGTCTCTTTTCTTTACGGTGCTTCTGTGTACAACACCGCTTCAGGAAAGCATTTCCGACCCCACATTGCTATATGATTTCGAGTTGTCAGGATGTACCCTACCCCTCTTAGAAGTTCTGAAACGGTTCACTGAAACACCCTGTATAATACTCTTACGTGGCATGCAAAAAGACGCTATTTGTTATCGCGTTTTGGCAACATTGTACGTTTGTTTACCACGAGGCCTCGCGCCTCAGTTAAATTTATAGCGTTATCAGATGAAATTTTATTGAAAAAAAAATTAAGTTTAGTCGAGCTGTTGCAGTTAAAATTAGAAATCAAAGAAAGCGGAGAATCATTTCAGGGCCATTTAAAAAACAGTACTGTTCAGGGCCAGCAATTATAGTTAAACAACACGCTTGCACTTTCGACAACAAACTCAATGAAAAAGTGTGGGTGACTCCAGAGTGCTGGAAATATACACACAAACAACATGCTGGGTATTCAATATCCAAAGCAGCGCTCACATTTCGACTCAAAAATTGCTGAAGTTTTCATTTGAATTCTGATTCCAGGGTATTGTATATATATATTTTCTGTAATACAGCAAATTTAGATTTGAAAAATATTTTTTTGGAATATCATATTTTGTAAACAATCCTTTCTGCTAAGACATATGTCTTCATTGATGCGAGCGAAGCGAGCATAGGTTGGCGCAGCGAACCAATGAGGATTGCAAAGCAATCCTCCTGGGGATGGCGAGCGTTTTTGCGAGCAGGGGGCTGGCCCTCTAGTCGCCTTTAATAAGCCTAGAAATATTGCTGTAATAATTGGAGCTGATTGCTTTTTATTAATTCACTCGACGAATTCTTCGCTCAAATAATACAAATATTGTACATAATTCTTTATTCGGATTAGTTTAGTCAGGTAAGATTCAGAAAATAACACTGTGCAATCAAAGTTTAGCATTATTAATATTCATTCTGAAGTAGATATTGATAATTCTTTTAAGCGTTTTTGGGAATCGGGAGAGATTCTAGTTGTAAATAAGGGTCTTAATTTTGATCAAGAATTTTGGGAATCACTTTTCGAGAATTATGCCACAGATTCAGATGGACTGTTTATTGTAAAATTAGGTACAGCTACACTCTACGTTTATGAATGATGGCAACGGCTTGGCGATTTTTTTGGCTCACTTCTTGTAGCGAGTTACGATAAATTAAGGCAACCCATCTTTCGTTACGGTTGTTGTGGTTTTCATGGCAACCTCGGAAAACGGAAAATTTCAATTTTCATTTTGAATATTCCAGAAAGTTATTCCAAAATCCGTTAAAGTCGTTTGATTTCATTGTTTCGTTTGAATTTTTTTCTTTACTCCCATTGGTTATTTTGTTTTAAAAATATCCTTTGATTGCATTGGTCCTTTTAAATCGTTTTCTGTGATACTAGTGGTCCATTTATTTGTATTTTGACAGTTGTGGAATATTTATTTTATTATAATAGTTTTAACGAAATGATTAAGAAATTTGTTTTTTTGACCATTTTCGTCTTCATTATTTTTTTTTAAAGAATTCTGACGTTATCAGGTTGTATTATTTCTTGCTTTTTTTTTTCTTTTGTAAATCTCTTTTTTTTTAATATGTCCACTGTATTTAGCGTAATTGATAAGTTTCAAG
This sequence comes from Metellina segmentata, assembly GCA_947359465.1. Taxonomy (NCBI): domain Eukaryota; kingdom Metazoa; phylum Arthropoda; class Arachnida; order Araneae; family Tetragnathidae; genus Metellina; species Metellina segmentata. The sequence goes on along the minus strand of OX375880.1, from coordinate 70,933,079 downwards.
GTATTCTTACCCAACATTCGTAGTTTAGTTTCTCTGCTGGTTCACAAATGTGTTTTAAAATGCGGTTAAGCTTACTATTTTTTGTGAAAGTTTTAAAAATATATATACTTTTTAAAACGTTCTGAACTGTGTTTAATAAGTGTGTTGTTTTAAGAAAAAGATTTGTGACAGAAAAAGAGTTAGGAAATAATTATTTCCTTGGCGACTTTAGCAGTTCGCCAAAAAATTCGCCAAGGCCGTTGCCATCGCCCATAAACGTAGAGTGTAGCTGTTCCAATATTCTATCGAAGAAAATGTGTTTATTTCGCTTACTTGGTGTACAAAAAGTATATTTTGAAACAAAATAGACGTTACTGGATTCAACCATTTATTAATTATTATTTATATTCCATTTACTTATGAAAACAAGGTACTTTACAACGGAGACGCGTGTGCGGCGAGCTGCGGCGCCGTGAGGAACTGCGGAACAAATTGCACGGAAGTTGGACGTGCGGCGCCGGAGGCATGTGTGCACTACTCCATTGGATCTAATGTATCTCAGACCGCACTTGCGTTGCGGCAGCGGCGCCGCAAGTTGAAAAACCGTATGTGTGCGCCGGGCCTAACTCAACTACTGAATTAAGTGGAGTAGCGTTTGAGGACTCTTACCGGTTCATCTACTGCTGTTTCTTTAAACTCAATATTTGGTACTGACAGTATTTTGCAAAACAATGGTTTCTTTATTCTTCTCAATTTCCGTGTTCATGAAATTGCATTTTCAGCAGATATTGAGAAGATGCGTAGACAGGTATTAGTATATTCCGTAGATCAAAATTATCAAAGAATTGTTTAAAGAAGCAATCAAAATTCTCTGAAATGAAAGAGTATATGGCACTTCCGCTTCTTCTTTTCTAGCTACCAGAGCTTTGGGCGAGATTGCTTTGAATTTTGGAAATGAAAATCCTTTTGTTTAGGATATCATTGAGAATAATATTTATGTTGATGACCTGTATTTACTAATTTACAATAACTATTCACAACTTGGGATTGCTCATATTTTGGGATCTCGCGGCTTTTATTTAAGGAAGTGGCGATCCAATTCCTTACAACTGATCGATCATGTATCTCCTGATGAAAGTGAAATTTCTTTCATTGAAATGCAACAACTTTGGCTTGAAAAAGTATATTAGAATGATTATATTTTTTTTTCATGGGAGGGGGGGGGGCAAATGCGATCTTCGTTAAGTGTAACTTCTATTGAAAATTTAAATCCGTTTTTTTTTTTTTAATTATTATTTCATAACTTTTTTTTATTAATCTTGTTAAATTGACTAAGTAAGGGAAGCGTTAAGTCGTTTGTAAGTCTCTTTGACAGTAGGTCGTCGTTTGAATCGGTTAATAAAGTGTACAAGTCATACGTAATCGCTTCGAAAATAGATCTTCGGTTGCGAAGATACGTCCTTCTGGAAGTCGTCAGTGCTTGTACTCCATCGCGTGTAATTGAATTTTGGAAATTCGTGCCAGAATCAAAATATTGACACTTAAATAAAGCTGCTTGCCGTCTAATTTCAATTTTCGGTACAAAATATTGCTGTGAATCTTTATACTCTACAATGGAGTTAGTGAATTCGGAATAACCTCATCATCTCATAGAATTGCTGCATCAAATATTTCGCTAAATTTCAAAGATTTAACCAAAGGTCTTCGTTAAATGTTAGGCCCGGTGCACACATCCAGTTTTTCAACGTACGGCGCCGCTGCGGCACCAAAGCCAACTATGCACACATAACCGTGAAATGACGCGAGTACTCATTTCGCGCCATTTGCGATAAATATTATATCGAAGAAAACGTGTTTATTTCGCTTACTTGGAGTAAAAAAAGTATATTTTGAAACAAAATAGACGTTACTGGATACAACCATTTATTAATTATTATTTATATTGCATTTATTTATGAAAACAAGGTACTTCAGAACGGAGACGCGTGTGCGAAGAGCTGCGGCGCCGTGTTGAACTGCTTTACAAATTGCACTCAAGTTGGATGTTCGTCGCCGTGTGCATTACTCCATTGGATCTAATGTATCTCATACCACACTTGCGTTGCCGCAGCGACGCCGCATGTTGTAAAACCGGATGTGTGCACTGGGCCTTACAAAAATTTTGAAAGAATTATTTTTTATTTGCTTTCTCTTAATTATGTTTTCTTATGAGTGTACTTTACATATCACTCAAGACTTCTGTAGAACATGTAACCATACTAATTATTAAATTAAATTTGAATTTGTGTTTTTGATGCTATGTAACTATGGCGTGGCTCTTTATAATGCGTATATGAAAAACTGGAATGTGGCTCTCATTGATCTCATGCGTGCCCACCCCTGATATATTACCTTCTCAATTGCATGAAAAATGGGTAACATTTCAATACGAATTTGAATTGTTAAAATACCCAGAGGCTCTACGGTTTTATTGCATGATTATTTTTACCATCCTATCTTTTAATTTATTCAATATTTAAATCAATACCCATTTTCAAAGGATATAAAATACTTTTATGCACAAAATAATTAAAGCTCGTTTGTTTATTTCTGACTACAATCTCACATAATACAATATATTAAAATCACTACTGCCTCACATTTAATTTCCTTAATTATAATTCTTGCATATTATGATTTATTAATCAGTCATTCAAAAGAAATAACCAATGGGTACTCTTTCATTGTAAAAGAAGTATTCTTTTAAAGACTTTTCGTAGTTCGCTGAATCAAAAATTGAACACTAGAATGTCTTGGAAACGAAACTAAAGGTGAGGAAAAGGCAGACAACGTAAAAATACGACACTTAAAGATATGTTTAAATATTTACTAACAGCACTTTATCACAGAAATCTGCTCCACTGCAAATGATATTTCAATGAAATTGAGGTGATTAATCGTACTAAAAGTTTCCCAGGGGAAAAAAGGTTGCAAAAGACTAAAGCACCATTAAACTGTAATATTTGTACATGTTTTCTGTCCCCAGTAAAGCCATTAATCATTTCCACTGATTGCGTTCTCGAAAGGGAGCTGAAGATTTCCTCTCTGCTTTACGGTTAGAGGAGCCAATTCGAAATCAAAATATTTATTCCCGTTAGAATCTAGGTTAAACGTAATATTACACATTTAGAGTACACAAGCTTCTGCACATAACTATTTTGTGTCAATCGTCGAGCATTTCTTGTTGCAAAACAGATCAGAAATAGAAATAGCATATTTTGACAGCTAGCGTTCGTCCAGTAATAGAATTCTTTTTGTTGTGAATAGTTATTAAAATAAAAGAAATATGTAAAACTCATTGTTAATTTAAAAAAAAAAAAGGAACCGTCGTACGTTTGCATCATCACCAAACTGTCATCGATCTTCTATGAAATAGACAGAGCATGTGGACGGAGTCGCAGTCATGAGATCTGTGAAGGGTAAATCGCTTGGGCTTAAGAATCGATTTAGGCGATTGGCTATCGAAACGCAGACTAATGTTTTTGATCACGGTGGATAATCTTTTACCAATCAGTAATTTAAAATTCATGCTTCTACCCACAACCACATGACAGATCTTCAAACAGAGCAACTGGAAGAAATAACATATAACTGTGCTCAGGCGAATATGCTCCGTCTATTTCATTTGAACTTCGATCGATGCAGTTTGGTGACTGGCGCTTATGATTATCAACATGCTCATGTACTCATTTAGCGCCATTTGCGATAAATATTCTATCGAAGAAAACGTGCTTATTTCGCTTGGTGTAAAAAAGTATATTTTGAAACAAAATAGACGGTTACTGGATACAACCATTTATTAATATCTATATATATAAATCTCTTACGTGGCACGTAAAAAAGACGTTATTTGTAATCGCGTTTTGGCAACACTGTACGATTGTTTGTTTATCGCGAAGTCTCGCGCATCGATTGAATTTATAGCGTTATCGGATGAAATTTTATTGGAAAAAAAAGGAAATTTTAATGAGCTGTTGCAGTTAGTTTATAATAGAAATCAAAGAAAGCGGAGGATCTTTTCAGGGCCATTTAAAAAAAGGTCATTTTCAGGGCCAACAATTATAGTTCAACAAGACGCTTGCACTACAACTTCCGGCAACAAACTCAATGAAAAAGTGTGGGTCGTTTGAGTGCTGGGAAAATGTACACACAAACAACATGCTGGGCATTCAATTTCCAAAGCAACGCTCACATTTCGAGTCAAAATTTGCACAAAGTTTTCATTTGAATTCTGATTTTAGAGATACTGTATATATTTTTTCTGTAATACAGCAAATTTAGATTTGAAAAACATTTTTTTGGTAACATATTTTGTAAACAATCCCTTCTGCTAGGACACATGTCTTCATTGAGGCGAGCATAGGTTCGCGCAGCGAACCAATGAGGATTGCTTCGCAATCCTCCGGGGGTTGGCGAGCGTTAACGAAAAGGGGGTAGGCCCCCTAGTTTATTTATATTCTATTTGTTTATGAAAACAAGGTACTTCATACCGGAGAAGCGTGTGCGGCGAGCTGCGGCGTCATGCGGAACTGCGGTACATATTGCACTCAAGTTCGTTCTGGCGTCGCCGCAGCGGCGCCAGAGACATGTGTGCACTACTGCGTTGGATCCAATGTATCTCAGACCGCACTTGCGTTACGACAGCGGCGCCGCACGTTGAAAATCCGGATGTGCATCGGGCATTAAAGTTGGAGTATGGGGACTTTTAGGACACTGTATTATTTCTTGCTTTTTTTCCTTTTCAAAATATTTTTCTTTTTCAAATTGCCCCCTGTATTTAATGTACTTGATAATTTTCAGGATATTATTACCTAACATTCGCAGCTGAGTTTTTCTGCTGGTTCACAAATGTGTTTAAGCTTATTATTTTTTGTGTAAGTTTTTAAAAAATAAACTTTTTAAAATGTTCTCAAATGTGTTTTCAAGCTTCCTTTTTCCGTTGTAAAAAGAAAAATAATTGGTATGAAAAAGATTTCTGAAATAATTCTTTCCTTGACGACTTTAGAAGTATGCCAAAAAAAAAATCGACAAGTCCGTTGCCACCGCTATAAACGTAGACTGTAGCTGTATTATGTGGAGATCAACGAATTCAGTTTTAAAGTTATTTTCCGAATACGCACAAACTGAACTAAGAGCAAAAAATGTTTCATTGATACTTTTTGGTACTTCGTAAGATATGTTTGGGCTATTAAAAAAAATTAAGCATTTTGTGACGATCCCTCCGTTGGATGTGGGTGTCTGCTGCCTGTGCAATCATCTTGTAAAAAATATAAATTTGTTTAAGTTTGCAATACACTTGCCTGTTTGATTTTACAGGACCTCAGACGTCCGCAATAAAAGTTGAGCTTCGATCTGAATGAGCATTTGAGAGAGTTCCGAAGTGATGAACAAGACCGTTTAAAGCAATGTTTCCCAACGTGGGGCCCACGCCCCACAAGGGGACAGTTTTATTGTTAAGGGGGGCAATTCGAAAATGGACTTGACACGAGTTTAACCCTTTTGCTCCAGGCCATTTAAATGCAATGCTAGATTTCGGTGCCAAAATTGAAAGAAAAAAGCAAATTCTTAAATAATAGCGGCCAATAAATATTATAAATTCGTTTGACGAGACCAAAATATCAACTGGGTTTTTGGTGTCGTCAAGTTAACCTCCCTGCGGCAGACAGCAGGCTCCGCGTGGACCCCCGGACGCTTTAAAATCTCGCTAAACAACGCAGTTGTTCGCATCTGAATGGCCCGTCGCAACTTCTGTAGTGTTTCGCAGCATTCAGTTGGTATTCATTTGAAATAGGCGTCCGTAAAAACTGTTGTAAGAGTCTCGTTGATTTAAAAATATATATACATTGTATAGATATAATTGGTAAGTATTTGATTTGATTTTTATTTATTTTAATTTTAGAATCATAATTTTCCTGAAAAATTTGTCAAATGGAAAAAATATGTTATTTTGCGGTGGCGGTGTGGTAAATGTGTTATATACATTTAAATAAATACGCATTTTTTAGTATACGTTTATACTATGTCACATTAAATTAATTTTAACACATACTTTAGTTTTAGTTTTTAATTGATCTTATTTATATTTCTTTCAGCCCATAGTAAAATGAGTGGTGTAAGCAAGAAAAAAGTTCGTCAATATTCGGAGGAATATTTAAAATTTGGGTTCATACCTGCTGTCCACGATGAGCGGTTTCCTTTTTGTCTTTTATGCCAGCAATGCTTGACCGACGAATCAATGAAACGAGGTCGTCTTGAGGCGCATTTGAAGGTGAAACATAATGCTCATATTAATTCAAATTTGAATTACTTTCAAACTTTAAAGAAATTTTTTGAAAAGAGGACAACAATAAAATCTTTACTCATAATCGTATTTTTGAGGCTAGTTATCAAATTTCTTTATTCATCGCTAAATCTAAATAAAAAATCATACTATAGGTGAGAATTTAATAAAACCGTTAATATCAGCATTTCTTAAAACGGTTCTTGAAATGACAAAGATGTAAAAGCTATGCCACTCAGTAACAATACTGTTAGCAGAAGAATAGACGAAATGAGTAAAGATATTGAAAAACAACTTGTTGAAAAGCTGAAAACAAGAAAATTCTCAGTGCAAATGGATGAATCAACTTTGAGAGACAGTGAGGCAGTATTGATAACTTACGTAAGATATATTGATAAAGGGCATTTTGCTGAAGAAAGGTTGTTCTGTAAAAGATTAGAAAGCACCACTACCTCCAAAGATATATATAATAAGCTAAAAAACTACTTAGATGTCAATAATATACCAATGAAAAATATAACATCTTGTGCTGCAGATGGTGCTCCTAATATGATGGGCAAGAAAAATGGCTGCTTAAAATTGATGAAAGTTGATAATCCAGAAATGATTCTTGTGCATTGTGTTATTCATAGGGAAAACTTGGTAGCTAAAAACATCTCGCCTGTTCTAAATGAAGTACTACATTCAGAAATAAAGTGTATCAATGCTATTAAAGCTAATGCCAAATGTGAGCGTCTCTTAAAGATATTTTGTGAAGAACAAAATGCAGACCATGTGAGACTTTTACTTCACACTAAAGTAAGATGGCTCTCTAAAGGGAACTGCTTGAAAAGATTTATGGAACTGTTTGATACTCTTAGTGAATTTTTAAGCGACAAACCTGAAATGAAGTATCAGTTAACAGTCGATGGTAAAGCATTTGTGAGTTATTTAGCCCATATCTTTGAAAAACTAAATATATTAAATAAGCAACTTCAAGGAACAAATAAAAATCTTGTTGATGCAAAAGCGAAGATATTTGGTTTCATTACCCTTATTGAGTTATGTCAGAAATATATTAACAACAAAAACTTTGAACAGTTTCATTGGCTCCAAAAATGTGAAGTAAATGATACCGCTTTATTTGTTATTGTCGATCATCTGAAAATTCTATCGGCTGATTTAAAAAAAAAAAGATTTTCTGATTTAAAACAAATTGATTTTCCAACATGGATGATGCAGCCAATGTTAGTGGATTTGTTTGATATATCAAATATGCAGTATCAAGAAGACCTCGTAGAAATGCAAAATGATGAGTCAGTTAAAACTTTATTTAATATAAAAGGAGCGATGGCATGGCTTTGTGAGGAAACAGAAATCAAGTACCCAAATTCAACCAAATGTGCAAGAAACTATTGTTACCGTTTCCATCTCCATATTTAGTCGAATGTGGATTTAGTGCTGTAAATGATTTACTGGTAAAAAAAAATCGTCTGGATGTAACACAACGGGGAGACTTGAGACTGAAGCTAACCAAATTGGAACCTAACATAAAATCTCTGTGCAGCAAGCATCAAGAAAAATCTTTCTTAAAATTATTTCGATATGAATTTCAGTTTTTCATTATATGTTTTGAAAATTTATTTACTGTGTTTTGTTAACAATTTCCTAGTGATTTTTTCCTAAAACCTATCATTTAAGTTTCTTAAGTGAACAATTCAATTTTTTAATATTAAAAATTATGTATATGTTACATAGGGGGGGTATAAGAATTTTAGAAAGGCTTAGGTGGGGCATGGCACAAAAAAGGTTGGGAAACACTGGTTTAAAGGGATAATAGCTTTTCATTGGCAGTAGGTAACTAAATGCAGTTATCATTGGTGGTACGACAAATGGTAGGAGATGGGATTTGTGAGTTGAAGGAATACAAAACCATGACACATTTAGATCAATACGAAAGAAAAATTCATAATAAAAAAAGAGGTATCATTGTACTTCTGAAAATTTCTAGCTTCGTTTTCAAAACAGCATCAATGATAGCTCGTGAAACATCATTATTTTCAAAATAAGTGCACCAAATTAAGAATCATTCCTAACTAAAAAGCAGGACACCGTAGCCCAGTTGGATAGGCAGGTATTTTTATTAACGTTACAATGTAGCAAAACAATGGCTACCAGTTTTAAGAGCAATAGATTAGCAACCGGAGTGTTGAGAGTTCGAAAATAGATCCAGCCAAAGACCATCCTGTACGCTTAGGCTAGTGTACTTTAAATGTGTCGTGACCACAAATGTCCTCACGTTGGTGTGGTGTAGAAGTTTGGAGAGTGGGGTGGAAACTCAGGTGTTGCCTTGTCATTTGACCGTGTTTCAAAATTTTGTGATGTTGTCCTCTGATTTTTTTTGTACTAACGGATCCTATGTGTTGTCTGGATCTTTCCCTTTGGAATTAATTCAGAACCTTTGTCCGTTTTATTTGCTCCAGTTGGACTTTAATGCAAGTAATTACGATCTTACATTTGTATCTTTACCTACTACCTACCTTTGTAAAAAAACTAAAATGGTTTCAAAAATGCCTAAAAAACATGAAATCATTTGGAAAATAACAACCATCCATAAAAAGAAAGAAATTTTTCTTTCGAAATTTCGCAGCAATAAAGATAAACTATTTGTATAATAAATTGGAATTTAATAAAAATAGGCAGCTTTTACAAGAGGAAGATCAATGATAATAAGTTGGAATATAAGTGTTTTTTAAAGCCAACAGTCACCATTACGAAATTTATCAGATGTGAGTAGCCGACCAACCGGTATAGTGGTTAAGGTGTTAGCCTCTAGATCGGAAGGTTCCTGGTTCGAATCCGGGTCCGGGCATGGATGTTTGTAAACGTATGGTGTAGAGGCGGCTGGTGCACCTTAAATCTGTTGTGGCCGAAAGTCCTCACGTTGGGTTGGCGTGGAAGTTTGGAGAGTGGGGTGCCAGCTCAGGTGTTGCTTCGTCATCTGACCGTGGTTCAAAATTACGAGGTGTTGTCCTCGGATCTTTCCCTCAAGGGACTGATCCCGGACCGTCGTCAATAGCCCGTTGTGTTGCTCTAGTACGACGTTAACTAAAAATTACCATTACCATTCCGGACCGTCGTCAATAGCCCGTTGTGTTGCTCTAGTACGACGTTAACTAAAAATTACCATTACCATTCCGGACCGTCGTCAATAGCCCGTTGTGTTGCTCTAGTACGACGTTAACTAACATTACCATTACCAGATGTGAGTTAATTTTATAATTGGCTAAATATTTGTTCTTGCTTTTCATATTAACTTAAATTTCAACTTTAAAAATGACAAAACAGGAAAATTAGTTAAACAATGTAAGTATAGCTTTTAATATTATTTCAGCTATTATTATTAATTAGCTAATTATAGCTTTTAATATTGCTGTTTCATTCAAAATCAATTTCATTTTTAAACAACCTGAAAGACACTGCGCAAAGTAACGGGCTATTGTTGACGGTCAGGGATCAACCCCCGAAAAGAATGGTCGGAGAAACAAACTTTAAGAATTATTCAACTCTCACCAAACTTGTGAAGTTTGTGAGAGAGTTGTTTGAATAGTATAAATGTTTATGAAATTGAAAAAGATGGATATTTAATTATTAATAAGAAACTACGTTTATTGAGCTTAATACAGTTTATTTAATGATATATTGAGCTATTCGCCAGCCACAATATCATAAGAACTGCCATGCTTCGTTGTCTCCCAGGTGGCGCCAAGAGTTAAGTTTTTGTCGAAATATTGTGGGAAGAATGGATGTCGTCCGCCATTATGGACGGAGAAAAACGTTCTAAGAAGTTGAAGTTAGGAGTTGATTTAGACGTTGTTCCTGTGCTCGAAAATCTCCAAAATGTCATGGATTAACATCAACGGATTCTCAACTCTACCGAGGAACAAAAGTTCCCGTGTAAACGGGCTTTTAAACTCATACCGAGCCGTTTTTTCGGCGAGCCTCGTGTTAGTAGGGTTCTGTGACGGTTGTACTGATGAGTAAGTTGTCGTTTAGGGCTAGGGCGCTGGACGCCTCAAAGCCCATGCCCATATATTATCAAGATGACGTTCCAGAATTCCAAGATTTTGCAACAATTAATCGGGCTGTCCCCCAAATGCCCACTGGAATGGAAAAAGAAGAAGAATGTGTAAGTAATATGCATAAAACTCATACTGCTTTGTGATTGGTTAATGCATCGTTGTGGCGGGTTCTTAAATGAGTAATTTTTACTTTAATTTTGTTTTAAATTAGATATTATGACTCACTGGGAATGAATAACGATTGCATTAAATAGTGTTTTTATCACCATGTGTGATGGATTCAATAATTATTTCATTGTTAATAAGTAATTTTTGTTCTCTATAAAGCACGGCGGTAGCCATTTTTATTATTTTTTATTTGTCCATTATGCCTTAAGCCTAAAGTGTAAATTGGAGCATAAATTTAAACTAAAAGTTCCTTTTGGTTGATCTTTCTTTGTGGAAAGTGATGCAGTTGATCTCGAGTCGGTTGATCCCGACAACATTATTCTGAAATACAAAGAATATTTAATAATTTTGCATTTGTTTACATGTCATTTCATGCATGCTGTTGCCACTAACTAAAGACTTTGTTTCGCTCTTTATGTAAACAATCCAAACGCATGATTGTTTTTGAAAATAACTTCTTTGTTTCAAAATTGAATAAATAAAATTATCTATGCTCTCTGTTGGGCAATTTTATTATGAAAGTTTTTTTTTTCGCAAGAATATTGAATGGAAATGTTTTCTTACATTTATCTTCTGTTCATACACGAATTTACAGTGTGTTTATTGTAAAACACTACACACATTTTGAATCAATTTAACAGGTATCAACATTTTAAAATTATTTCCATAAATTTTATTGGTAATAGCTGGTGTATTCAATAAAACGTGTTGCAGCAGGTGTTTCATATTTATGGATTTAATGAACTTTAGAAAATAAAGCCAACTATTTTTGCCCGATTGTAACATGTACATGAAGAGTTATTTCTGAACATGCAAACCTATGCTGTTGATTTCCTTTGCCAATGCATTAAACACATCTGCACTCGGGACTCAGTATTATGTTAGATATTATATTCAGAAGTTTTTGTTAAACACGCTATTATAATTCCCAACATTTCGGGGGAAGTCACAACAAGTAATAAGTACAGTGAAACTTGGACTAACCACCAGGGTAGGGACTGTGATGGTTAGACAGATAACGGGGGAGGGAAATTTAACCCACCAGCATCCATTGCATATGAACAGATAAAAAAAAATTTACTTAAGAACTAAGAATACATTACACATATATTTTATTATTCACAGCAATCTGGTTGATGTACAGAGTACACTGTGTTTACTTAAAATTCTTAATATTTAATTAACTTTTAATAACTGAAATAGTTTTATAAACAAGAAATTCCATTTTTGCAAATATAAATAAATTTTTTCAAATCTGACTTGATGTACAATTCTGCTGTAGTGAAACTCCTAGAAGTTGTCCTTGGATCAGTCGTTTTTTTGAAAGGTGTGAAAGCGCTATGTACGTTTTCTCCTGTCGACTCGTTGTCATGCTTTTGCTGTCGGCATTTAACGATTTGGACCAGAACCGTTAAAGATGACAGTTGTTTTCACCAGTCCTCTAGTTCAATGAAGTCTCATTCAAAACCACACGACTAGACTGTCAACTCATATGAACCTGACTAAACACAGCTAACTCATTTTTTCACAAAGCGTTTTAAGCAATACATTCGTTGGATTGAATTTATTTCTTTAGGTTTTGATAATACAGGTAACCCAGACATTGTAACCAAAGACGGGTTCTTGGTTGAGATGAAAGCTCTTATGAAGTCTGGTGAGGGCCCTTTTACCTAATATATCCTGAGAGTAAGCTTACATAAATATATATATTGTGGAACCCGATTTAACGATTTCCCTTATATGGTGTGTCATTGGTCCCAAATAATTTCCTATGCTTTCACTGTTAAAAAGTCCTATATTTAATGCCATCACTTTGAAATATTTCCTGCATTTAATGTATTTTCAGTGGGGAGAACTCAAAGCGACTTTCTTAAAATAGTCGGATACTAGCAGGTAAAAGTGAAAATTAGAAATTTTGTAACAGGCCACTTACGAGCATTCACATATTTCGTGAAATACACCAGGTTACAAACACACATGCAAGTACTAATCTTCAACATTTTCCCCCTAAATTGCATTGCGTTTTCCCCCAAATTCGAAATACTATATTCCCTGTTTTAAGTTCTCGTGGTTTTCTTTTATGTTCCTCAGAAGGAAAAGTAAAATCATAGCTTCCACCATTTATAAACTAATGTTTTCAAGAAAGTGTGGCAACTTGCAAAGTTTTTCAGTCAAACATTTAGTTACTCCAGCACGGCGTTGCCAGTGACAGTTCTTTTCATGTCCTTACTGATACTGAAAACATTAAAAAGGAAACAGTAATTTTAAGAAAGAGTCCCTCCCACCTGACGTAACATGGGCATGTTGCAAATTCACGTGAAATTTCTACTAACTTGGGTATTGATGTGGTGTAAAATTTTCCGATGATTTCAAATCAGTTCAGGGGAGTTTGCCTTTCTTGAGTGAACAATTGAGTTTGGGTACGTGTCAACTTCTCTTATATACAAACCATATCCTTGGACCAGTAAACAGAAATAATTTGAGAAATGGAGAGAATTCCCTGATGTGTTTAGAAGGGTATTTCCTAACCTAGTGATGGTGAACCTTTTTAGCAAGGTGTTTCAAAAACCAGAAGAAAAAAAGCTTAACTCGGGTGCCATGTCACATCTAGAAATATCCATAATTTTGTGATATTTGTAGCCTAGTAAAAAGTTATATCTATATATAATTCTCTTACGTGGCACACAAAGGTGAAAATTAGTGATCGCCACATAGTGACTAAATGTTTGAAAGTGGAGACAGAAAACTTTTGCCAGTCGCCACACTTTCTTAAAAACATTATAAACTCGGAAGAGTACCAGCACAGCGACTATTGTAATGAGAAACCCTGCTGATCCACTAGAGATAGATCGCCGAAATAAATTTTGGCACATACCTGATTGTAATGTTTGACAGATCCCAGGGTTTGATACAGTGGTATCCTAGATATTCAAATCGTTGTACAGAGTTAAAGTCACATTCACGTGGAACGTTTATAGAGCTCTCTACCATCCGACAACCTCTACATAATGAGTCATCTGTAACACCCATAATGCTGGTGTCTATTCAGGGTACAGTGGCCAGTTAGAAGGCCAATAGCTATCCTGATTTCTTTCCTGCTTAATTTCAGCAGTTCGCACGATCTATCCCATTGGGCTCTTTGGCTTGTCTTTGATCATTAGATTGAAGCCATGTATGGTAGGACTTGGCAAGGAGTAAACCTCTTAAGTTCCTCTAACTACATTGTGAGGCAGACTCAAACCAGTTCTGATCAAATAAATGACGTTTCAGATCCATGTTTTGCTATTTGGTCTGCCATTTCATTACCCTCAATGCCACAAGGACCTAGACAAGAGGAACTTTATTTATCTCAGCCAGATCCTCAAGCTTATTGTGACATTACCACATTGCTTTTAAGGAAAAGCAGTGACTTTGCAAAGCTTTTAGGGCTGCTTTGCTGTCAGAAGATTTTTATAATCTCAACAGCCTCTATTGAGGCAGTTGTAAGTACAGGGTGTCCTAAAAGTTCCCTCACGTTGGGTTGGTGTGGAAGTTTAGAGAGTGGGGTGCCAGCTCAGGTGTTGCTTCGCCATCTGACCGTGGTTCAAAATTACGAGGTGTTGTCCTCAGATCTTTCCCTTAAGGGACTGATCCCGGACTGTCGTCAATAGCCCGTTGTGTTGTTCTAGTACGACGTTAACTAAAATTACCATTACCTAAAAGTTCCCGGACACCAACTTTAAAAAAATACTGCCAGTGTTTATTTTTAATTGTTGAATTTAATCATCTGCTTATAGTTTTATTGAGTCTTTAATATTTATCGTTTGGTTTTCTTCGCGCTCAAGTTGTGCAATAATAAAGTTCCACGTCATTTTGTTCTTCATTGCGAGATGAGTTTATCGCACATTCAAAGAATTGCTCTGTTTGGGGCTCTTTTTTTTTAATGTAAATCATATGAAAGATGTAAAGAATTTTGGCCACATAATTATCCAAATGATGTAATACCATGTAATGATACGTTATATCAACTCGTTCGTCGATTTCGTGAGACAGGTTTGTTGGGACTGAAAACACAGGAGTGGAAGAGCGAAATTAGTTACACCAGACCTTGTGCAAGAAGTCAACGGGGGGATATATTCCCTCATCAATCCATGAGGCATTTGTTGCAACAAATGGGCACATCAAGGGATCAATACATAAGGTTTTAAGAGCTTTGCGTTTATCGCGTAAAAATGTTACAGGAGCTAAAGCCACCAGACAATGAAAAACGGCTTTATTATTGCTGATGGTATTGCAATCGACTCATCTCAAAAAACCTTTGCCGAAATCATTCCATGATCTGAGCATCCCTGACTTTTTTTTCTGTATGGATATTTAAGGAACAAAGTTAATGAAGATAATCACCAAACAATAGGGGATCTGAAAATTGCCATTACTCAAAGGATACAAGAAGTGACTCCCAGCATCTTGAAACATGTTTCTAAAAATATGTGCAAACAACTTCGGCTTTCCTTCAAGAAAGGGGTGGAAATTTTACATTTACTATAAATGTAAGTTCACATTTTTTTTTCTCGTTAGGTTAAAAGTTTGCACCATTGGTATAAAAATAATTGTTTTAAAGTTTGTTGGTTTTTAAAATAAATGTACTGATTCTCAGTACGTGAACTTTTAGGACACACTGTACAAGCAAGGGTCTCTTAAACCTCAGCCTGATATACAGTGGTGGCCAACTTACTCAAAGAGAAAGACGAGTACCTTTTGTCCTAATTGACAAATAAGGCTGATTCAGTGTTACGAGATGTTTTTGAACCATCTGTACCAAATTTCATCACCTCCCTCGATCAGACCGGAGACAAATCTCCATTCCTCTCTGGTTGGAAAGATAATGTAATATTTGGCTTGAGATCTAAATTGCTTCAACATCCAGTCAGGTCTCATTATTATACAGGGATGTTCTTTTACCTATGAATCAACATTTTTGAACACAAGCATTTCATAGGACGATTTCCGTAGTCCCATTAAGTTTGAGGTGTTGTGAGCATGAAGTTGCCTCTAGTTCTACCTGTTTATGCAGTGGTAGGAGTCCCAGACCCTGTGAGGGAGTGGTTTGCACAGGAGTGCAGAATATTTCAGAATGAGGTTCGTGGGAAGTTTTTACCAAGTTTATTTAAAAAAAACTACAAATTCAATTGTTTTTAGTGACAAACAAATATTTTGACCAGCAACTGTACTTACCCCCCCCCCTCTTTTTTTTTTTCTTTGCAGTGAAGTAAATTTTCAAATGGTTTCATCCTTGTATTTTACTGAGATCGGCAAAAGAAGTTTACACAGGGGAAACTGCAGTTTCTCTCTTGATCTCCCACTAGCCACTACGTGGCCGGCATATCGTCGTCCGTGATCTTTTCGTGGGTCAGGTGTGACCACTGCTTGCTAACTCCCGGAGATTGATACAAATTCCCATGCCTTGCAAACCAAATGGGAATTTGTAGCCTATCGGATAGCAAACGTCGTGCCGTTGCCCGTGGCTATAATATTCGTAAAATTATTTTTTATTGGAATAAATACTAGTTTTTTTTCTTTTAAATTTGAAAGTAATAATCAAAAGGAAAGTTCTTAATCATCAACATTGTAATCTAGTAGTTGCTTAAACTAGAATGAAAATACAAGGATGTTTTTGAGGAAATTTTGGACAGAACAAATTGTGTTCTGGGGAAATATTAGGCCCTAAAACATTTTCTGCACCCCTGAGTTCGTATAGTAAAGATGAACATTAAGAAATTTTGTAAGTGGCCACTGAACATGTTTCATTCAGTGACCACTTGCGGGCGTTCACATGTTTTGTAGAATACACAGACATGTTATATTTATATATTACTAGCAAAATACCCGACCTTACTCGGTTTGAATTGGTTTACTCTAGATTGAAGAGATAATCAAAATATATCATGACTTACGTTTTTTGTAGAATAAAAATTTATTTTAACATCTTTCGCCATCTTTATATTTTCTACAACTTACTTTGGACACAAATCCTACACATGCATATCCATTCATGTAATACATTTCACATACATCGCACATTGCTGTATGACAAAGCTACAAAATGACGAAAGGTGATACTAAGGTTACTACTATAAAAGACGATTTTGAGGGAGATTTGGAATTCCCTTTCTTAAGTTCTTTTCATGTTCAACTCAATTAATTAAAATTACGATTTACGGTGAGTGCTCTCGCACTCATAGTCAACAAAACAATATTTTTTTACTTGTGGCACTCTTGCCTCTGGTATGCGACATTGTGAATTTTTGCAATCTTCTCCTGTCATTATTACAACGAATTTTTTAATGTTGGAAAAAGTTCCAGTTTGGATTAATAAACATTATTATTCTTTCAATAACGGCATTATTCTTTAAATAACGGCATTATTCTTTCATTAATGGCATAACTACACTGAAAATTTATACTGACTTACCTAACATTTTTAAGTCTAATACTTTGTGGTGCTGTTGCGTGTGATGAGAAGGAAAACACATTTATTAAAATAATAAATATTTAAAACTGGAAACAGCAAAGTAAAACAAAATAAAAAAAAGTCGCAAAAAATTGTTCTAAAGATATTAATTTGATTCAATTTTATCTCTTGATCTCGCACAGTTGCCACAACTTACAACTAAAAGTGTACAAAATTTAGAAATGTGAAATGAATTCAGAGCGAAAGAACCAGAAAAAATATCACTGCTCGTGCGATCTTGTTCATTCTTGTTTCATTGAAAAATATCGTCTGTCCCAAATATTCGGAAATCGTTTTCATTGCGCAAAGAATGAAAATAAGACTCGAAATAAATGAAGTATCATAGATGAAAATCCATAAAAAAATATTTGAAGAATAATTACTTTTTTAGCAGTACTGGTAAAGCAATCGAAGTAATCGTAATATTCAATAGACATTCCAATTTTTCCAAAACTACCAAATTATGGTTGATTTAAGTATACTTACTCAGGTGTTTTAGCATGAAACTCAACTAAATATAACAATAAAGAAATGTTTAATATTGCGTTCACTAAACTAATAGATAATGTATAAAATAAAATACAATGCAATCAAATATCTGGAATACAATTCATGTGATGTCTACACAAACACACAAAATCGAGCATAGAACAGAAAGACGGACAGACAGACTTTCGCAACCAATACCACTCACTAAATGAAGATAAGTACTCACTGTATGCAAATTTTCATGAAAATATCTTAAACCGTGTGGACGTGTATAGGGCACAACATACAGACAGACACCAAAAGAAAAAAAGGCGGATTCGGCATCAGAAGGGTCCAAAGCGGATAGAAAACTTGAAATGGGTTGAAAATATTGAATGTACAAACAAACACTCCATTCTTATTTATATAGATAACGAAAATAGATTTTCTCACCCCGCGAATTACCAGCACTACGGAAATACTCAGGGTCACTTGCACATGAAAGTACTAATCTTCAACCTTGTTTCCCTAGTTTGCTTTACGTTTCACCGCTCCAAGCGTTTTTTTTTTTTTCTAAATTCCAAATACTCATTTCCATATTTATGTTACCGTGCTTTTTTTTTCTGTATTGAAAATTTTTTCACTGTCCACAAAGGCAAAGATTTTTTATTTTGATATCACCAGCATTTTTCGTCTCAATGCCTTTGGAACCATGCCAAGTTTTCTGATTCTAGCGTGTTTTTATGATTGTTGTTGATAATAGCCACTTTGAGGCCATCACTGTAAAGGTGAAAATTAACGGTCGCCTCTTGGCGACTGAATGTTTGAAAGTGGAGACTTAAAAATTTTGTTACTGGTCACCACACTTTCTTGAAAACATTAGTTTATATGGTTGAACCTCCGATTAAAAAAAAAAAATTTCTGAGAACCGTGAAATAAATTCAGAAGAAAAAAAAAGCAAGGGAACAAAAACATCCTAAGTAGTATTTGGAATTTTGGCCACTTACAAAATTTCTTAATTTTCACTTTTACATTTGGCGTGCCTGTTTGTAGAGTTTGTTTGCGAAGCAAATCAAATGGGTATATATAGCAATCACCGGTGGCTGGCACACGTCAGCGATCAGTGGCCACTACTGACACCACGAGAAGAACTGTCACAACCACTGCTGTGTTTTAAGTCTGGCGACTAATCTTTTTAAGTGTTGCGACTGTAGCAAAAATTTTCAGTGTCCACTTTCTAACATTCAGTTGCCACATGGCTAGTGGTGACCATTAATTTTCGCCTTTATCGCATAGCACTAGTAATTGCAGCGGTTGTCATTCTTTGTAGACTAGTGAGTTCCTTCTTCACTGTCATTAGACTACGGGTTCTATTCCACCAGGCAATGGCTCCATAAAATACCATCAGAATAATAATTCCAGTGTATGTGTATATCCAATGTGTACCATTTTCGGCTTTAGACCCTAATTATTACCTATGACACGTCTACAAGCCCATAAAACTCTTTTGGCCTTACTTATGCAGTATTGGAGATGTGAGCTCCAATTCAAGGTCTTATCAAAGGTAACTCCTAGATATTTAACCTTGTCTGAGTATGCAAGTGGTGTTCCAAAGAATTTTGTCAAATGCATATCTAGTAGCCTTTTCTGGGTGAAGAGAACTAGGCTAGTTTTGTTGGGGTTAACCAACAAATTCACCTCTGCATCAATTTTTAATCTTTTTTAGTGCAGTGTTCATGAGGTCGTTAACCCCTTCATTTGACCAGTGTTATGTCATCAGCATAACCCATGCAGTACAGGCCCAAGAAATGTGTTCTGTTTAGGGGCTCGTCAACTACTAGGCTCCATAGTAAAGTTGATAACACACTACCCCGTGGGCAGTCTTTACAGCTCTCCACAGTGTGCGTGTCTCCCAGTACGGAGGCTTGAGCCATTCTTGTCTCGAGCATAATTTTAATCCTGGTGTAAACCAATGGAGATTAACTTTTCGTCTGATGAAGGCATCAATGTTTACATTTGTTGGAACCCTTTCAAAGGCCCCCTCAATATCTAGAAAGGCTGCTAAAGCAATCTCCCTTCCATTAACCACTTTATCAAGGACCGTAATAAGATCGTATAGAGCAGTCTAGATTTCCCAGGCTGATGCATGTTGAAATCTCAATACGGCCATCTACACCAGGTGTTTGAAGGGAATGAATAAAGTTATTACCCATGCTACAGGGCTCCTAACATGTCACCTTTTTTACATTTTGTCACCTTTTCAGGGGTTTTAAGTTCTTAAATCTTATTTAGGGAAGAAACATTTTTGGTGCACAGTTAAAAAAAATTCATTTCCTCTAAAAAAAACAGGGTTTGTGCGAATTCAATTTAGAAATGCGCAGTAGCGAGAGTGTTTGACAAGTATTAGAATTTGCAAGATCAATGCTATGGGATGTCCCAACAGACATACTACTGGATGAGTGGAAATTACTCAAGAGAATTTGAGGAAGAAGGATTTTGAATGAAGCATATTGATGTTTACTGGAACCATTTCTTCAGACTGCGAGACATTAGCAGAGTTGCCAAGTGCTCCGAAACTTCCAGAGTTTCTACGCTAAAGAATCGAAAATCCGCAACTCCGCGTAATCATTGGTTCACTCCGGAAATCGCTTTGATGCAGGGAAAAGAAATAATTTGTATAATCCTGTAATTAATAATTCGTATAATTAATAATTTGTATAATTAATAATCGTATAATTAATAATTTGTATAATCCTGAGTTGACTTTCTGATCCGTGACGTCACAGCGAGGGCTTCGCCCCCTCTTCGGTTATGCTTGACCACCCTCGGGGATTGCTTCGTAGTCCCGTTTGGTTTGCGATCCTTTCGCAAGTGATTTCACTTTTTTTTTTTTTACTTTACACTTATTGCACCCTAAACTAATAGCCGCATCAGTAAAAAACCTACATCTTTTTTCCTGTACAATTTTAAGTAAACAGTGTTAATCTCCTAACTTTACAATCTGTGCTTTATCCGTAAACCGTCTGAGAGCAGAGTGAAAAGAGCGAGCCATTTTCCTCGCCAAATGAAAAGAAATCGTTTTATGGCAATTGTTGCTACGATAAATTTGATATTTGGCAAACCCGATAGTCAAAAATACAACCCACCTGATTGTGAAACCTTCTCCGCGAACTAAAAAATATGAAATTTGTGACTAACTTTTGATTGCATCGAATTTATTTATGAACCAATTTTAGAAATAATTGTACCGTAAGAAAGAGTACATTCTGAGGTATACTGCAATATTTTCAAAATTAAAAACTAATAGTAATAAGAAATAGATATGACAGTTTAAAAAAAAATTACGAAAATGTCCCGATTTCAAAAAAAAATATTATCAAGAACCAAACTGGAATTTAAAAAAATACTCAACAAGCTACAAAAATTTACGTTGAGATGTACTTTTTAAAAAAAACTCACGGCTTAAGACTGAAAATTCGTATGTGTTTTGCTCACTCACAGAAGAAATTTCGCTTCTTCAATTTTGACACTTAATAAACCCTAAACTAATAGCCGCATCGAAAAAAAATCTTAATAATCGTCCAGGGAATACTATGAAGAACAAACCATGTTAATTTTTTTTTATCCGAACTTTCTAGGGAAATCGTCTAAGATTCGAGCTAAACAGCACAGTTTTCAATCCTGCGTTAGCGGAAACTTTTTTTTAATAAAGAGAGATATTAAACGTAAGGCACAAGAAATTTTAGAGAAGGACTGGGAAAAAATATATAAACTGGAAGCAGAGAAAAAAAAAATTTAAGCAACTGGCAAAGAAAAGAATGGTGATAGAAGAACAATAATTTTAAATTATGTGTAAGGAAGAGGATGAGCCATTGGATAGTGCTTCAAAATTATTAAAGGTAGCAGCACTTGTTCAGGCAATGATTGAAGGAACGGTTAAAGTCTCAGATGATGCTGGTCAGCAAAGACAGACTTAAAAAAAATGCACATTCTTCCATTGAGAAGAAAAAGACAAAATTAATTTTAGTCTTTTTCAACAAAAAAAAATTAAGACATTTTTCAAAGAAAAGGAAGAAATTCTTCAAGCTGTGTCTAAAATGATGTAATTTTTAAATGAAGAAAATAAAAATATCCTTCCAAAGAAAGAAAAGAAAAGATAGGGGTAGCTTGGCAGGATCTTTTTAATTTTTATCTTTATACTAGAATATGTTTAGCAATATTGTTATTTGTTACTTTTTTTTTTGCTCGATTAGTCACTTTTTGTCACCTTTTTCTACTTGATTAGTCACTTTTTGTCACCTTTTTCTACTCGATTAGTCACTTTTGTCACCTTTTTGGTTTAATTTGTCACCTTTTTGGACCTTGAAACCTGTTAGGAGCCCTGATGCTATTCTGGAGTAATTATACTCTTAGCCAGTTCCCAGTCCTCCTTCCCACTACGCAGCAGGGGAGCATGTGGAACAGTCAGTTCATCATTGATGTTTGCAATTCTGGAATCGTGTAAGTGCACTCTAAGCATTTCTTCCTGGGTGCCACTACTTTCTTTCGTGAATGTGCTATCGTCCTTCCTAATGGAACCCAATTGACATTGATTGTTTTGGGTCAGTATCAGTACTTTAGTCAGCTTAGTTGCACTAGTCATACTGTCCACCTGGCTACAGAAGTCTCTTTCCATGACTCCTGTAAGTTTCCTTATGGCCTTATTATAGTTGGTGGGTGCTGGGAAAAGGATTGTTGCACAGTCAACAGCCAGTTCCAAGTCACCAGGGAGGCAAAGTTGTGACTTCTACCCTCTAGGAGGAGGTGAAGGTCCTCCCCCTAAGAATCACTTTTTGTGTGCCTGGAATTTCTTTGATCCTGCTGTATATTCATAGCAGGACCTGTAATGGTCATTTGGATCAGTCTATGGTCCGACAGTGTAGTACAGTTACACATCCCAGTCCTTTATGCAGTTAACTGCTTTAGCATTGCAGAAGGTGATGTCAATGACTTCACCTCTGTTGATGGTGACAAACGTCGGTTTACTATCTGTATTGAGGATAAAAAGGTTATTACTGCATTCTCACTGACCCTCTTGATAGCAATATTGTCCTCTTGCTCTGCTACATGAGCAATCAAAGAATAGATTCCTGCAGTTGTCCAGGCTTAGGATTCTTCCATGATCAGGGTAAGTGCTTATTTTGACCTTCCATTTCTAAGGGCCCTTAGAAGTGCTTATTTTGCATCAATAGTCCTTATAAAGTGTTTATTTTCCTTTGAAACAAAATTCAGTTTTCAAATGATATTTTTTCACAATATTTCCTACATCTTTTTATCAGATGATCGGCGATAAAACGGCTTACAAGTACGGTTTTGGTGATGATTTGAGAACTGGCTCGCTTGAATGTCAACCCTTGATACGCGATATGCAAATTGTCAATCAACTCTTGATAAGCACATAAAACGCTTTAAAAGCTTGAAAACCCATGAAAATCGGTCTGTTCTCGACTTGTAAGTTGGCTCTCGTATTGCACAAAATAGTTGCCCTGATAGAGGAAACTAGAATACAATCATCAAACGTTAATTAATTTTGTTTTATTCAGTTACCCGCGAGTGCAATGTTTTAAAAATTTATTATAATTATGAGGAAGTGTATTTTTAAGATTGTTGGTGAATCAAAAACAATGTAAAGATAATTTATTTGAATTAATGCTGCTATCTAAGTGGCAACCCAATGTGTTGCCATTTTTTTCAAATCTAGCTTCTTTTTTTTTTTTTTTAATGCTTCTAATTCTTTGTTAAAACTATTCCAGGGGGGGGGGATTTAAGATTTACAGGGGTGATTCTGTTTTGAAAATTGGAAGCATGCAGTTGTCAGTTCCGAAAAAAAAAAAAAAAACGCACGATTAAAAAAACATTGGAGGAAAAGATTGCAAAAACGTAAACTAGAGTGCTGGAGAACCGGGAATAGTCAGGGAATTTCATAAATCAGGAAAAGTCGTTTGAAAACTGAAAATTTTGGACTTGTGTCGTATTTGGCCGCTGACCAAAAGTGAAAGTAATTTTTCTATGATTGACAAATACTCAATGGCTGACTGTGCTTGAATTTCACTTTGCTTTTGTTATGCCATGCGCAGTCTTTTTCCATTGTCAGCTTAAATGATTATTTTCAAATTAATTTTGTTTCAGCAAAATTATGTTTGTAAGTGTATTGTGTAGAGGCGGCTGGTACACCTTACATATGTCGTGGCCGAAAGTCCTCATGTTGGGTTGGTGAGGAAGTTTGGAGAGTGTGGTGCCAGCTTAGATGTCTCGTCATCTGACCATGATTCAAAATTATGATGCAATACACCTAGAATACTATTCCAGAGAAGTCCTTTTAGTCTCTTGCAGTCCCCTTCTTATATCACAGCTGGGGACGAATTACTTATTGTTAGGGTACAGATCTAAAGAAACCGACCTACTTGTTTGTCGGTCACTCCAAAATGCCTGGAATCGCTGACACACTCCCAGACTCTCCAACTGTTACCGAATTTCCGTAGTTGCTACGGATGTATAGTGAAAAACTACAGATCTCGTACAAAAAACGCCAAATATACTCTTTCCCAATTTCGCTTTCTGAAATTTGCATATTATCAAGTTGAGTCTGTCATCTGAAATTTTGGAATCTGATAGAGCTGATGTAGCTTGGTATAAAATTTCTCAAATCAAGCATAGCAATAGCAACTTGCAATATTTTTGTCAATGCCACATATTTTCAGTTCCTCACAGCAATGCATGCAGTGAGAGAATTTTCAGCATAGTTTGAAAAAACCAAACTGAATCTCGTTCCAGAATGAACACTAAAACACTGGAGTCACTCTTCATAACAAAAATGGATATGGAAGTTTGTTACGATGTCAAACTAAGCAACGAATACTTAAAAAGTAGCTAAAGGTTCTTGCTATTCAATGAAAAAAATTGTAGATGAGTTGTTTATAAATAGGTTATTAGTTTGATCAACAAAATTGTGTTGTGTGACTTTTAAAATAAGATTAATTCACTTAATATTTTGTCAATAACTTTCTTAAATAATTTGGAATATTTGTTTAAAATATTTGTTTCAGTTAATTAATAATTAGTAACTTTTTATTAATTTTAATAATTAATCGATAATTTATTGATACTATGTCGCATGTAATATGTCAGTAAGAAGTGCTACTGATGACTGGGTTACCAATGTTGGAGAAGCATGCACTCCGTTCCCACAAGAAATTCCTACGGGAGAGAATAGCATGGAATTCCAGAGATGGTCCACAAAGAAGCGGCCTGCTTCAATGAAAGCCTTTCTCATGGATTTCCCTCGCCTGTAACTAACTCTTAAAGGAGTGGGCTGTATCCCCTCATTTTGTGTGTCCTGCTATAAGATATTGGTGCTCAATCGTCTTGATCGGTTCTAATGTTCTTACAGTTCTTTTTCTGGCCGTTCTGTAGAAAAATATCTGTTGATTCATTCTTTTTATCGTTTAAAGATATCTGAGAATGTGGCTTCTTATTTCAATTGCATCCCTGTTCGTCCCTGCCTCATTATACGCGTAGCATGAAACAAGTTGTACTGACGTAGTAAAATAGTAAAAGTTTACTGACGTAGTAAAATGGGGATGTCTGACCTATAGGACAGCTTGCAGATTGTATACTGCTAACTCTTTGTCACTTAATTTGTCATTTTCTTCTATCTGCAAAGAATCTTTTTCTGGCAAAAGCGTATCATACTCTACAGAATTTTGAGTTTTTGTAGGTTTCACTCACTCAGTGTTTCCCAAATTCCAGAATGTTTTTAAAATTTGGCATTTGCATCATCAATTTTGTTTACACATCGTAGTCTGCACTTCTCTCCGCAAGGGGGGGGGGGCATTCTTTGTCAGGTACCACTCATTTTTGTTTAGCAAAGTATTGAGTTTTTCCCTAAAGTTTTCAATTCTAGTGAAAGTTTATTGATATACCTAGCAGGGTTCCCACGGTCCTTGAAAGTCCTTGAATTTTTTTTCTTAACTAGGGGCCCTAGAAAGTCCTTGAAAATTACGAAACTTGGTAAAAAGTCCTTGAAAGTACTTGATTTTTTTTTTTTTTTTTGGACTAGT
Organism: Metellina segmentata; assembly: GCA_947359465.1. NCBI lineage: Eukaryota > Metazoa > Arthropoda > Arachnida > Araneae > Tetragnathidae > Metellina > Metellina segmentata. The sequence goes on along the minus strand of OX375880.1, from coordinate 70,907,495 downwards.
ACATAATTGTGTAATTTTGTCTTGCGTTGGAACTTGTGTCCAAACTAGTTTCCTTCACGGCAGGTGCACAATTTAAGCGTCATTTTGAGTTGTCTCGGAGATTGATGAAGAAATACAAAGAAAATATTAAGGTTTTTGAAGGGGGTCACTGTTTTTCTTGCACTTTTACATTGTCATTAAAAAATGTGTACAATTGACGTCGTACATAAAAGAATGAAAACTTAACAGTTTTGGATTACTGAATTATCCGTTTTCATAAAATGAGGAAGTTTCTTCAAGCATGCATACAGTTCGGGCTTTGCATAAAATTTGGACTACCTGAGGTATCAATCTGGTATAAAATTTTCTGCAGATTTCAAATCCGTTAAAATGTTTACTCTATCTTTAACCATCGTGAAGATAGAAAACCTCTAATACACCTTTTTGGTGTTTGTAGTGAATATCTTCTGCAAATGTGGTCGAATTCGTTTTGCGAAAATCTAAAAGTTACAATTGTAAAATTATTTATTTACGGAAAAGCGCATTTAAGGTATCCTTGTAAAATTTTCTGCAGGTTTCAAATCTGTTGAAATTTTTACTATGTTTAACGATCCTGAAGATAGAAAATTGGACTCGAGAATAAAAAAGCTGTAACAGCAGTCAAAACTTTGGATTTGTTTTGTTTCTCAAACAAAACAAACCACGACAGCCGTATGTTGTAGTGGCAGTAGACATGAGAAAAACGGAGATAGTGTCGTGTATAGATCCAATCATGTGCAAGCTCCCATACTCTTCTTCGTGACACCAAAGAATTTATTGTACGATATTTTATCGCACGACCCAAATCTTCCTTGTCCCAAGTCCTTGAATTTTTTTTTCTTAACTAAGGGTCCTTGAAAATTACAAAAATTGGTAAAAAGTCCTTGAAAGTACTTGATTTTTTTTCGTGGTATGTGGTTTGTTTCTCAAACAAAACAAACCATGACAGCCGTATGTTGTAGTGGCAGTAGACATGAGAAAAACGGAGATAGTGTCGTGTGTAGATCCAATCATGTGCAAGCTCCCATACTCTTCTTCGTGTCACCAAAGAATTTATCGTACGATATTTTATCGCACGACCCAAATCGATATGCGTGCAAGTAGCCTGATAGTTAGCATTGGCCATTCCAGATTCACACATATTTCATTTGTTTATGAATGAAACTGCTCCAGTAACCATAAGCCGTATTTTAACTTGTTCACGTTTCTTAAATATCGTCAATATTTTAATACCTCATTACCAATTTTGTCAAATCTCCCACCTCGTCTATCACTTTTTACCTTCCTGCATTATTCAAGATTTTTAACACATCTATAATTGATCAGATTTTAAATTAAATTTCATAAAGTTTTATCTAAGATGAGGACATTCTATCTCAGTAATCTTTTTTAAATAAGGTTGTAAACACAGTTGCGCACCCAGGATACCCAAGTGATCTTTTCAGCTCTCACTACACTAGTTGCCAAATCTCTCAAAGAGTACTTCTCAACGTAAATTTTTGCAGCTCATCGAGTTTTTTTAGAAATTTTAATTTGGTTCTTGTTAATATTTTTTGAAATTCGGGGAAAATCAGTACTTTTTTGTTATTTTTTTTTAAACTGTCATATCTATCTTATTACTATTAGTTCTTAATTTTGAAAATATCGTAGTATACCTCTGAATGTACTCTTTCTTACAGTACTATTATTTTTGAAATTGGTTAATTAATAAATTTGATGCAATCAAAAGTTGGTTGTACAAAATTCGGAATCTTCGGATATTTTCGCTACTTTTTGTTAAAACTCACATTTGCAGTTGAATACTATTTTTTAAATTTGAAAACATCACTGAATACATTACGTTATAAGTGTAAGCGAGCAGGGGGGCGGAGCCCCCTAGTGGCCATAAAACCCAAGAAGTACCAACATTTAAAATAGTGTTTTTGAAATGAAATAAAAAAAAAATCCTGTGACTTTGTATGGGGGGGGGGAAACGTTTTTGTGCAGTTTACTCTTGATAAGTTCTTTTTGTAAATAGTGCCCCAAAACTTGAGTCTATCTTTTAAATAGGCATGAAAATGAAATAGTCAGACCAAGGGATGACTGAAATAAAAAATATTAGGTGCCAGGATCCATGCAATACATGTCATACTAATATTTTTTTCTAACGCTGAATATATCGTAGAACTCATCACACACGCAAAAAGTAAGTATGCTAACTAAAGTGTAACTATGGCAATAAAAAATAACATTTTTACTATCTACATTTTACTCCATTTTTTACCTTTTATGGATACGAACATGTCTTGTTGCTTTAGAACTGAGATACCATTTCACCAGTCTTTGTGGGATCAAAATGTTTCACCGATGCTTCGTTTATATTGCACATCATCAAAATTAGCTCTTCGGTAGTACCTTCGTTATTGGTCGATCCATCTAGCATTAAGCTCAGATAATTGGCATTTTTTAGTTCAAAAATTAGTTCTTCTGTTATTACGTCGGCTATCTGCGTCTCTTCTCATTATTGTACATTTTAAGCATTGATGTATACCGTTGAGACTTCAGTGTTTTTAAAACATTGCTTTATTTTTGTTTATTTTCAATGCTGGTTTACCGATGATAGCGCTAACATCGATATTATAAATTCCAAATTATAAATTCGTTAGATTTAGCTTAAAAAGTCACATTTTTTTCCATGGAAAAATAAATTGTTTTCACAGAAACAGAAAATCTATGGGCAGATAAAAAAAATTTTGCCGCTATGGCACCTGGGATTTGTTGTGCCCTGTCATACACTATGTGCAAGGACCAACTAATTGCACATATTATCTTGAATAGATGTGAATTCAGTAATAAGCATGGAGAAGCGTATTTAAAATATCCATCGTACAAGTACCTGAACCAATTATATTAGTATGAAACCATTTGAAGCTGGAAGGACCTTCCATCTATTGTCCTTGTTTGGTTTTTGCGAGTTAGCACAGATTCTATTCCTTTCGTATTTTCTCTTCTGTGATAAACTTTCCTTGTATGTATATCCATTAGTAGATGTTGTATGCTGTGTGTTTGGCACAGCACAGCCAAATATGGCCCATATAAATAACCCAATTCATGATTGGCTTTTGCAGTGAAAATAAAGTATGGTAAAATGGAAACTAGTCACATTCAGATTATTTTAAAATATTTGTTAAAAATTCAGGTTTTATAGATTTGTATTGTTCACAAAATATTATATATTTTTTATTAGGGGATAGGTTACAATAGATGCTTGCCGTTGATCTAAACAAAGTTAGCATAATTTTGTCAAAGTATTGAGAATGTAATTTAAATTATTCATTGCACATTTATACAAATTACTGAACACGTTGAAAAATAAACTAACTTATTGTATTTCGGGTAAATTGATCAATATTATTGACAATAAAGTACATAAATGTGAACTGAAAGTTTCTTTTAAATATTGTCTCCAAAACACAGGAACTATTTTTTTTAGCTGTAGCAATAATTTATGCCAATAGCTTTTTAGTGTATAGTAAAGGTGAAAATGAACTGTCACCACACTCGCCACTGAATTTTGAAAGTGTCAACTAAAAAATTTTACTAGTCACCACATCTTCTTAAAAACATTAGTTTATATGGTGGAACTTACTGTTTTACTTTTAGAGTACAGTAATAAAAATAGTTGGAAAACATAAATATGGAAAATGGTATTTGGAACTTAGTGGAAAAAATGCTGATAAGCAATCTAGGGAAAATTAGTACTTGCATGTGTGCACATGACCTGGGGTATTTCCGTAGTTCTGGTCTTTCGTGGGGTAAGGAAATCTATTTTCAATATGTAATGTTTGTATTCTACTAAGACAAATTATGTGAACGTTTGTAAGTGGCCAATGAATGAAACAAGGCCAGTGACCACTTACAAAATTTTTTACCTTTAGTATATAAGTGAGTTCTTTCTTTACCTGGAGATGTTGTGACTCAGTGGGTATGCCTGCTGTGCTAGCATTCTTCGAGTTGTAGGCAGCTCAGGTTGATTCCTGTTTTAAATCTTATAAGAGAGAAACTGCTAAAGTTTCTGAAGGGTATATCACTACAAATTTTTTTTCAAATAACATTTGAATGATTTAACCCCTACCTCTAAAGAACATCGAAATTTACAGATTGGGAAGAAAATCACAACATTACTTGTTCTAGAAGTTAGAAAATTCTAAAATTCATATTGCTTTGACTCTAAAGATTATACTTTTATCACAATATGTAAACTATATCTTCAATACTGTTACTAGATCTCTGGAAGTTAAACCTAACAGAAAGTTCCAAAATTCAATCTTCCTCCTGCAACAATCCATCCAACTATTTATCTAAGATAAGGTCCACATTTTCGCTTTGCAAGTCACTGGTTAATGGTAGTATCACATGGAAAAGATAATTATTAATTTCTCCATTTTCGGATACTTTGTGGATCAGTGCTAGCAAACTAAGTTACATGCAGCACATGTTCAATTCCTCCATGAATGTATTTTCTCCTGTCAATCAAGTTAAGTTTCATGAATATGAATACAGCCATTAAAGAACAACTATAAGGTCTGTCCCAAAAGTAATGAGAAAAAAAAATACTAAGTAAATAATCGTTCTTACAAAGAAAAACACTTAATAATCTTCGAAGAATGTGTCTTGGGCAGCAATACAACTAGTCTAGCATTGCTGCCAATGGTTGTAGCATTGTTCAAACTCATTTTGTGAGATGCTGTGAAGTCTTGTGGTTATGGCTCTTTGGACATCTTGTAGTGTAAAAATGGCCTGCTTTCATGTCCATCTTAAGCCCTGAAAAAAAAAAGTCATAGGGGAGCAGGTTGGGACTGTATGGTGAGTGGGGAAGCACAGGGATGTGTTCTTTTGTGTAGAATTCAGTCACAACCAACACCGTGTAGGAGCGATCGTTGTCGTGGTGGACTATCCAGCTGCCAGCGATCTCTGGGAGGACTTTGTTTACCCTTTTCTTCAAGCACTTCCAGGTGAAAGTGTGATTTTACTGTCTGCCCAGGTGGTACGAATTCTCTATGGATCACTCTTTTAGAGTTGCAGAACACGATCAGTAATGTTTTGACACATGATGCTCATCCGAGCTTTCTTTGATCGAGGTGAGTTTGGAGTGTGCTACTCCGAGCTTTGCCGCTTGGTTGTATTCGAACACCCAACTTTCGTCACCAATTATCACTCTTGTTAGGAAGTTTTTGTCACTGGATACACAATCCAACATTTCCTGTGAAATCGTCACTCGAATTTCTTTGTTTTCGGGAAACAACACTTTAGAAACTAATTTCGCACAAATTTTACACCTTTACAATTCGTCAGTAACGATGCAGTGAACATCTGTTTTTGCCAACCCTGTCATTTTCGCAATTAAACGTAAACTTAATCGGCAGTCTTTGTGTACAGATCATTCCTCAGTTGTTCTATATTTTTGTAGTTGATGATCGTCCTTCGCACAGATCGTTTTCAACATTCTGTCATCCATTCCTAAACACAGTGTGCCACTTGCGATTGTGACAAAACTTCATCTTTGTAAGCCTCCTTTAACATTTGCAAGGTTTCATTGCCACTTTTAGTAAGTTTAATACAATACTTTATTGCATAGCGTTGTTCAATAGATCGCTGCATCCTAAGCGTAACAAGCCACGCTCATTATTAGGCCCCTGTGCCTAATTATGAGCGTTATAGGCATGCGCTGTGAATTAGGAGCTGCTGCGCGATCGTTGGAATACATCACTGACATTCCAATCCACATTTCTGAGCCACCAGTTTTCCTTGGCAATGTGCCAGAAATGCACAGAAATTTTTCTCATTACCTTTGGAACAGACCTTGTACATTCTACAAAATGAAAAATGGTTACAGAACAGTGATGACAGTAATCAATATGAAACTGGAATAAACAGCACTAATCTAATGTATACACTAATAAACTATACTAAATATTCATAAAATAGTATTTTTCTGCTTTTTACTTTCACTAAAATCTTCAATGTGCTTCTTAAAATCTAACCTGGAAGCAATGTCCACTTCCATTGATAATACAGCAGGCGAAGAAAGCCTTTCTTATTGTTGTCCTCATGTAATTTTACACAAGCGTTAACTTGGAGGAACTGTCTCTGCTTTTTTAGTTAACGTTACTAAGTTAGGTAATTCGTAGTAGTTCATGTGATGCATGCAAAGAAACAATACATTTGAGATTATATTTCTTCTATTGGGGGGAACTATCCACGCAATATGGATAACACAAGGGTTGAGACCCCTTGGTTATAGCTATTACTACCAAAATTCTACATGAATTTTATTTTCACCTGAAAATTATTCACAACTTACGTAATTGTAAACATCAACAAATATAAGGGGGAAAAGGAATTAGTAATATTGGCATGACTCGCAGCACAATTTTGTGTCATGAAAAAAAATGGGAAAATTAAGTTCCTTACCTATATTTGATATTAGATTTGACTGTTCATCTTGCGAACATGTATTTTGTAAAATTTCTAGTTCAGCCAATTCCATATTTGTGTGTTTTGTTTTCACTTCAGTCTCAACCTCCTCCTGTGTGTCACTAGAAGCAGTATCGGTCGTATCATCTCTTGTTTGGTTTGAGACTAGTCTGTATCTTTCAGAACTATGATCCTCTGGTGCACTTTAAAAAAAATATATCCCTGTCTCTGAACAATTCCGACATTGAAAGTTCAAAAAATTTATATAATCAACGACAACAAGTAAATACAGCAATATTTGTGGTAGCAGTAAGAATAGCTCAGTCTCTGTAAACTGAATGCAGGGGGTCCAGTGCAGTTACACAAATCAAAATAAGTTTCCTCCGAAGCTCCAATAGCACCATAGGCCTAACCAGAGGGGTTTGGGATTCAAAAATTTAGCAGGGTTTTAGTGGTTGGTAATTCAAGGCTGTCCTTAAATAATTTGTTGTTAAACCAAACAATGTGTTTCTCATGTATGATACCATAAAACATTGTTTGAAATTACTTCATTTGAAATTAAAGTGACTAACATTTGCTTGACGCTAAATATTTAATAATTTTATGAATGTACTACAAAAAAATTTATTAATATATCATGTGATTTTTAAAAAAAATACAAAAGTTTCCCATATAGGTCTCCAGATGCTTCATCTTTTTATTTATTGGTGTACCGTCCATACTTCTCAAGACTTCATTCATCAACCCTAGTCACGCCTATGCCTCTGTACTACAAGAGTCCGCGTAAATGAATTATCGCTACTTACTTGTCAATGAATAGAGATATCTTTGGTTCATTTCCTTTTTGACGTACATTTCTGTATATCTCATTAAGTTCCATTAGTTTTACTTTATAATCACGATTCTTAACAGTCTACGTGTTGTTAGAAGTCTAAATTCCTTAAGGGGCTCTTTAAAGTGGCTTGATTGGTTACAGTGCAATCAGACAAGCCATTTAGATAGAAAAGCAGTATGGTATTCCTTGGCTATTTCTTTGTGCCAGCTTAAGAATTCTTGATTCATTTTGTTAAAAACAGTAGTTCGCAGCACATCTTCTGTACTTTTGCTTAAGCAAATGTTTGAGTATGAAAACCACATTGCGAAAGCATTGTAGTTTAAAGGTAAAAGATGTTTATTGCAACTAGGGGGCTCCGCCCCCCTGCTCTGCAACTCCAGGGATTGGTACGCAATCCCATTTGGTTTGCCTCGCAAACCAGCACTCCTTTTGCAGAGTTTTAAATCTCCTGTGACGTCAAAACTCTTAATTTGTATATTTCTGGTTGGACTTTCCGGGCAATGACATCACAGTGAGGACTCTGCCCCCTGCTCGCCAACACTCTGTAATTCCTATGCAATCACATTTAGTTTGCCTTGCAAACCAACACTCCTTTCGTAAGTCATTTTGCTCTTCTTTTTTTTTTACTTAAACACTTAATGCACTTTAAACTATTAGCCGCATCAGTAGGAAACCTTCTCCATCTTTTCCCCTGTACACACTGTTGAAAGTAAAAGTTTTTTTCTTGTTGACATTACACAACAGTGATAGATCTCTATTTAAGTTTGTACCAACACTGATTAATGATTTCATGTCTTAATCTCATCATTAATATTATAGTTGCATGTAGTTATTCACAAGTATATAGTTAATACACCTTTTTAAAGTTGTGAGCACTCGTAGGTCGCAGAGTCAGAATCGAGATAATTTTTACTGATGTGCTTCAAACAAATCAAGTTTAAATCTAAAAGTTCAGAAAAAAATCAAACTGTTTACGAAAAGTCAACGTTTAATTTCTTATTTAAATGTATTGTGTGTTTTAAAAATTGCCATAAAAATCATCTGGTAAATATTGCATTAGTAAAAAAAAATTATAATTAAACAAAATCAAGTGCTAATTAATGAATAGTAATTAATATAATCCATTAACTGTTAATAATTAATATGTAGTAATCATATTAGTAAAATTAATTCATTATATTTAATAGATATATTAATATAATTTATTTAATCTTCCTCTTTTTACTGGGGTACAGTCAGTACTTTTTGGGATGACCAAACCCCACCCCGTTCAACAACCCTAGTTACGCCTATATGAATAGCACGAAATAAATTACAATACAAGCCGATTCATATTATGTCACAGTAGAGAGATGTGCTTTTGTTCATGTTGCATTTTTAGCCTTTTAATCAATATTCTGTACGTATAATTTTATAGAAAAGTCTTTAATAGTAGGCCTCGCAAAATAAATCGGGAACGTTTAATTTTTTCATACTATAAAACGGGCTTTGCAAAATAATATCGTCTTGATTTTCTGCAAGGCCGTCAGCGGTCGCTTCCGACACTACTGTTAAGGATACTCATCCCCTTTTGAAAAGATCTTTTAACATTAATATTTCTAGGGTGACCCAACTGTTTTTATACATTTAATCTTTAATCATATCCTTGATAATATCATCAATGCTTGACCCATTCATCAGTTCTCAGAGGTTTATGATGGGGTTGAGATTTGTAACATTTCCAGGCCTATCAAGAACCTTTTTTTTTTTTTAATTTATTTATTTTGGCTTATAACGGGGATCAAAATCATGCATGAATATACCTATCATTGTTTGGGAACCATCCATTAACCTTGAAAAACCTTCTGGTCTCTCATCACCTTGATGTACTTATTGATTATGCCGTACTGTTCTGCTACAAATATAGACTTTGCATTATAAAATGCCCAAAATAACCAATCCACCACTATGTATAGGTGACCTGTGATGACTGACCAGACTATTGCTAAAAGGATGCTTCACAATGCAATTATTGAATTTCTTCCCTGATCATATGACGAGTTCAGAGTTTTCATATAAAATCTGAACTAATCTTTCATCAGAAAAGCAGGTTTTCAAATTATCTTACCAGAATGAATTATTTATTAATGCTGGTAAATGCACAAGGAATCGTCAACATACCATCTTCCAGTCTTCAAATGTCCACTTTTGGTATTTTTTAGATAATTTTAGTTAGTTTTGTATCAGTACTGGGTTGAGCTCTTTTGCTGCTCGGTTACTTATGGTTACTGGAGCAGTTTCATTCATAAACAAATAAATAAATAGGGTCCCTGAAAATGTTGATTTTTCTTTTGTCCTGTGGAGAATAAATTTTTTTCAACTCTGTTGTGATTGAATCATTTTGAATAACTATATATTAGTATCAAGTATAAAACCTTGTTACTGTGAATTTCACGAGACTATAAAAAATGTGCATTAATAAAAGAAAGAAAAAAGCACAGGAACATAAACATCGAAAATAGTATTTGGAATTGGGGGGGGGACAAAGCAATCTCAGAAAAGAAGGCTGAAGATTAGTACATGCATGTGAATGTGACCTTCGATATTTCCTTACTGCTGATATTTCACAGAATGAGAATCTACACAAAATATGAATCCTCGTAAGTGGCCACTGAATGAAACGAGTTCAGTGGGCACTTAAAAAATTTGTTAATTTTCACCTTTAGTGAACAGAGTCACTCTGTCGTAAGATCTCTGAAGGATAAATCACGTGAACCATCATTAAATTAATTTTCAGATAAACGGATCATGCATGCTGTACAGTTGCGATTATTTCTGAATTTAGACCTTAAAGGCATCATTTTGGTGTCTGATATTATCAATCCATGAGTCACCAATAGGCCATTGTGTGCTCCAGTGCAACATTAATTAACTACCTACCAACCTGTTAAGATTAATAATTGCCTGTGAGTATGTTAGCAAATAGAAAAATAAATGTGCTAGCACTCTGCAAACTTAGACTAGAACATTCGAGTAAGACGAAAGAACATTTTTATCTTTGGAAGGGATGCTAATTTATTTGAGGTCAAATAAATAATATTGAAGCACTGAAATGAATTGTTTTTATAAATGTACTTGGTTTGCACCTCTGGTAATTTTTTGCTGAATTATAGTTATCTTAGGGAGTGCAAGAATGTCAAAATCTGATTATTTTTTTTTTTTTTTTTTTTTAAATTGTAAAAGTAAGAAATTTGCTGTGGTGTCGAAAGGACACCAATGAATGTTCTGATGGAAAAGGTACTTTAAACAACAGCCAAATATATAAAACAAATAAAAATCTTCAGAATAATAAGTTAAATGAATTAACCTATGATATCCTGTTACAAGGTTTGTCTGTTTCTGTATAAAAACAAATTGGTGTTTTTATTTATAATCTTATATTTAACAGGAACATCATCTTCAAAGAGCTATTTCTGCTCAGCAAGCATACGGCCACACTGGTGAACTTGTCATACCCACTCCTGAAGTTTATAACGTTCCAAAAAATGTTAAAGATGAACTATATCCTGCAACTTACAAAAGTTCTCGGCAACTTATTCATGTACAGCGTGAGTACACACTTCAGCTTTATTATTATTATACTGTGCACAGATCTTGTTTTGTGTTTTAGACATTGAATTAGAATTTCAATGAAAATATATGCTTTTTAATTTTTGATGCATTTTATATAACTGATTATTTGTTTTATAGATGCATATCGTTGGGTATATACCTATTCAATGTGATTAAAAATTACTTCAAAATTTAATACAATTATATTTTTATATTTGCTGTAGTTGAAGATAGCTATTGTGTGTTACATAATAGAAACAAGCTATTGGATTAAACCATTCTCATTTCCTGGCAAAAGTAACCATACCTGAAACATGTAAATTTTGTGTATTTAAAATCGGCCTGTTTCAAGTCATAAACTTGTCTGTGATGATTAACCTTTACGCTGTGGCAGGTAGAGAATTGTTACCACTAAAATTTCGTTTACACCAGCGGCATGGTATTGATCTGTGTGCAGTGGATGTTATCCCCTTTTAAGTGACTGCTGGCATCGATTACCATTTACAAGCTGTCCGCGACTGACCTTCTAGAGAATCCCTCCTTTTGTTCGGTGCCCTACTCTGTCGACCATAAGGTGTGAACGCTATGGGAGAAAGGAAGGTCTCTAGTGCCAAACGATACGCCACTCAACACTATGAAAGGAAAGCGTCAGTTGTAAATGCCACTCAAGGTTCTATCGCTCAAGTTGGGTAATTAGGTAGCCATCCGACACAAGTGGTTACATGGGTAACAATTGAAAAATTATTTATTTAAAGAAAATAATTTGAGGTATTGATCTGCTGTAAAATTTTCTGTAGATTTTAAATCTAGAAATTTTCACTCTATCCTTAACAGGGTGTCAAGATTTAAATCAATGATTAAAATCATGATTTTAATCAAATGATTTTTTTTTTTTTTTTAAATCACTGGTTTAAATCAACTAATCTTACATTTTTATAACTTAGTAAATACACCATAGGAAAATCACAGAAGAGGTCAAATGCTTTAATTTTTCTGCACTCATGGTGATTTCAGCACTAATGGCTACACTAAGCTCAGAGGGAACTGGGTCAACTGCATATTATAAAAGATTGCAAACAGCCAGTTGTAACTTATTAGAATATACTATATACTGGAAACAGTAATGTAAACACACATGACATAAATCTAAATGCCAGGAGTAGTAATGTATAAACATTCCTGTTTAACAGCATTCATAATATAAACACTTAAAGGAAGTATGCAACAGTTTGATTCAAAGTTATAAACTAAAGGTTTGAGACATTTGTCAGTTAGTTCAGGGGTTCCTAAAGTGTGTGCCGCAGCACCCTGGGGTGCCACGTAGAGAGATGAGGGGTGTTGCGAACGTAACCTACAATCTAAAGCTATTTCTAAGCAACAGAAAAAGGGTTAAGGTCACTCATCAAAAATCGGTTCATTCCCCAACCAAGAGCACAATGAAGGTAATTTTATTGGTTTTATTTATATTTTTACCAACCTATGTTTTCTTATTAAGTAAAATTATAGTGTTGGTGTATGAATTTTAAATACTAGTTGTATTAATTATGTTTATGTTCTTACTTCTCTAATTTCTTTTTCAAAGTGGTACAAATACGTAATATATGTATATATGTAATAATATACCACAGATAAATATTACATGACGACGAGGGTGCTGTGAGAAAATAATAATTCTCTTAATAGTGCCACCACTTTGATAAGTTTGGAAACCCCTGTGTTAGCTTATTCTTGTGATGTGCAATAGAGATTAAAGAGTAGAAATATACATTTTCACGCACAGCCATTAAAATGACAGCAGGAAAAGAGAAAGATCCAATATAAATTATAACTAAGTGAAAATCCATTTATTATTGCAGCTCGGTAATTTTATTATCAGAATTTACTATAGTCTCATTATTTCTGTCCTCTATTCTACTTCTCAGACTATAGTTTAGGTCTGTCACTTACACTTACTGATCAATTTGTTAACATGATGATGTAATTTTCTCAAGAAAAACTATGTAGGATGTCAACTTGTGTTGTAAAGTTAAACAAATGATAAGTAAATATTCAATCACGTCAGTAGTCAAAAATCACAAAATCCTCTCCTTCCTCCAATTTTCCTTCACATTCCGGAAAGGACGAAAAGTTAAAAAACTAATAAATTGATTTAAATATGTTCTATGTTATGAATTTTAAAATTCGAGTTGGACACAAAAATTGAAAAAAAAAATTAGGACTACCTGAGTGCCAAATTTTATTATTGTAAGTACCATAGATTCATCAGAACACATCTCACAGAACACAGGCAAACACTTTCTTTTATAATAAATAGTAAAGAAGAAGGTTTAACTGTTCATTGATTTAGTTAGAAATATTTGAGTTATTTTGCAGGAATATGCTGGACATTTAACAAGAACTTAAAACTTGTTAAAGTTTGGTTATATTTCTGAGATATTCAGTGGTTGGGAGGTTTAACTATTTAATTTTTAACATTGAAATGGCTGAAGTTTAAATTTTTGCTTTTTGCATACTACTTTTTGGTATTATTTAAATAAGGGAACATAAAATGTAAGAGTTTTTTTACAATGGAAATTGTTTATCTACATTATCAGTATCTATTTAGGATTCTCTTAAGTTAAGAATAACCTTTTTAATTGTCCAATATTTTTTATACATAGCCTTCTCAATGGACCAAGACATACCGGACTATGATATGGATTCTGAGGATGAAAAATGGTTGTCTCAGCAAGCTGAAAGGTTGGATATCAGGCCACTGCAATATGAAGAAATGATGGACAGGCTTGAAAAAAGTAGCGGACAACAAGTATGTCTTACATATTGCATTTGTAAAATCTGGAGTTTTCTTATTTTCACAAAATATTAAATTGTATTGAGATATTAAAACCACTGTCTGAGATGGGCATGCTAGTTGGTCAGAGAACATGCAATATCAAAAGTTTAATTTAGCAGTCTAGATTACAAGCAGCTGAATGCAACATTTTCGACCAATTTTTAATTAGCTTGTAACAGCATTCTTAAACAGTGAATCTCCTTAAAAGTTATGGAATAATAGTTAAAAATTAATTTGCAAAGATTTTAATTCTTGACTAGTTTTTCTATTTATTTTGGAAGTCATTTCGTCCCTTTAAATGGCTCCCAGCTCTGAAATCTTGGAAACATTTCAATTATTTGCTGTTCCAAATCCACTTTAGATGTATTTAATTAGCTCATAGTGAAAAGTTGTTATAGTACTGGAGTAATTTGTAGCTTGGAATACATGCTTTTTAATGTTACAAGAATATGTGACACCAGGGTCATTCCATGGTGACTAATGTAACAAAGTTTGAAACATTTCGTCTTTGTTCATAAAAATAATAAAAAACAAAAATAATTTCTTTTTTGTATAGTTTCCTATGTTCTAAGACTCCGTTAATTGTATTCCAAGCATTTAAAATTTTAAAAAGGCGTTTTTTATTTAAAGGGGTCTGGTACTCAAAATATGAAAAAAGTACAATAACTTTTTATTATCTTAAAAAATAATATAGATCTTTCTGAATAAAATGACACCCAAAATTGTTTTTACCATTTGTAGAACCGAAAATATTCAACTTTTTATAAAACATGACAGCTGCAAATCCAATGAGCCTTCATAATTTTAAACGCTCTTTTTCTCCTTTTGTGTAAGATGGGATTTCACTAGTAAAAATCTATATTATATAACTTAAGAACTACTTGTCATAAATGAACGAATTTTTCAACATTTACTTTTTAAATATATTTCTTTATTTTGTCTTCAGCAACTGTGTGTATATATATTAGTTTTTTTACATAATTATTTTTTATTATATCTTCAAACACTATAAAATAAAAAATGACCAAACAACTTACACAACATGTGCTTTTGAAGTAAATATCAGCTTGGCAGCCGTCTTGCTTTCTAAAATGATGCTATATTCGTAAACTTCTAGCTTTAAAACTATGTTTAATATTATATTAGATAATTTTTTTTTCCTGAAAATATTTCAGTTGCATGGAATGACCCACTAACATTCTGGATTTGCACTTTTCATGCAAAGCAGTTGAAATATTACACTATAGATTTGCATTCTTGAAATTAGTTTTTTTTTTCCAGTTACAATACTTCGTTCAAACGTGCCAGCATACCAATAAATGAAATAATCACTTCAAATTTTATGAATTAGAAAAAATATTTATTTTATCTTTTTGGGTGGTTTTTATATTTGAATAAGTAAAAAACATACCTGGTGTTTCACTTTCCTTTGAAAATATTTGCAAGATTCTAAATAAAACACTTTGTAGTAACTGTATTTAAATAGGACTCGTAAGGATCCCTACCTTTACTGCTAGGATGACTCAACATGCTTTAAAATGCTTAAGTAAAATTAAAAATATGATTATATGTGGTTATATAGTTAACACAGCTAATAATTTACCATCAATAGACTAGGTGGAAAGGTTCAATTCTTTTAACTTACCCTGGTTGTATTTGTATTTCTTTCACACGGTCAATAAATCTTTCTGTGTGTATATGTATATATGTTCATTACTTTACACTGTCTGTTCTGTATTTGACACACATTGGCCAAACATGGCCCTTTGTTGCATGGAAAGAATAATCTGATAAAATTTCTTATGAAAAAAGCATTTACCAAATAACAATTTAGGGTTTATTAAAATTCTTTGCTATGTCTTCACTTGACAAAATGATTGAAAATTGCCTTTACCTCAATTTTTATTCCAATTGCTCTAATAGTGTAAGAATTGCTGAATCTTCATTTGTCTGTATGACTAGTTGACATGGAGTTTCTTACATTTCTAAAATAGGTTTAATTTTTTTCAGGTCATAACACTGAAAGAGGCAAAGCTTCTTTTAAGGGATGACGACGACATCATCATTGCAGTGTACGATTATTGGCTGAACAAAAGACTGAAAACAGTATGTCGATTGTGGTTATTATAAAATTTGATACCACATTAGATTTGTGCAGATGTTTTAAAAACCTGTAACAGGGCTGTCTTTAAAAGGTAATATTTTTCAGCAACATCCTCTCATCCCACAAGTCAAAACGGAAAAGCGAGATGGGTCCACCAATAACAATCCTTATGTTGCATTTAGGCGGCGGACTGAAAAGATGCAGACCAGAAAGGTATATACACTTTAAAAATGTTTTAAAAGTGTATATTTCACTATTATTGGTACTGTTGTAACATGCCTTTCCTATACTTGTAGAATCGGAAAAATGATGAGGCGTCCTATGAGAAAATGCTAAAGCTGCGCAGAGATCTCAGCAGAGCTGTGTAAGTCTTGTACTAAACTTATTTATGGGGGCTGCAATTTCAATCCTCCACCAACTGCATTACTCTTTGATGTAATTTCTTTTCTTATATGAAAACAAAATTATATATTTTTAGCACGCTGCTTGAGCTTATAAAAAGACGGGAAAAAACGAAAAGGGAAATGCTGCATTTGACAGTTGAAATTGTTGAAAAGAGGTTTGTCTTTCATCCTGGCTCTTTGTCTGGTGCAGATATTTTGTTTTCTGTTTTGAAAATGTACAAAAATATTTTGTCTCTTGTTAGGTATCAAGCTCAAGATTTCAGTGGGCAGTTACTTGCTGAAGTTTCTGCAATAAAGCATCCTCGGCAGAGCTTCATTCCTGTAAATAGTAGTCAAGTTGTAATTAAACCAGAAACACGGGTAACCAAAACCAAGGTAAGTACAACAGTTGTGTAAAAAATTAATCTGAAATGCTTTTCCTGGAATCGGTTATTTAAAAATTTAGCCTTAGCTTTAATTGGACCAAAAGAAAGGAAATTCTTAATATTTCAAGGCTTGCATGACTAGAATTACAATTTTTTTAATGTAGTCATTTTTATCTCATAAAATTTCAAAGCAGGGTTGTGCTATTTTTTAGATGTTGGTTATTGTATTGAATTAAGTGATATTAATATTTTTCTATTAGTTTAAAAGCTTTAACAAATTTAATTTTTCTTGTCAATTAGGCTATCAAAGGTGCTCCTGCTGCTAAAAAGAGGCAATACAAAAGGAAAAAACCTGATAGTCTACCTAAATCTACAATAGCTAACAGTCATGGTCTTGATTTGAGCATTGCCGACCTTGCCAGTTCGGAAGAAGATGGACTTTCAGCAGTATGTTTTGTAAAATGTTCTTTCATTTTCATATTAACTTGCAGTCTTGATACCAAAAGTTCTTAACTTAGGTGTGTGGCACTGATTAGAATGCAGTCTACCTTTGAACTGTAGATTTTTGAACTGGTGTGAAGCTGTTAGGAGGGCTGCATGCTCAAAAGCATGAATGACAATCTCCACTGGTGGTTTTCCCTTGACAACTCATGCACTGAACGATAGTCTTAAAAACAGAATTTGCTCTCAATGCGTCATTTGCTCTTTGTTCCAACCTGCCTTATTTAAGGAATAGGCTTGTCTAAACCATGACTCGACTGTCTTCTAGTAGAGCCATACTAGTACAGGAGCCTGGCTTTTGTTCTATTATGCTTATTGAATTAGTTTATTTACATTAAAAGTGCTGTTTCTCATTTACAAATTCACTCCAGTCTTGTAAAAGCACATCCAAAAGTTGTCATGGTCAAAAATGGCCCTTGCGCTATAAAACCTCGAAATCAAACAATTGTCCACTGTTGGACTTTGCGTCATAAAACCCAAACCAACCAACCAAAAGTTATAAAGTTATTCTAATGACAAGTTTAAACTTTTTTACGTTTGCTTTTATTTTAAGTATCGAAAGATCCAATATTTTTATAGATTAATGCTCGTTTAGAATTACTCACTGGTTTTATTCTGAGTTAGAGGCATGGTGTCTATTTTTTTAATTGGGGAGTGTTAAACTATGTAGATCTTCATAAAGTAAATGAGCATTTATATTTTACTACACTGAAGACATGATATCTAAAAAGTGATTTCGATACTCAAAAAAAATTATTATTTTTTAATTCTAAGTGCTACTAAATTGTATTTGCTATTCTGATGCGTTTCATTTGTGATCTGTGTTGTTTTTTATGAAAATCTAATTTTTATTTGCAAGTAATAAGGGGAACTGATATTTATTACTGAATGAATTAGGTGATATACTGTATAATAGAGAATATACTGTTTAGAATGAACAGTTGAATAATTAGTGCAAGAGTTGGGTAGATAATCAATCCTGACTAGCTCAAACCCTAGTCAGTATCTCCCTAAATATTAAATGCCTCAGGAGTTATCAATCGAAAGTGTCTTTGCCATGGCATGTGTAACCTGCATAGACAGATGCTTCTAGTATTTGAATAATCCTCGTGTTTGGAATTGTGAACTGTGCATAATGTGTGTATATGCAGAAACACTGATCTGTTGGCATTGCAGGTGTCTTGGAGATTTTTACATCTTTTAACCTCTTTAGAAGAATTGTGAAAACACCATTTCACATTAGTCAATGGAGGAGCTAAAGGGTTGCAAGTTAAACTCGATCCAATCGAAAGACCGGGTATGTGGGGGCTCTTCCGTGTTAAATCTGTTGTAACCTCAAATGTCCTATGTTAGAATGGTTTGGAGAGAGTGGTGCCAGCTCAGGTGTTGACTTCATGATCTGATCGGGTTTCAAAATTGAGGTGCTGTGCTGCCTCTAACTTCGGGGTTGATCCCTGGCCATCGCCAATAGCTCATTGAGTTGCTCTGGTACAACATTAATTCAACTACCCCTAGGAATAGCATTTATTCATTTTGAGCCTGGGGTTTTCTGGTGGTTGTCTCAATTTTTTTTTGTGTAGGATGAAAGCAAAAAGGTCCTTTACATATATAGATATTCTTGGTAGCAAATTATCATTTCTTCAAATAACTCTTGAGGAAAAAGAGCATGTGTTTCTACTGAAGTAGAGTGGTACAGACTTGATAAATTTACTTCTCAGGGCAAACATGGTATTATATACATTGACAAACAATTGGACTTAAGTGTTAGCCAATTGTTTTTAAAGGTTTACAGTAAGTTTTGGATGTTTACGTATTTGTATATAACTATTAGTTTAAAGAGAAACTTGTACTTTCAGGGTCAATCTGATCAAGATGATGACAACGATCCTGATGGAATTTATGCATTTAAAAGGAAAAAGAATTGTAACTATCATGAAGTAAGTGTTAGCATTGGTACAAGTTATAAATTAGCTCTACTCTTGGAACAATTTCTGATGACCTTTGTTTTGCAGCCACGACTGGAAAGTATGGGTAACTGGCCATGGTGCAGCAGTGATGAAGGTGGGTCTGAAGACAAAAGGTACAGGTATTGCCTCACTTCTATTCCTGATCCCTTTAACCGACCTGCTTGCATAGGGTTTGCAAGGAGGCGAATTGGAAGGGGTGGCAGGTAATTTGTTTTATATTATTTATTTGCTTTGCCTTTAAATTAATAAAGCTATGTACTATTCTATAGTGTGATTGCCATTTTAAAGTGGATTATTTTTACATTTGAGTTGCTTTATTGTCTAGAGAAAAATAGATTAAGATATTAAAAGTATGCAAAATGTAGTGACTTTAGAGTAGAAACTTTTTAACTAACAAAAGAACAAATTATACATTATTGCTGTTTGAAGACTAACTATTAGTTTTTTGGAAAAGATTACAATGGCTTTTTATTTGTCGTGAAAATGGGCGTTTAGAGTCTCCAAAAGACTGACAATGAGCTTCTGCTCTGTTGATATGCTAAACGCTCTTTTACAACCTTTTTACTTTAGATTCATTCATAAATATTGTCTCTGAATTTGTCCTTCTGTTTGAAAAGTGTTGTCAAAAGTTGCCAGTTGAAGACATTAGTAATTCAAAATCATGTGACAGTAAATGTTCAAAGGGGTCTCGGTACCCTAAAATTAATTTCGATATGAAACCTTTTATTGTCTTGAATTTGAAGTTCTAACCTTTAGAATTATATGTGTAAAATTTCAGGATCAAAAACACTGTAAATGGCCCATAATGCCTGTACTCAATTTGAATTGTTTTTCTATTTAATAATGAAGCAAGTTGAAAAATTCAAATATTTCATGTCAACTTTTTGTTAGTTTATTCAACTGCTTTTTTTTTTCAAACTAAGTTTATTGAATTAAAATTTTAAAAGTTGCCTGTTTGAACAAATATCTGTTGTATACTAATATTTTTCAATTCTAAGTTCATGTATTGTAAACATTTTTTAGTGTTAAAAAAAACATGTCTTGTGGCACTTTTTCAGTCTTGGAAGGTACTAAATAGATTAATATTTGTTTGAGGTTTTTCGCTTCACTTTGTTTTTTTAATTTATGGAATAATTTTTATTTGCAGTACATAGTCCCAAATCCGTAATCCACCTAACCTTGACCATTTCAGACTTTTCCGGATTTCGAGGATTATTTGCATTTTTTATCGACCCCTTTCCTCTCTCCACACACGCGCGCGCCTGAATTTTGTGTTTGCAATAGTAAAATAGCAGATATACATAGGAAAAATTTTTTAATACAATGCAACTAATTGTACTTGCAAATCTAATTTTTCTATGTGGAATTTACTCTAAACATGTCCATTATTTTGCGTTGTTTCATCAATTAAGTGCAGATTTAACTCCCTGTTCTTTAAAAATTGTCAGAAAGATGTAAAAAAGTGAGAAACACAAAGAAAACGCTGGTTAGCAAAACGTCCGGATTTTGAACAATTCCAGATTTGGGACTTTGTGTTCATTATAAGTAAACTAATGTGAACTAAACTATTAAGTACAATGTACATAAACTAAACAATTTAGTACAATGTACTAAAATTGTTACCTTTTCTTCCCAAGGAAAGTGTAATACTGATTAAGTGTCCTATTTCATTGAAGGTTCAGAAATTCTGTTTGAGAAGTATCTTCTAAAGAAGCTTTTCAACTTTATATGTCTGGTACTTGTACATTAGATTTGAGATATGTTGACCTATTGATGCTACCTATGTTTTTCATTATAACTTTCATTTATGAACACTACGTTTTTAGGATTGTGTTTGATCGAGCATGGTCACCACTCGATGAACATCTTCCCGAGCTAGAGAATATTTCAGTGTCAACTCCAAATGGTCTACCTTCCAATAATGAGCTAATGACTGAAATCAAACGTGAATGGTTTGTATCCCTTTACTCTCGTAAACTTCGTAGCAGTTCAAATTTTCGTTTTTTGCTGTAAGTGTCTAAATATTAAAGTAATATTACCAGTTAATTTTGTTATGCATAGCTTCATGATTGTTCACAATCGTGAATCCGTTAAGGGACATGTGCTTGGATTCCAGTCATATAAAAGTAAGAAAATAAAGTTGGTGGGAAAAAAAGTTTAGTGAGAGAAAATGCACTTTAAAAAAAAACATCTATTTACAGTAGACCTTGAAAGATGAAATTTGTAAATTCTACAGATTAGTTTTATTTTAACCTTTAACTCAAACCTCGTACAAGCACTAAAGAAAGATGACTTATTACTTGGGAATAAAGTTATATGGGACCAATGATTAATTACTTAATAAGTGATGTTTTGAAAGTTTTTCTGTGAACGTTTAGTTTTCCTAGTACGGGTACTGAAAAAGAAATAGGGCACTTTATAGCCAAGATCTATTTCAATGGTCGACAAAGAGTGCAAAGAAAAATACAATGATGCATTTATAGCATAATTAAAAATACATTTTTAATTCCTAGACATAGTTTATGTGACCTGACAATGGGAAGATTTGGATTGGTTGGGCCTGCTAATATAAACTTGTATTTAATCTTTCAGAAATCTTTAGCCACTAGTCTTCAGTTTGCTTAGAATTCTTGATAAATTTTTAAATAAAACTATTAACCCTACAATGCATGATTTTTTTAATATCATCTGAAAAAAATATATTTGATTTCTATAACAGTGTAAGTTGATAAAAAAAATATTTTGAAAAAAACTTTTTTTTGACAAAAAACTAAACTGTGCCAATTGGCTACACCATGCAGCAACACACTTCAACTGACATTTTATTAACATTTTAAGGCATCAAAAAATGTTTAAAAAAAACAATTGGTCTTATAGTACCAATTTTTTTTTAACCTGAAACTAATTATTATTTTGCTATTTTAGTAGGACATTTTCTGCTTCTAACTTATATTTCGGAAGCAACAGACATATTTCTCAAAATAGAACTTCCTCCTCCATCTATTGTCAATTTTAAGAGCTGATGACACAAATCGAGATTTTTATCATATGTCTCTTGAATTAAAGCATTGCCTTGTTCAGAATTTCTTATTGTAAATTAACTGATTATATTTCACAGGAAATTTTTCCGGCCAAAGACCTCACCAGCATCGAACGATGAAAGTGAAAACCAGGAGCATGGCAGTGGTACTTCAGACGAATTCAGCAGACTGAGGAGCGAGAGCTCCACCAGCAAAGCGCGCGCCAATGAAACCCCTGTCGTAGACTTTGTAAAAAATTATCTAATCCAGGACGATGAACTGTTTGAAATGCAAAGAAAGCAACTGGAGCGATTAAAACCCAATGATTCACAGTCTGTTGTCGTGTTAGTCTCAGATCATTCCTACTCATCTCTTCCCACCTCATGCTTTAACATTGCACCGACGCCCAGCAAATCTCTTGCTCAGTATCATCCTGTCTCCGCCGAACTCTCCGACGATAACTGTTCACCAAATTCCTCTTCTGCTTTAACAACTACGCCGTCTTCATTGCAAATTCTCGATACCAGCAGTATTACACCAACCATTGACAGGGTAGCATTAACAAATGGTCCTGTCACAGAGAGTAAGTATGTTTCCATCAGAGCTAGGTCTGATTTTAAAGAAAAGTGTTTTTTATCATAGTGTTTTTGTGACTTGTTTACTATAGACTTGGTGCTATTGTTTAAATGTTACTAATTTGAGCAGTTTGAGCATATTCTGATGGAAGAATACAAAATTCAATTCAGGATTTGTACTCCAGGAAATCGATTATTTTCCCATGACACTGGAAAATCGGAATTTTACTCTAATTTTGACTATTGCAATAAATTTATTTGAATTTCTATATTGGTTTTAAAACCTATTCACAGATGGTATAACAGTGAAACGAAAAAGTGAAAACAATTCCAAATATGTCTTCTAAATGGTGCAACAAATTTTTTTACAAATAGGATTATGATGAATGGCTCGTTTAATACAACGGGTGCATAACAAAATTTATTTATTTTGATCACTGGCTATGTATATATAAACCTTTTTCCACCACTATCTTTCAACTTGCCTCACATGTTGCTTTTCAGCAATACTGATAAAACAATGTTATTGAAAAACTTAATTTTTGATCAACACTGGTAAAACAATGAGCTGAAAATGGCAATTGTTTTATGCTCAATGTTATTGAAAAAGCGATAATGAATCTCCTAGATCGTTAAAGATAGAGTAAAATTTCAACATATTTCAGGCATGAGAATCTTCCGCGTTTCCGCGGATTTCCGCTTTTTTAGATTTTTTCATGTTTTTACGCTTTTTAGTAATTTTCCGCGTTTTCTAACGTGATTTAGGCCGTTTTTAAGCATATGACGTATCAGTGTTCCTAGCCGATGAGAGTATATTTCAAGCTTTGAAGAACCGGATGTCCTAGTGACGTTTTTATGTACTAGTGGGTATGCCTGGGCGATGTATCGATATATCGTGAAAAACCGGTGTAAGGACGACAACCACATCAGTTTCACGATGGCGATGCATCGTTAAATCGCGATTTTTTCCGATCTTACACAGGCATCCCTTAGCTAGCGCAGATCTCGCGGTCATCGTGACATCGCGATTTTTTCCGATCTTACACGGGCATCCCTTAACTAGCGCAAATCTCGCGGTCATCGTTAAATCACGATTTTTTCCGATCTTACACAGGCATCCCTTAGCTAGCGCAGATCTCGCGGTCATCGTGACATCGCGATTTTTTCCGATCTTACACGGGCATCCCTTAACTAGCGCAAATCTTGCGGTCATCGTTAAATCGCGATTTTTTCCGATCTTACACAGGCTTCCCTTAGCTAGCGCAAATCTCTCGGTCATCGTGACATCGCGATTTTTTCCGATCTTACACGGGCATCCCTTAACTAGCGCAAATATCGCGGTCATCGTCAAATCGCGATTTTTTCCGATCTTACACAGGCTTCCCTTAGCTAGCGCAAATCTCTCGGTCATCGTGACATCGCGATTTTTTCCGATCTTACACAGGCACCCCTTAGCTAGTACAGATCTCGCGGTCGTCGTGACATCGCGATTTTTTCCGATCTTATTCAGTCATCCCTTAGCTAGCGCAAATCTCGCGGTCATCGTTAAATCGCGATTTTTTCCGATCTTACACAGGCATCCCTTAGCTAGCGCAAATCTCTCGGTCATCGTGACATCGCGATTTTTTCCGATCTTATTCAGTCATCCCTTAGCTAGCGCAGATCTCGCGGTCATCGTGACATCGCGATTTTCCCCGATCTCACGGTTTTCCGGTGTCGCGATGTTATCGCTCAGCGCCAAATTAATGAGGAATTTCTCAAAGTCATTTGAGTCCTGAAGATGACTTTCGATTCCAAATTACTTTTTTTAGCGAAATTGTAATTCAGTATAATTTCAACAAAAATGATTTTACACAATGAAGTTGAATTCCAAAAACCCATTCTTGTTTCTTGATGTTACAATCAATCCGTTTGCATCCTTTTTTGTTGCGAATTTCTGTGGCAATTTAGGTCACATATGCCGTCGTCATTACTTAGAGGAATCAAATGCCCCTTTATTTCTATTTATGCTGAAGTTTTTCTTAAAAGCTAATTTTGAATCTCTACTTGAGCATATATGGTGTGTGGGGGGACACACATGCACACACACATATATATTAGGGTTTGTCCCCAATCTCAAATGTTCCATTTCCCATAAAAAGTTACCATACCAATTCTTTCTGTTCTTTCAAACAGTTTTAAGGGGTCCACGACAACTTTGAAATTTTAGACTTTCTGTATCAGCATCATCAATTACAACCAAGATAAAGTTGTTGCCAAAACCATGTGGTAACACTGACTAGGCTAGTGACTGCAGCTTTAACTTTGTTTACAATACATTTCCTGTTAATTTCAACTTGTGGTTTTCATTATGAACTGATTTTCAACTTTTGTTTATTGCTAGTTTGATTCTGATTTGGACAGTGTACACTGGCCTAACTTTAACTGAACTTTTTGTTCTGATTTCCCTATGGAAACCAGACTGACTTCAAATATTTTTGGTCTTGGATGATAATTTGTGATGATTCACAAATAAATGGCTCCAAACTTCCAGCTAATTTGCAAGTTTTCAGGTGTATGATGTATCATATTAAAGAAGGTGTCCAAGAAAATAGGACTAAATGGGAGTCTGCAAAACTAGTCCTTTCCCAAGCAAAGCTGTTTCATGAAAAAGCAAATATCCCAATAATCAGTGAACGAAAAGCTTGTGAAAAACTTCTTGATGACAGCGTAAAATTAAGAGGAATACCCCTTTAAAAAATAAGCCATCGCTAATGCTATGCTAGCTACAAAACCAAATTCCATCAATACTGCTTTTAAATTGCAAGGTAGATATGGCATGGATTTCGAAAAACCCAAATTTCCTAAAAAATATCACTCTAAATACAACTCTTTCTGAATGGTCAAATTCTGCATCCTATACCACATCATTCACAAAGTTACAAGCATTGAATGTTGTCAATGACTGCAGAAAGAGGGATCAAGCTAAGTACTGATTTCATACAGTCAGCAAAATGTGAAAATCGTTACCAAAATATTCTGCAGGTTGTCGAACAAGATCGACAAAAACAGAGAAATCTGCGAAAACGACCAAAATTGACTGATTCTTAAATTGAGTGTACTTGTATGAATTTAAAATGAAATTAGAAAATTAATAGCATAGGATAATATATTATTTTATTATATCACAAAACAATCTTAATTGCATTATTTCATGAGAATATATGTTGAAAAAATTTGTTTTACTCACGATGCTTTGTGTATCAGAATTTCCACTTTTATTGTACATTCCTAGTACATGGATGTTATACAATTTTTCAAAACTTTTATGTATAATATTTTTTTTTGCATTTCGAACAAAAATAACAATGACAGACCATTTCCATGAATTTTTTAAAAAGATGGGGCATTTGATGCACACACACCCTAACAGATATATATGCAAAATCTTGTTTTAAATCATGCGTGTTTCTTAAATGTACAACGTAGATCTATACTTGTTATTATTTTTTTTTTCCTACTGCGATTTTTAATAACCAAGAGAAAAAGAACTTAATAATAATTATATATATGGTGATATAGGAACAAGGTTTTGCTTTTACTATATATAAAATGCATGGTTAGCATCACGATATTGCAATGTTAGAATGTTGATGTATCGCAATGTAAAAATGTGAACATCGCCCAGGTTTACTAGGGGGTCCGCCCACTGCTCACCAACTCCATAGTGTACAAATTGTTCCTCGAGCATGTTCGAGTTGTTAATTTTTACTGTTGCGAAATCCTGTGCACACAGACCTGACTCGCATGTATTTAATTTCACATTTTGGTTTTCCTCTTTTTTGAAATTTTGCATTCTCATGCCTGACATATTTGAAATCTGCGGAAAATTTCACTTTAAGATTGATACCTAAAAATATGATTTTCTATAAATAATTTTTCAATTGTAACTTATATATTTCCAATACGAATTCGAGACCTTTGCTATTGAGATCAGATTCCATTTCCTGCTTTTTAAATTGTAACTTTTGTATTTTTGGAATACGAATATTGGCCGCATTAGACAATAGTGTCAAGTTTGTTTTGGGTAGGTATTTAATTTACGTCACACCTGACCAACACAATATGCTATTTCGATCGTGTTTGGAATTGCACAACCATTATAGGGGGTTGGCGAGTGTTACTGTTTTGAATCGTCACGCCAATTGGATCTCTTTGCAGTTAGAATTTAACAGCATTTGACAATGAGCATTACCCATGGTGGCTGTTATCCAGTAGGCTATGAATTCCCATTTGGTTTTGCTTTGCAAACCAACACCACATACAATGCCATTATGGCTGTTACCAATAGGCTAACATAATTGTGGCGTAAGGAAACACATTTGAAAATTGACATCGTTTTGGCTTGTTGCTCTAGTCAATTTTGCAATACAATTTTTCATACGGTGATGATATGTATGCAGAAATTAGATCATATATCTACAAATGTATAAGGATGTTATAAATATGTTTTACTTTAAAAGTTTTTACTTTTCCTTTTTATAAAGTCAAATTTATTACTTTTTAATTTGAGGAATAGAAGTGTAACTATTTACTCAACTTCCTAAGTATATGTACACTTTCTCTTTATTCATGCTTAAAAATGCATGAATTGAAAATAAAATTAAAATAACTTTTGAAGTGGGGCAAATATTAAAACTCGCATTTGTCATGCTTCAAATTTAATTTGGCTAGCTTTTTTTTATGGCACTTACATTGAAGTCTGATGGCATGTGAAATGAATTGTTTAATTGTTTGTATGTAATTTAATGAATTGCTTGAATTTGTTTAAGATTCCTGAAAGATTGCAATATGCTTCTGGGAGAATTTTTTTATTTCTTGTATATAATGCTAGAAAATCTAATTAAAATTTGCTTCGTAAACTACCAGTCTGCCCTTTTATTATACATCTGTTCAATGATTTGCTCATCTACAACTGCAGCTTTTACTGACTTTTTTCACTTTGATCTCGTTTTTCCCCTGCAGATATGAAGAATATGAAAGTTGCTGCATTAGATTATTTTTGAAACATGTGTTGTGTTTTCAGAAGGCGAAGTTCTCGTTAACGACAGCAGTGCTCTGGAGAGGCACCGCAAAGAAATTCTCAGCACAAGTATAGATTCCCTTGTGAATTTTCCTCAAACTGTGAACTCATGCTTACCAGCAGTACCGTCCATTGATCTTGGAAGTGGAGCTGCTAGCCATTCTAGTGACAATATCCATGTGATAAATTCTAAAACCTTTAGCACTTCCGCTCCGCAGACTACACTGAGATTCACCAGCTTAGAACAAAATGGAAATGAAGCAAGGTAAACTTTAACTTTTATTTCACTTTAGGTTTTTTGGTTGCAATTTTACTTGCATAATAAAAACTTTTAATTATATCGTATAAACCCCCAACACTTCCTTAAAACCATTTTTATGTTGAAATGCAGCCAAATATTGAATTTTTCTACAAGTTGTGGCAATCAATGAAGAAACCACAACATTCTGGTTAGTTAGTTGCCTGAAATCATGAAAAATATATGTATATCGTAAAAGACGAAAAGATGGTTTTTCAGTTACACTGCCTATGTATTACTGGATTCAATTTTTCTAGCATCAAACAGCTGCAACTTGAGAATGTAATAAAGTTGCTACATTTCTTTTTGGTAGGCTGGTATTAAAAGCTAATTATTAGTGATTGTTGAGAAATTTAATTTATTGAACAAGTGCTTTTGAATTTTTTTTAGATTGTTAAAATCTTGTTTGATGGTATCAAAATTATCGCAGCGATTTTCAATCGGTATGCTGCGAAAATGACACTGGTGTGTTTTGCACATGGTAACACAGTTTGTTATTTTAGATTTATTTATTTCATTGGTTTAGTTTTGAACATGTGTGCCTGCAAGTAATTGTATAAATAATTTAAATTTTTTTTTATTCCAAAAGTATCAAATTTTTTCAGAAAAAGGTTAAAATGATTAATATTTTTAAAAAAATTTTTAGCCCAAGAGGTTTAATAGTCTGGTTCTAGCTAGAAGGTCGTCAAGTTATAGGTTTGTGTTACATTGGGTCAGGGCTCTGAAAAAGTTTAGAAGGGTTCTTCCATTCCGAATGGAAGCAGACCCCTCCAAACTGGGTTATTGATAACCCACGGCGGATTAGCCAATGGCTAGGGAGAACCTCTAAGTTAAAACTTTAGAAGGAGGGCCCTAGGACTTGCCGTCCGAAAATGGCCTTGTCTTCCCAAGACTGGGAGTGGACGTAGTAGACCTCAAAAAAGTACAAAATAAAATAGATGCTACTATTCTCAAATTGAAATTTGGGAGCTGATTGTAGTTTAAAAGGAAATAATGTTGATATCTTAATTTACACAATATTTTAGTAATTCCAACAACACTAACTACTCAATGAAAATTAATGTAATTTGCTGCAGCATTTATCAGGTTTACAAAAAACATTTTTGAAATATTTTCCTGGCAGTAAAGAAAAATAATCTTGTATTCAAAACCATTTTGAAAGAGTCTTGGGATATCACTCGATTGCAAGTAAAAGAGAACACATTGATGTATCAACCAACCCCTAATTAAGAATAGCATTTACTCAAGTGGATGTTATGCATTTTGGGCTTCAAATTTTGAATGAATATACTGAGATTGCTGAACACGCTGTAAAATACTTAAATGTCGTTAGTACCAATCGGTCTTTTTCTCTATGCAGCAATAAAGACTAAATATAGAAGCAGGTTATATGCAGAGGGTGATATTTGTTCGCAAATTTCAACGATAACTCTGATATATAATTATGCTTTGTGATAAGAAACAAGCCCTGCCTTGTTATTAAGGATTTTTTGTTTCAAATTTTATTTGTTTTACTGCAGTACAAAATCCGGACCTCAACCATTCCGAATTAAGACTTTTTCGGATTATTTGCAGTTCTTTGTCAAAAAAAAAACGTAGTTTAACGTTCCACCTCAGAACACACAATTCTAAAATAGCATATATATAACTATGGATAATTTTTTTAAGGGGAAAAACTTTTTAATATAATACAACAAATTTTACTTATAAACTTTTTAATTTTTCTGTGATATTTGCTCTGCACATGTCTTCTTTCTTTCCCCCCCCCCCCACATTAATTTGACCCAGCTTTAATGACTTGCTTTTAAAAAAGAAGAGGCAGAAAGATATAAAAAAACGCTGGGTTAGCAAAATGTCTGGATTTGGGACTTTGTACTGTACTTTTTGTTTGTGTGTGATAATTTGTTTTTACATGGTTTATTAAAAATAAAGTTTTTTCACTTTCTAAACCAGTGTTTCTCAAAGAATGGTCTACAACTACATTTCTTTTCTGGGAATAGTCTACCCCACTGTTTTTCATGATAAAAGTATATTTAGTTCGAATTTGAGTAGGTAACACAAGTTTGAAAAAGTCTTAAATTATCTAAATTTAGGGTTCCTTGAAGGTTGTAAATTAGGGTTTCAAAGGCTGTGGAAGGTTGAAGACCCCTGCATTGGGTGATAAGTTGGTAAATGATAAAGTGCTTACGCAACTGATGTCTTTTGCGATGATTCTGATTCTAATGTTTTTACAGAATATCATAGCATTGGTTATGAGTTGATGAGAAATTACCCTGTGATCACCTTTCATGCTTTTGCATAAGACAACAGACCTTTTATGCCTATTCAAAAATCAACTGACACTAGGCTAACTACACTATAGAACCACACTATAATTGTTATTTTTTGTAAATTAATTATACCATTTTTTTTTAGTATTCAGCAGAATTATAATGACAAATTTATTTGTGCAGCGAGATGAAAAGGATTGAAAATCGCTGCTAATAGTGAAATATAAATTTATGTCATCTAGTTGCCTTAGACTTTTCAGTACATGTTAGGGAAAAATAAAATATTGTTTATTCAATAAACTAATAAGCTGTTGTTTCCCAAAATAGGTTAAAACAAGAATTATTCCTAAATAAAGTGAAAGTGGACAAAGTTGCAAGTGAAAATAATGTGTCCATGGATGTGACATGACACTTCCTTTCTTTGTCTATTGTAAGAATAAGTATATTACTGTTCAAGGGTGAGACTTCATGTACACTTCTCTTTTGGACACTTAGGAACTGCTAGCAGTTCTGCATTGTTGGTCCTTTCCCCTTCACGTGCGATGCTTCACAATGTGTTTGGAAACTATTTAGTATATAACTCAGGATTATATCTATCAATAAATAATGCTATTCTGAAACTTTCTTATCTATCATAAACATTGTATGATACTACTAGGAACATGTTTGTTTAGCTATACAGATCTGTGGCATGTTAATATGTAAATAGCTGTATTTATGTACATAAGTGTTTTGTCTTATTTTAAATTTTTGCATCATCTCTTTCAAGAGTGATGTTTTTGTGATATTTGTCGAACTATGAAGTTTTTTAATTTTTGTCTCTAAGTTATAATTATTTGTATAGTGTAGCATTTGTGCTTGTCGATATTCATATGACGTGTTTCAGACCAATTTATGTTGAGTGAACAGACTTTTCTAGTTTCGTGAATCTTCAAAATCAGTTTTTCGTCATAAACTAAAAGTTTTTGGACTTGATCAGCATGTCGATATTTATTTTTTCATGGATCGGTGTTCTGGAGGTATTGCGGACGATAGGAAAGAAAATTACACTTAGTGTTTTATTTGCCAAATATTCTTACATGTATGCCAATACTATTGTTTTTAATTTTTAGTTTGGTTTTTATGTATGAAGAAATTCTGTTTTCAACTTTGAAAAATTCTCAATTTCATTCTTGTGTAAGGTCTTTGTTTGGAAGCCTTATTCTGTATTTTAAGTTTGACAATCTACCAAAAATCGAAACTTTTTCATTTGTGTCATGCTGTATCTAAGCTGTGATGGGTTCTGTAATGTTAAGAAATGTTGTATACCATTTGATGCTTTCTGTGGTTCAAAGCATTGGAACTAGATTCGTTACCTCCCTTTCCTTGTTTTCGTCTAGTGTCAAAAAGCTAAAATTTATGGGATTTTTAAAAAAAGTTAAGAAACAATGCAAATTCTGATCCAACTTTTCTTTCTGCGGAGTGGTTTGAATCAAATGACTCGATATGGCTATTTTCGGTGGTGAGTGTCTTACTTTTCGTGTTAGGTCGCACCTTGAAGTAAGGTTTAGTTTCACCTTAACATTCTCATTATTAAGCTATCAAATATCTACTGCATTGTGTTGACTGCCATCATCGAGATCCCTTTTGCTGTTATGTAGTAACACAAGTGTATTATCAAATCCATGTTGGCCAGGTATTAAGAGGGACAATAGACTTGCAAAATCAGCGAAATTGATCAAAAATAATTTTTTAGTTTTATTTTTAAAAGTGGATTTTTTTCTTCCGGTGACTTTTGAGTCGCATGTACAACTTAAAACATCTAGGAGATGGGTAGTAGGCATACTACAAAACTTGTTTTTCTTCTATTGAGCTTTTTTGAGTCTTCTGGTTTTAAAATGTAGGTTAACCTATGCTCTTGTGAGATGTTTCAGTACCATTTTTTTTCTATTAAGTGAGATAGATACATTTACTAATTGGAGTGATTTTGATTTATATCTAAACTAGTATGTAAATTAAAAAAAATTCAATACATGGGAGATTAATGCATATAAAACCTGTCAAGTGTGTGTTTGCTAAAATACCAAAAATGTAATAAGTTTTATGGTATAACTTCCGAATGACTTAAAATATTTTTGGACCGACCTCTATTGGCTTTTGAGTAAGAAGGTCTACTAAGTTCATAACAATAACTG
Organism: Metellina segmentata; assembly: GCA_947359465.1. Lineage (NCBI taxonomy): Eukaryota > Metazoa > Arthropoda > Arachnida > Araneae > Tetragnathidae > Metellina > Metellina segmentata. The sequence continues at coordinate 70,875,022 of OX375880.1, read as the reverse complement.
CAAAATTTTGTTTTGAAAATCCACTACTTTTAAGTGCTTAGTTATATTGTGGAACAAAATTCAATCTTGGTATTTATAAAAGCTAAAACGCACTTTGAAGATTGATTCCTTGTTTTATTAAATTTTAATTCTACCATATACCATACTTATCATTTTAGAAAAGTATTTGGGAGTCTGGAGTTTTTTTATTTTCTGAAGTTCAAACCTTATTTTTATGTTAATTTAAAGTTTCAAAAGAAAAATATCCGGTGTTATAGAAGTCTTCCAACAAATTTCATTATTGCAGCAGAATATTTCGCTAAATTACAGCCTTTTTCTAAGTGTTAGGAATTAACCGGTTTTTACATTCTTTGAGTTGGGTGCATTGAATCGTGTGTTAATTTTATGCTCGTCTTTTCTTGAATGAAATTTGTTGTCGATTATCAACAGCTGTAAAAAAACTGTTCCTATCTGCTCATTCCTGTAACCCATTGCAGCATAAGTATCTAGTATCTCCATATGCATCATGTGGTCATTAGTATAGCTTGAACAGCAATGTTTGAATGCTCCTGCATTCGCATGTAGTATCCAGTTCGTATTTTACCACATTTTGGAAGCAATGTGTCTTTGTCCGAGTCATCCTAAATCTTCAACGCATGTATAGTGAAAACTCTTGTATAGGCATTGTAATCTTACTTATCCATTTCTCATTGACATGTAGTGATGCATCTGAACTTTGTTGAGAGGTGTAAGAGAAAGTGGTTTTTAAATTGTGTGAAACGTTCGTTCAGTTTCGAATGCTAATTTTAGAGTGCAAGGCTTGCTTGAAACTAGTGTGTTACAACTTCAACAGTGCAGCTCATATATTGTACATTTTGTATTTTTGTATGTTATGTATATATTTGGGAGGAAATGTCTTTTTGATATTCATAGCACTCTGACAAAGCCCTGTTAAGTGTCGTGTAAATAGGAACTCTGCATTTCTTTTAAGAGATAAACTAGAATAGTGGTGTTTGACGAAAAAGATTTGTGATACTTAATGAAAGTTTTCCTGAAGTTGCCATGTTTTTGTAGCTTATCAATTAAAAAAAAATACTAAACTGTCTACCTTAAGCATATACCATGATTCTGTGTTTTGTGAAAATATATACGGTGCTACATATTTCATCTGTAACAATGTAGAATAATCAGTCTTTTAAACTCCTATCTATAATTTTTAACTGTAAGCTGTAATATTTCGTGTATGTTCGGTAATCTGCTGGGGTGGAATAAATGCTGTCATTAAAAACTAACTGCATTGTTGAAGATAATTGCTATATTTTGACGGTTTCTCCAATTTATGTGCTCGGGGTTTTTTTCCTCGACTGTTCAGTATGGACAAGTTTAAACTTTGTTGTGAAAACATTGCTTATAATTTGCATAATTGTATATCTGCCAAGTGTACGATGGTTTGTATTCGAGCATGGGAACAATTTTAAAAAACTGGGATTGGTATTAAATGAAATTTTATTCTGTATTTGAAGTCAGGCCAGTTTTTTATTGCCCAAGTTCAATTTTCTTCAAATGGCATTAAATAAAATAATTAAATTATTTTAAGTGTCTAATACCACAAAATTGTTTTCAATTTTTAGTTATTTTTCAACTTTAAAAAAATCAAGACTAGATTTAAAAAATGAAACTGGTCTGCCTCTTCTATAATAGATTAACTTGGTGTTCTTAAACATTTTGACGTTAAAAATGTTAATGTAATATTGAAACGTTTGCAAATAGAAATAAATTTGTTACCAAAGATGTACACAAATGGTATGTGTAGATATATAGTACATGTTGGTGGATCTGCATTTATATATTGCTAAGTTATTTTGATTAAAAGCATTATCATAAACCTGCAAATTATTTTTACAAGTTTTTTTTATTCATAATGTTTATGTATGCTAAAAATAACATTTTGTAAGCAATTAAAAGTTTACACCTTTACGATTATAAGTTGAACAATTGTTGCTATTGTTTTGTGGAAATGCATCCTTTTTTAATTGTAGGTTTTGTTAATCTTTTCCCCACTGTAACACTAATTGGCTCAAGTTTTGAGGCATTATAACATGCATCTGTTCCATCCCATCTTGCTCATTTTAGTCTTACCATATGTAATGTTTGATTTTAAACTCATTTTTTAGGTTCATACGTGTAAGACATCTGTAGGCATATATGAAACCAAGTTCCTAGTTTAGTATGATTCTGTTTGGATTTTCTGACTCTTAATTCCTTTAATAATATGCAGTAAAAAGATTTGTCATACAATATAAATATAATTGGATATCCTCAAGTTTTCATTGCTTGACTCTCAGCTTCAGTTTTGATGGTTATATTTTAAAATTTCTTTCTAAAATGACTTCAAACCAGATTGTTTTAAGGAATTTAAACAAAGTTCCTTATTAGTTTCAGCTCATGGGCATTGCGTAGAAATAAAATTTTCTCCCTTTTAATAAGTTTTGAAATTTTTCATGGGAAGTTTCTTCTAAATGGAAAGGTATAGCTAACTAACATTGCTCTGTGTGAAATTTGATGTTTACTTTTCTAAAGATCCGTTGTGAATAATTCCAGTGTTAATGTGCAGATGACATTGTGAAGCATCCAGTCGCATCATCGTGAAGGCTAGAAGACTATCCAGATACAGGAAGGCTGTGTTAACCTCATTGTGCGGATTGTATTATCAACTGCGTCGAATGGGGTTGTGTATAATATGTTTTGTATTACTTACAAAAGAAAAATATTGATTGTATTCATTGTAAATAGCACTATAGAACGCATGCAATTAAATCCATCAGTTTGATTGAAAGAATTTCTGTTTTTGTGCTTTCTTTGTACGACACATGCAGTCGTAATTATTTGCAAAACACTTTATAAGAAAATATTTCTCGCAATGAATTAATTTTTTCCATTCAATGTAAAATATGATTTGCTTTCAAGCAAGATTTTTCAAAAAAAAAAAAAAAAAATTTTTTTGACTGGTTTAGAACCAAAACTTTTGTGCTATTCTGCACCTTGAGGTACTAGTACATTCAGAAAAAGTACTTATGCAGTTTAGTTAAACAAAAATAATTAGATTTCTATAGTATATTTATCCCTTTGTATCATACTTTGCGTTACAAAACAATCTCATTAACCAGGGGTGAAAATCTTCCGCGTTCACGCGTATTTCCGCTTTTTTTTTTCTTTCGAGAATTTTCGCTTTTTTTCCCCCCTTTTGAGAATTTCCATTTTTTTTCTTCCGAAAATTTCCGCTTTTTTCTTTGAATTAAATTATGTCATGGAATTACAGCCAAAGAATAAATGTAAAAAAAGAATAAGGAAAGTGTGTCCTTCAGGTAGTAGATTCTTCCGACTTTTCGTAAATTTTGAAAAAATGACCGATTTTTTACAAAAAAATTCCTATTTTTGCCCTTATCAGCTTTTTTTACGTTTATAGAAGACAAATAAGTCTTGCTAATTCCTTTTTGAAAAGAATCCTTTGTGAGAAGCTTATTAGTTTAATGGTAAACCTGGAGAACTTTGATTTTGAACTAGTTAGCGTACGTTTTTGCATATTTCGTAGGTAAAGCTACGGTTTCCTAAAAAAGCGGAGCTGTTATCTAAAGGTCGTGAAACGTCATGATGCGGCGGAAAAGGTATAAATGAAATATTTTAAGTTGATCAGCTTTTAATGTGATTTTTCTTTCAACTAGAAAATAAGATGCTTTGTTATTTCGTCTTTCATGGCAACCTCGGAAAGTTTAAATTTTCATTTTGAATATTCTAGAAATTACTTTCAAAATCCGTTAAAACTTCTTTCTTTGGCGACTTTAGAAGTACGCCAAGGCGGTGGCCATCGTTTTAAACATAGACTGCAACTATTTTCAAAATGATGCTTCTTTTAAGGGCAATATTTATGATTGTTTTAATAAGTTAAATTGTTTCTTGGATAATAAGAGTTATCAATTTTAAGTTTATTTGATTCAAATAGAAAATAAGATTTACGGAAAAATATAGATTTTGAAAAAAAAGTTATTTTATATTCGAAAATAGGTTGTAAATTTAAACTGAACTAAGAAATATTTTTCCTACCACATGGTTTCAGCTTCAGTCTACATTTATAGCTGTGCCAACGACCTGCCCTTGGCGCACTTAAGCCCGGTGCACACATCCGGTTTTTCAACGGTCGGTGCCGCTACGCAAGTGCGGTCTGAGATACATTAAATCTAATCTATCGAACGGGTGCGAAATGCAGCGCTCGAGGCGGGTAATTAGTGTATGTTCATGGTAATTTTTTTTGGCGAGTTATCGCTATTTGCAACTATTATATTTCATTAGTTAACGCTTTTTTGGCAAATACAATTTTTGGCTTCTTTGAGTCGTTTTCTCATGGAATTCATTAGTGAATAGTGAGTCATATTTTCTCCGTCTTTCGAAATACGAAGAATTGCTGTTGCTGGAGGATGGGGACGCCATCGGGGTGGTGTTACATAAATTTTTTTTTTTTTTGCAGAATGGTGTTGGTTCATATGTTAAAAAGGAGAAACTGTACAGATCTCCATTTTTTTTAAAATTGTTGAGTGGACAAAATGCTACAACCCACCTGATTGAGCAAAATACAAAACCCACTTTGTTCAGAATAAATGCTGACAAAACTGGCTTAATTTTGATTGTTATTTGTCCAAAAACTTTCTTGTTTTAAACTTGCAATTTTTTTATTTCAAAGATAAATTTACATGAAGGGAAAAACACTAAAACCTTTTTTTTGCAAGAAGCAGTGACAGCAGATTTTTTCACGGGTTTGAAAACAGTAATATTTCTAGCCCTCGCAAGATTTTTGACTGATAAGAAAGAAAAATTATCAAGTGTTTTTCGGACAAATAAAACTGTTTGAACTTTTAAAATTCAAACATACTGTGTGTATCGTTTTCGAAACTATTTTGTATTGCATTGAATTTGAACTATTTAAAATTGTCTTCACATACTTGGAATTACATTATTTACTGAGATAAAATTAATAAATATGTCGAAAATTCATTTACTGGTGTATTCGCGTTTTGTAATTACATTTAGAATTGATGATTTAGTACTGACAATTTCAAATGTCGTGTTTCTCAAATTTTGCATAACATTAGCGTTAGCTGGTCATATAACAAATATTTCAAACGTTATTAACTATAATTATTTATAAGTTTTGAGTTTAAACTCAGGAATTTTAGCATAAAATAGGTAAATTTAATGTATCAAAAGTTGGGGTTTTAATATTTCATACACATTTTCCACAAATATAACTAATTACGGAGATAGACATTTTTCAGACTGAAATGATCAAACCTCCATTGATTGAAAAATGGACTAAGCGGTCGGATAATTAATTTTTATGACGTTTTAAATTTATTCAAATTGTTTTCGCAAATTCCGAGATTTAATGTCCAGTGTAAAATTCATTTCAATTTCCAATGTATATTTACATAGTATAAATTGATAAATATCTTTATTTTCAGGTGACCTTGAGCGAACAATATTTATTGATAATTTAAATATTTGCCTTTATCATAAAAATAAGTTATCTAGTCAACATAAAAAGCACCTATTCTTGACCTAGGAGAGGCAATGGAGTCCTAATCAGATACCAACTCTCTAAAATGAGACATAACAAAATAATTAATGAAAAATTAAATAAAAATGCAATGCATAACCTCGAAGTCGAAAATAAAAGTTATGCATAATCAGGAAAATTTAAATGTATTAAACCTGAACCCATAAATTTAACTTGAATCAAGTTACAAATAATAAAATATCGATAACTTTTTTATAATCTAAACCCACTTCTTAATTGTCTCTATAATCTATATTATAAAACTATTATATATATAAACCAGTTCTCTATACAAATCTACACCGTTTGACCAATCCACACCAAATTTGCTATACTTGCTCTTTAGACCCCTGCGAATTACATAGGCTACATAATAACCCCCATTATATTTCTTTTAGGCGTGCAGAGAGGCTAAAAAAATTCGAAATCCCCATATTAATAATATTGAGTATTTTAAGATGTCGGATCAAATTTGATACATTCATTCTTTAGAATCCTGCGGGAAACATAGGCTATGTATTAACCCTCGTTCTATTTGTCTTACGACGAGAGGGAGGTAAAAACAATTCGTAATCCAAATAAGTAAGGTCCTCACGTTGGGTTGGCGTGGAAGTTTGGAGAGTGGGGTGCCAGCTCAGGTGTTGCTTCGTCATCTGACCGTGGTTCAAAATTACGAGGTGTTGTCCTCGAATCTTTCCCTTAAGGGACTGATTCCGGACCGTCGTCAATAGCCCGTTGTGTTGCTCTAGTACGACGTTAACTAAAAATTACCATTACCAAATAGGTAAGTAGTTACATATTTAAAGTAACGTCAAACTGGAGCAATACAACGGGTTATTGGCGACGATCCAGGATCAATACCGTAGAGAAAGATGCGAGATCTAAATAGGAATAACGTTCAGTATCTATATCACAATTTTATAGTGGTTAAGGTGTTAGCCTCTAGATCGGAAGGTTCCTGGTTCGAATCCGGGTCCGGGCATGGATGTTTGTAAGCGTATGGTGTAGAGGCGGCTGGTGCACCTTAAATCTGTCGTGGCCGAAAGTCATCACGTTGGGTTGGCGTGTAAGTTTAGAGAGTGGGGTGCCAGCTCAGGTGTTGCTTCGTTATCTGACCGTGGTTCAAAATTACGAGGTGTTGTCCTCGAATCTTTCCCTTAAGGGACTGATTCCGGACCGTCGTCAATAGCCCGTTGTGTTGCTCTAGTACGACGTTAACTAAAATTACCATTACTATATCACAATTTAACTAATTCACAATAAATTTGGTACACTTAATTTTTGAGGGTTGCGAGTTTGAATCCAACAAAAACCATCTTGTACAAAGTAAGGAGAGGTAATTTTAATTAACGTCGTACTAGAGCAACACAGCAGGCTATTGACGACGGTCCGGGATCAATGCCGACGGGAAAGATTGAGTACAACACCACGTAAATCTGAACCACGGTCAGATGATAATGTGGAAATTTCGAAAGTCTGGTGTCAGCTGAGGTATATGCTCGTCATCTGACCGTGGTTCTAAATAACAAGGTGCTGTCATCAAACCTCTCTTTCCTTCGGAGTTGATACCGGACCATCACCAATAGCCCGTTGTGTTGCTCCAATGTGACGTTAATTAAAAAATACCATCATAATTTTTGTAATTTTTAGTTAACGTCGCACAAGAGCAACACAGCGGGCTATTGACGACGGTTCGTGATCAGTCCCTTAAAGGAAAGATCCAAGGACAACACCTCGTAATTTTGAATGGAATGATCTATACCACGCAGTGTGGCAACTTGCATCCAGGCTAGAGGCGGGTCAACACCTTATTGAGCTCGTTACTGTAACTCTGAAATAAATAATTCAATTGTTCTGAAATTTTAATCATTTTCTAATCGGTACATAATTTTCCTATCCACCAATTTTTGTCTCCAACTCTTTCTTGGTGCGTCAATTTTTTTGTTATAGAGTGTAATAGAAAGTGTAACGTCACTTAAAGGGGGGGGGGGTATCCGGACACGTTCAAGAACTTTTTTTTAATATGGTATAGAAACATTTTAATGATATTTTTATTTTTAGTGTTATCAAACAATAGCATTGGGCTATAAATATTAAAAATATATATTAATAATTTTGTAAAAATGATAATTATGTATAAAATTTTAAAGAAATTTGTCAAAAACTTCAAATGTGCTACATGTATACAGGGTGGTCCCGAATTCATGGTACAAACTTTAATGGTAGGTACAGGACATTGTAACAATGATTTATTGTATAGGAATGTATAGTCGCAAGTGACGCGGTGAGGCGTAAACAGGGGAAATAAAAGGAAAGAGAAATGGAGTGATCGTTTGGTATCATTGCCGGTAGAGGGCAGTAGATGTCTAGCCGCTGTTGAACATGATGCATCGCAGTAGGGAAAAGCGCCATTCACAATTGTGCTGCCGTAGACGATGGGTGACTTTACGTATGCAGAAAAAGCAGACATGCATTACATGTACGGCCGTGCAAATGGTAACGGCAGAGCTGCGTTACGAATGTATCGCGCGGAGTATCCTGATCGACGAATGCCGGATCATAGAATTTTTCAACGGTTACATCGTCAACTTTGTGAAACAGGTGCGTTCGACGTCAACAGACATGGCGCTGGTCGAGTAAGAGCTGTACGCACTCCAAGGCTGGAAGAAAGCATCTTGAACATTGTGGCTGATAGACCCGAGTCAAGCACAAGAACTGTTGCGCGTGACGTAGGTGTGAGTCATCAGACTGTATGCAGAGTGTTAAACGAAAATCGCTTACACCCCTTCCATTTTCAGAAAGTACAAGCATTGAATCCGGCAGATTATCCTCGCCGCGTGAACTTCTGCCTGTGGGTGATGCAGCAATGTGCGTTGCAGCCGGGATTTCGTAGATTATGTGCTATTTACAGATGAAGCGACATTTTCACGCGAGGGTGTCTTTAATGCGCACAATTCCCATGTGTGGGCAACCGATAATCCACATGCAACGCGTCGACATGCGTTTCAACAACGTTTCAGTATTAATGTGTGGGCTGGTATTGTGAACGACTTTTTGATTGGCCCATACTTACTACCCACGCGGCTCACTGGCGGAAGCTATCTTATTTTTCTGAAAGAAGTGTTACCACAACTGCTGCATGATGTTCCGATCGCCATTCGTAACCGCATGTGGTTTCAGCACGATGGGGCGCCAGCACACTTCAGCATTGATGTACGGAATTACCTGAATGCCACGTTTGGTACTCGATGGATTGGGCGTGGTGGACCAGTCCCTTGGCCACCCCGATCTCCCGATTTATCGAGCCTCGATTACTTTTTATGGGGACATCTAAAGCATCTTGTTTATGAGACTCCATTTGACTCAGATGAGGATCTCGTCGCTCGCTTATCTGTAGCTGCTGCAGGTGTGCGTGAAATACCAGGCATCTTTGAACGTGTACGCCAATCGCTCCACCGACGCTGTCAAGCATGTATCGATACTGGTGGACGCAATTTTGAACAATTACTGTAAACATGACACTTTTCAACAACGCTTTCAATAAAATCTTTGTTTTTCCTTTCGGCCGTTATTTCTCCTGTTTTCGCCTCACCGCGTCACTTGCGACTATACATTCCTATACAATAAATCATTGTTACAATGTCCTGTACCTACCATTAAAGTTTGTACCATGAATTCGGGACCACCCTGTATATATTCAACTCATTTGAAAAATGATGCTACCAAAATAAACTACATGCATTTTCTAGGGAATGAACTAGAATCAAAAAGATATTTAAATAAACAAAAATTTTACAAGCGATCGAAAAATGAATGCATGATTTTTGATAGTTTTACAGTCCTATTTCTTAAAAAAAATGGCCATAATTTAAAAACTTTTAAACGCAGCATAATTATTCTAGTTCATTCCCTAGACCAGGGATGGCGAACCTATGACCCGCGGGTCAGATACTGACCCACGCAGACTTTTTAAATGACACACGTATTGATTTTTATAAACTAATCATATACATAAAGAATTTTAATTATATTTTGAACCTCTTTTAAAAAATATGAAGAAAATACAAGTGTTAATAAACAATTTAAAAATAATAATGGTCATTCAAGTTAACGTCGTACTAGAGCAACACAACGGGCTATTGATGACAGTCTGGGATCAGTCCCTTAAAGGAAAGATCCAAGGACAACACCTCGTAATTTTGAACCACGGTCAGATGACGAAGCAACACCTGAGCTGGTACCCAACTCTCCAAACTACCACACCAACCCAACGTGAGGACTTTCGGCCACTACAGATTTTAGGTGCACCAGCCGCCTCTACACCATACGCTTACAAACATCCATGACCGGACCCGGATTCGAACTAGGAACCTTCCGATTTAGAGGCTAACACCTTAACCACTATACCGGTTGCATAATTTTTTGTGTTGAATGTTTTCGGCCGACCAATCGTAAATGGTCTACTTTGGAAAGGGCATGCCTACCTTTTCAGAGTCTTTGGTATCATGCGGTGCCTCAGTAAGCTTGAGGCGTGAGAAAAACGTTTTGTTAAAAATTTTAGGATGTCGATCGAATGAGCCAATTGAAATTTCATTTTCAATCGCAGACCCTTCATCGGATTATTTAGTGTGTCCAGGGCCCGATTTAGAAAATTTGGCATAGTAGGCACAACACGCAGGAAGCCCCCCCCCCCATTTTATTTGTTCATCACAAAAACTAATTTTATAACAATAATTGGTGTTTACGTATTTGACTGTTGACCGTTTCACAGATGTCACCAAAAAGTTTGAGAAAATCGTGACATCACTTATAATTCTTGGCAAAACAAAATAAAGCAGATGAAAATTAAAAACATAATAGTTAGATAATTAATGTAATTACAAGAATGTGATAGTGGGGGAAACGGTCGACGGATATTTACGTAAATACCCAATAATTTATGTAACTACTTAAAAACTTTTTAAAATTTTTAGTTGCTTTTGAAACTTAGGGGGCCCTTTAAATTATGGGGGCCCTAGGCCCATGCCTCACAGGCCTAATGGTAAATCAGGGCCTGAGTGTGTCGAATTCGAGGCCGGTATCTTATCCATTCCTGTCTGTCAACGCTTTGAACACATTCTGATAGAGCTGAGTTTTTCTCGAGATAGAAGCCACGACAGAATTAAGGTGCGCCCAAGATATGTTTTCCCCCCATGTCAAGCGATTGTTGATTCTATCCAACACGTCCCATATTCCTGTCAAGCGATTCTTGTCAAACGATTGGCGTGAAACTAAACATTTCTTCAAAGGTCATTCTGCCTTGAAATGATTTCAGTGGGACTCCACCAGGAAGAATGAATCATGTGAATACCATCATGAACAGAACGTAAACGTATGAAGGTGTTTGGCTGTTCACCATTGTGAAACCCTCACCGGATTGATAGGATTCATGCGTCTCTACAGATTTAACGTACACCAGTCCCCTACTAGGGGTTGTGAATGACCCCATGCACTCCAATCATCATCCTTGCTTTGAAATGTTGTGTAAAGCTAGCAATAAACATTCTAAGCCTGAATATAAAATCTGAATTGTTTCAATGAGACATCTTCACATAGTTTGAGCTGACCAACCGGATCTAGATCGGAAGGTTCCGGGTCCGGGCACGGATGTTAGTAAGTGTATGGTGTAGAGGAGGTTGGTGCACCTTAAATCTGTCGTGTCCGAAAGTCCTCATGTTGGGTTGGTGTGGAAGTTTGGAGAGTGGGATGCCAGCTCAGGTGTTGCTTCGTCATCTGACCGTGGTTCAAAATTACGAGGTGTTGTCCTCTGATCTTTCCTTTAAGGGATTGATCCCGGACCGTCGTCAATAGCCCGTTGTGTAGCTCTAGTACGACGTTAACTAAAATTACCATTACCATCACATAGTTTGAAAGATGGTAATTTGGTAATTTTAGTTAACGTCGTACTAGAGCAACACAACGGGCTATTGACGAGGGTCCGGTATCAGTCCCTTAAGGGAAAGATCCGAGGACGACACCTCGTGACATGTTTGAAAGAACTCCATAGTTTGAAAGAACATATGGGACATGTACTCTGAGCTGCAAAGGGTTACTGATGCAGTGAAACTCTAGTTTTCTAAAAGGAATGCTGATGAAAAAGTAGTCAATCTTGGTGTGAAGAACATTATGTTAACCACTTCAATCGCAGAATCTGAACACCGTCTGTAGGATTAATTGGTTGGATCGGAAATTGAATTCGAGGCCACTGGCTTCATCAAAATGGGTCGGTATTTTTCCCATTCAATTGACACCTGCAGATTTAACGTGCACCAACCCCGATGCACTCTCTACTTTTGTTTTCCCCCATGTCAAGCGATTGGTGACTCAGATGGTCCGTGTCCAGATTCATGTCAAGTTTGGCCTTTTATATCCCGTCGGGAAAAAAATAAAACCTTTTTTGACCTTTGATATCCGATCAGAAAAGACAAAAATTTGTCAAAGAATTTTTCTAACCTTTTTGCCCGACGGGCTATAAAAGGTCCAGAAAAAGTTTTCATACCCTTTTATGATTTTGGCTGGTGGCTATACATTAGTTTTCTATAACTTATGTTTTGCCACAACCCTGTTTCGCGGTTTTAGCAGGCATGCGTCTATCCTCAAGGAATTTGCTTCGTAAAAGGCGATTGTTCGCTATTCAGCAGTGTAGTATTCGTTTTTTCATGATAAAATTTAATATGATTTGAAAATAAGAATCGTTAGAAAACATAGCATACCTTTTTTATTTGATTTTATTGCTGTATTTAATAAAAAATACAACATCTTTTGTGCATCATATAAATAGATTACAATTCCTATGCGTTAAGTTCTTGTGTTTAATTAGCGTAGTACAAAGATGTTATTTAGTTATGTTTACACACACATATATTTGAGTATGTATTCAATTCATTGAACGCGATTAACACTCTATTAAGGACATCCTATTTTATTTTAAAATAACCGGTTCGCAACTACAGATTACTTAGAGGATTTATTCTTTAAAAAAAATCAGTGTCATCGTAGTTGTTAACCTTTACTCACCATGTGCAGATCCCGTGTGAAATATAACAGGACAACTATACAAAATTGGAAATAATTAACTACAGTATTGTTTGAAAAGTGCATGAGTACGAGTACTAAGGAACATAACTAGAGTTTTTATGAAAAACTGCAAATTAGAGTAACCAAACCGCCGGAAGAGTTCTTAGATGTGAATGGAAATATTCTACAATTAACTTTAAGTTTAAAGGGGCTTATCACAATTTCCACAGAATACCTAATGTGGCGTAGTGGAAAGTATTTTAATTAAAACAAATTTGATAACAATTTGAAGAGAGGAATAGAAATGAAGCACAGGTTGTATCTATTATTTCGAAAGTATCGGCAAGACATATTGCGAGGAGTACTAGAGTTTCGAGAGGTTTCCATTGAAGTGTGTGTGTGTGTGTGTTGAATTCTTCAGTTATTGGAGTCTTGTTTAGCGATTCATAGAAAATATACGCGTCAATAATCCATAAATAAAATTTTTAAACAATCAATATCAAAACTATATTTATTTCCTTTGTGGAGAAGTAGAGATGTAAGCTCCATGCATGAAAAATTGTGACTAAGCAATGGATTGCATGGAAAGTAAAATTTTTCTGATTTCTCTCATTTGAATTAGTATCAATAAGAACTTATTTAACATATATATTGTTCAAAATATATTCTTTAATCATTAGATTCATGTTAAACCATTTGTAGAAAGTATGTGCATTTGTAATAGGCAAATTAAATTTTGAAAAAGAGCTTTATTTTAAACAGCATACAACAATAACTCCAAAATATCCCTAAAGAAGGTACTAATAGAAATAAACAAAAAAAATTTGCAAGCTATTTTTAGATGAATTCAAACATTACATATATGTCTTATTTTTCAAATCAAAAGGAAATTTTATCATGGAGCAAGAGTTAGTACTTTTTACTATTAACACCAAAAGAAGGGAAGTGATCAGTATGACCGCAAATTAATTTGAAAGATGTATAAATATCTTATTCTCCCACCAAAGGCCATGGTAGCCTGTTTGCTAGATGAGTGGATTAGCAATCAAAAGGTTTGGAGTTCGAAACTCGAACCAACCAAAGGCTTCTTCAGAGGCTTTCCCTTTGGTTTGTTTCTGTTGGGGGACATTCAAATAAGAGAACAGTAAGGTGTGTCATAGTTATCGTGCATTCTCTTGAAAAGAACGTGAGAAAGTGTGAAAACAAAACACTACACGAAATATAGCATTGGGACAATCATTTTTTCCTACGAAGAATTCATAAGAAAACTGCCTCCATTTTGTTTTGAAATAATAAAATTCCTGTGTTCACACCCTGTGTTTCAACACTATTCCGAAATATTACGAACATCTCTTCCCAGACTGGGATTCGAACCAAGGACCAAGACGATGTGCGTAATAAGGGATTATTCCAATTTTCGATACAGTTACGCTCCTTCATTACTCGCCGACACTACATCAGTTCTTGGTAACGTAAACTCACAAAGAATTGTGTAATTTTTCCAGACGTAGAGTTTTGAGTTTTTATTTTGAGTTTTACGTAGAGTTTTGAGTTTTAAATTTAGTTTTAAGATTTTATTCCACATTGAGTAGTGCTTAAAGATTCTGTACATTTGTTTGAAATCTCACATCCCCCCATTAAGTTTAGAGAGAGAGAGTTTATTTAAAAAATACTATAAAACGTCATTAATTGTTATTTGTGATGCCTCTACCCGTTAACTAAAGCAGCTTCAAATAATAAATGAGATTGAAACTTTACTAACTAATCCTGAGGTTAGGATGGCCATGTTTATACCATCCATAAATTTCTAAGGAAAGGGGACTGAGGGGAGGTGAATTATTAAATTTCTACGCTAAACTCTTCAACCATAGTAAAGAAGCTATTTATTCCAAATCCCAGATACGACTACCGTAGAAAAAAGGTCGTTCAAAAAACGACCTAGATCCACTCTAAATAAATTGATGTTTGTTCATTCCTTTTCCACTCCAAAATTGATTCAGAGTATGTTCTGTCTTTTCATGTTCTGCCCCTCAGTAGACCGGATATACCATTGGAATCTTCACAATGGGGGTACAGAAGTTTTCTCAGAAAAGTGTCTACTTATGGGAGACTGCGGTCCAGCCTTTTGTCAAGACAGCAGCGGACATCCAACCCCGTAAGCAATAGCTCACTCTTCTCTCTCGCACAGAAGTTCCAATATTCGGTGTCCTGTAATCAGGTGGAATGACTAGAAACCCCCACTATGTGAGGGGTCCTGATCTTAGAAGAGATAAAGATCCCATCTATTCAAGTTACTGTATGCGTATGCCTGTGGCGTGTTCGTTGAGAATAAATATAAAGTAAACGCCAAACGGCATTCCTGTGATTCCTTTGTAAGCTGCACTCTGCCCACTGGAATCGTCTACAGGAAAATCTTTCTCTTCGAAAAAAGGAGTTGAATTGAAAATTTAGAACCATTTTCAAAACTATTATTATTCTTATTCTGCTTTACTTTTTGAAATGAAATCTTTTCAAACTGTTTAATCTGAAGTACGATTAAAATCTTACGAACACACACACAAAAAAAAAAAAGAAGAAGAAGAAGAAAGGCAATTAATAAAATTATGTGACGTAAATTCTAAGAAAAAGATCGGAAATAAAAAATTTAAAGGTATGGTTTTCGTTTCTATCAAAACCACATGACATACGCTTTAAACTACGCATACGCACAACTGATTAGTTTAATATTTCAATACGTACTGAAAACTTAATGAAGTGCGGTAATTGTTGGAGTTCGAATGACTTGGTGAAGCGGATGACCAATGGGCTAGAAATGCGATAAACAATTTGGTTCTTTCTCACAAAAATTTATTATAAATGGATAATTAACCCTTTGAAAATCAATACTAAATAAAATAGCTTTTGCAAACAATGAAACTGGATAAAGACGTATATAAATGTAATTTGTATATAACTAAATTAATTTTTTTAAAGGGTGATGAGTACTTGTATAAAATTTATTTTTATTTTAAAAATTAATAAAATTTATCAGTCTTGTACTAAAAACTTATACAAATTACTTATAAGAAGTGACTAAACCAAAAACTGGTTGTTTAACACTATGCTGCTAGCAGGTGTAAATTTTTTAAATCTGAATCCCCCAAATCAAAGTGTATAGCTTTTTTAATTTTATTTCTGCGATATACTACCATTTAATTATAAAGATTTCAGATAAGAAAGAAAATATGTTTCAAGATAAATATGTCACATAATGCATCAAAGGGATATATGTATATATAGCAGAGTTGACGTCTGTCTGTACTCTATACAGATCTACACCGTTTGACCAGTCCACTCCAACACTTTCTTCACAACTCTGGGGGTAACGTAGGCAACATATTACCCCAGTTCTATTTGACCTAGGTGTTCAGTGGGATGTAAAAACAATTAGAAATCCTCATGGGAATAACAATTTTAGATTCTTTTTACGATCACTGAAGAATTCAGACCAACCATATGGTAGGTACACTCATCCTGTAAAAAACATTGGCTATTATATATTAACCCCTATTCTATTTTTCTTAGGTTTGGAGAGGGGTAAAAAACAATTATGTGATCCAAATTGGAATAATATATACAGACCTGCCAATTTCAAAAAGCCTGAGACTTTTATCGACATCACGGCCTATTTTACCTATGATAACTTATTTATGATCACACTATAAAAAGGGTAAGGGATTTACAATTTACTAAGAAATACACATACTAAAAAGAAATACTCAAATTTTGTATTAAACATTTTATTTATTAAGAGTTGCAACAGTTGCTGTGCTGACTTAGCATTTTTCAAAAAAGTGGAATCAAAATTTCTTTCATAACAAACATGTTTTTGATTGGCCTTAACAATAACTAAATTCTCCAAATTCTGTATGTTAAGACATGCTCTGAATTGGGTTTGTGTTTTTGTACAAAAACTAAATACCCTTTCACAACTTGCATTGCTATGAGGTAAAGTCAAAATTGCTAGCATAAAATCTGCTAATTTTTTGTAAGCAGAATTATTAATTTTTCCAATTTCAAACCATTTGGAATCAATTCTTTCTTTTGATACTAGTAATTCAGAAATATCCTCACACTGTAGACCACAGAACTGAGATTGTAGAGTATCAAGATACAAGTCCTTATCATTATCACCCAAAACTTTGACCAAAACAGGGTACCTTTCAGCAAGAAACTTAATGCTAGAAAAAGAAGCATGGGCAATATTATCTAAGTTACTAACTTCAGCATTAATCAAAATATCATTTTTAAAAGGAAATTTAAGAAACATATAGTTGCAAACTTTGACAAAATAATTTCTGACAGTTAAAAAAAATATTTTCTGGTCATCAGAACACAGGGTAGAAACTATTTCTTCAGTTTTGTGACCATTCATTAAATCTGAATTCAATTTCTGATTCTTTTCAGAAGTAAAATTGATATCCAGCACACATTTGGAATTATTTATCAAGCTGGGTAATACAAATCTAATGAGCAAACTTTTGAAAGTTTCCAGAAGGTAGCTTCTTAAAGTGTGTATCCTAGGAATATCACTTTGTAAATATGAATTGGGTGTCTCAAATAGAGGAATCACCGTCATCAAAAACTGAGCCACTGCCTTGTTTAAATCTGATGAAAGAAACATAAATAGCCTTTCCTCACGAGTAAGGACCTTTTTCATATTTTCCGCACTTGAAGGCTTAGGTGTAGCTGAAGAAATATTTTGCTTCTTTGCGGGTAACAAATCTCTCTGGATTTTCCTCTTTTTGGATTTCTTGTCACAGTTTTCCTTCGAATCCTTAGATTTTAAAGAGGCTGATGAACTAGGGACATTTGAAAGACTTATCTTGGGGATCTTGTAGTCCTCAAGAGTGTTGTTTCCTTTAACAGAACTGCCTCCAATCTCTTGCTTAAAAAAAGACAATAATGGTTGCCACTGACTGAGAATACGATCCACACATCTACCCAAAGATATGAGAGGATTTTCTTCAAAAAATGCAAACATTTAGCGAAAAATCCGAAAAAAAACTCAGAAAGTCGGAGATTTGACGAAAAAGCCTGAGAAAAGATTCTGAAAGCCTGAGAGTCGGCAGGTTTGTATATATATATATACAGGGTGGTCCCGAATTCATGGTACAAACTTTAATGGTAGGTACAGGACATTGTAACAATGATTTATTGTATAGGAATGTATAGTCGCAAGTGACGCGGTGAGGCGTAAACAGGGGAAATAAAAGGAAAGAGAAATGGAGTGATCGGTTGGTATCATTGCCGGTAGAGGGCAGTAGATGTCTAGCCGCTGTTGAACATGATGCATCGCAGTAGGGAAAAGCGCCATTCACAATTGTGCTGCCGTAGACGATGGGTGACTTTACGTATGCAGAAAAAGCAGACATGCATTACATGTACGGCCGTGCAAATGGTAACGGCAGAGCTGCGTTACGAATGTATCGCGCGGAGTATCCTGATCGACGAATGCCGGATCATAGAATTTTTCAACGGTTACATCGTCAACTTTGTGAAACAGGTGCGTTCGACGTCAACAGACATGGCGCTGGTCGAGTAAGAGCTGTACGCACTCCAAGGCTGGAAGAAAGCATCTTGAACATTGTGGCTGATAGACCCGAGTCAAGCACAAGAACTGTTGCGCGTGACGTAGGTGTGAGTCATCAGACTGTATGCAGAGTGTTAAACGAAAATCTTTAACATCACAATTCGACCAATTCACAACAAATTTGGTACACTCTTTATTTGACAACTGTGCTTAACACATGCTATATACAATTGCAGATTTAGGGGGCTATAGCTAAAAGCTACACTAAGTTTACTTTCTAAAATAACTTATTCAATTTGAAGCTTCACACTACTGTGTGATAAACCATTATTGCCTTTGTATTTCTGAAAAGGTGCTACATGTAAAATATATAGCCTACTGAATATATCACCTACTAATAATAATCAGTAAGCTGTCTGGTTCCTAAACCAAATAAGTAAATAATATTCTGCCGAGTAGTATGTAATGGGTTAAATGATCAGATGTTCATTAATGTACCACTTCCATTATGATTACATGAACCAAAAGAAATTCATTATTGATGACATATGAAATGATCACCAAAAACAAACATCATTTAGTTATCAAGCAACATAACAGCTGTTTTGATGAAAAGTTAACAATGTGAATTTATAATCATGGTGCAAGGAAATTCTTTACAGGCTCAGGTGAATTGTTTCTAACGATATAAACTTTTCCAATAGAATCCTAAAAACAAGAATTGTTTCTTTCTATACACTGATCTTTTTAATAATTACCCTCAAGTAGTTGCCATGCTTTTCACCTACAGGAATCTTGAATGGCTACATCTCGAATTTCTCACTTAAAATCATAGCAGTAACTAGTCTTATGAATGTTTGAGGTTACTTTAAACTCATTCGTATTCATTTGCCACTTCTGTGAAATATTTCTTGACAATTTAATCCAACAATCTTGACCTCATTACATCTTATAATCATCACAATGCAAATGATTTTCATAGCTTAAAATCGCGTGTTCAAGTACAGTATCAAACAGATCTAGTGGACTTAGGAAATCTTCGCAAACACAACAAAGGTTTTCGCTACTTGTTGACTGTTATTGACGTATTTTCAAAGTATGCGTGGGTTGTTCCTTTGAAAGATAAAACCGGAAAGAGTATTGTGAACGCTTTTAAAGTTATATTTAACGAACGCAAACCTTTGAAACTGCAAAGTGATCGTGGTACAGAATTTGTGAATTTGAAATTTCAAACATTTTTAAAAGCTCAAGGAGTTTACTTTTTTACAACATTTAATGAAACAAAAGCAAGCATCATTGAGCGTTTTAACCGGACTCTGAAAACACGTATGTGGCGATATTTTACTCACGCCAACACTTTCAATTACATCGATGTTTTGAAAAAGTTGGTTCATAGCTACAATAATTCACTTCACTCCAGTATCGGACAAAAACCAGCTAGTGTAAATACTGAAAACGAAAACGAAGTCCGTAAAAAACTTTACGGTGATGCACTTCAAATACCCAGGAAGCCACTTTTCAAATTCAAAGTGGGAGATATTGTAAGAGTTTCAAAGCAAAAATTGATGTTCGAAAAAGGATATGAAAGTAATTGGTCAGAAGAATTATTTATTGTACACGAATTAGTACCTAACCCTATACCAGTGTATAAAATTAAAGATCTGTTACATGAAGACATTCAAGGCACATTTTATGCTGAAGAATTACAGCAAGTAGCTAACAGTGACAGGTTTCCTGTGGATAAAGTTCTAAAGAAAAGGAAGAAGAAAAACGTATTAGAGTACTTTGTAAAGTTTAAGGGATATTCAAACAAATTTAACGATTGGATACCTTCCAGAAATTTGTTTTCCCTATAAAAAGGACTTCGGGGGATAAGAAAGCGGTCATTCGTACAAAAATGAGTTTCTACATAACACTTCCTAGTGACGGAAGCATTGATGTATTCACTGATAATGCTCTATCTCATTATATAACAAGACTTCCGAAAATTTTTGAACTGTCTGGAGAATGGGAGTGTGGAATAGTTGAGTTGATCTATCCGAAAATGTGGAATAATGTAGTTCAAGGTAGCAATGAATATGAGTATGATTTAGGCCCAGGTGGAAAAATGAAGTACAGAATCCCTTGTGGTTACTATGAAACACCCCAAGATATTATAGACGCTTTTGAAAAACGCATTCAAATAAAAATGATATATAATAAGCACATTAAGAAAGTGAAACTTCAATTAATTAAAGGTTCAAAGTTGAAACTGTCTAACGGATTAGCTCAAAGTTTGGGTTTTGAACCCGATAAAGTAATTGGGGGAAATAGTATTTCAGAAACCCTAAGCATTGAGAGTCCTTATGTAGCAGACCCCAATGTGGATTTGCATTTACTGTATGTATATACTGATATAATTGAACCTCAGGTGGTTGGTGGTATCGTTGCTCCCCTATTACGCATTGTCACTGTTCAAGGTATCGATGGTCAGATGGTACACGAATTATTCGACAGACCTCATTACTATTCGATTTCTAGAAAAATTTTTCAGACCATTGAAATAGTTATAAAGACTCACACAGGACGGAACGTGTCATTTGAACGTGGGAAAGTGATCGTGAAACTACACTTTAGACTGAAGCACCTTTAAACATGTATCAACCCTATCATTGCTGCACTCGTTCTTACGAGGAATACTATTCAAATCAAGCAGGAAATGGAATGTCCTACTACAAGGGCGTTTCTTTACAAAGAGGTAGTGGAATCGGAGGTATTTTTAGGAGTATGTATAGAATCATTTTACCATTATTCAAATCGGGTGCAAAGGCTTTCGGAAAACAAGCGTTAAGGACTGGAGTCGATATTGCAAACGATTATGTACAAGGAAAAAATTTGAAAAAGTCAGCAAAAGATAGAGTAAAGGAAGCAGCAAGCATTCTGACTGATAAAACGGCAACTAAAGTGAAATCCTTGGTTGGAGGGCATAAAAGGAAGCGTCATACTCGGAAACGATTCATTTGTAAGAAAACCCGCAAGCAGCGCGCAGCAGATATTTTCGACCATCCCTAACATGGCTTTAATACGTAGCGACTCCTATCCATCCGTAAAAAGTGAGCTTGATTTGTTTTTAACTCCTCCGACACAAACATCTATAGAAAAGGGACAATGGTTGGAATATTATCCGATCGCAAATATACAAGACGATTCACCGATAGAATTTAATATTTCTGGGAGTGCTGAAGAATATATTGATTTATCAGCCACTCAACTTTACTTGAAAGTACGCATTTTAAAGAATGGTGCAGACTTGCCCGACTCTGAACCTGTGGGTCCTATAAACTTGTTCATGCATTCCTTGTTTTCTCAAGTAGATGTGAGTTTGAATGATCGTCTAATTTCATCATCAAGCAATACGTATCCTTACCGAGCTTACATCGAAACTTTACTCAACTACGGTTCAGATTATAAGAAAAGTTTTATGACTTCAGAATGTTTTTACAAAGACACAGCCTAACATATAGACGAAAATGACCCATTGAAAGAAAACGAAGGATTGAAGAAAAGAGCTTCAATGATTGCCAAGAGTAAAGTATTAGATATGATTGGAAACTTACATTGTGATATTTTCCACCAGGATAGACTGTTACTAAACTTGGTGGATTTGAAAATTAGATTGATTCGAAGCAAACCGGAATTCTGTCTAATGGCTTCACAGAAAGCACAATACACTGTCAGTATTGATCACGCTTCCATTTTTATAAGAAAACAAAAATTATCTCCAGGGGTTTTGTTGGGGCATGCAAAAGCTCTTGAGAAGTCAAACGCTAAATATCCCTTCGATAGAGTTTTATGTAAAATGTACGCAGTGTCAGGTGGAAGTTATAGTTTTCAACAAGATAATGTTTTCCTTGGAGCCATGCCGAACAAGCTAATTATCGCCACCATCGATAACGAAGCTCTCAACGGAAGTCTGGAAAAGAACCCTCTGGAATTCAAACACTATAATTTAAATTTCATAGGTGTTTACGTGGACGGCAATCCAATCGCTTTCAAACCCATTACGCCTGATTTTGCACGTGGACAGTATATAAGGGCTTACAATAGTCTGCTATTAGGAAGTGGAAATATAATATCAGATAAGGGAATCTATATTAACAGAGATGAATTTTCGAAAGGATATTCACTATATTCCTTTGACTTGACTCCGGACCTTTGCAATGGAGGTCATCTCAACTTGATACAACAAGGAAATTTACGAATAGAACTGAAATTTGCATCAGCTCTGCCAAAGACTATATCCGTGTTGGTCTATGCCGAATTTCAAAGCATGATAGAAATAACCAAGTCACGCAATATATTATGTGATTTTTCAATATGAATTCAATACAATTAAATGAAATTTTAAAGCGGGATGCTTACACCAGACATCATTTCATTGGCGTGTTTGCTTGCGATAACATCCCATTGAGCTTAAAACATTATCCTACAGCAATGGTTATCAACACTGATCCAGTTTACGAAGCCGGTACTCATTGGTTAGCAGCATTTTTTATATCACCTGAGAAAGTGGAATTCTTCGATTCCTTTGGACGTTCACCTCGAGCTTTCAACAGATACATAAGCACATTTTTTAAAAGGTTTTCCAACGTGACGCACAACGATTTCCCACTTCAAAATATAAGAACCTCTGTTTGTGGACAGTATTGTATATATTACCTTAAGAACCGATGTAGAAATAATTCTTTTACTGAAATTATATCTATGTTTGGACAGAATTCAATAAATAATGATACAATTGTGTATAATTATGTTCAAAGAAATCATAATGTATGTTTAAAATTTTTTCAATAAAAAAATGTTATAAATCTGAAAAATGACTCTGCTTTCTTCATTTGGCAACATGAATCCTTTAGAGTTGCGTCATCCTTTTACAGCTCTTGTTTCAGGTCCAACTTCATGCGGAAAGTCATATTTTTTAAAAAACCTTCTCGAACATCGAACTGAGGTAATTCGTCCCAATATCAACAAAATTGTATGGTTCTATGGTATCTACCAAGATTTGTATGTAAAGATATCGGGTGTGACCTTTGTAGAAGGATTTCCAGATAATTTTAATAACTATTTGAATGGAAATACACTTTTCATTATCGATGATCTAATGGTTGAATGTGGGAACGATAAACGACTAACAAATTTATATACTAAAGGTTCCCACCATCTCAATTTATCGATTATAACAGTGACACAAAATATTTTTCATAAAGGTAAAGAGTTTAGAGAAGTATCGCTGAATAGTCATTATATGTTTTTGTTTAAGTCTCGTAGGGATGTTAGTCAAATTACATATCTTGGAAGACAGTTGTATCCTCAGAACACAAAATTTTTTACGGAAGCTTTTCAAGACGCGACAAAGAAGCCTTACACTTATTTGTTGATTGATTTAAAACCTGATACCGAAGAGTGCCTGCGTTTGCGTACCAACATATTACCCGGTGAAACTACGTATATTTATCAACCGCGAAATTGTTTAGCTTAATTTAGTTGAAGTTATGCCTCCAAATAAGAAAGACGTTCAAAAGCTGCTGGCTATCAACGCATGCAATCCTGAACTACAAAAATCCTTAATAAGGAAGATTCCGATTTCAACTCTGAAATGCATCTGTGAATATTGCTTGAATCTTATAAAAGGTAACGTCTCATTGAAGCCAAGTCAAAAGGCTCGATTTCGTCATTACAAAACAGCTGTCAGAAAACTGGCCGATAAGAAAATTCCTTTGTATGCGAAACGTAAGGTTTTAGTGCAAAAAGGAGGATTTTTGAATTTGCTTATTCCATCTGCTCTGAGTGTACTAGCAAGTCTAATTAATAAGTAATGGAGTTTACGAAAAAATTTGTCTTGGTTCCGCACGATCAACTTTCAAAGCATGCACCTACCGAAGACAACTTATCGGATCTCGATAGAGAAATGTCTGAAATACTGAAAAGAAAACTTTCTGACGATGAAAAAATGAAGTTATATTACCAAGTTCTTCAAAAACGTATTCATGTTGAAACACATAATCCAATCGTTAAGAAACCTATTGAAGAATCGTATGCTACCATTACAACTGAAGAGAAACCCATAAAAAGTTTTCCTATTCAGAAATCGTCCGGAGAAAATTCAATCAAACCTCAACCTTCTACTGAAATTCTGGATACGTTCATTGTAAGTTCTGCACCCAAAAGGAAAAAGATTGTAACCAAAAACATATTATCATTCTTAAAACAGCATAAGAATGTCATAAATTGGAATGAAAGAGGCGAAATTATTCACAACGGTAATCTAATTCCAAACTCTAACGTGATTGATTTGATTCAATCCGTTGTAAATGATGCATCCAACCAAGAAGAAATAATTGGATTTTCTCATTTTTTGAATGCTATTCACGAACTAAATATCCCGAAAACCTTTGTTAAAAAAAGCGTGTAGCAAGAACCAATAATAAAGTTAAGTCATGGATACCTTATTAACAAAGAAAAAAAATGTTGTTCTGATTATCTTATAAATAAAAATGTGTTTTATTTCCCTATCTTCGTCTACTCATTATTTGTTACACATAATACATCTTATTTAGATATCATAACATTCCCATTCATAACACAACTAGACAAGTAAGAACAAGTCCAAGTTCGTGAAAACCAAGCCTGTTTAAGGCGACGCAAATCCCCCCTGCTAACAGCAGTTTCAACGATAACGCTTTGAGAAAGAATGCTCCTGCGAGGTTGATCGGTTGACCAGTGGTAGAAGCCCCTTTGTATCTCGAAGTGGTTTGAAATCCCCCCCCCCCTTCAGCTCAGGTGTGTCCTTTGTCGTCGGTTCATCCCTGCAGGACTGATCACTAACCGTCGTCATAGCCCTTTGTATCTATCTAGTGCGACGCTACTTTTAAACCTTCCCTGCCTCCCTATCACCTGATCCCAGGAACTAAACAACTCAACTCAACCCTATTGGTCAGTCAAGTCTTTATTACAACTCAGCTCCAACCCAACCTCTTTGGTCATTCAAGCCTTAGACATGAGTGAAGCTCTCCGTCCATATTTTTGTCAACTTTAACCCTTGCGTCTTAGAGAAAGCGTTCTGCACCATTTTTTCCCCTAGTCTTCACTTGGTTTGAACTGTGTATTCAGCCATAAGCACGTTTTAAAATGAAATTTGTATAACTAATTTTGTGCTGATATATTAAATATATATTCTCATAAGAATGTTTTCCTGCGAAGTTTGCGGAGTTACTTTTACTCTCAACAAAAGCCTTTTGCGACATAACCGCGCTAAACACAGCGGTGAAGCTTTCTTCTCATGTGATGTTTGTGAATCGGTGTTTAACCGCAAAGACATTTTATTGCGCCATCGAAAGATTCACGCGAAAACTGTTCCGAATCGTGTTGCTGAACCATCGAGAAAACGCCCGTGTGAAATGGATGTGCGCTCCAACAAAAGATCCCGATCCAACCTGCAACGAAGTGAAAGCGCTTTTGACGGAGTGTTGGAGACTATGCGATCGGAGAACTCTTCAGGATTTTTGGACATTTCGTCAGTTTCTGCTTGCTGTGGAAATTGATTTTAAAAACTATATTGAAGAAAATGTGCAACTTCGAGAGAGGAAAGTTAATTTTCGCCTGTTCTGCAGGTATCAAAAAACAACTGATGGTGGTTACATCGAAGAAGTGAAAATTTTCAAAACAAAAAATGAAATTGTACTGCAAAGTACTAATTTCTCTGACTTTTACGCTGCCGCTTCAGATAAATTGTGCCGAGAAGCCTCGGAATTTGAACAGAAAGAGTCTGGATGGCGACTCGTTGAAATTTTAAACGTGGAAATGCGGATAAATCGCTACAACCCGTTGCGAGCTACATCGTATATTCCCTTACCTGCAACGATACAGCACAAGCGTGCTGTCGTCAATGTCCAGAACACTGATGTGATGTGCTTCAAATGGGCTGTTCTATCAGCTCTGCATCCTGTCAGCGAGAACGCCTGCAGACAAGCTAACTACGAGCAGTATGCAGACTCTTTGAACTTCCAAGGTATTTCCTTTCCAGTAACTTTAAATAACATACCAAAATTTGAAAGACTTAATAACTTTTGCATAAATGTATATTCATATAACGCGAAGTTTAAATTGTTCCCCTTGTATGTCAGTAAACTAGTTAATTCCATTCATATTGATTTGCTATACATTAAATGTCATGACAATGCCCACTACGCGTGGATAAAAAATCTTTCACGTTTAGTCTCTTCACAATTTTCGAAAAATGAAAAACAGAAATATATTTGCCGTCGTTGCCTCAATGCGTTTGGTTCCCCTGAACTTTTGTTAAAGCACCAAGCTCTCTGTTCCGAGCATGATGCAGCGCGAGTAAAAATGCCGTCCGAGGAAACTTTTGTTTATTTTAAAAACATTAAACACCAGCAAGAAATACCGTTCATCATCGTAGCCGATTTTGAATCATTAACCGAAAAAATTGATGCTTGTCAACCAGACCCAGGTGCTTCATACACTCTTTCATATCAAAAGCATAAACCTATAGCTTTTTGTTATAATATTATATATTTAAACGGACAATATAAACCACCTATTGTGTACCGAGGTG
This sequence comes from Metellina segmentata, assembly GCA_947359465.1. Classification (NCBI taxonomy): domain Eukaryota; kingdom Metazoa; phylum Arthropoda; class Arachnida; order Araneae; family Tetragnathidae; genus Metellina; species Metellina segmentata. The sequence goes on along the minus strand of OX375880.1, from coordinate 70,848,193 downwards.
ATGACGCACCCCAAAAATTTTTGCAAATGCTCATGGCTGAAGCCAATGAGATAGAGAAAATTTATCAAAAGGTCGTACCTTTGCAAATATCGACAGATGTAAAAACTCAGCACTACGCTAAGTCAATTTGTTATCTCTGTGGTGGGGGGTTTTCTGACACAAACCCGAAGGTTTTCGAACACTGTCACTTGACTGGAGCATACCGAGGGGCTGCATGTAACACCTGCAACTTAAAACTTAAATTACCGAGTTTTATACCAGTTTTCATCCACAACTTGTCCGGTTACGATTCTCATTTTATTGTAAAAGAACTTGGTGTGGATGAAAAGAATATTAGCATAATCGCTGAAAATGAGGAAAAATACATTTCCTTCAGCAAGCAGGTTGGGAAGATGCAGTTGCGATTCCTCGATTCATACCGATTTATGCCAAGTAGTTTGGAAAATTTAGTATCGAACTTGCCTCATAATGAATTCAATTTCATGAGTTCATTCTTCCCAGCAACGAAAGTAGACCTGCTTTTGCGGAAAGGCGTCTATCCTTATGATTACATGAATGATGTATCTAAATTTAAAGAGACGTCGCTTCCGAGCAAGGATGCTTTTTACAGTTTACTGAATGAGTGCAATATAACTGATGAAGATTATCAGCATGCCCAACTGGTATGGAAAGAGTTTAAGATTAAAGATATGGGGGAATATACAGACTTGTATGTAAAAACAGACGTCTTGCTGCTCGCAGATGTCCTCCAAGCCTTCAGAAAAAATTGTTATGAAACATACGGTTTAGATATGGCATGGTATTATACCGCTCCCGGACTATCCTTTGACGCTATGTTGAAGTTCACGAATATAAAAATTGAACTGCTTACAGATTACGAAAAACTATTATTTGTGGAAAAAGGCATTCGAGGGGGGATATCACAATGCAGTCACCGGTATGCTCGCTCTAACAACAAATATATGGTTGATTTTAATGCTAGTGAACCTGAGAGTTTCTTATTGTATTTAGATGCAAATAACTTGTATGGTTGGGCTATGAGTCAACCGCTACCACTCAATCAATTCGAATGGGTGGATAGCCCAATAGATGTGTTAGCGTTAAACAATGATGATGAATTTGGATACATATTGGAAGTCGATCTTGAATATCCTCATGAACTGCACGATTTGCACAACGATTATCCTCTTGCTCCCACCAGTCAAGTTCCACCAAATTGTAAGGAAAAGAGACTTCTTCTCACTTTAGAGAACAAGAAAAATTATATTGTACATTTCACAAATCTAAAATTCTATTTGCAACAAAAGCTTAAATTAAGCAAAATTCATAAAGTTCTTCGTTTTCGTCAATCGGCCTTTTTGAAACCTTATATCACAATACAGCATTAAGAACAGCTGCAGTCAATACTTTTCAAAAAGATTTCTACAAACTTATGAACAATAGCGTTTTTGGAAAATGCATGGAGGATGTGAGGAGGAGGAAGGATATTCGTTTGTGTTGTAGTGCTTCGCAAGCAGAGAAATTAATTTCCAAACCAAATTTCAGTGATCGCACGATTTTTACCCCCAATTTAGCAGCCATTCATTTAAGAAAAACTGAAATTGTCTTTAATAAACCCATCGCAATTGGTATGGCTATTTTGGATATTTCCAAAACCTTAATGTACAACTTTTTTTACAATCACTTAAAGACAAAGTATGGGAGAAATGTCTGTCTCATGTACACTGATACAGACTCTTTCATACTTCGCGTTGAAACCCACGATGCATATGAGGATATGAAAGATCAACTTCATCTCTTCGACACATCGGACTATCCTGAAAATAATGTGTATGGATTGCCTCGTGCAAATAAAAAGAAAGTAGGTTTAATGAAGGATGAATGTGCTGGACGCATCATGACTGAATTTGTCGCTCTCCGTAGTAAAGTGTATAGCTATAGAGAGGAAGGTGGAGACGACGTAAAAAAATTAAAAGGTGTTAAGAAAGCTGCATTAAAAAATAGGATAACCTTTGACGATTATAAAAATTGTGTTATCAGTGGAAATGATCGTTATACTACGATGCAAAGCATTCGTAGTGTAGGTCATGATATATTCAGTTTGCAGCTCAACAAGCTTGCTTTATCATCAAAAGATGAAAAAAGATTTGTTCATGAGGACGGCATTTTTACTTACGCTTGGGGTCATCATGAAATTGTGTAATCTTTTTTTTTATGTGTGTGTGTGTGTGTATGTAGATTTATATTATCTCTTCCAATCCCGTTTAAACTGAAGCTGCTTTAAAGATGCTCACGTTTTGGAATAATAAGGGAGGGGAACAATATATATATTACATGTTTTTACTCATTTGAATTTAAGACCTTTTGATTAAAGCACTGTAACAATATGAAAATCAACCGTGATTCACAAGGCGGTTACATTTGGTGTATTGCTTAGTACATTAGTATTCATTCTGTTTATTGTTTATGCAAATGATCTTTCCCTATGTTTTGACAATGGAGGTGTTAATATCACCACGCATGTGAAAAAAAAAATCTATGTAACAGAACTTTGAAAATTAATTTTGGTCGGAAAATCACGGTTATAACGCACTTAAAGGTTAAAAGAAATCGACCGTCTTTTTCCGATCCTCTCCGTTAGCTTCCTTGAAGTATATGTTTTTAAGTATACGAAAAGCAACATTATTTTTTTTTCATGTGAAGTTTCACTACTTGTATAATGTTCATTTAAATTAAGCATTTAAAAACATTTGGTGTTGAGCACAACCGTTTTCATGTTTTGGAAATTAAAAAAATTATACATCTGCATTTGTAATCGTATGTATCGAAACTTCTTACTTGTAAAGTATTTTAGGAGAGTACTTCAAATAAATATATGTGATTTAAAAAAAAATTGTTGTGTTTTATTACCTGTATTATTTTTGTAACCTTTAATCTAGTTTAAGTATTCATAGTAAAAAAAATAAATAAAAGTTGTGTTTTAAGATATATATTTACACATCATGCCAAAAAATATATAGTTCATAGTAAAAATATATAAATATTGCTTAAAGATTGTCACATCAAGAGAATAATATAGTTTGTGTATTCATAGTAAAAATATAAAATATTGCTTTATTATTATATCTATTTACACATAGAGAGGATGTGTAAATCTTAAATGAATAAATTTTAATATATAATTCTTATATATTCTTAAAAAAAAAAAAAGATTATCATTAATTGTGAAACAAATCTTTTAATATTTAAAATTAATAATTCAATAATAATAAAATTAAATCAACAAGTGAATTAAATGAATAAAACAGATTAAGAGTACAGTAATAATAACAAACTTTTTCAAATAAAACATCAATATTTATTGAAATGCACAAGTTACATACAATGATTGTACTAACAAACATTTTGTTTTACATGTCTTTAACATACATTTCTCTTACTCTATTAAAAAGATCAGTTGTGTTTAAACACTCAAAAAAGTCACCAGATAAAATAATGTAAAAAAAGTTTATAATACCATGATTTTCTTTCACAAACTTAAAAGCAAACTCTCTCCAGTTTATAGAATATAAGGCATGTGTAAAAAATTCGCAAAAGCGTTCGTCAGCGCTCATGTTCATGCATGCATGTACGAATTGACTGACAATATCGTTTTTGCATCCGAGACAGTCCACAAGAATGTTTATATTTTTCACTATAGTATCCTTTAAGCACTTGCAAAGTGAATCCAACACATCGTACCAGCCTTCTGGATTGTCTGGATCTCCATAGTAAGGTTTGTAGCACTCATCGGGAAAATTCCCTTCTATTTCCTTTTTCACGTGATAATGCAGTGAATATTTTATAAGTGAAATTTTCAAGAAGTCACTCACAGTTTCAAAGTGATGGCTTAATTTGAAATATTGTTCTGAATTCAGAAAAACACAATTATGCAGGAATTGTAGAGAACGATCTTTTTTTTGAAAGACCCTTTGTAGGACGAGCTCTATTCTGTCACCATCGAAAAACTTCGACATACACACTTCCTTTTGGATAACTTGAACGTCGGAGTCAGCTGCATTTGCAAAAAAGTTGCTTGCCTTTTGCATCAAGATATCCCATATTTTCGGATGCAGAGAGATACCTTCCTTCGTTGGTTGCAAAACTCCATTTCCATCCAAATCAAAATTTCGCACGTGAACTCGTGTGGAACCAATAAAATTGTTAATCACCACAAATAAGTTATTACCGAGAGGAAACATATTGTCGGCAATGGCTTGCTTCGTTATTTTTGTAACATCCGATGAACTGGCTTGTTCATTAAAACGAACTCTTTTGCACATATTAGGTTGATTGCTAAAGCGTTTCATTTTGGATAAAATACAACTACGGTTTCTCAGGAACAAATTTCTCGTAAACCCTATCTCAATTTTCCACCAAGTGAATGCAGGTGGTACAGCGTAATATCCAAAATAAACCAGTATTGTAGCTGCCGTTGTTGCCAAAAAGCAAGTACAAATCTTTAACAGCCAATGAAAATACTCCAAGCAGGATAAATACAACTCAGACCAACTTCTTACCCCCTTATACACATCACAGCGTCATTGTAAACCCTATCAGACATGTGAGAACAAGTCTGTTCGCGAAAAGCTACTCTGACGTCATACCAGGCACCGCAATGACGTCACTCACGGCACCGCATTATGCTCATAAAACGCATTTTCAGACATAAAACCGTTGCCATTCTGCAAAAGATAAATATTCCTGTTGCCAGATCCCAAACAGCTAAATTGAAAACAACTCAACTCACCCTTTAGTCTATGAAGTCATATTTAGCAGCAGGATAAAACAACTAAACTCAACTCTAACTGTGACGACAGCACCGCATTACGAGCGCCTCAATGGAGTAAGAACTCCAGACAAGCGAGAGACATTTCGAAGGAGCCGAAAATGCAATGCGCATGAGCAAACTTTCTTTGGTGATTTCGCTATTCTTGTCGCCAATTTAATGAAGGATTCTAGCAGTCCTGCTGTAGATCAGCATTTGCCATTTGGATTGTATAGATGAAAGCGGAAGGACAAGGAATTTTGAGTAGTGGTCTTTTGTGTGCCGACCAAATGTTTTCTATTTAGAAGCCAAATTTTAGTAAGCAATAATATTTTAATTTATTGAAGATTTTCATTCCTATCCATTTGTTTCGCAAATTGTTTTGTTCCTTTAAGTTAGCTTGTATTAAATGCTATCCTACGGAATAAACTTTTTGACGGACAGATGAAGGCTCTTCATTTACTTATTTTTCCTGCATTTTATATCCCGTTTTGAAATGTATTGTTCCCTTGCTGTGCTAAATCGTGAATAACGTTGAGTTAGCTTGTTTTTAAGTGCTACCCAACGGAATTGACTTTTTGGCGCGCAGATAAAAATCCTCTGTCAGTTGCATATTTTACGTATTTTATTCCTTTATGTGTTGTATTGTTCATTTGCTTCGTTAAATAGTTAGTAACGTTGAGTTAGCTTGTTTTTAAGTGCTACCCAACGGAATTGACTTTTTGACGGGCAGATGAAAATTCTCGGTCAGTTGCATATTTTATTCATTTATATCCCTTTTTTGTACTGTTCATTTGCTTCGTTAAATGGTGAATAACTTTGGGTTAGCTTGTTTTTAAGTTAATATGGTAAATGGTTAGGTTGTTCCTTGGTTGTGGCACAATGATTATGCCCACTGCACTAGCAACCTGCGAGTTGTAGGAAGTACAGGTGTGATTCCTCTGTAATTGTATTTCTCTCTTCTGTGCCAGTAAAAATTTCATTTTGTGCATGTATTACTTGATGTACATCATGCGTCTAGTGCAACAAGGCCAAATATGGCCCTTGCACCATAAAAAATCAACACTTCTGGCATCTTTCTCTTTGGGATTGAACCTAGGTTGTAGTCAATAGCATAGTCATACCTGTGTGGCAAATTCAACTCCTTAAATATTAATTGCTTTTTATGGTGTAATCCCTAATAATGTATATATTATTTGCTTGCTATGCTAAGTGGTGAATCGTGTTGCGTTTGCTTGTTTATAAATGCTACTCAACTAAATTCCCTTTTTGGTGGGCAGTGAAAAGTTTTGTTCATTCACATATTTGAATATTAAATACGTATTGTTCACTTTATTCATTATTTGCAAGTTCCATTGAGGTAGCTTGTTTTTAATGCTACCTAGCAAAATTAGCTGAGAATATTTTGTGTTTAAATAATATTCCTTTTTCTTATAGATGTGATGTATGTGTTTCTTTCATCAATTTTTTTACCAGCCACTAAAGTAAAAATTTTCTTGCTGTGGTAAATTGTGCTGCTGATTTGTTAGATATGTTGAAAATATCTTAATTCCTTTATTGTAAGTTCATTTAGTTGAATTTTTTAAATTATTATTGTAAGCTAAGAATGTAAGATGGTAAACAATTCAAGAATTTATTTTGCTTGAAAAAACCTGTACGTCCCATTTCAGCCTCTACTCCCAACCATCTGTCACTGAATTGATGTAGGATCACATTCCTTATCACTGGAAACAGGATTTTCATTTTACTCTAAAGGTGAAAGTAGATATCACATTCAATAAAAACTTGTTCATTTTCATTCTGCCAATTTGCACTGATCTCAAATGTATGTTATATATAAACTTTTTATTTTTGGAGAATATTTTTCAACTCATTCTTTATGCTAGTAATTCTTTTAAATTTCAATAATTTATTCCCACAGCACTACGGTTGTGGGTTTGTCCATTGCTCTAGCAACCTGCAATGTAGGAGGCACGGGTTGAATTCCTGAATGTATTTCTCTCTTGTACGTCAGTAAAACTGTCTTTGTGTTTGTATGTCCATTACTTGATATTCTATATTCTACACCTTGTGCAGTACGGTCGAATTTGGCCCTTTCTCCATATAAACCCAACCTGAACCATTAAAATAACATTTTAAATTGCCAAGCAAGATCTGTAGAAGTTATTGATCACTAAGCACATTTCTTGTATTTCTTAATCAAAGATTTTTGAAGCAGATAATAAAATTCTTAATTTTTAAATTATATTCAAATATTGAGTACTGTACAAGGTAGAATAGAATATACACATCTGGAGTCCAGGAGGGGAGACTGTTAAGTGAAAGTAATTTGGGTATTAAATTATAAGTGTTATGGCTAAAAAAAAGTTAGTATATGCTATATTATTTAGTCATGTCGAATTTAATCATTTACACCTTTAGAAGTGATGATGAACTTTGCAAAACTTCCAAAAGTGCATGGCCCTTGCAGCATAAAAACCAACCAAAAGAAATTTAATACAAGCATCAATATTAAAAATTGTTGAAAAAATTCATTATCTTCACAGCTGCTCTTAATGTTATTGATTCATTACACAATGTGCACTTGAAAATGTATTAAAATTATAAGATTTTATTTATTTTACTGTATTGAGTAACCACTCTAGTAGTCAAAAGAACACCTTTTTTAAATCAATTAAATTTTACTTGAATGAGATTTTTGTCATTCAAACACATGTATTACTACACAGAACGCAGATATTCAAATTTTAAATAAAAATTGTCAATATATAGTGGACATATGACTGATTCAAATTTATGATCTCAAAATATGTGAAAATAACTTATTCAGACCTGTATATTGGAAAATCATAATGCTAGTAATTAATCTTCATTTAAAAATGTGAAATAAAACTTATTTTAATTATTTTTCTACTCATTTACTATAGTAACGAATATTTTGTAGTGTGTGCATTATTTATAGTTCTTTACGAAAAACCATTTTTATTTATAAAATTAAAGCATTCTATATACACATCCCTTAGCTAGGTTTTACATGTAAAATTTAAACAGCATAGTTTGAAAAACTTGCAAGTTTGATTACAAGAATTATTTTAGCCAAACAGGTAAATAATCTTCAAAGATCAAGATTTAAAAAAAAGCATCTAATCTGAAATTTAACCTCTAGTGAAGTTTCAATACGTTTAGTTATTCGTTTTTAAATAGTTATAATGATAACCTACCTAGTGGGGTATTGTAGATAATGTATGTATATTTACCTCACATGTCACCCAGAAATTGTATATATATATATATATATATATATCTTTAGGAAAATAACTTAACCATAAAGACATGTAATTGGGACACCTTTTTTGTTGAAAGATTACCAACAGTAAGAAAAGATTATTTAATTAAATGTCCAAGCACAACAGAATTATATAGGATTCATATATGAATAGGTAATTTATCAAATATTAAAACATTTTTTTGAGTAATACTACAAAAAAGCGATCGTTGATTTGAAAAATTGGTAACTATATGGAACACCTAAATAATTTGTCAAGATCCTAAATAACTATTAAGTGCTTGAGTAAAGCACAGTGAATAGTGTTGGAAAATGTTCAGAATATCTTCAATATGGCTTTCACAAATTAAGTAACTCTTGTCCTTGCCAATGTTACATTCAACCAGCTTTGCATCTAAAATCTCAAGCATTGTAGTTTCCTAGTAATGGTGTATGCATCGATTTTGAGGCTATTCTAGAGAATAAAGAATTCGCCCCTAATCTTTTATAAAACTTTTAAATGCCTTTTCAAATATTTTTGGCAGAAAAAAATATTGTTTTTTATTAAAAATGTCTAAATTTTAACTCTTAATTTTTTTAAAATATATACAGTGACTTCCAAAAGGTGTTCGTACACATTAAAAATTTGAAAAAAAAAAAAAAAAACCTGCTGTAGCCTGGAATTGCATTCGAATATATGAAATCCAGTATTTTTTCATATCTCCATGTGATTCTATGAATAAAACAACATTTTTTTGTTTAAATATTGAATTATTTTCTTTATATATATTTATGACTTACTGTGGGGGTAACTCTAAAGAGTGCCAGCACCGTGACCAGTAGTCTATTGTACTAAAACCCCCGACTGATCTAATAAAAACAGATTGCCGAAATAAATTTCATCATGTACCCGATTGGAATGTTTGGTAATTCCTAGGGTTCAATACAATGGTATCCCAGATACTCGAAACGGTGGGTAGAGTAACAATTACACAAAACGTGTACAGGACCCTCCTCTGCCATCTACGTAATGGGTCATCTTAACTACCATGAGGTTGAGGCGTCTATTTAGGATACAATGGCCAGTTAGAAGGCCAATAGCTACCCTGATTTCTTTTCTGCTCAATTTCAGAAGTTCCCTCGACCAGAGAGATTGTTGATTGAGCTCTTTGGCTTGTCTTTGATCTGTAGTGATAATCTATTTTTATCTAAATCTACCTTTTGCATCCAACCACATAACAGATCATTATGTTGAAGCCAGGCCAAAACAGGCTCTGGTCTTAAAAAATGGCATTTCATATCCACGTTTTGCTAGTTGGTCTGCTATTTCATTACCATCAATGACCAGGGACCCACATACGAGACACTTCGTTTCTCTCAGCCAAACCCACAAGTGCATTGTGACATTCCCACACTGCTATTGAAGAAAAGCAGTGTCTCTGCAAAACCTTTAGACCTTCTTGCTGGCAGAGATCTTTAAGACCATCTTAACAACCCCAGGTAGTTGTAAGTACGAGTAGAGATCGCTAGAACCTCAGCCTCATATACAGTGGAGATCTTATCTTGAAAGATAGCTTTATTTTTCGAATATGTTTTTGAAACATCTGTGTACCAAATTTCATCACCTCTTCTGATCAGACTGGAGACAAATGTCTAGTTGTAAAGATAATGTTGTATTTGGCTTGAAAGCAAAACTGCTTTAACATCCAATCAGGTCTCATTAGTAGATAAAGATGTTCTTTTACCTGCGTAGCAACATTTTTAAACATAGACATTTCATAGGGCGATTTCCATAGACCCATGAGTTTGAGGCGTTGTGAACACGAAAATACCTCAAATCCCACTTGTTTATGTAGTAGTAGGAGTCCTAGAAGCATTTCTAGACTCTGTAATGGAGTGGTACGCATTACACTTGAAATTGCAACGGTCGCCATTCTCTGTAGACTAGTGAGTTCTTCTTCACTGTCTCATTACGGGTTCTACTCCACCAGGCAATGGCCCCATAAGATACCATTGGAGTAATCACTCAGTGCATATCCAGTGCAACATTTTTGGCGTTAGACCCCAGTTGATTCCTACGGCACGTCTGCAAGCCCAGAACACTTTTGGCCCTGCTCGTGCACTATTGGAGCATGTAAGCTCCATGTCAAGGTAACTCCTAGATACTTCCTCGTCTGAATACGCAAGTGGTGTTCCAAAGAATTTGTAGGAAATGCATATTTCGCAGCCTTTTTGGGGTAAACAGGACTAGGCTAGTTTTGCTGGAGTTAACCGACAGGTTCACCTCTCTGCACCAGTTTTCAATCTTTTAGGGCAGTGCTCATGATATCCGTTATAGTATTCTGGAACTTACCTCTTATGACCATTGTTGTCATCAGCATAACCTAGACAGTACTGGCCCAGAAAGTGAGTGCTGTTTAGGAGCTCGTCAACAACTAGGCTCCATAATAATTGTGACAACACACCTCCCTGTGGACAGCTTTTACAGTGAGTGTGTCTCCCAGCTCGAGCCATACTTGTCTCCAGCATATATTTTATCCAGGTGCAAACGAATGGGTTAACTTTTCGTTTGATAAGAGATTACATCCGTTGGAACTCTATCAAAGGCCCCCGCAATATCTAGAAAGGCTGCCAAAGCAATTTCCTTTCCATTAACCGCTCTATCAAGGACCGTAACAAGATCGCATAGGGAAGTCTCTGTAGATTTCCCAGGCTGATAGGCGTGTTGAAATCTTGATAGGGGTTCAATTTTTAGAACCTCGCCTCTCTCTCTCTCTCTCTCTCTCAATCAATTTCTCCAAATTCTTAAGAAGAAATGACGTTAGGCTAATAAGTCTGAAGGCTTTAGCTTCATTGTTTCATTTCTCGCACCACCCACTCGTAGCTCTACGTAACGATATGCACCTGTCTTACGTTTTTACAGATCTGTGTGGCTCAAGTATAATGCAACACCCTTAATTAATGAGCGCACTCACTGAGCATCTTCCCATGGGTGCCCATGAATTAATGGGTTTGTACAGGATATTGCTTTTTCAGGTCTCTGGTAAAAATTCAATAGCACCCTCTTAGGTGCACCCATGAATCAAAAACAGATACATGTCTTTTCTATGTATTCCCGTAGATACGCCCATGAATTAAAAAGGATATATTGCTTTTTTCGGGCCTGAGGAGCGTAATGAATTATGTGGCCCATGAATTAAAAAATATATATACACGTATTTGCTTTCTTACGGGTAGGTGGGCTTAAGCCGGTACGCACGTGCGCCGCTGTGAATTAAAAGGTGATTTTTTTTTCAAGACTAGGGTGGCATATGCTCCCTTATCTCCCTTGGTGAATGTTTCCATTGATAAAGGCATTTGCTTTATATCCTCTGAGGGAAATTTTAAATACCAAACCTTCCCCTCGTATGTGCACTTATGCACAGGGTCTTCAGAAAGGTGGTTCTGTATCTTTCACTTTAATAACCAATATTTAATTTCGATTGGACTATCAGGTCAAAGGATATAGGTTTTTTATGGAAGAAATTGTTTACATTTTATTTTTACTACGAAAGAGGGTATAAAAATTACGTACACAGTTTTTGTAATTCAAAGTTGAATTGTGAGACTTTAAATTAAAAAAGCATTTTCAGTGGCATATAATAAATTATCAGAAAGCATAAAATAACCCCAATATGAATCGATCGGATAATTAGATCAAACGATACGGATAATGTACGTATAATGTGTACAAATGACATGTATTTGAAAAAAAAAATTTCTATGAATCCCCATACTGTTCCAACTTAAAGCTTTCATAAAGCAGAGACAAATAGCGTACAATAAAGAAATACTTTTTTAGGGAAAAAATTTGTAGCGATTTTTTGGAATTGAGGTTAGGTTTTTTTGGTAATTTTTAGTTAACGTCGTACTATAGCTACACAACGGGCTATTGACGACGGTCCGGGATCAGTCCCTTAAGGGAAAGATCCGAGGACAACACCTCGTAATTTTGAACCACGGTCAGATGACGAAGCAACACCTGAGCTGGCACCCCACTCTCCAAACTTCCACGTCAACCCAACGTGAGGACTTTCGGCCACGACAGATTTAAGGTGCACCAGCCGCCTCTACACCATACGATTACAAACATCCATGCCCGGACCCGGATTCGAACCAGGAACCTTCCGATCTAGAGGCTAACACCTTAACCACTTTTCCGGTGAATTGAGGTTAGGATTTAAATTGAATGTCTGAAACTAAAAAAAGGCACTCCCGATTCAGGTGCTTTGCGTAAGAAAAGCAAAACTCACACTTCTCTACAAAAACAGGTTAAAAATTATTTTCTTTACCCCTTCTCATTATGTAAAATTGGTAATTTTTAATCAACGTCGTACTAGAGCAACACAACGGGCTATTGACGACGGTCTGTGATCGATCCCTTAAGGATAAGATCCGAGGACAACACCTCGTAATTTTGAATCACGTTCAGGTAACGAAGCAACGCCTGAGCTGGCACCCCACTCTCCAAACTTCCACACCAACTAACGTGAGGACTTTCGGCCACGACAGATTTAAGGTGAACCAGCCGCCTCTACACCATACGCTTACAAACATACATGCCCGGACCCAGATTCGAACCAGGAACCTTCTGGATCTAGAGGCTAACAACATAACCACTTTACCGGTTGGTCGGCCCCATTATGTAAGCACTTGCGAGGTCCCTGCAGACTAGTGTTTTTACAACTTAGAATTTTTTTTCACACACTTAGGGCTGTTGTAGCCCAGTTATAAGAATAACGGATTAGCAACCTGAAGGTTGCGAGTTCGAAACTAGGTCCAACCAAAGACCGTCGTATATACGGGGGGAAGTGCGCACGTTAAATGTGTCGTGGAAACAAACGTCCTCACGATGGTGTGGTGTGGAAGCTCGGAGAGTGGGGTGCCAGCTAAGGTGTTGTCTCGTCAGCTGACCGTGATTCCAATAACGTGGTCCACAGACCTTTCTATTCGGAATTGATTCCGCGCAACGTTAATTAACTACCTATTCAACACACACATATTAGTAATTTGCTTAGATATTTGTAGTAAATGCACATAAAGAAGGTTCATAATTTAACTTTAAGTAACTTTACTTTCATATTAACCAAAAGTTTAACTTCTGCACTGATGATTTTTTATAGTACATGATCTTTAGAGATGGTAGGTATTTTAATCGTCACAATGCAGCAATACAACGGGTATTGGAAAGATCGAGTTTCGAACTCGCAAATCTCGAGTTGCTAATTCGCTACTCTTCCAACCAGGCTACGACGGCCCTGATACTTTTATAGGTAATAATAATTAAAAAGAACACAAAATGTTGAAAAAATTTGAAGTGTATAATTAAAACGAATTTTTTCTCAATATGTTTTGGCAATTTTCTGATTTTATTTCTTAAAGGCACTTGCAAAACAATTTAAACCTGTATGTATCAAGTACTTTTTTATCTGTTTTTCGAAATGATTCAATATGGTAGACGCTTCATCAAATTGCACTTTTACTGAACTCGATGTTTATAGAGACATCCAACTAAATTATGAATGTAATGGAAAATCTGAAATAGTTGGTAGAAATTGAATCTCGACTTTTATGATGGAGTCTTGAAGATAAAAGAAACCCTTTTTCAGTAACTTAGTTTATTGGATAAAAACTAATAATACTCATTGCTCTCAAATGTAGCATTGCAAAGAAGTGCGAAATTTCAAGACGTATATTTTTTTATCCAAATTGCAAATTTATTCCTCAAGTAAAGCTGCAATATAAAAAAAGAATTTTTTTACTGTTTACATGTGAATTCGAACCTGGTTTTAAAATGAAATGAATTATTTGATAAAAACCTGTTTTTGTCAGCAAAGCAGTGCTCAGCGAAATGTAGTCAACTAGGCAAATATTTCACAATTTGATGGATTTTAATTATTTGATGTTCATATGTTTCATTTCCATGTTTAAAGAAATTTATACGCATTCCTCTTTTGTGCATAAGTTATGTGATTTTGAGTGCACGATTTTGAAAAATTATTGCACTGTAAACTTATTAAGTGAGCAGTTAACTGGATGGCACTTAAATTATTTTGAAATTGTCAGGGAAAAGTTTTTTTAATTATGTGAGCAAAAAGTGGCTAAACATAAACAAATTGCTCTGTTATAAATACAAATGCAAACTTGTATTTCTTCTCAAAGAATTCATGTCATTAAATCTATTGTTTCATACACAAACAAACATGAAAAATATTTAAAAGACATTTTGCGCAAATTACAATACATTTCAATGCGTTTTTGTGATTTTTTTTTCTTTCCAAAAGAGTTTATCACTTAAGAATTGAGCTTTAATGATTATTATTACTTGTTCTAATTTACAGTTGAAACAATTTCTATTAAAAATATTGTTTTTCTGGGACGATATATTTTTTCTTCGCATAACTTTACAAGCTTTCTTGACATTGACCAGGAACGCATCTCAACTTTAATTTCCATTCACTTGTTGATTTGAGGAAATATCCGTTTTTAGTTATTATCCAACCCATCCAACATACTTTGCGCCATGAAACCCAGCCATCCATTTCTTCCCGCGCGCGCGCGGTCATCAACCCAGCCTCGATTTATAGACAGAGAATCTTAAAAAGGCGGGAAACGAGAGGGAAAATGCGTCGTCCTTCCAAAAAAAAGGATTGCCTTTATTGGCAGTTTATGGCAAAGGCAAAATGGATCAAAATACTGCATAGTCGCCAAAAACGCTGTTCTTATTACGTCAAACCTTCAGGCATGCGCAGTATTAAGAGCCAGACAGTGCAGAGTAAGGAGTTCTTACTCCGTTGAGACGTTCGTCACCGCATTATGCTTATACTCTGGATTACATCGTTGCCATTCCGCAAAAGACAAATTTCAGTCTATGACGTCATAATTTAAAGCAGTATAAAACAACTAAACTCAACTCTACAATGATGACGTCATAATTACAAGCAGCATAAAACAACTCAACTCTACACTCATGACGTCATAATTACCAGCAGCATAAAACAACTCAACTCTACACTCATGACGTCATTTCCGGAAGCAGGAGAAAACAACTCAACTCAACTTCCGGTATATGACGTCACTTCCGGCAGCAGGAGAAAACAACTCAACCCAACTTCCGGTATTTGACGTCACTTCTGGCAGCAGGATGGAAACAACTCAACTCCACTCGACAGCGGTGACGTCACTTCCGGCACCGCGGCACCGCTGATTTAGAACCGGCCTTTTCCTACTACTATCGCTACATATCGAATTTTCCACTTAAATTCTTAGCAGTAGCTAGACTTAAGAATAGGCAAGGCTACTGTATCCATACTTATTTGCTGCTTATTTGAAATATTTCTTGACAAAACAATTTTTTTTACTCAATAAACTCTTGAAGTTTCATTACATCTCATGATCTTGCAAATGCAAATTATTGAAGTAAATTTTTACAACATTCTCTCTGAATTTCGTAGAACTATTTGCATTATCCGCAGGTTCTATCTTCCATTTCTGAGCTCTTAGAAGTTTTGTCTTATTGATTATGGTCTTATTTGTGTTATGCATTAAAAAGGTCAAATAAAAATGTTCAGTATATTTTCTGGTTCGGTTAATGTAAGGAAAGGATTAATCACACTAAAAAAAACTACATGTGTTGAACAGTAGGTTGAAAAAAAGTTTTATTTTAAGAAACTATCCAATAATAGTAGGACATTTCAAATCTATTTTTTTATTTAATGTTATAAAATTAATGCGTAAACTTCTATCACACAGCATGGAAAGAATTTAAAGAAAAAAATTGTGCCTGAGAGAAACAACACATCAGATCTTATTTTATTTAACACTGAAGTTATAAGCTTAACTTTATTCATTTTCTTGTTAATATTCACGAAAACAAGTTCAATAAGTCGTGAGCATAAAAATTACGGGACATAAACACTATCGCCAAAAGAAAGAGAGAGGAGGAAATGTGGGAAACCGATGGAAGAAACATATTCGCCCAGCAACCGATTCTGGTAGAAAAATGGCTGCCACGCATGTGCATTGTGCCAAATTTGGTCCTTTGTCGACACTCTTATTATATAGGCACTCTAGTTGACACCGCCCTCAGATCTGTGTATGCAGGATGTTATCCCCTTTTTAAGTGACAACTGGCATCGATCACCATTTACGAGCTGTCAGCGTCTGACCTCTTAGAAGGTTCCTCCTTTTGTTCGACCGGTGATATCTCTCTCGCGCCAAATGATACGCTACACTATACTATGAAAGGAAAGCGTCAGTCGTAAATACTACTCAAGGTTCTATCGCTCACGTTAGGTAAGAGGGATCGGGACATGCAGATGGCCCTGCTTCCCTTAAACTTCTCAGCGTTTTTTTTTTTTTTTTTGATAGCCTTTTCCCGTGGGAAAATTTCCAGAACTTGCTGCTAATACACCGCTAGCAAAGTGAAGTATCCTTTTACAGTTGAAACGGTACGTTTTTGAATCCATTCTTGCGGTGGAACGTAGCGCGCATTTCGAAATTAAATTCGAGCAAACCCTGTTTTTTTAGAAAAAAAAAATATTTGTTTTTATTTGCACACCAAAATTTTTTTCTTCTTTTAATAGAATTTAAGAACTTAAAACCCCTGAAAAGGTGACAAAATGTTAAAAAACAAAAAGGTGACGTGTTAGGAGCCCTGCTCATAAGGGTGGAGCGAAAAACACGAATTTCGGTAATTGAAAACGCCTATGGTGGGAATAGTTGGGAACTACCATGCTTATTAATAATACAAAATATGAGCTAAATCAATTAATATCTTCTGGTGCCAAAATCACTTTGAAATTTCGAAATTCTGCAATCTTTTCACAAAACTAATAATAGCGCATTAAAAAAAATTGAATACATCTTATACAAAGCCATGGGTGGGTAAAATGAACTTCCCTGCTTGTAAAAATAAGTTTTACACCTAACATTATCCCGGAAATTAAAAATTTCCCCCTTTTCAAAGAGCACCATCACGTTTGTCTCCACTCTTCTCGCCACATTACTCGCCATTACTTTAATAGCAGTTATTTAGCAGTACATAATAAACTTACAGCTTGAGATGGCTAATCACGCAAAAAAAAAAAAAAAAAAATTGCTTTTGAATTCATTGAACTATTTACCAAAACATTCTGGCGGGTGAATTTCGTAGAACTATTTGCATTATCCGCAGGTTCTATCTTCCATTTCTGAGCTCTTAGAAGTTTTGTCTTATTGAACTGCAATCTACATGATTCGTGAAACTGATCTTTATGTTGTACCTGTGTTGCCTCGACCCCTCTTGCATCATCCAGACGTTCCAGAATTATTGTCCTTGTTAAACAACCTGGAATACTAAACCCCACAAGTAAATCAGAAATTGTCTTATAACCAGTTCCCTTTTCTTCACGCTTACTGCTATTACTTACTGCTATTACTCAAGTCTTCAGACCCGTCTTCTCGACAGATAGAACACTTGTTCCACTCTATTTCTTTGAACTGTCCAGATGTATCAGTATTGAATGGATTAATCAGCTTATGAACTATATCCATATTTTTATCTTATTTTTCTTCTTATCGTGTCACCTGTGAAAAAAGTTAATATGAAAATATTAATTAATATAATTAATAATTAATATGAAAATCTAATTATGACATGCACGCATGTTTATAGCATCAATTCATGCAAAATCACATAAAATACGCTATTAACATCACCAAATGACAATGAAAAAGGAGCACATAAAATATACTCAGAGGCCACCATTTTGAATGTCCACCATTTTGTTATAAATAGATTATATACATAAAATAAGGTATATATTATTAAAAATAGCTAAGTACATGCACAAAACACCATTTACTCGCCATTACTTTAATAGCAGTTATTTAACATCATCAAATAGCATTTAAAAGGAGCACACAAAAATGTTCCGAAGCCGCCATTTTGAATGTCCGCCATTACTGACATAGGCGAAATCTGAGATGGCCTCATATCCAAAATTAAATCTTCATATGTGTAGTATATGTTCCCAAAGTTGTATGCTTCTATCATTAAAGGCACAATTCTAACAATTTTTTGCACGTATCAGCCGTACTATAGGTGGATGCTCCTGCAAATGCCTTATCGATCTAGTCTATCGGGGAAAACTAAGTCCTTTGTTCAAATATATTCGCTTTCGTTTGTTGGTGCGTATTTTACTCTTTATTTTAAGATATTTTTGAATAGAATTTTGATCTTTTAAGTTTTGTTTAGGTTTGGTTTGTTAAGAAGACACGGTCAGTGGCGTAAGCAAGGTCAGATTGTACCTGGTGCGGAAATTTTTTTGTCACCCCCATTGAAATTATTAAAAGAAAAAATAAGATACAATTATAAATGTTATTTCCTGGTTAATTTACTTAGCATTGAGAAATAAGCACTTGAAAGACTTATTTTCCTAACTTTGTAGCCCGTTGTGTTGCTCTAGTACGACATTAACTAATAACTACCAATTATATCCTAACTTTGTTCTCTGCAAATTTTGAAATCACATCAAAATCAATTCCTTTCGCTAATTTGTTTTCAATTGACGAGATGGCTAATACAGAGAGCAGAGCTTGACTCATGGAGGACCTAAGATAACTTGATTAATTTTAGTTTTGAAAAACTCTTCTCACATGATGCTAATGGAACACATAACATTAACAAGATTCTTAAGACTAAAGTTAGATTTGACAAATAAGTAACGTCCTTCTAAAGCAAAACAACGAGATATTGACGACGGTCATGGATTAATCCCCTAATTCAGTGATGGACAACCTTTTATATACCATGCCCCAATTTTATTTCACATACGAGTTCAGATGCGCCTTATGTCACACACCTATTATACCTTCTTACGTTCATGATTGGGGTAGGATCTGCTTCACTTAAGGGGAACTAAATTATTTAATGTGCGCCAGTTCAAAAGACGCGTTTATTGGATCAGCAACATACACTAGCAAGAGATGATCTCTTGGACGTGAGGGCGATCGCAGTCATGGAGCCTGCTGAAGGTGCTACAGCTGCTGTCTCGTTTGGTGAAGATAACTCTGGACCACAGTTGATATGATGAGAGAGAGTAGGTCAGGTTGGAACTTAGAATCGTCTGTTCTCTTTACTTGCTAGAAGGAAATTTGGCATATTCTTAATATCTTTTTTATATAAGTATGTTTATAGACATAATTATCATTTTTAAATGATTCAATTATTGTACGTATTACAGCACATAAACGTTACTTACCATTAATAAGACTTTTGAGCCTGTTTCGATTTCGCTAGTCTTTTAATGTTTGGTGTTAAATTTGTTACTGAGAGCAGCAGAGAATTCTTCAAATTTGACTAAGGTCATTCGCGAAATCGTTTTGCTTTAAAAAATTTCATGGATGAAAAAGTTTGTTGGTGTATATGTGTCGCTCCCAAACAACCTTTTTTTTTTTTTTTTGAAATTTTCTTAGTTCTGGGGTATTTTAATGTTCACAGAAATTAATCAGGTCAAAAGCCATTAAGGTTTGACAAAATCCAAATCTGCTTATCAAATTTCACTTTCAAAAATGGATTTGCTTTTAAAAAATTGCACTGAACTGATGAGTAGGAAGGCTGAATGAATTGAACTGAGAGCACTCTGGTGTTGAAAGTATGAAGATGGATTCAGTTATGGCGCATACTTCAAAAGAATAAGTAGGCGAAAGGATGCAATGCGCCACTTGTTTTCTTCCAATTCGCCACAGGTTGGCCACCCCTGCCCTAAGGGAAATCCAAGGACAACACCACCTAATTTTAAACCACGGTCAGATGAAGAAAAGTTAGATTTGGTACAGAATTTGAAAGTTCATGTTCAACAATAAAATACAAATACAAATACAAATATTGACGACCAGCTACAGGCTCAAGCCCAACAAGGCTGGTCCTTTGTTTATGAATTCTCCAATTCCCACTGACTATCCAATTGTGTCTTAAATTCGTACACTTTCTTTGAATTAACTATATTTTCTGGCAACGCGTTCCAACTGTCTATTACCCTATTAAAGAAGTAGTTTTTCCTTAAATCCCGATTAAAATGTGTCTTATTCAATTTATACCCATGACCCCTTGTTCTGTTATCCCTATTGAAATTTAAGCCCTCTGTGTCCCCTTGTTTTACAAACTTGAAAAGCTGAATCAAATCCCCCCTCCTGCTTCTTCTTCCTTCAGTTCTTAAAGACCATTCCAGATAATCTTCTTTTGAAACTTTGGCAGCATGCAGATGTCTTCTTAGTCGTGGAATCTCTCTAAGGATTTCACCTTCAGAAAGTTCATCGTAGTTTACGACCAAGTTTTGTATTAACTATGGCAGTTCGTCTTCTGAAGTTGTAATCAGATTATTGGGCTCCAAAGCTGCAAACCGAGCTGTTATATTTTTCATGTCTTTACATCGAGTGTCTATTTCTTGATATAAACCTGTCAATGTACTCCAACATTGATCTTTTCAATTCTTTATTTAATGTCAGTGGTTCATCTTGAGCTTTTTCTCCGGCCATCATTTTCTTCTTTCTGATGATTCTTCTTTTCACTAAAGGAATGTCCATATCTTCATAAGTGTTTGTTGCAAACTACAGTGCTTTCACCACAATCTCATTTCTTTTGTCTTTCGAAAATATCTTCAGACTTCTCATTTTTAGAGTTGATACCCAGAGCCGGTCAGAGGTCCATGCGACAGCTACGGCCTCATCGGGCGTCAAGATGCGGGCTCCGGCCAGTGCCGTATGAAGGGCTTGGGAAGTCCCCACCAAGGGCGCCCGTAATAAAAAGGCACCGATTGGCGCCTCAGCAAAACCTCATTAAAAAACACTCTATGCAGAGGCGGCAGAATATAACAACATAATTAAATACTCCAGACGGAAAGGGGGGGGGGAGGGATTTTGAGTTTCAGTATTCCATGGATCACGATATTGAAAACTTTCATAATGAAATTCAATGTTTCAAAACTCAAGTCGTGGAACTCATTGAGGATGTGTAAATGCAAATATTGTCTTAAAGATGCATACCCTAATATAGAAATTGCCCTCAGGAATTTTTTGACCTTACCGGTTACAGTGCCGTCCTGCGAGCGGAGTTTCACAGTAAGTTGAAGTATTACAAACTACCTCCTGTCTAGCATGGGGCAAAAACCGTTTGACAAACCTTGCAATTTCATCCATTTTAGAAAAGGTGATAGAAAGTATGAAATTTTTTACGACATACTCACAAAATTTGTCTTGCCAAAAGCTAGAAAATTAAGTTGTAGGTTTAGTAATTTTCCATGTAGTTTATTTTATGAATTTTTTAAACTTATAAAGGAAGTAGTATATCCAGCTATGCTTTTTATTTTTAGCTCTAGTTTTGCCTGTATACATTTTGACTGGGGGTAGCACCAAGTCCTGAGTTATGGCAACCTTTTTATGTCCGCATGATCATATGACAGGGCTCCTAACACGTCACCTTTTTGACATTTTGTCACCTTTTCAGGGGTTTTAAGTTCTTAAATTATATTTGGAGAAAAAATTTTGGTGCGCAATTAAAAAAATTCATTTCCGCTAAAAAAAAAACAGGGTTCGCACGAATTCAATTTCAAAATGCGCGCTACGTTCCACCGCAAGAATGGATTAAAAAACGTACCGTTTCAATTTTAAAAGGATACTTCACGTTGCCCGCAGTGTATTAGCAGCAAGTTCTGGAAATTTTCCCGCAGGAAAAGGCTATCAGTAAAACGAAGCGGCGAAGTTTAAGGGAAGCAGGGCCATCTGCATGTCCGACCCCCTCGACAGGGTCGAACAAAAGGAGTAACCCTCTAGGAAGTCAGACGCTGACAGCTCGTATATGGTGATCGATGCCAGTGGTCACTTTAAAGGGGGGGGGGATAACATCCTCCATACACAGATCTGAGGGCGGTTTCAACAGACCCATTTTTTTTTCGGATTCTGGAATAAGACGAGAATGGAGAGGTCAAGAGACCGGACGGATCAAGCTGATATTAACTCAACGTTAACCCAGGAGAGGTAATGCGTTTAGTACCTTTGTCATCACATGTTACAGTTTCTATTGTGTGTCTGATTATGTCTAGAAGGTATAGATACGTCAGGGCAAACTCTGAAAGGACGGTGGAATCTTCAATATGTATGATAATTTGCACTTGAAGGTATCTTCGGCTCAGTTTTTAAAGGGATAGATCATCAACCTCTCACACATTCAAAGCTCCCCATCAAGAACCCCCGCATTCCTGTCTACGGAATGGAGGCTATTCACGCGCTGCTCACTTTGCGGCACAGAAATGAGGGCATGGAAATCTTAATGGACTGCAGCAGTTTCTTCAGGAGTTTGAGATCTGAAAGATTCCAAACCCCTCCGTAACCAGAGAATGCAAAAATTTCGACCGTCTCTGTATCCAGAGGGCTAAATATTGAAGGAGCATTGCGAACGTATTGAAAATCATTCTCTATTATCATCGAAGTTGATTATTACAAATTCTTAACCCTTCTTTGCATGATTTTTTCTTTATTGGTGAAATAAATCAAGGTGATATAATTCATGTTCAAAATTAAAGGAAAAATGGTTTAAAAAAATCTTAGTATATATTTATAGTATAAATTTAGCAAAAAACAATATGATGGTATCATGTGGTATTTTTTAAATTAAACGCAAACTTTTTCAGAAATTGCTCTAAAAATAACAGAAACACATGTTACAAACCTTTCTTTCACTCATTTTCACTTTTTTAGCAATAGAAACTCAAATATAATAAAACAATATTAAAAACGAAATCATACGTTTATTGCAACTTGTAACGTACACTTCCGGAATATCTTTTAAATGTATTTCTATGGTATTTCTTTTTCCTTATTCCACACACAAGAGATATTGTGTTACTTCCTGTGATTATTTTTACTTCTTAATACTCTTGGAAAGGATATCTTTTCTTTTGACATATTTATGTGAGCTTAAATGGTTTTCCCGGAAGTTCATTTTTTCTTTTATGTATAACGTTGGTGAAAAGATATTTTTTTGTAACGGCTTTTGGTAGTCGATTGGATGCTTCGTTGAAGTGTGGACTCAGTGCGGAGTTCGAATGGCATGTTTCAGCCGTTATGTGTAAAACATATGATGAGAGGTAGTTGTAACGGTGATGTCGCTACCATATTGTAAATAAATTTTTCTTTAATTCTTTAAAAAAAAAAGACTTTTTCTTGTATCACGACGTTACAGCTACCTATTAATGGTGGCATGCACTGTGATCGTTCCCATTAAATTGAAGTCTTGGACATCTCGTCCTGATTTGAGAATAAACTGTGGACATCTCGTCCTGTGTTCAGCGAAAATTTGCGTGCGTCCTGCAGCAACGAAGAAGGCCATCCGGTCTGAAGTTTTTGGACATCCCGTCCTCGTGAGTGGAATATTTGCGTGCGTCCTTCAGCAACGAAGAGGGCCATCCGGTCCGAAGTTTTTGGACATCCCGTCCTCTTGAGTGGAGTATTTGCGTGCGTCCGGCAACAAGGGGACCATCCGGTCCGAAGTTATTGGACATCCCGTCCTCGTGAGTGGAATATTTGCGTGCGTCCTTCAGCAACGAAGGAGGCCATCCGGTCCGAAGTTATTGGACATCCCGTCCTCGTGAGTGGAGTATTTGCGTGCGTCCGGCAACAAGGGGACCATCCGGTCCGAAGTTTTTGGACATCCTGTCCTCGTGAGCGGAGTATTTGCGTGCGTCCGGCAGCAACGAAGTGGGCCATCCGGTCCGAAGTTTTTGGACATCCCGTCCTCGTGAGTGGAGAATTTGCTTGCGTCCGGCAGCGGCGAAGTGGGCCATCCGGTCCGATGTTTTTGGATATCCCGTTCTGTTTCTGTGTATGAAACGTGTCCTGTTACTGCGTGTGTCCAGCAACGAAGCTTAGTCCGGTCAGTAGAATAGGGACATCCCGTCCTGTTCCTGTGTGTGAAACGCGTGTGTTCAGCAGCAAAAGGGCCATCCGGTCCGAACTTTTTGGGCATCCCGTCCTGTCATCGTCAGCAAAGTCCAGTTCGAACTTTGGATTCCTGCTCAAGGACTTCCTGTGTACCATCAAGCAACTGTTCCAGATAAGTGGTTTCGGTTTTAAGTCTAAAGTTTTATGCACTATTATATTTAATGTACAATTTTACTTCTGTTTTTGTGATAACTTCCATTTATCGTAACAGGTTTCGAAACAAAAAAATTTCATAATTGCAAATTTTGCTTTTATAATAGAAATTAGTATTGATTTGGAATTTATGTGAAATAGAAATTTAAGAGATTTTAGTTGTCGTAGATGATTATTTATCTTAATTAATAATTTAAATTTGTTTTGTATTTGAAATGGTATTTTGATTAAAATTTTCTTTAAATTAATTTTCTTTTAAAGGTCTTTTGGGTTACAAAATTGGTTTTTGTACATTTATTTTTTTTCTATTGTTTTATTGTCTTTGAGTTATATTTTGTGGCTTGGCTATAAGGTAAGTCAGAATTCTGGACAGTTTCGGTTTCGAAAAGTTTTCATTTTGTACCTTACGTTATATTTGAGTCCAAAGGGGGAAACTGTTTAGAATTTAATCATGACTTATTTAGTTAAGGGAAAGAAAGAGGACTTGATCAAATTGGTGGAGGAGATAGATTTAGAAATCACCGTAGAAAAATCCATAAAACAATTAGTGAATCTTATTACTTTAAGTGAGGGATATGATGAGGAATTCACCAAAGCACTTTTTGGTAGAATTATAGAAACTCGAAAGACAAATGAAGCCCTTGAAGAAAAGCGGAGAATTGAAGACCTTGAAGAAAAGCGGAGAATTGAAGCCCTTGAAGTGGAAGAAAAGCGGAGAATTGAAGACCTTGAAGAAAAGCAGAAAGAACGAGAGTATGAGTTGGAAAAATTGAGAATAGAAGCAACTAGACAAACCCAGCAAGGTGCAGTTGATCATTCTAGACCATCGAATCGAGACTTGACCAAGATCCTTCCGAAATACGACATGAAAGATGATATGAGTCTTTATTTAATCTTGTTCGAGCGACAGGCAACTTTGCTGTCGTTGGGAAAAGAAATGTGGGTATCTCATCTATTAAGTTTGATCCCCCAAGAGATTGCTCATATAATAGCCCGTGAACTAGCTGACCTAGCTACAAATTATGATCACATCAAAAATATTCTGTTAAAAAGATTCAAACTAACACCAGAAAGATTTCGACAGTTATTTAGTTCACACCATAAAGCAGTTGATCGGAACTGGAGGGATTTCTATCATGAATTGTCTACTTATTTCGATGGATGGATTGCAGGTTGTCAGGTCCTTACTTTTGAAAAACTGAGAGATTTGGTCATCACAGATCAGATGAAGAAAAAAACACCATCCGAATTTAAGGATATGTATCTCAGAGAATGGACAGAAATAAACTCCCCTACAGATTTGGTGGAACTGTTGGAGAAGTTTGAAGACGTTAGACGAACTGTGAAACGAAACCCTGTCTTTGCGAAAGACAAGTTCGAGGGTCGAGTTCAAAATAAGTTTGAAAAGACCGATAATCCACCAAGGAGAAGTGTTACCATGAATGGTAAAGGGGTTAAGATAGAACGAAGATTTTCCGAAAAAGACCCAAATCCGGAATTCGACCGCAGGAGACAGATGCGGTGTTTTCATTGCAATCAGCCTGGTCATGTCCGACCACATTGTCCAAAGTTGAAGAAACCTTCGGAAACTGTAAATTACATTTCGGACAAAGAACCTGAGAAGTACCTGGAACCGTATATCATGAAAGGAAAAATAAACGGTCAGGATATAAATCTACTAAGAGACACCGGAGCGACCATTGACATAGTGTGTCGGAAATTGGTGAATTCAGCTGACATGACGGGTGAACATGTTTGGGTACAGCAACCTTTGGACTCCAGCTCAACTTGTTTACCTCTTGCCGAAGTTTTGGTAGAGTGTGAATTGGGAAAAACACTCACTAAAGCTGCTGTGATTCCAGATGAACTAGACCGCGGACGATATCTTTTAGGGAATCGGACTGCTGCCTTGTTAAAAAGGGAAGATTGTCAATCTGTGGATCAAATAAATGCAGTACTGACAAGGCATCAGAAAAAAGTGAAAGAAAGGGAAGAATCTCAATCTTTAATTAAAGAATCCGAAAACCCTATCCCAGCCGAAGAATTCATTACATTGGAAAAAAATGAAACGGAAGCAGGGGAAGTAAGTGACGAGTTCACTCATGTGGCAGAAGATCAAGATATCACTGAATTGTTAAAAGTGGACACTGAGCAGCTAATCAAGGCTCAAGGTGAAGATGAAGAGATGAGCTCTCAAGTAAAACAAATCCAAAATGGAAACCCTCCTAAAGATTTTGAACTGGAGAAGGGCCGACTTTTGGTAAAGATCAAGAAGGACAAGAGTGGTATCAAAAGGAAGCTCATCGTCGTGCCCATAGAGTATCGAGAAAAGATACTGAAATTGTGTCATGAAGGCACGTCAGGTCATCTTGGGACCACCAAGACCAAAGACAGAATGACCAAGTACTTTTTCTGGAAAAACTGTTACAAAGAAGCAGAGGACTTCGTGAAGGCTTGCGATTCCTGCCAGAGAGCTGGAAAGGCAAGGGACAAGAAAAAAGCGCCCATGACTCTTGTTCCAGTGATTACTAAAGTTTTTTCCCGTATTAATATTGACGCTGTAGGACCTTAACCCGTGACGGACTCAGGCCAAAGATACCTGATTACGGCAATGTGTATGTCGTCGAAGTACCCAGATGCTGTGGCAGTACCAAACATAACATCTAGATCCGTAATTAATGCTCTCCTTCAAATTTTTAGTCGAATGGGTTTTCCTAAGGAGATTCAACACGACCAGGAAACCTCGTTTATGAGCGAACTCACATCGGAATTTTTTGAACGTTTCGGCATCAAGGTGGTACTTAGCTCTGTGTATCATCCCCAGAGCAATCCGGTAGAAAGGTTTCATCGTACCCTGAAACGGATTTTGAGAGTTTTGTGTACCGAAGAAGGACCAGATTGGGAGAAGCATGTCCATGCAGTCTTGTTCGCCTTAAGGACAGTTACTCATGAATCCACCGGATTCAGTCCAGCTGAATTGGTTCATGGAAAAAACTTGCGGACTCCCGTCACTCTTCTGTATGAAAACTGGTTACAGCCGGAAGAAAGAAATTCTTCAGTTGTTGAATATATCATCAATCTTCTCAGAAGATTGGGAAAATGTCGCAGCCTAGCCATTGATAATATGGAGGAAGCTGCCAAGAAAAGAAAAAAAATGGTACGACAAAAATACCGTGAAACGTGAATTCAATGTTGGAGATAAAGTACTGGTACTGGCACCCTCACCTGTAAATAAGTTAGCGGTTCAATGGCATGGTCCTGGGACCATTGAAAGCAAGATTTCGGAGACGAACTACTTTGTTGCCTTGCCCAACCGGAAAAATTCGTCACAAATATATCATGTAAATTTATTGAAGCTTTACTACCAGAGGCCGGAATTCATAAATCTGGTCACTACTTGTGAGGATGAAGAATCAGAGTTGGAAGAAGAATTCCCGCCCGTGGAAAACAATCCCAATATTTTTTATCTCGAGGAGATATTGAGAAATAGTGAAGTGAAAGGAAGACTGGATGACGACCAGATTGACCAGCTCAGTTGTATTATATGTAAATATTCCAATTGTTTCTCAAACGTGCCTGGCCTCACAGATCGTATCCAGTTTGATATCGAACTTTCTGAAATAAAGCCCATCTGTGCGAAGCCATATCGAATGTCGGTCCGACAATCTCAGATCTTGAAAGCCGAAATTGAAAAGATGCTCGAAATGAAAATTATTGAAGTGGGTGAGAGTGATTTCACTTCGCCTATGATTTTAGTTGAGGTACCAGGGAAAGACCCAAGGCCCTGCATTGACTATCGAAAGCTGAGTGAAATCACGAAAACTCAGTATTTTCCTATCCCTAACATCGAGGAAAGAGTGGAAGCCGTCTCCAATGCCAAATTCATCACTGTTCTGGATTTGTCAAAAGGTTACTGGCAAATTCCTATGACTAAAGGTGCTCAACGGTATGCCACTTTCGTGACAAGTTTCGGGTCGTTTCGACCATTAAGGATGCCGTTTGGACTGAAAAATGCTCCTTATTACTTCAGCAAAATGATGTCTGAGCTCTTGAGAGGGTATGACATGTTCGCAGTACCCTATCTGGATGACGTGGCCATATTCTCCTTGGATTGGAGTTCTCACCTTAAACATCTAAATTGTATCTTGGAGATAATAAGTAAAGCGGGCCTTCGTCTGAAAAGTAGCAAATGCAAATTTGCCCAAGAGAAAGTGATGTATTTGGGACATTATGTGGGACAGGGGGAGAGGTCCCCTAATGAGTTGAAAATTCAGGCTATCCAAAAATTTTCTATTCCAACCACCAAGACAGACATTCGAGCATTCCTTGGATTAGCCGGGTATTACCGCCAATACATCCCAAACTTTTCTGTTATTGTTGCTCCTTTGACCGAACTCCTGAAGGGAAAAGTCAAGAAGTCCGAAATTCAGTGGACCAATGAATGCCAACGGTCTTTTCAAGAACTGAAGAGGAGGCTAACTCAGAACCCTATTCTGTATGCTCCTAACTTTAATGCCCCGTTTTATGTTCAATGTGATGCCTCAGATTTAGGCATGGGTATAGTTTTATCCCAGAAGACAGAAAAGGGGGAGGAGCATCCTATTCTGTTCCTCAGCAAAAAGTTCTCAACAGCAGAGCGAAAATACGGAACTACAGAAAAAGAATGTGACGCTATTGTGTTTGCTGTCAAGAAGCTACGATGCTACCTGGATGGACCTACCAAGTTCTTTATCCAAACTGATCATAATCCTCTAGTATGGTTAAAAAAGAACTCTGGGGTAAATCCACGTCTCATGAGATGGGCTCTTGCATTGCAGCCCTGGAACTATGAGGTAATCCATCGTCAGGGCAGAAAACACCAGAATGCTGACAGCCTTAGCCGACTGTTCTGAGTTACCAAAATGTCCTTTGAGTTTATTTTTATTGTTTTTTTTAGGTAACTTGGCAGTTGTATATATGTTTGTAAATATTTGTATAAAATTTTGTATAATTTAGTTTTTTTTGAAAAGTTATGGGTAAAAAGTTATTCTAAGGGGGGAAGAGTTGTAACGTACACTTCCGGAATATCTTTTAAATGTATTTCTATAGTATTTCTTTTTCCTTATTCCAAGATATTGTGATATTTCCTGTGATTATTTTTACTTCTTGATACTCTTGGAAAGGATATCTTTTCTTTTGACATATTTATGTGAGCTTAAATGGTTTTCCCGGAAGTTCATTTTTTCTTTTATGTATAACGTTGGTGAAAAGATATTTTTTTGTAACGGTTTTTTTAGTCGATTGGATGCTTCGTTGAAGTGTGGACTGAGTGCGGTGTTCGAATGGCATGTTTCAGCCGTTATGTTTAAAACATATGATGAGAGGTAGCTGTAACGGTGATGTCGCTACCAAATTGTAAATAAATTTTCTTTAATTCTTTAAAAAAAAAAACTTTTTCTTGTATCACGACGTTACAAACTACTACAAACAGCGGAATGACAACTTCAAGCTCGTTTTACTGATAGTGACACTTGCTTATTTTTGACAGCTATGTTTTTTTTATGCAATGGACATTAAAAAGGTATCCAGACACGATCAACTTAAAGTGAACTTGTTGTTTTATATAATTGTTGGGCATTCAAAATGTTATGATGGAAATTTCCACCATTATGCAAAGAAGGGTTAAGGTTTTTTTAGTGAAAGTCAGTTTTTTTTAAAATTAATTACTCATTACTTTCTACCCGAAAAAAGGAACTAATTAACATTGGGACGTGTAATATTCACACAATACATAATGCTTTTCTTAAAGGTCTAAAAGAGTTAGGGAAATATGTGTCTGAACTAGTTTTTACTATTCACAGATTTTTTTTAATCCGTGGCCTAAGCTTTGGTCAACATACAAACAAATTCAAGAAGACTTGAAACTTCCCACTCACCATTTCATCAAGCATTGTTCAAACAGGTGGCTAAGCCTAAAGCCAACTGCTGAAAGGTTGCTTGAACATTGGATTGCAGTGCGAAAGTATTTCCTTGACAACATTCCAATAAACAAGCTAAACATGATACAAAGACCAGGCTACAAAAAAATTGTTACTTTCCTTAGAAGAGAAACTATGAAGGCTTAGGTGATATTTGTCGTATCAAGTGCAAGTATATTTAATTGTGTGACTGAATTTTTTCAGAAAAAAGAACCTCTAATACATAACCTTCATTCTCAACTTAAATTGTTGACAAAAACAATTTTGGGTAGGAACTACAAAGAGGAATTTATTCGAGATTTGAAAATGGATAAATTGGAAGATATATGTCCTCAGAAACTGTTGCCTCTGGCTGATATTGTGATTTTAGATAAAATTTCTAGAGCGCTTCGGAATGTGAAAGAGAAGGAAATAAATTTCTTTTTTTCTAAAGGCTCAGAAGCATTACATTGCCAGTGTTAAATATATTTTGAAGAAGTCCTTCTTCAGTTCATCTCTCCTTAAAAGTTTATCCTGTCTTGATCCTCTTGAGAGACTCAGTGGTGAGAGTATGCAACAAGTATTAGAAGTTGCAAGAGCAATTCCATGGGATGTCCAAACATACTACTGGATGAGTGGAAATTACTCCAAAAAGAATTTGAGTATGAAGGATCTAAAATTAAGCCTATTGATGTTTACTGGAACCAGTTCTTCAGACTGCGAGACATTAGTGGTGTGGATCCTAAATACCCAGGTGTGTCAAAGCTAGTGAAGGCTGCTCTGTCACTTTCTCATGGTAGTGCTGACATTGAACGTGGTTTCTCAGCCTCAGGAAGAGCTACGACAGGAGACAGAGCATCAATGTCAGATCGCACTCAATGCAATGATGACAGTTAAAATTAGCCTTGCCAAATTTTGACAATCAACCTTATTTTGTGCCAATCACATCAAATCTAATGGATATGGGAAGGGCTGTATATAAAGACTACAATGCCTATTTAGAAGATATGAAACGTAAGGCACAAGAAAAAATAGAGGAATAAAAAAAAAAGATAAACTGGAAGCAGAGAAAAAAAAATTTAAAGCAGCTGGCAAAGAAAAGAAAGGTGATAGAAGAAGAAGAACGAAAACTTAAAATTATGCGTAAGGAAAAGGATGAGGCGTTGGACAATGCTTCAAAATTATTAAAGGAAGCCAATGATAGGCTCAAGAAGGCAATAAAAAATAAAAATTTTAAGGAAACAGCACTTGCTCAGGCAATGATTGAAGGAACGACAAAAGTTTCAGATGATGCTGGTGAGCAAAGACAGACTTTAAAAAATTAACATTCTTCTATTGAGAAGAAAAAGACAAAATTAATTTCAGACTTTTTCAACAACAAAAAATGAGACGCAATCTTAAAAAAAAAGGAAGAAATTCTTCATGCTGTGTCAAAAATAAACAAATTAAAAAATCCCGATTACGATTTTTTTTATTTTTATGTCAATATTTTAAAATGATGTACTTAGTAAAAGAAGAAAATAAAAATATCCTTCCAAAGAAAGAAAAAGAAAAGATAGGGATGGCTGGGGAGGATCTTTTAATTTTCTATCTTTTTACTTGAATATACACTCATTGCCATAAAAATTTGCACACCAAGAAATAATTGTGGGATTGTAACTAAACTTGGCATGAAGGTACATGTCGGCCGGAAATGCAAATGATTAGAAATGCAGCGTGATTGTGTAAGGCCACCAGAGGGAGTTGAACTTCGTTTTCCTTGGAGTATAAAACAGGTAAGCAGAGCTTGTTTGAGTGTACTTAATCTTTTGCAAAGGAAACACTGAGGTAGACATGCCGTTACGCCTCCATCGAAGACAATATGAGCAACGGTCAGAGTTCAAGAGGGGAAGAATCATCGGGATTATGGAAGCTGGGTGGTCCGCTCGGCGAGTAGCTCGTCAAGTAGGCCGTTCTGATTTTACTGTGAGGAGGTGTTGGGACCAGTGGACAGAAGAGACGTCATTTACACGGCGACCAGAATCAGGACGCCCTCGACAGACCAGTCGTCGAGAAGACCGTCACATCCTACAAAACGCACGCGTAGAGCCAACTGCCTCATTGGCCGCAGCACCTTCACTACGGGCCCCTGTGTCTCCCCGAACCATCGCAAGTCGCCTGGCTGAAGGACATCTGGTATCGCAGCGCCCATAACATGTGCTGCCAATGACATCCACCCACCAACGCCTCCGTTTGGAGTGGTGTCGAGCACGACGGGATTGGACTGCAACGGAATGGAACCAGGTCGTCTTCAGCGACGAATCTAGATTCAATTTGAGCAGTGATGACAATCGTGTTCGCGTGTGGAGGCCCCGTGTTGAACGCCTCAATTCTGCCTTCGCTTTACAGTGACACACCGCTCCCACAGCTTGTGTGATGGTATGGGGTGTCATTGCTTACGATACACACGGCCACCCCTTATATTGATCCATGGCACAATAACAGCCCAGCGGTACGTCCATGACATCCTTCAGCCACATGTGATGCCACTCATGGTAGGTCCCCCAGGAGCCATTTTTCAACAAGACAATGCTCGGCCACACACAGCAAGGATGTCTCAAGACTGCCTCCGCCACATTACCACACTTCCCTGGCCTGCTCGATAACCAGATTTGTCAGCAATCGAGCATATCTGGGATCATTTGGGACGGCAAGTTGGACACCCTACGAGTTTGGTCGAACTAGAGGCACGTTTACAGCAACTATGCAACGACATGTCTCAGGACATCATACGGAACTTGTATGCCTCAATGCCCGCTAGTATTGCATCGTGCATTCGCGCTAGAGGGAGTCCAACAGAGTACTAAAACTTCCGTTCATTTTATATTTTTTTTCCTGCAATAAATGATCCTTTTTCTTTGATTTTCTAATCACTTACTTATATCAAAGTAGTACTTACATGTGTAAAATTTCGTTTCATTTTGACTGCTTTTTCTTGGTGCGCAAATTTTTATGGCAATGAGTGTATTTAGCATTATTGTTATTTGTCACTTTTTTTTTTTTGCTCGATTTGTCACCTTTTGTCACTTTTTTCAGCATGATTAGTCACTTTTTGTCACCTTTTTGGTTCTATTAGTCACTTTTGTCACCTTTTTAGATCTTTAACCTGTTAGGAGCCCTGATATGACCAAAATCAGTAGTCACGTGACTCCTTTTCTCTTCGCGCATATTGTTTGCGCATTCCTTCTTCCCTAGCAAGTAGCAAATGCATTGAATACTCAAGTTAAAATGGGTCTACAGTGCTGCGTATATGGATAGAATTCCAAATTTATTAAAGGTGGAAACATTACATTTCACAGGTGACCGAAAAACATTTCTTTCACATTTGTATTTTTCAATACTTTCTACAGGGTGTCCTAAAACTTCAAGTACTCAAACTTTAAAAATAATTATTGCCCTTGTTTTTTTTAATTATTGAATTTTATCGTCTGCCTATATTTTTATCGACGCTTCAATTTTTATCGTTTGATTTTCTTCACATTCAAGTTGTGCAATAAAAAAGTTCCACGTCATTTTGTTCTTCATTGCAAAATGAATTTATCACGCATTCAGAGAATTTCGCTGTTTGAGGCTTATTCATCAACGCCATCTTAAATTTGGCGATTTTGTTTGAAAAGTCGCCAAGGGGGACCGTACAGTCAACGATAACCAAATGTAAGTTCATATTTTTTTCCTACGTTATGTTAAAAGTGCTTTTCACCATTAGCATAAAAATAATTGTTTTAAAATTTGTTGATTTTGTATAATAAATTCACGAATTGTCAGTACAGGAACTTTTAGGACAAGTGTAGATGATAAAAATGGATATTCTAACTTTGGAATTAATAAATACAACCTGCGGACATTTCCCGTTCTATGAAAAGATTTCATACTTTTGCAATCAGTATGTATCTAAAATAATGTTTGAAACAAAATAAAGGGTGGAGTGTGTTTATAATTGTAAATTGAAATTCATGCTGTCTTAAAATATTAAAAATAGTTAACCGAACTGTAAAAACTTGTGCGAAATCGTTTTCTGTCTTGGCGATTATGTTTTGGAAACAAAGAGTACTATATTCTTTCGTGTCTCACGATAAAAATGTTATGAATTTGGTAACATAAATTATTTGTCATGCTGAGAAAAATTATTTTGTATCCATCCATCTGTGCAAACTGTAATTGCATGAGAATAATATTTAAAATTAAAGATAACGTTTGAAACTTAAAGATGAAGAAAGAAGAAAATCGTTTTAAATAATTAATCCAAGAATTTTGTTTCTGTCTTTCAATTCATTTAAAATGTGATGAATGTGACAATAAATTTCATTCGTTTACTGTTTCTTATTTATCTTTTGTATTTATTAAATATTGATTTCACACATAATAAGTAATAAAAATTCAATATAAAAATCTTTACCAAACTTTTGTACATGCTTAAAAGCATAAAAATTGTCAAGAGTTATTTACGTCATCCCTTTGATTAATTCAAATTCATATATGGACACACAGTTGCAACTTAATTAGATTTTGAACCAGAAATCTAAAATTGCAAAATAGCTAACATCAAGGGTATGGTTTAAAATAATTTCCTTCAATCTTAAAAATTATATATATAACTTTTCTTGTTAATATTTTTATGCGTCACTCCTTGAATACATTTGTGTTTATGGAAACGTAAGCAATTAATAATCCATAATATCAATGAAAGCTTTAGTGGTAACCCAGACGTCATTTGAACAGGGAATCTTCTAATCTGTTTTCAGTATTTTTATTTTATGCATCAGTAAAATATTTATTCTTGCGTTATTTCCAAACATGGGCATTTATTTTTCAATTTTTCCAACTCATGCTAACCTCATTACATTAAAATAAGTTTAAATAATTTACTGAATTGAAATCTTTAAGATAATTTCTTCACACCTAATACAGTTTTTGAAGAAATATATATAAAATATTGTATTAATTAAAGAATGTCGGGTTTAGAACAACTATCTTATAAAAAAATTTAAATATGAACTCATGACCTGAGAGCAATCTATTGACTACAATTTATTTATCTCAAGCGTACTGTTTTGTTTGTATATGTGCTGGTTAACCTTAATCCCAATGAGAACTTCAAGAAGCTCAAATAACTAAAAACATTAAAAAGTAATATGAATTCAAAAAGTATTCAGCAGTGTAATTGTAAATATTCATTTGCATTGACCAACAATGGTAAAATGTAACTCAAATTCAAGGAGCATTCAGCATTATGCATATTCAATACTATGCACATTAATTGAAGTTATTTTCAAACCTGGGTATTTATTTTTCAATTAATTCCAACTCATGCTAACCTCAATAAATTTTTCCAAAATGTTGAAATATTTTCTGAAATTAAATCCGATAATTTCTCCACACCTAATACAGTTGAAGAACTATGTATAAAATATGTAATTAATCTATTGACTACAGTTTATTTATCTTAAGTGTACTGGTTAACTTTAATAATAATGAAAACTTAATTCTATAATAAAACTAAAAACATTAAAAAGTGATACAAATTCAAAAAATATTCAGAAGTGAAAAAATAAATATTCATTTGCATTGCCCAAAAATGTTAAAATGTAATTCAGATTTCAGAAATACTTAGTATTATGCTCATTGAATCGCTAACTTTTTATAAGAAAATGTCGCCAAGAAAGGCGATAAAAGGCCAAATCAAGCAACCAGGCTGAATTTTCGTGGAGCAGTCACGTGACTTCTAACAACATGTTGCGGACGCTTTGCGAAGCTCTTCTCAATAGCGATGCTCAGTCTTTTTATACTAGAAGTCTATGGTCCTACCTTTGCCAAGAACGCAAGAACCCTATATATGGCAATGGCGCACGCCACAAACAATAAAAAGCTGATTATTTTTAGGGGGCCATTCATAAATATCGATATTAATTTTTCGTGATTTTTAAGGCTCCCCCCGTCGAAAAAAATACATATATTGAACGATATCAAGCACCCAAATTTTCCCTCCCCTCATTTGATAGCAATATCTCTCATATACCCCAACGAAATTTCACACTAAAAATCTTAAAAAAACCAATTTCTATTTTCTTTTAAATATAAATTTTAAAGTGTGACATCCAAAAAATACGGCGAATCATCATCTCGCATCTGCAATAAATTTCTCTCGGACCGGCCCTGTTGACATCCCTAGTACAAACTGAAGAGAACCCCTAGAACTTCATTTGTCCATACGCTCTCCACTATGCACTGTCGAATTCAACCAAGTTTCGTTGCGTTTGTTGACAGAACTTATGTTTTAATAAACATTATGTTGACTTATTGAAGTTAATTGTCAGAAGAAGTTATTAAACTCGTTTTAAGTATAATATATATTTTTTAAAGTGTCGTGAGCCACTCCTATTTTTTAATTATAAAACAAAACAAAATTTTGTCATTTTGTCACCCCCGTCTTTGATGACACCAGGGGCGGCCCGCACCCACTGCACTCCCCTTCCTACGACACTGGACAAGGTTCTGTGTCGAAATGTCGCATAAGTGAAAGTAAGTAAGAAATGTCGAATAAGTCGAAATGCCTCGGACACGATCAGTAGATGTATGTCCCGTGTTTGGAATGGCTCTAAACTGGTACAGTGTCTCACGACACTAGGCACGGGAGTGTGTGTTGGTGTTAGTTAGTTAGTTAGTTTGGAATGGCTGAAAAAATGAAGCCTGACATGCTTCCAACATATGCAGATGTTATGAAATATATTATCTTTACATACAGAAAGATTATATAATATTATTTTAATTAAAGAGCGTAAAGGATTATGGGAAAAAAGTTCGATTCCAAGAAGCAGAGAGACAAAACGTTCAGCTCAAAGATTGTAAAGGAAAAAAAAATCCAAAATACTCTCTCCCTCTATTACGGGGGCATCTTTGAGTTCTAATTTGCTTAAGAATTCTAATGACACGATAAACACAATCATTGATAATAATTCTCCTTCAACTTCACAAATGAGAACTAAACTTCCAAATGTTGTTCAGGCTTGTGACAGAACTGGTGTTTCCAATAGATCGGCAGCAATTCTAATAAATGCTGCTTTGAAAAATATGGGAAAATTTTCCAAGGATAATTCTTCAAATAAAGTTGATCGTAGTAAAATTAGAAGAGAAAGGACAAAGACCAGCAGCTACCTGAAAAGGAAAAATGAGGAAACAACCTCTTTATCAACATGGGATATATTTTGATGGGTGAAAGGATGAAACTTTAGTTATGATTAAAGAAAGAGAAAGGATTGTGTTAAAAATATGTAAGTGGTTGGTTGTGATGGTACAGTGGTAAATACAGGCTTCAAAAATGGAGTCATTCGACAAATCGAGCTCTTTTTAGGACGTCCTGTGCATTGGTTTATTTGTTTGTTACATACAAATGAGCTACCTTTACGTAATTTGTTGCGACATTTAGACGGGTAAACCACTGGACCAAAAAGACACAGCTGAGAAATTGGAAAAATGTTAGAATCTTGTGAAACATTGCCTTTAACAAACGTTGAAAAGATAGAAGTAACTTTGCCAGATATTGTCCTAGAGGACCTTAGCACAGATCAACGATACCTTTACGAAATGTGCATAGGGATATCAAATAAATATATTCCATTAAGCCTGTCACAAAAAGATCCAAGAAAATTGAATCCTTCCAGATTGTTGACGACGACAAATAGAATTTTAAGGTTATATGTTTCAACAGAAGATCCATAACTTGAAAATAATAACAAAGTATGATGTGAAGATATACTCATATGAGTGGTTTAAAATTAAAAGTCGGTCATCATGTCGGTTTGGGAGTTTTCATTTTTACAGTATTATAAATAAATCGAGATTTTTGCCTGAGCATTTAAAAATTGTAATAGATCTAACTTTGCAAAGAAATGCTTATTATGAAAATAGGATTTTGGCACTGTTAGCTGATGATTGAAAACACGTTAGAGAATTGGGCCATAGAAGAATTTTAAAA
Source organism: Metellina segmentata (assembly GCA_947359465.1). Lineage (NCBI taxonomy): Eukaryota > Metazoa > Arthropoda > Arachnida > Araneae > Tetragnathidae > Metellina > Metellina segmentata. Next base: position 70,810,004 of record OX375880.1, on the reverse strand, counting down.
TTAAGACAAAAAAAGAGTTTAAACGAATATTCGAGAGTTAAAAATTCCCAAGTTAAACTTCGAAGCAGACGATTAAATAAATGTAATTTGTATGGCAATCAGATTCCATTACAGATCCACCACTTACAGTATCTCTTTCTGATGATCAACTCAAGTCTATGATTCTAGACGTTCCAGCCAATAGTAACATGTTTAACTTTCCGTCCCATTCACAAGCAGTAGAACGCTGCGTTAAATTAGTAACTGAAGCATAAAGTGCAGTATGTGGTACAGAGGCACGAGATAGATTTATTCGGTCAAGAATTCCTTCTAGACTAGCTTTACCCAGATTTGAAAACAAAAGCCAATGTCAACCACTTTTAAGCACTTCTATCCCAATAGCTTCAATTTAATTTTTTTAGGATAAGCGAGTAACTTAAATTGAAACCTTTAGGGGTGGAACTCGATATGCAACCACCTCCTCGTGGTACGTTCTATGTTGTTTTCATAACGAAAACAGCGAAGAGCTGCTACGACCACGCGTTTAGACGGGAGAGACGCCGTGTTAACGCGTGAAAGCAGTGATGAGTCTATTGAGAAGAGTGGAGACAAACGTGATGGTGCTCTTTAAAAAGGGGGAAATTTTTAATTTCTGGGATAATGTTAGGTGTAAAACTTTTTTTTACAAGCAGGGAAGTTCATTTTACCCACCCATGGCTTTGTATAAGATGTATTAAATTTTTTTTAATGCGCTATTATTATTTTTGTGAAAAAATTGCAGAATTTCGAAATTTCAAAGTGATTTTGGCACCTAAAGATATTAATTGATTTAGCTCATATTTTGTATTATTAATAAGCATGGTAGTTCCCAACTATTCCCACCATAGGCGTTTTCAATTACCGAAATTCGTGTTTTTCGCTCCACCCTAATGAGCAGGGCTCCTAGCACGTCACCTTTTTGTTTTTTGACATTTTGTCACATTTTCAGGGGTTTTAAGTTCTTAAATTGTATTTGAAGAAAAAAAAATTTTGGTGTGCAATTAAAAAAATATATTATTTTTTTCTAAAAAAACAGGGTTTGCTCGAATTCAATTTCGAAATGCGCGCTACGTTCCACCGCAAGAATGGATTCAAAAACGTACCGTTTCAACTGTAAAAGGATACTTCACTTTGCTCGCGGTGTATTAGCAGCAAGTTCTGGAAATTTTCCCACGGGAAAAGGCTATCAATAAAACAACGCTGAGAAGTTTAAGGGAAGCAGGGCCATCTGCATGTCCCGATCCCTCTTACCTAACTTGAGCGATAGAACCTTGAGTGGTATTTACGACTGACGCTTTCCTTTCATAGTATTGTGTAGCGTATCATTTGGCGCGAGAGATATCACCGGTCGAACAAAAGGAGGAACCTTCTAAGAGGTCAAACGCTGACAGCTCGTAAATGGTGATCGATGCCAGTTGTCACTTAAAAAGGGGATAACATCCTGCATACACAGATCTGAGGGCGGTGTCAACTAGAGTGCCTATATAATAAGAGTGGTGACAAAGGACCAAATTTGGCACAATGCACATGCGTGGCAGCCATTTTTCTACCAGAATCGGTTGCTGGGCGAATATGTTTCTTCCATCGGTTTCCCACATTTCCTCCTCTCTCTTTCTTTTGGCGATAGTGTTTATGTCCCGTAATTTTTATGCTCACGACTTATTGAACTTGTTTTCGTGAATATTAACAAGAAAATGAATAAAGTTAAGCTTATAACTTCAGTGTTAAATAAAATAAGATCTCATGTGTTGTTTCTCTCAGGCACAATTTTTTTCTTTAAATTCTTTCCATGCTGTGTGATAGAAGTTTACGCATTAATTTTATAACATTAAATAAAAAAATAGATTTGAAATGTCCTACTATTAATGGATAGTTTCTTAAAATAAAACTTTCTTTCAACCAACTGTTCAACACATGTAGTTTTTTTTAGTGTGATTAATCCTTTCCTTACATTAACCGAACCAGAAAAGATACTGAACATTTTTATTTGACCTTTTTAATGCATAACACAAAATTTTAACCCACTTAAATTTAATTTTAAGTTTTATCCATTTATACAAGTCAAAAGACATGTAATTTCAAAAATAATCAATACCATCAGTACACATTTGATAAAAAATCTACCACATTTTCATATGAAAAATAGAATTAACATTGAAACTAAATTATGAGCAAATATTGGCCTAAACATACAAGAATAATCTCAAGATAAAAAATAGTTAACAGATTTGTACGCATTTATAACCAAATTCACAGATAAATGTTGATGTGGTGGTTTTGTTCCGAGATCTAGCAGCAAAATAAAGATGAAAGTTTGCATCAAAAATAACACTTTTATATAAACATTTCTTTTATTCTTTTTATATAAAGCATTGCTACAATTTACTCTCTGCTTTTCTGATGATTCAATTCGGCTTAAGTTACTGAAAACCTATAATAAGGAAACAGCTAAAAAAAAAACGCATTATTTAAAGTTTAAAACTTGCTAACTGCCTTTGGCGCGATGTTTACATCGCCAAAGTAGCGGGAAACAGCATGTTGTTCAAAAAAAGCTATTTACTTAAAAAGTCTTCAAATTTACACTGACAAAACACTAAAATAATTATAAATAAACATTCTAGAACACGAAATGGAACACGAATAAGCTATATTTTCTTTTTAATTTAATATACACACGTTTTTCTCGAACACACAAAAAGTTCCCATGCTACGGGAGCTTGGAAAAGACCGCCTCGGGCGGTAGAAAAGGTCTCTAAGCCAATCAGAAAGTGTTTCCCGTATGTCGCCACTCTTATTATACAGGGTGGTCCCGAATTCATGGTACAAACTTTAATGGTAGGTACAGGACATTGTAACAATGATTTATTGTATAGGAATGTATAGTCGCAAGTGACGCGGTGAGGCGAAAACAGGGGAAATAACGGCCGAAAGGAAAAACAAAGATTTTATTGAAAGCGTTGTTGACAAGTGTCATGTTTACAGTAATTGTTCAAAATTGCGTCCACCAGTATCGATACATGCTTGACAGCGTCGGTGGAGCGATTGGCGTACACGTTCAAAGATGCCTGGTATTTCACGCACACCTGCAGCAGCTACAGATAAGCGAGCGACGAGATCCTCATCTGGGTCAACTGGAGTCTCATAAACAAGATGCTTTAGATGTCCCCATAAAAAGTAATCGAGGCTCGATAAATCGGGAGATCGGGGTGGCCAAGGGACTGGTCCACCACGCCCAATCCATCGAGTACCAAACGTGGCATTCAGGTAATTCCGTACATCAATGCTGAAGTGTGCTGGCGCCCCATCGTGCTGAAACCACATGCGGTTACGAATGGCGATCGGAACATCATGCAGCAGTTGTGGTAACACTTCTTTCAGAAAAATAAGATAGCTTCCGCCAGTGAGCCGCGTGGGTAGTAAGTATGGGCCAATCAAAAAGTCGTTCACAATACCAGCCCACACATTAATACTGAAACGTTGTTGAAACGCATGTCGACGCGTTGCATGTGGATTATCGGTTGCCCACACATGGGAATTGTGCGCATTAAAGACACCCTCGCGTGAAAATGTCGCTTCATCTGTAAATAGCACATAATCTACGAAATCCGGCTGCAACGCACATTGCTGCATCACCCACAGGCAGAAGTTCACGCGGCGAGGATAATCTGCCGGATTCAATGCTTGTACTTTCTGAAAATGGAAGGGGTGTAAGCGATTTTCGTTTAACACTCTGCATACAGTCTGATGACTCACACCTACGTCACGCGCAACAGTTCTTGTGCTTGACTCGGGTCTATCAGCCACAATGTTCAAGATGCTTTCTTCCAGCCTTGGAGTGCGTACAGCTCTTACTCGACCAGCGCCATGTCTGTTGACGTCGAACGCACCTGTTTCACAAAGTTGACGATGTAACCGTTGAAAAATTCTATGATCCGGCATTCGTCGATCAGGATACTCCGCGCGATACATTCGTAACGCAGCTCTGCCGTTACCATTTGCACGGCCGTACATGTAATGCATGTCTGCTTTTTCTGCATACGTAAAGTCACCCATCGTCTACGGCAGCACAATTGTGAATGGCGCTTTTCCCTACTGCGATGCATCATGTTCAACAGCGGCTAGACATCTACTGCCCTCTACCGGCAATGATACCAACCGATCACTCCATTTCTCTTTCCTTTTATTTCCCCTGTTTACGCCTCACCGCGTCACTTGCGACTATACATTCCTATACAATAAATCATTGTTACAATGTCCTGTACCTACCATTAAAGTTTGTACCATGAATTCGGGACCATCCTGTATAGGCACTCTAGTCTCAACAGACCCGTTTTATTTTCGGATTCTGGAATAAGACGAGAATGTAGAGGTCAAGAGAACGGACGGATCAAGCTGATATTGACTCAACGTTAACCCAGGTAATGCGTTTAGTACCATTGTCATTACATGTTGCAGTTTCTATTGCTTGTCTGATTATGTCTAGAAGATATATATACGTCGCGGGTAAACTCTGAAAGGACGGCAGAATCTTCAATATGTATGATAATTTACACTTGAAGGTATTCGGCAAAGTTTTTAAAAGGATAGATCATCAACCTCTCACCTTCTAAGAGCTTGAAGCTGTCCATCGAGAACCCCGACATTCCTGTCCAAATCTACGGAATGGGGGCTAATAGTACGGCTGACACGTGCAAAAAATTGTTAGAATTGTGCCTTTAATGGTAGAAGCATACAACTTTGGGAACATATACTACACATATGAAGATTTAATTTTGGATATGAGGCCATCTCAGATTTCGCCTATGTCAGTAATGGCGGACATTCAAAATGGCGGCTTCGGAACATTTTTGTGTGCTCCTTTTAAATGCTATTTGATGATGTTAAATAACTGCTATTAAAGTAATGGCGAGTAATTGGTGTTTTGTGCATGTACTTAGCTATTTTTAATAATATATACCTCATTTTATGTATATAATCTATTTATAACAAAATGGCGGACATTTAAAATGGTGGTCTCTGAGTATATTTTATGTGCTCCTTTTTCATTGTCATTTGGTGATGTTAATAGCGTATTATATGTGATTTTGCATGAATTGATGCTATAAACATGCGTGCATGTCATAATTAAATTTTCATATTAACTTTTTTCACAGGTGACACGATAAGAAGAAAAATAAGATAAAAATATGGATATAGTTCATAAGCTGATTAATCCATTCAATACTGATACATCTGGACAGTTCAAAGAAATAGAGTGCAACAAGTGTTCTATCTGTCCAGAAGACGGGTCTGAAGTTCTTCGGTGTCCAGCAGACAGTAAGTAATAGCAGTAAGCGTGAAGAAAAGGGAACTGATTATAAGACAATTTTTGATTTACTTGTGGGGTTTTAGTATCCCAGGTTGTTTAACAAGGACAATAATTCTGGAACGTCTGGATGATGCAGTTCAATAAGACAAAACTTCAAAGAGCTCAGAAATGGAAGATAGAACCTGCGGATAATGCAAATAGTTCTACGAAATTCACCCGCCAGAATGTTTTGGTAAATAGTTCAATGAATTCAAAAGCAAATTTTTTTGCGCGATTAGCCTGCTCAAGCTGTAAGTTCATTATGTACTGCATCTACATTCGGCCTGTATGTGTTTCTCACTGTGCCCTTAAACTGAAGGACCGGCCTTTGCTTGCGAAACTGAGTGCCGGTGATGCTATTGCATTAAACTTGGCAGGCACAGGGTAACACTTGTGTAGCTCTCAGGAAGAAATTTAGTTGCTTTCTCTTCCTAAATACTTCAAGTTTTATTTCGATAGGTTCCTCTAAAATTACCATCTGGATGTTGAAATAGGGATATTCCTGTACCATGGAAAGAATCATGAGCTGTAGTACAACTTGGATTGTGGTCAATATTATCAACCGTAGTAGTTGTGAAAAGCCCTCTTTTTAACTGAAGAGGAACGACAGCTTTTTCCATGTGATACAGATGACATATTTCATTTCCAAGTTCTGATGAAAAGTCTAGCACTCGGTCTTATGATATGCTAAATCCGAGCTCGTAAAGATCTTCAACAAGTTCACGCTTGTGAGTTCTTTTTATGAATTAAAATACCTAAGTATATAGGCAAATGTGTTCTCGATTGTGCTTGGAGACTGTTCCATAATGGCACTCCCGACGTCTCACCAAACTGTTATACATTAGTAACTGTGTAACAGTAAGGATAGGTTCGGGTTAAAAAATTTGACTGTGCTTTACAACTAACAGAGATGCTGTTACGGAATCTTCCTGACAGGTTTCTCCAAATCCATTGAAGAGGTTTTTCATTTTAAAAATGTCTCTTCTAACTATATTTGCTGCTTTGACAAGATGAATAGCGTCACTATAGTATCTGCATCGTATTCACAAGCTTTCTTCAGAGCTAATCCAACATCATTATTAAATAATAACATCACATCTCGACCTTGCTTATGTGCTTCCATGTCAGGAAAATATGTAAGTACTCTGTTTTTTAGTTTTGTCGAATGTATGCGCCCTGAAAGATCACTACCTTGTTGTTTCATCCTCATGCTGTACAGTTTGCATAGATAAACAACTTTAAATATGGGTGCGATTTCATTGTCTCTATGAGCATCTTCGATGTATGATACAAGTTCGGCAAATGCAATACCATGGTTAGTTTGTTCTATTTCAGTTTCTTGTATGTTCTTTGGTCTCTTGCTCTGTTATATAATGATACGAGGCATCGAACATAATATAAGGCATTTAATGCAATAAGATCACCAACACTCAGTTTCGCAAGCGAATGCCTGTCCTCCAGTTTAAGGGTACAGTGAGGAACACATCCAGGCCAAATGTAGATGCAGTACATAATAAACTTACAGCTTGAGCAGGCTAATCAAGCAAAAAAAAAAAAAATTGCTTTTGAATTCATTGAACTATTTACCAAAACATTCTGGCGGGTGAATTTCGTAGAACTATTTGCATTATCCGCAGGTTCTATCTTCCATTTCTGAGCTCTTTGAAGTTTTGTCTTATTGAACTGCAATCTACATGATTCGTGAAACTGATCTTTATGTTGTACCTGTGTTGCCTCGACCCCTCTTGCATCATCCAGACGTTCCAGAATTATTGTCTTTGTTAAACAACCTGGAATACTAAACCCCTCAAGTAAATCAGAAATTGTCTTTAATCAGTTCCCTTTTCTTCACGCTTACTGCTATTACTTACTGTCTGCTGGACACCGAAGAACTTCAGACCCGTCTTCTCGACAGATAGAACACTTGTTCCACTCTATTTCTTTGAACTGCCCAGATGTATCAGTATTGAATGGATTAATCAGCTTATGAACTATATCCATATTTTTATCTTATTTTTCTTCTTATCGTGTCACCTGTGAAAAAAGTTAATATGAAAATATTAATTAATATAATTAATAATTAATATAAAAATCTAATTATGACATGCACGCATGTTTATAGCATCAATTCATGCAAAATCACATAAAATACGCTATTAACATCACCAAACGACAATGAAAAAGGAGCACATAAAATATACTCAGAGGCCACCATTTTGAATGTCCACCATTTTGTTATAAATAGATTATATACATAAAATAAGGTATATATTATTAAAAATAGCTAAGTACATGCACAAAACACCAATTTCTCGCCATTACTTTAATAGCAGTTATTTAACTTCATCAAATAGCATTTAAAAGGAGCACACAAAAATGTTCCGAAGCCGCCATTTTGAATGTCCGCCATTACTGACATAGGCGAAATCTGAGATGGCCTCATATCCAAAATTAAATCTTCATATGTATAGTATATGTTCCCAAAGAGTTGTATGCTTCTATCATTAAAGGCACAATTTTTTCACATATCAGCCGTACTAATTCCCGCGCTGCTCTCTTTGTGGCACAGAAATGAGGGGGATGGAAATCTTCATGGATTTCTGCCGTTTCTTCAGGAGTTTGAGATCTGAAAGATTCAGGCTCCCTGCGTAACCAGAGAATGCAAGAATTTCGGCCGTCTCCGTATCCAGAGGAATAAATATTGAAGAAGCATTGCGAATGTATTGAAAATCGCAATCTGTTATCATCGAAGTTGATAGTTAAAAATTCTTGTTTTTTAATTTTTTTTATTGAAAGTCAGTTTTTTAAAAAAATTAATGACTCGTTACTTTCTACCCGAAAAAAAGAACTTATTAACATTGGGACATGTAATATTCACACAATACATGATGCTTTTTCTTAAAGGTCTAAAAGAGTTAGGGGAAGATGTGTCTGAACTAGTTTTTACTATTCACAGATTTTTTTAATCAGTGGCTTAAGCGTTGGTCAACATACAAACATATTCAAGAAGACTTGGAAACTTCGCACTCATCCTTTCATCAAGCATTGTTCAATCAGGTGGCTAAGCCTAAAGCCAGCTTCTGAAAGGTTGCTTGAACAGTGGATTGCAGTGCGAAAGTATTTGGTTGAATACATTCCAATAAAGAAGCCAAACTTGATACAAAAAAAAATTGTTCATTTAATTAGAAGAGAAACTATGAAGGCTGAGGTGATATTTGTATCAAGTGCAAGTATATTTAATCGTGTGACCGAATTTCTTCAGAAAAAGGAACCTCTGATACATAACCTTCATTCTAAACTTGAACTGTTGACAATAACAATTTTGGGTAGGATCTATAAAGAGGAATTTATTCGAGATTTGAAAATGGATAAATTGGAAGATATAGGTGTTGCCTCTGGCTGATATTGGGATTGGAGATCAAATTTCTAGAGCGTTACAGAATGTGGAAGAGAAGGAAAGGAATTTCTTTTTTCTCAGGGCTCAGAAGTATTACATTGCCAGTGTTAAATATCTTTTGAAGAAGTTCTCCTTCAGTTCATCTCTCCTTAAAAGTTTATCCTGTCTTGTTCCTCTTGAGACTCAATGTCGAGAGTGTTCAACAAGTATTAGAAGTTGCAAGAGCAATGCCACGGTATGTCCCGACATACATACTAATGGATGAATGGAAATTACTCCAGATAATTTCAGGAAGAAGGATCTAACATGAAGCCTATTGATTGTTTACTGGAACCAGTTCTTCAGACTGCGAGACTAATGGTGTGGATCATAAATACCCAGTTGTGTGAAGGCTGCTCTGTCACTGTCTCATGGTAGTGCTGACATTGAACGTGGCTTCTCAGCCTCAGGAAGAGCCTTGACAGGAGACAGAGCATCAATGTCAGAACGCACACTCAATGCATTGATGACGGTTAAAAGTAGCTTGGCAAATTTTGACAATCAACCTTATTTGGTGCAAATCACATCAAAGCTAATGGATATGGAAAACTTAAAATTAGGGGTAAGGAAGAGGATGAGGCGTTGGACAGTGCTTTAAAATTATTAAAGGAAGCCAATGATAGGCTCGAGAAGGCAATAAAAAAATAAAGATTTTAAAGAAGTAGCACTTACTCAGGCAATGATTGAAGGAGCGGCAAAAGTCTCAGATGATGCTGGTGAGCAAAGACAGACTTTAAAAAATGAACAATCTTCCATTGAGAAGAAAAAGACAAAATTAATTTCACTTTTTCAACAAAAAAAATGAGACAATCTTTCAAAGAAAAGGAAGAAATTCTTCAAGCTGTGTCAAAAATGAACGAATTAAAAAATCATAACTACGATTTTTTTATTTTATGTTAATATTTTAAATTAATGATGTACTTTTTAAATGAAGAAAATCAAATATCCTACCAAAGAAAGAAAAGATAGGGGGACTGGGGAGGTTCTTTTTCTTTTCTATGTTTATACTTGAATGTATTTAGCATTATTGTCATTTGCCACTTTTTTTGCTTGATTAATCACTTTTTCTGCTTGATTAGTCACTTTTTTTAGAGCTTGAAACCTGTTAGGAGCCCTGCATGAGCAAAAATATTAGGGTAGAATATCCGAACATTAATGTTAGATTTAAAATTGATCAGTGATGTAAAATAGCTGGGTATATTTATTTTTACAGGTCAATATTCTGGGTATTTATAATTTTTCTTCAGGTTTAACTGCTTATTCACCCCTAAAGTTTATATGTGACATGTAATGTCTGAACTGAATAGTATCGATCGAAAATAAAGAATTTCTTTATTATATTAACCTGTTCAATAATTTTTTAACTTTTTATTTAAGACATGTTATGCTTACCTTGAAGATATTGAGGAATAAACAGATACAAGTACATAACTCAATTTTTATATGGATGCATACATATGGGCTTCAGTTCCTTTTCTGTATGCGCATTTTTTTCTAATTATATTTTTTGAAAAGTCAAAAATACCTTTAGGGTTGGAATTTTTGTATTGTAATTTCAGGGTCAGTTGGGTTGCAGGAAACCTTTATTTTTTTTGGCCTAAGGCATGGATGGTCTGTCTGGAATGAATGTCTCACTGGGGCAACGTAACATGCTTTTGCCAACAGTCCTGGATTAGAATGAATCCTTCCACCTTAGTGCCATAATTGGCCAAGCATTTGTGGGGAAAAAGATCAAACATTCTCCAGCCCCTTCAGTCATGTGTAATGGTCATTGGAAAATAATAACAAATTCAGTATTTTATTCAGAGTTTATTATATAACTTAAGTAAGAAATATATATTACACAAAACAAATTCTATTACTTGTATTGCCACATAAAATCAAGCATTTCTAAATGCAAATATAAATCTGAAGCTATGATACATAAAATTTATGTTACTCCTCACGATGTGCAGTGTATATATTCGATAACAACACTATGCAAGATAACTTTGTTCTAAATAACACAAAAATAAATTTTAAAATATATGCTATTAGAAGTTGTGTAACAAAAGGCAATAAAACAAAGGATAGACATTTACATTCTTAACAATATCCTCTTATTTAACAATTTACGGCACACAATAATTTAATTTAAATTGCACAGAAAGGGTCCTTAAAAATACATTTCCAAAATCACTGGTTTTCCCAAGTTTATAGAATGCAACATCAGAGAAAAAGTCGACACTACTTGGAACCTAAAGATCAAGTGCTCATTTTAAACAAAGTGAATCAAGTAAAAATCACATACAATTCAATGAAGAATATATAAATCTAAAACAAGTTATTTCACTTTATATCATTCACAATATGAAAAATAAACAAGAACTTTGATTTGAAAAAGGCCAAATTCGCTGGTTCTGTGTTTTCCTAGTTACTTCAAAGTAACAAAAGTTTAAAAAAATAATTATAATAATGTTTTTTAATACACTATGAACATATCTAAACATAGGAAAGTAATTTTTGTACTCTATTAATAACAATCACTTAAGCTGTGTTACCAAAACCGTACACAAAATGGCCTTTTTCTACCAAGGTACAGGGAAATTTACAAAAATGTAAGTTGTACTTTTAAATGTCAGAGGGTCTATGATGAGCAAGCAGAAGTCTAAAATCAACGAGCATTTATAACAAATTTTATAAATGTAACAGCACAAAATAATATATTTAAATATTAACCTATTGATTGCCAGCAATCATTTTACAAACTATCAAATCAATATATTTTACATATAAAATTTTATCAATTTAAAATGAAACATGAAGTATGAATGCAAAGAAATAATAGTGAAGATTAATATTTATTTTGCTATATATATTTATTTATATATGGCACTTATATTCCTGAACACACTATTTTAGGAATATATGCACAAGCATACAAATTTACAACTAAAATTTACATAATGTAGACAGATATTCAAAACTAATTGCATTTTGCTACATTTTACTGGGATTTTTTGCAAGTTCGTAATATTCCTTTTCTAGCAGTAATATGCAAGAGGTACAAGGAGTACCCCTCACATATTTTATTAGACAAATATCTATTCCAATATTTAATTACATACTAAACAGGATTAAATGCTGACCTTAAATTTTGAAAAACATACAAAAATACTTGTTGCGCAAATTCATTTTGAAAGGAATCGATGATATCATTGTGACATGTTTTAGGGTTTAGAAGCTGAAATTTTAAAAGAAATTTGATCATGCAATTTCTTATCCATATAAAATGTATTACCAAATCAATAACAAAGCAATTTGCATTTCTCTTCTACAAGACCTTTTAAAACAGACATGCCCTTTTCAGTGTGTGATATGTGCATATATTTGATATACGTTTATTTTCATTACAAATTTAAATGACATAGCAATGCGAATTGTCTTCAGTCAGTTTCAAAGAAATTAACTCCAAATACAATTGAAAACAAAGATGATGGATTTTTAATCCATTAACTATTTTATGAAAAAATGCATTTACTTTCATGATTTATGATCATAAACACACACATTTTTGATGACATTAAAATACTGAAATAACTGTTTTTGAAAACCTTACATCAAGGACTTATTTTCCACCAGAAAGATAGAAATATAAGCACATAAATGGTAAAATGAGAAAATGGCTGGTTGACAAGTATAAAAGAATGAAAGAGAAAAACAATATTTTAGATAGTGCATTTAATTTTCCATTCAGATCTTTTATAAAACATCATTTATGAAAATTATGCTCCACCAGAAGAATATTCTTCCGGTCAAATTTCGAGTTCCACTTTCCTAACTATTTTTTTTATAAATCTGTATAGCGTTTTAGAAGTTTCGTTCGAGTAATTTGCCAACTGTGATATGTTTCGCATTTAGTTTCCATTTATACATTTATTATTTAATAAAATTGTTTCAACACTTTCTAGGCATTGGTGAAAAACAATATACTTAAATTTGAATGATTTGATACATTAAAATTACCATAAACTATGGCGTATCATATTTTAATTGTTAGATGCTATAAAATTTCAAGGAGCACATTTTTTAAATATACACATCTTATAGACCAAATGCTTATTCCCATAAGCTAAAATATTCAGTAATCTTTTAAATTTATCATTCATCACAAATGTAATATACACAGTATATATTATTTCGTTATTAAATAAAAGATTTCAAATAAATATATACAACATATATACATATTTTAGAACTATAAAACTTATCCAGAACTGTAAAATATAATGATATAGTATAACGTTTAACAAACTAAAATTTTGAGTAAAGATTTTGAAATTTTCGATTATTAAAAACAATTTTTGTCATGTTGAAATAAAACCAGGACTAGACCAAAAGTTTGAAAAATGCAAAATATGAGTTAGGTATGTATGCCTAAAAATATGGTTGTCTTCTTGTTTTGATCAATTGTTCGCAGAATAAAATATTTTCTTAGTAATAGATGTAACAGCTTTTGTCAGTTTCAAAACCTTTTAAAATTGACCACAGCTCAATTTTATTTCTGACTAGAAAAAAGATATTTTTTGGAAGGAAATAAGTTTTATTTGGTTTGAGTTTATTTAAACTTCAAATTTACGTTTCATGTCATAATACATGTCAAATTTACATACTTTCTAATTTACATGTTGCATTTAATACAATTATTGGCAGATCCACCCTTATATGCATCTTATTCTACTTCTGTATAAGTATGTTTATATCCAATTTGAAATAGAGGGATGAATTCTTTTGAAAATATAACAAATGTAAGAAATTCACCAGAATCTATATTTTTACCGTTGCAGATATAATCTTACAGACAAGCATATTTTTCAGAAGAGGCAACAATAAAAGTACACTATTTGACCAAGTTGCAATAATTATACATTTGTGTGTGTCTCAATGAACTTCTTTTCATACCTATATAAAAATAACCTCTTCCTCAGAAAAGCTTTGTCATTTCAATTTATATTTTTGCTGATGACAACATTTTCAATTATGTAAATTTAGATGTTATGAGTTAGCATTTGTACATCTTTGCCAATTGCAGCTATTTACAAATTTTGTTTCAATAATTCTCAAAACTTCACGGATATCTGCATTACTTTTCTAAAGTCAGTAGGTTACATTCTGAGTTTGATCCTAGTCACATTTAACGTATAGCGTCCATCGTTCAAGGGAGGCATTCCACATAATTCTCAGGTAAAAGACCGGTCCGTCCATTCAAACATCCCTCCAGCCAACCAGGCTCCCTTGATTGTCGAACTGTAAAATAATAGAAAATTAAAAACCTGTGAAAATAAGACACACCTCAAACATTTTGGTACAGCTTTAGTCTACGTTTATCACAGTGGCAATGACCTTGGTAATTTTTTTTGCGCACTTTGAGTAGAGAGTTATGACAGGTTAAGACAACCTATCTGTATTACTGTTATTTAGTTTTTTTTAAGGCAACCTCCAGCAAGCGGAAATTTTAAATTTTCATTTTGAATATTCTAGAAAGTTCTTTCAAAATCCATTAAAATGTCACTTTATTTCATAGGTTCGTTTGAAAAATTTTCTTTGATTTTCCCATGATTATTTTAATTTTATACTATATATCCTTTGATTTCATTGGTTCTTTTAATGATTTTTCACTAGTTGTGGAATTTTTTTCATTTTAATTTATATCACGATACAATGCTGTAGTCTGGTTGTATTTTATATATTTTCTTATAATTTATTTCCATATGCAATACATTTGTTAAAATATTTACAAATATGTTTCTGAAGCTTGTTACTTACCGTAGTAAAAATAAAAAGATTTTTGAAATAAGTATTTCCTTAGCAACATAAGAAGTGCACCAAAAAAAGTGCCAAAGCCGTTGCCACTGCAATAAACGTAGACTGAAGCTGTACCAATATTTTTTAAATTTTGAAATAAAAATGAATACATATGCAGTGAAATCTCAGCAAGTGCACAACCAGGTAGTAATAGTACAAATCTCGATATCACTTCCAGCAAATAAGCAAATTGTTATTTATTTCAAGGCTGCCACAGCCAAAACACTTATGAAGTATTATCAAGATTTTTAAAAGTAATACCAAAAAAAGTCTCTTATTAAACCCTATTTTAGTAACAACTTCAGTCACTAACGAAATGAAACATTTAAAACCCAAAATGTGCCAATGAAGTATGAAACACAGACGTCAAAGATCGCACCAAGGAATTTAAATTATAAAATTAAGGAAACAATATTTTCTCAATAAGGTATTCATGACAATCTAGAAGTCAGATTCCGATGTTTTTCTTTCATGGTTGCCACAATTTGGCGTCAAAGCTTCGAAAGTGGTGTTCTTTGGAAATTTTTCTTCCAAATACTTTTTTGCATCCACTATATATTAAAAAATTATCTTAAGTTTTTGTCCACCTTTAGAAAATTTGAAAATAGCAGCTTTAGAGACTATTTACTTGAAAAGATACCCCTAGTCGACAATGTTGTAAAATCGTAGCAAAAAGTACAACTGTTTTACTAGTCATAAAAAACACTAATTTTCTATTACAAGTAATTCTCGGAAAACCTAACCATGCAACTGATTCCCTACTGGTGGTTGTCTTGATAAGGTATCCTGCCATTAGCAAAAGTGACCAGATCTTGATCTCGTCATCACAAAAAAATCGTTCATATCTCTATGGTGATATATCTCGTTAAGAGCCAAATTGGTAAGACCTTGACGGACAAAATATTTCATTAAGAATCAAATTGATAAAATCTTGATGGACAAGATATCTCGTCAAGAATCAAATTGATATGATCTTGATGGACGAGATATCTCATCAAAAGCCAAATTGATAAGACCTTGATGGGCGATATATCTCGTCAAGACCACTTAGAGGGTTTAAACTAGGTTAGAAATATATCTCTGTTACCACATTCATTTCTCCTTAGTCCAATCATCATAAGGGACTGGCAAGCCTCTCAGGAAGAGTTAATTTTATTCCAGGTAGAAACCCTCTAGCCTTGGCAAATGAACGAATCCTGCCAACAGTTTCTATTCTGCCTTCTTAGTGGCTATACTAGTTTAAGTCAACTACCATTCTTTAATCTATTTATATAAAAAAGGATGTGTGTGTGGGTGTATATTCTCTATACAAATCTACACCTAATTTGACCAATTAGCTCAGTCAGTAGAGCGTCGGGCTCGCATCAGAAGGGTTGTGGGTTCTGTCCTCGGCGGAGCCTGCAATTCTGATGATTGTGAGATCGGCGCTTCGACCTGGCTAAAGACCGTCGTGTTCACTAATGGTGACTGGGGTACGTTAAATAGGTTGTGGTCACAAAGTCCCCCATGTTCCCATACCAAATCAATACCTCTGGGGGTATCTGATCAGAGGGTTATCGGCCTCTGATTGGTATCTAAATTACGATATGTGTGAGTGAATGGATGTATGAAAGGGACCTTCCTGTAAAACGGATGTGTCATGTATGCCGAGCAAAGTCGGACTTCCTCCCAATGGGGCTCAATAACATGGAAGGCGCACCCCCCTCGCCTCTTGCCGTCTTCGACGGGCCTGGCACTCCTCTGGTCTGCCAGTGTAGGCATTAGAAACAACAACACCTAATTTGGTACACTTATACTTTAGAACACTGCAGAATACATAGGCTATTCCTTTCCTGCCTTCAGATCAATTTGTAGCCATGAAAATTGGCACACAGGTAGTCCTAAAGGTGTTCCTTAAAGCCCCCAATTTTAAAATTTACAGGTTTGTTTTTTTTTGCAATAAAAGGACACAGACAAGGAAACACATTCTACAGTGTTTGTACATTTGAGTTAACAAAGGGAAATGTTGCTGTCACATTTTAGCTGTTGCGGTAGTAATTGTGTTCTACAGGGTTTGTGTATTTGAGTTAACACAGGGAAATGTCGCAGTCATATTTTAGCTTTTGCAGCCATATTTGAAACCCTTTTCAGCTAGTCGATACTAAATAAGACTTTGAAAAGGTTGCTCAATATTGACTAAAGCAACCCATCCCAACAAATTTCAGTTGATACTTGCCATGAATAGGAAATCGAATTGTCCACTACCAAGTGACGTAGGAGGTGCCAAGTGTTGTACTCATGGTAATATTCTTATAAACCACCACGTCACATGCACAGAAATAGAGCAAGTAGTGATACTTAGAGCTGCTGATTTCGCACGTGCTTTGGTAGGGCTTTCTGGAAAAGTGAGTGTTTGTAAAACTGGATAGTGTTAAGTTTATAAAAATCGGCAAAATTATGCTTTCCAACATCATGTATTAATGGATTTTTAAGTTTTATCCATGAAACTGGGTTACCACAGCCCAAAGCACATGTAAAATCGTAGCACTATTAGCATGTTTTTTCAATGTAGCAAAAAGTCTCTACATAAAACTTAGAAGTAATTTCAGTCCCTCATACACAAAATTTGTTAATTATGAAAAGGACGTCGAAGATCTCAAAAATTTAAAACTAAGGAACTAAATATATATTATCAATAAGGTTTTCAAAACAAATTAGCAACTGGGTTGCGATGTTTTTCTTTCATGGTTGTCACGCCGTAGCACCAAAACTTTCAAAGGACGCCAAGACTTGGCGTCCTATGAAAATGTTTCAACAAATGAAAAATATTTTTCAATTACTGATAGTTAAAAAAAAACTACAAATTCGTTGACTTTTCCAAAAAAGTTGAGAAAATTCTAAATTGGTGAAAAAGTACCTATAGACGCCAAGGTGGAAAAATAGAAGCGAAAAGTCGCCAGTGGCAGTCCTGATGTAATACAGATATTAAGATATATATTACAACATCCAACAGCTATTCAAAAGAGTATAAAGTAAGCTATTTGATCCTATAAGATTTAGAACCATACCATTATATATGACTTGATTAGGTTCGAAAGACAGTTCTGAGTCATTCTCTCCAACACATGCGTAGAGGGTGCGAACACGTCTGTAAAAAATAAGGAGCTTTATACAAAAAGGTGGACACTTATTTAAAAGCAAAGGCATTCAGATTTAAAAGCACTCGGATTTTTTAAAACATGCACCAAATATAAACTAAACTGTCAGGATACAGTGACTTTTAAATGCCACTTCTGAGTGTGTAGTCTGAAATCAACCTTGAAGAGAAAAAGGTCCGAGGACACCTTGTAATTTTTTTAACACAGTCAGATGAAGAGATGTCTCCAAGTTTTCACACCACACCAGCGTGAGGACATTTGAGGCCATGGCAGATATAACGTGCACCAGCCCCCACATGCACGATGGTATTTGGTTGGATCAAGTTTCGAACTCGGTACCCTCCGCATTTGATAATCTACAGGGTGTCCCAAAAAGATCAGTACAACTTCAAAAAAAAAAAAAAAAAAAAAAATATATATATATATATATATATAAATAAAAAGAATTGACCTACAGCAAAACTAGTTACAACAATAGATTGAATAAATCAAAAAGTTTTTTCTACAGTTTATTTCTGATCATTCCCACAACATTGGATTGGCAGGGATGGCCCCATAGCATGGCCGTTCCCAATCTCCTGACATCACTCCACTAGACTTTTTCTTTTGGGGTAATGTAAAAGATGCTGTGTACCAAACAAAAGTTAACAGTTTCGTGGAATTGAAACAAAAGAACCGAACAGCTGTAGCTACTGTTGATGATGAACGTTTGTGGATTGAATTGGAATATCGTCTTGATATTCTTCGTGCTACAAAAAGATCTCATGTGGAACTTTACTAAGGTAGTAGAAAAAAAACTTTTTGAGTTTTTCTATCTGTTGTTGTAACTAGTTTTGCTGTTGGCCTATTCTTTTTTTTTTTAATACATTTTTGAAGTTGCACTGATTTTTTTGAGACACCCTGTACTTCCAAATTAGGCACCCACATCTAAGAAATTTTGTAGAAAAGACAGTGAATTGTATCACAAAAGCTAATTTGAAAGGACTAAAGATATCCGAAATGAGGGGTATAGTGTATCTTCTACCTTTACCAAACCATTTAAAAAGTTTAAAGGTGTCAGTATTTGGATGGTTTGTACGAAGCTGCATACGTTGAATTCCATGGTCGAGTCATTGCATACAAACCAGAAATCTTCTAAAATACACACCTAGTCTGTTGGAAAGCTCATGAAAAACTGTCGCTGGATCAGCAGAAGCAAATTTTATGAAGCAACAAATCATGTTTCAATCCGATGATCGTTGCTTGGTATGAGATATGCCTGGTGAACATAACCTGCTGCAGTCTATTGTCTCGTGAAGTTCAGTAGGTGTATGGTGCTGTGGACTTGGTATATCTGTATCTGGTTGCATGAATGCTCAGATATCCTTGGACATTCTACACAGTTCTGTGACACTAACAATGTTACTTACAATTTTGGCGTCAGACAAACAAAGTATAATAAATCCATTTTCAGTCTAAAAGTATGAATGACCACACCAGGACTGGATTTTAATAGATTCTCTAAATGGAAGTGAAGCAAACACTGAATACATAGATAAAAAACCTTTTCAAAGCAAATGTGGTCTTTGAAGGAAGTAGTAACTTTTTACAGGGTCTGCTCAGAGTTGATTTTACTGAAAAGGCAATGGGGTTTTTTAACTCAGATTATTTTTCTTCTACATTTCGGTAAAAAAATCTTTGGGATATTTTAAAGGATTGCCTTTTACGTGCAAATTTCAAAAATATTACCCTCACCTTCCACTTCCAGATGGTACAGAAGATGAAGATGAGGATGAAGATGTTGATGGACTAGCAGGAAATCTGTGGGAAAAGTGCTGTCAATTAGGCAGATAACTTTTCCATTTTCTCAAATTTTATTTGAACGCAACTGGGGGAGGGGTGTAGGGAGCATAGGAGTTGAGATGTTACAAAAATACAAAAAATCAAAGCAATAATATTGTTTATTACTTGAGATAAAAAATGTATGAAATAAAACGTGCTTTCAAAATTTATCTTCCATGCTTCAAAATGCAAAAACGTTAATACTTCAAAAACAGACAAAAAATTTTAAAAGTTCCAATGGCTAAAAAATAAATTGTATTCAATTATCAATAATTTGTTTTAATCACTATCCAAAAATGTTCACTGAAGACTTTAGGACTAAAAACTGGGAAAATGTAATAAAATAAGTTCACTGGTAAAATTCAAAGCAGAAATTGTCTGTTGCAACTTTTATTAATTTATTCCTAACAAAAGTATACTAAACAGGAAATTTTTGTTTGGTAACGTGACATTCATTTTTTGAAAATCAAAAGGCTAAATACACTGGGGTCTTAAAAAGAATTCTAAACCACCATAAGCCTTCATGTCTGTACAAGGATCAAAACCTGGGACTGATTGAATCAAAGACTAACAGGAAAAGCAAGTACAAAACCTTACTTAAGGCTGGGAAATACGTAATAAGTAGCCATTTTGTATATAATTTTCGGTTTTCAGCATAAAAAACACATCTTCATCCTTCATTAGTAAGTCCATTCCTGCCATATCAGTTTATTCGGCAAAAATAATCTTCTCCTAATTTATATCTGTACAATATTTGTTCAAGAAAGGTTTGTGAGCCAAATAATGTATGCAAGATTGAAATGTTCATGGAAATATAGTACGTAGTTTACTTATGCTCAAATTACTTTTAAAAATTATACTAAAAATAAAAATATTTTATCTCAATTATTGAGACAAATTTGAGAAATATTTAAAGGGTAAATAAAACATTCAGGCCAACATATAAAACAAACATATAACTTGAGTAAAATAATTCAAACTAATCACAATGCGATAGGTCAAATGTAGGTTAAATAAAATTAATAACTAAATTGAACAAATACATATTTGCATTTATTGATTCCAATATTTACATTAATAAAAGCGTTACAGAAAAGAGCTAGCGATAAAAATGTTTTACGAATTCAAATTGAACAAATACATATTTGCATTTATTGCTTCCAATATTTACATTAATAAAGCATTATGGAAAAGAGTTAGCAATAAAAATGTTTTATGAATTTAAATATAAACTCATATCAAGCTTCAATACTAATGAATGAAAGCCATAAGAAATACTTACACGGTATTCTGCCTCGCTCCACTTAACAAGTAATCCCTTGAACCTATAAATAAAAAAATTAATTATCCAGAGAATTTAAACTGGAAATTTCAATTTTAAAGAACACGTCAAATTACTTAAAAGTGACCTTTAACATTCTACCAGAATTAAAAAAAAAAAAAAAACAGACTAATAACTTTATATAGGAAATGAAATTAATAGCAGGACTAAACAGAATATATAAGTATTCAAAGAAACCAACAATAAAAATCAGTTTAATCTTAATGGCAATGAAGATTCTTTTACTTTCAGTACAAAGCACTGCTAACTTTCAACTTATCCTTTAGTTGAATTCAACAACTTCTGATAATCGGGAATAGTACATCCACTTTTATTTATGATTTAAAAGCAATTCAATAAATAATCAAGGTCAGAGTCCTCATTTTCCACTTCATTTTGTTTGCCAGACACAAAACTTGCATGTTTTCCAATGACAAGTTATCAGCGAATTATTGAATTTGCGACTCATAAACAAGAATTTAATTTCATTGCTATCTATAAGTTAGACCCTATATCGGAAGGTTCCCGATTCGAATCCGAGTCAGAGCATTAATATTTGTAAGCGTATGGTGTAGAGGCGGCTGGTGCACCTTAAATCTGTCGTGGCCGAAAGTCCTCACGTCGAGTTCGTGTGGAAGTTTGGAGTAGGTTCCACCTCATATGTTGCCTCGTCATCTGACTGTGGTTCAAAATTACATGCGATACACCGTATGGTTTAGGCTGAGACGGTGGTAACTAGTTGAAATCTATAAGTTAGACCAGACAGAACGTATTTGGAGTAATGAGTAATCCAGGTGGTGACTTACTGAGGTTACACTGCATTTCATTATTTCCAATGAAATGTGATAGTTGCAAGAGACTGACTAAAGTCAAACAGAACAAATAAAAATAAATTGCAACTAAACAAAAGGTGCACATCCATTCAGTCCCTCACTCCCCAGTACCTCTCCCACCTTGAGGTAGGTAGGTATTCTAATTAACGTCGCACTGGAGCAACACAACAGGCTATTGGCGACCAGTCCTCAAGGGAAGGATCGAGGACACCACATCATTTTGAACCATGATCAAATAAATGACGAGGTCACACCTGAGCTGGCATCCTACTCTCCAAACTTCAACACCACGCCAATGTGAGGACATTTGAGGCCACGACAAATTTAACATTCAACAGCCCCCAAGTTCATAACGGTCTTTGGTTGGATTCGAACGCGCAACCCTGCGGTTGCAAATATGTTATTCTTCCAATTGGGCAACTGTGGCCCTCTCCTATACTGTAGTAGAGGAGAGTCGAGGACATCAGAGCAGATGTGCATGGTTCATAACCTTCAGATGATCAGTGCTAAAAAGGTTTTGGTCCGATGTGTGATGTCAGTGCTAAGCAAAACAGTCGTGATCGGTAGCAAGTTGGTTAGGTAGCAGTTACAGAACTCTTCCTTGCTAATTCAGGAAGTTTGAAGATGGTAATATCTGTTCTGCTAATCCTTCATTATATGGAGGGTTTTGTTGGTGAGGTAAAAGAAAAGGGAGGACTGCTCACTCAGGTACCTCGTGGTTGTGATGCTCAAATGCACTTAAAGATGTACCTCTGAGGGCCATATTTGGAGGGAGCGGGCTGATTGTATAACTATTACGATGGGACAAGTGGGTCAGGCATATGGCAATGGTGTTTTGTTAAAACAATTCATTAGGTTATTCATTGGTATTATTTTATTTTTTTTACCATGGGGATCATTCAACATCATGAGGGACTTGAGGTTTGGGGCTCTAGGTAAGGTAAGGTAATTTTTAATTGATGTTGTACTAGAGCAACATGACGGGCTATTGACCCCGGTCCGGGAACAATCCCCTTAGGTAAAGTTTCAAGGATAACACCACATAATTTTGAACCATGGTCAGATGACGAGGCAACACTTGATCTGGCACCCCACTCTTCAAACTTCTACACAAATCCAACGTGAGAACTTTGGGCCACGACAGATTTAAAGTGCACCAGCCTCTACACCATACGCTTACAAACATCCATGCACTGACCTGGATTCAAACCAGGAACCTTATGATCTAGAAGCTAATAATTTAACCACCAGACCAGTTAGTCGGCACCCTAGGTAAGGTAATTTTAATTAACGTCATATTAGAGCAACACAACGGATTATTGATGATGGTTCAGGATTAATCTCTGAAGGAAAAGATCCGACTGAGGCCCTAGGATTCTGTACTTGTGTATGTGTATTAGGCTCCCTCAATTGATGTCATTGTCATTGTGCAGTACTAATACATGGCAAGCAGATGAGAGACACAGATATCTAAAAACCATTTCTTACCAGTAGAGCCATGCCTGTGATGACTGACAACATCCAAAGCAGATCTGCTGCTGCGTCTAGGTTTCTCGGCCCCTTGGACGACCGCTCCACTCCTGTGGCCGTCGGCAGACCTACTGCCCGTCCGGTTGGGAGAGTGTGCTGGGCTGTAGGACTTATCCATCCTGCGGTGCTGCGATGGACTAGTTTTTATTGACTGGTTGGATGGCGTGTGGTGGTGCGCGACCGATGATGGGGCGGAGTGCGTGGCCAGCTGGTGGTGCGAAGAGCTGGTGCGCACCGGCGGAGACCCCTGCGAGAGGGGCTGGTGATGAGATGAGCTGGACTTGAGAGACGATGGTGACGTGTGGGTCAGCATGTGGTGACTGGAATTGGCCGACGAGCGAGGGGAATTCAAGGATTCCGAGCTGCTGCTGCTTGAGGTGTGGTGGTCTAGAGAAAATTTTTTTTATCTGTTAGCACACATTAAAGAGCAGGGTAAAGGTAAGTATTAACATTGCACTGGAGCAACACAATGGGCAATTGGCAAGGGTCCAGGATCAATCTTGAAGGGAAAGAACAGAGGACAGCACCACACAGGGTTGCAAACCTTTTCTGAGCAACTTCAGAATTTTGAGGTTGCTTCAGAAGCAACGCGGAAATAAAAGAAAAAACGGCATATTTCTATTTAAAAAGTCATAAAATTCCCTCTTTTTTATAATTTATTTTAGAATATATATACAGTACAAAGTCCAAAATTCGGACGTTTTACTCATCAGCGTTTTTTTGTTTTTCTCATTTTTTTTACATCTTTCTGACAATTTTTAAATAAAAAGGAGTATACCTGGACCTAATTCATGAAACAACTCAAAATAACAGACATATTCAGAGTAAATACCACACAGAAAAATTAGAAGATTTGCAAGTAAATAACTCGCTTTTATTTAAAGCTGAGAAATAGAATAACACTATTCCCAAGTTTTAATCAAACTTTTAACTAAAAAAAGCCATTTATTCACTAGAATTTAATAGCAATACCTTTTATAAAGCTAATTCTTTAAAATTCAAAATTTTTTACTAATTGTAAGGTTTTTTATAGTTGAAATTCGAAATAAAATTGCTTGAGAAGGATTACATTGAATTGGTCAAGACTAAATCTGGTAATATTTCAGGGTGTGCTTACTTATCCACATGGCAATCAGACAGATAATGATACCTATATCCATCAAAAGTAAGGAACTTACCATTCCAAGATGGATTATAGACCACCAGAGGTTTCCTCGTACTCCTCTGAGGGGCAGCATTTCTCGACTGTGCAGTGGAATTCGCACCAGCCATAGAATGTTGACTCCTGGAAGATGACTGTGCATTGTTTGACGATGTAGATGAGGAATATGACTTTTGCGTTAAAGATGACGTCATCCCACTGTGTCCCTGAACAGATGACGACATCAGGGAATGGTAAGACTGCCTTTGCACGTAAGACGGCTGAACGACCATCACGCGCTGGGCAGAGTTAGAATTGTCCAGGTACATGCTCTCGGCCCGTGGAGAAACCGAGAAGCTGTTAGAGTGTGAGCGGGATGAGTGGTCGGAGGAGCGTCCGGGAGGTTGGCCAGTGTCCATGACGTATACAGTCTCCCGCTTGGCTCTTCGTTGTGGTGGAACTGGTTCCACGTGAGAATCGTTGTGACTTGTACAGCGATATGAAGTGTTTGATTTCAAAGAGTTTTTAGAGTTTGAGCTCTCCTTCATATCACCATTCACAGCTGACATTGAAAATATCTAAGGGAATAATAACCAAAATAAAAACACAGCTACAACTAAAACGAATATAATTTTTTATAAAAATTCCCAATACTTTCAGCAAATCATTTTAAATGTTGACCTCAACTATTTTAACGCAACATCAAAGGCTGTATTTTTATTTTCAAATGTCTTGTATGGCCCCACTAAGGTATGTTCTCATTGGAGTCGCATGGTTTTGAGCAAGTCTATTTGTTAAAATAGACGATATTTTAAACAAACAATGCTGCTACCACAATTGGCATCTCATGCAAGGACTCAGGCTTAGTGTTTATCATTTAGTACTGCAAATGACAGCGTTTATGAGTTGCTGTATCAAATAATCACCTACGGTTGAGGTGGTACAAATAATCACCTATGGTAATTGTATGAGACAAAGTCATCAAATCTTTGATACAAATCTCATCCACCAATCGAAATTTTACAACATACCATCAGCTTAGGAGCAAAAACTCAATAACAGACTTTTTTTCAGACACTAAACGCTTATAATCACTAGGATGAAAACTACATTGTCATATCTGTTCCAAGTTGTATGGATAGGTTAATGTTACAGTGACGTAAAGTCGCTTTTTCTAAAAAGACTTAAGACACCGAAACCAGATAGAATAAAATATAACCAAATTTAACTGTAGATAATTAGAGAGTAGACACAGAAACCAGATCTAAATAAGTCAATCTGTTGACAGGAAACATGGAGTAAGCCAAAGCTTTATTCAACTGCCAACAGATGGCGGTGGAAGTTCTAAGTATTTTGACCCCAAACTAAGAATCTTCAAATAGTTCTGTAAACACACTTGTTTTTGTCAGTTAATGACTTTCTGCTAGGTCTCTAATGTCTTTTCAACTAATACAAAACCATACAATGGAAATAAAATCGAAGAACACTGTAAGTAAAGAAAATGGGTAAATGTAAAATTTAGGGACAGAGTTCTTACTTGAAGGAATTTCTATCATTCTTGTTTGGATATTTGAACATTTCAAAAGTAAACCCTAGGGTTTCACATAGTATAAAAAAGTGGTCATGATAGGTGGCATCATGGCATGCATGTCTATCATGGTCGGGTGCAAGGGTTCCCCACCTAACCTATAGCGATTGTAACACATGAGTTTGTGTATGCCAGACTTTTCTCTTAGCAAGCTTAACCTTACAGAAATGGACAAACCCAAGCCATTTCTCTTCTCGCCTAAAGCTGCCTTATATGTTTGCTCAGATCCACTTATAATGCTGTTTTTTAAAAAACAAAACACCATGCTTCCTAACTTTGCAAAAAAACTAACATGAAAAACATTTCCAGCAATGCTAATGAGAAAATTTCAAACCTTTTCCAGAACAGCAATTTTGTCTGCATTTCAAACTATATTTTATTCATGAAACAGTTTTAGTTGCAATAAATTACCTCAATTCTTGAAACTTACTTTCTCATATTGCTCTATCAAAATTTCTAGAACTATGTTTCCAAATTTAATTTCCATAATGGCTGCTACAGTCTCCTCTTCTGGACGTAAGAGAGTAGGACCAAAACACACACCCAGATTTGATATGGTCATTAGATTTTTATCGGAATGCTTTGCAACTCTGAAAAGAACAAAAATACTAATTGAATACTAGAAAGAAATGGAAACAGAAATTTAAACATTACACCAAATATAAAAAGTTACATACTTTTTGTCTAAAAAGGCTCTATATTTGATAAGTATTGATATTTATGCAGTAACCCTTACCTAAAGATTCCAATATTTTTAAACAATATTTTTCTTACAAAATTATTAGGTTGGTTGTTTTCTGGTTGTATGATGCAAGGACCATGTTTGGCAATGGTGCATCACGGACAGACAATGTCAAGTAATTGACATATGCATGAGGAAAGTTTTACTGACACTGAAAATAGAAATGTACATAGAGAGGAATCTCTACTTATAACTCCTGTTGCTACAGTGGGCAGTTGCACTGATCAGGGTTCCCATTCTACTTCAGAAATAAAATTCTGACTTTTCCAGACAAATTTTAACAAAATTCCAGGATATATTTAAGCAATTCACAATATTTGGGGGATGAAAACCAAGAAATAGTTTAGCATTCAATAGTTTGTAGTAAAAACCAAAGTTGAGAATTATACACTGTACAGTTTAATAAACAATGTGTAAGTAATTTTGCATTAAAATAACTTATTCAAATAATCAAACATATGCGACTCAAATCCATTTGTGATTTAATATATAATAAGCATGAAATTCTTCAATTTAAGCCAATGGTCAAAACAAAATGCTTTACCTGTTATAAATTAAGCTGTTTCTTTTAAAATCGGTTGCAAAATTCAATTCGTAAACTTAAAGTGATATGAAAATGTGTAAGAATCTTATTGGCTACTTTTCTCCAAAGCAACTAAGAAGCCATGATCAATAATTTTTCAGGTTTTAGACGAAAATTCGTAATTACCCCCCTCCCTTTTTAATAAAATCAAATTCCCTGACAATTCCAGGTTTTCCCCGACCTGTGGAAATCCTGACTGATCCATGACAACAGCATTTTTAGGATCCAAAATAAATTTAACTGCTCTTTAAATTAAGAGAGAAACCTGCTTAATGTGTACAACATAAAATAATTTAAATTTACAGTTTTGTTGCTTTATGCTGTATCTTGAAACTGTCAAACAGATAGAAGTGTGCTATGAAATTTGCAGTTTTACCATACTTGAAATACAAATATATGTTAAATTAACTATATTTAATGAAGTTATTTGTTTAAGCTTTCACAATTTCAATACAAACCCATCATACTTACTTGCAAAGGTGAGCAATAAGGATCTGTAGCATACTATAATTTGGCTTGGGAAGTTTGTGGACTAAGGACTGAATTTCATCTATCCTTTCATCCATGTTATCTAGTTCTGTTGAAAACACAAAAAAACAATTAATTTAATTCCAGCAATAAATTGTACAACACTGTAGTATATCAAGTTAAGAAACACTTCATAGAAAACATTTCTTTGAATTGTACTACTGTCATTCAAGTACAAGAACTGCTTCCACCAAAGTCTGCATCTGTCTGTTGCAGTAGAAATGGATCTAATACCATTTTCCAATTGGCATGAAGATAGGTATTCCAAGTCTGTGGCACACTTAATAGCAAATTGGATATGGCTTTATTTTATTTGTTGCCAAGACGTAAACCAGCACTAACTACATATTTCCCCACCAACTTTTGTTAAAACAAAATTAAATTGAGACACATGCACCAGTCACCTTAACTACAAATGTTGAGTTATACGAAAACCGCTGTTTCTATAGTGATTCCACCGCATAGACTTAGTGGTGGCAGGGATTGTAATGATATAAATAATAAGTAGTACTCATTTAAATAACAAATATCAATAAGTTTAATTTATTGCATGTCTTAAAATCACTTACTTGCTGCATCTATAAAGGCACTGTGTAATCGGAATGTCATTAACGGCTCTGGAAGATTTCTGAAAGTTGACAGAAATAAAATATTATTAAAGATAAATATAAACAGTGCAAATTATCGAATTTACATTTTTTCATGAGAACTGAGTAATGCTAGTGCTAAGGAAATAATATCTTACCTAAAATAGTTTTTTAAAGCACTAGTTATAGTTTTTATTTCCCACTCGTCTACATCATCCAAGTTTATTTTGTCATTTTTTCGTCGATCTGGAAAAGTAAATCATTACAAAAGATATTTTTAATTTTTAAACAAAACAATAAGAAAATGTCAAATGCAGTGAAATGTTAAAAAGCTATAAAAACTTTACAAATCTTGCTATTATGACTATGTGTAACAATGTAATCCTGTAAGTCACAACAAATCTGAAAATTACATAGTACCCCTTCACAATTAATTAGATACTTTTGAAAGTTATATCAAATTGAGAAATTTTCGTTATGTTCAGAATTTAACATTACTCCTACTTCAAAATGCCTCAGAGAATTCTACTTAAAAGTTACAAAGATTAAACATTTTATGATTTTAAAAAATCTTAGTTGCTGATACTTGAATTCAATCAGAATATAAATACCAATATTAAATTAAAGAATACATGCACAGGTAAAAAATGTTTCCAACAAAAGGAAATCCCAATCATAGTACTAATTCTTATTTCAAATCATAATCTTGCTCAAA
Source organism: Metellina segmentata (assembly GCA_947359465.1). Classification (NCBI taxonomy): domain Eukaryota; kingdom Metazoa; phylum Arthropoda; class Arachnida; order Araneae; family Tetragnathidae; genus Metellina; species Metellina segmentata. The sequence continues at coordinate 70,780,833 of OX375880.1, read as the reverse complement.
TTATTAAATGTTTAGACTAGTGATTGTTTGGTTTTTGACAGAATGTAATTTGAGACAGAAATCAAATACTTTTCTTAAAGGTAACAATACAACACATATGGAATGGCTATTTAAAAATAGAATTTAGATACCAATCAGCTAAATTCCATTATGATTGGGCAAAGTCTGAAACCAGGTTCAATTAACTAATTAACAATTGTCTTCCACAGGGCCCGATTTAGAAAATTAGGTATAGTAGGCACAACACGCAGGAAGGCCCCCCCCCTCCCATGTTATTTGTTCATCACAAAAACCAATTTTATAACAATAATTGGTACTTACGTATTTGACTGTTGACCGTTTCACAGATGTCACCAAAAAGTTTGAGAAAATCGCGACATCACTTATAACTCTTGGCAAAACAAAATAAAGCAGGTGAAAATCAAAAATATAATAGTTAGATAATTAATGTAATTTGCAAGAATGTGATTTTGTGGGGGAAACGGTCGACGGACATTTACGTAAATACCCAATAATTTATGTAACTACTTAAAAACTTTTTAAAATTTTTAGATACTTTTGAAACTTAGGGGCCCTAGGCCCGTGCCTAATGGTAAATCAGGGCCTGGTCTTCCAGCAGTTTCTAACCAGTGTTCTGTGTCATACTGGTGTGCTGCAATGACATCAGAATGCCTTATAGATGGTGAAACGGCTAAAATTGCGTAAGATTTATTTCATTTTGGTTTTGAACTCTTGACCAAGTGTATTCACAAGTAACTTTAATACCCATATAACTTTGAGTGTTATTTTTATAAATACCAGAAATAAATTTTTGAAAGAATTTTAAAAAGCCACAAAAAGCATAAAGGGTATAGGTTATTATTCCTATTATTTTTAGTAAAACAATCAGAATTTTTTGTAAAGCAATAATTTTTTGTCAGATCAAAACATTTTTATATTTTGGTGTGCTACAAAATTGTAGTAATTAGATGTGTCAGGAGATAAAAAAAGAATATTGCTGGCTAAATAGGTACCAAATGTTTACTTTTAAGAATGTGTATAAGAAATACTCATTCCTCATTTTGTAAACTAAATATGTAAATAATAACTAAAATGTATCATTTTCATATAGAATAAGAAGGGTGTTTACCTAATGCCATTTGAGTTAATTTATTAACTTTAGAACTGACACCAACTAATCTGTATAAGCCTTCATCATCTAGACCTCGAGCTTCAATGGCATCAATACACTGTTGCACAAAACCAAATCCTATTTCATCCAGATAATCTACAGGAAAAAATGTTGCTCATTACAGATAAGAAAAACAAAAACTAAAAATTAAAAAACTAACATTAGTTTCAAGACATGCATGACTAAAAAATCTTACATTCTTCTTGTTTGGGTAATTTTCCTATCTGACTATATGCCTGAAAAATAATGCAAAAACACATCAATAAAATCATTCATTTTTTATCAATAATCTACTCAATATTTCTTAATTTTTATTTGCTAATCAGTATACAAAATTATTCAATATTTTTAGTAAATGTTAAGTTGATATTCCTTTATATTACTTTTCAAAGGATACAAGATTAACATGTTTGCACAGATAATTGATCGTATTGTAGTTCCTAATGAAATAAGCATATTTACAGATTAAGCAATAATTTAAATCAAATTATCATTTTTATTCTCAAAAACTTATGAGCCAAATGCACAAGTTACATTTTAGAAAAAGTCACATAAATTTAAAACTGCCTCAAAAAATCTTGACTCAAGGCAGACTAATCAATTTTTAAATAATAACAAAACATTTTCTCTGGATTAGATATTTGCAAGATAAACAGTTATATGTAAATTATAAGAGCATCATAATGAGAAGTGTAGGATCTCAAAAATACTTATAATTCATATGCAACACAATAGCTTGGCGCACTTTTTACAAGAAATTAAAAACGCTATTTATAAGTTAAAAAGTAAAAGTGAAGAAAATAGTTTATCAGCAACACTACAAAGGTAGGTTTCATTGCATAAAGACAACCAAGACTGAAGACAACAATTTTACATGGTATCCATAAAAAATAGTTTTAGAAGATGTGAATGAGGCTTCAGTCTGATTACAAATTAGTCTTCAATTTAATTTTGAAAGGAACTGATATGCAATATTTGCAACAAACAAGTACTAGTTTATGTTAAATTTTGAATAAATTATATATTACATTATTCAGTTTTATGTAAGGTAATCATTTAATGCTTAAAGTTCATATTCAGTCAAAACACAGAGTTCTCTGAACTAAAATGATTTTAAACTCAATATATACTATTTTACAAAGCCTAGTTACAATGAACATCCTAGAATTTTTTAAGAATCAAAATCTAGTTTCTCCTAGGATCACCTTCGGCAACACTGAAAGGCTACACCAATAACTGGGAGTTATTGGGTAGTTAGTGGGAGGAAAGCCTACCCTCTTAAATATAACCATCATCTCGGAAATCGAATTAAATGTTTGTGATAAACACTTACAAACTAAAAGGGGATAACTAAAGATGAGTGTATAAATAATGAAATGAAAGCTCAATACAATGCACAGTAGAAAAATGCCCTACACAAACCGGTTGTTTCCCATCCACCACATTGAAATCACAATTACATGCACAGTAGAAAAATGTCCCTACACGTACTGGTTCTTTCCCATCCATTGCATCCATCCAAAGTCGTCTATCTTCTTCAGAAAGGGCTTGAAAAGTTAAAATACCAGGTTTGTCCTCTCCTATTATGTCAAAACAAAACCTTTTGTCTATGGAATCGGACATACGCCTAAAAAAATTAATGGAAATTATGTATTCAAAATATAAACAAGTCATTCTAAAATAATAATTAATTTCTGATTTCGCTTCGTTAAGTTATCAATTTTCAAAGTAATTATACTTCAAATCTCATCTTTACAAACTTTTGTCTGCCACCCTGACTCTGCCTTCCAAAGAACACCCTTTTTATTGGAGACCTGCCTACCTACAACTCTGCTCATCTCCAATCCTCATCGATCTTATAAAAATTCTGATAAACTGATCCCCACTCTGTCAAGCTACAACTTTTGGTGGAGATAGAAGGCCTTTGGCCTGGGTTCTCCAGAACATGTCCCTTCCATTATATATAAATATATAGCAAGAAAAAATTATTGAAGGCATTGGCTATCGATTTCATCCTAATCAAACATCGTACAGAGTAACACCATAGACATCTGGACTAATTTTGTTCTGCTCATTTTGATTTGTGGAATTTATACACAGATAGGACTCTTTTTCCTACAAATCAAACACATACTAAATGACATTGAAGAAAGGTTGGTTAAGTTGGGTTTTAGGGACAAGGTTATATTTGGCCAAGTTGTGCCAAACAATGCAAATTGAAAAACGGAAGTTTTAATACTTGTTTAAGGACTGCAATTGAGTTGGAATACACAAATTTACATCTAGTGCAACTTTTATTTTTATTGTTGAACTGAATATAATATTTTTTATGTATAATTTGAATAAAAAATAACGAAACAAACTATAAAATTAATATTATATCAGCCCTACTAGTTTTAAGAAATAAAACCATTCTTGCAATTTCAGATGTATCTTGTAAATTAAAGATTCATTTCGTTTTGATCATTATAATTACGGCTAGTTGTCTTATATTATACACAATAAGGATCGAGAGAGGCATGGTTGATAAATTACATTTTTGAATACTGGTGATAGAAATTGAAAATGGAAGTAATACAATAAAACTTTTTTCCAGTTAAGCACTAATAGAAAAACGAATTAGACTTATTGAATCTATGTAAGCATTAACCTACTCAATGATAATTAGTTCTTAGGGTTTGTTTTAATGGTGCAAGGATCATATATGGCACCAACTGAATGAATCTTAAAGCAGGAGCTTTGAATAGCAGAAGCAAAATGTAAAATTACACAACAGTTACTTACCTAATACATTCTTTTAAAACAAAAGTTTCTGGTAAAGCCTAGAAAGAATTGAAGAGACATTTAAACACTGCATACATACTTTACCTAAAAAGTTAATTTTACATTTTTATGAACAATTTATTGCATATTGAAACATGAATAAACCAGACACGGAGCTTAGAACTTAAATATAATGTTTATTATTATTAAATAATTAATCATCTATAAGCTAATTGTTACCTTAATGTACAAAAACATAAATGTTGAAGAAAAACATAAAAAGTAGAATCAAAACAATATAAAAAGCTAACTAATCGATCTGTATTACATTCAAGACAGATGTACTTACACATTACTTCTACATTACAATACATTTTTTATTAATGCTCCAAATAGCAATACTGAATAGTTACTAAAATACTCTGAGGTCATACTTTTACAATTAACTAAAAGTTTAGCACAAGCAGTTTTAACTAATAAGCAATCATAAAAAGTGCACATACTATTTTCCCAGTGGTTTGAGAATAGGGTATCATTGTAAATTTGTGGTTTTCTTTCTGATACTGGCAAAAATGTTTTGTCCATGTTGTACCTAAAGCCTCTGAAAGTAAAAATATACTATAAAATAGCACCATATTAATTTTTTTAACCGTTCAATAAATTTGGATTGATACAAAAAAAAGCAAGAAACTTGTAGAAAAAAAAGAAATGACAGTTACAATTTGTGCTAAATTTGGTATAGAACTTAAAGTAAACTCAATTCTTTTACTTTACCATTGAAGAATTTTACCTGTACTTACTCTTTTCCATCAGATATAAATATCCTTGTCTAGTAAACATTTTGTTTAAGGAACCCGAGTCTAACGGTTTCTGAAAATTATAAAACAATTCATATAATTTAACCATTTCAGAATAAACTTGAATCATTTAACATTAAAAAAAAAAAAAAGGTTTTTGATGACATACTTCTAAGAGCCTGAACATTAGTTGCTTAGCCTCTATATTTGTAGCTTCAAAATTTTCCCTTGTCTGAAAGAAAAAATTATAGCAACCTCAATCAATTGTTATACAGATAGATTGTACATCCAAAATATGTCACTATTAAAATACAATAAAACCTAAATGAAGCATTGTCCTTGGAGCAAATTCGAAAACATCAAATCCTTAAAACTGGGCAAATATATAGGAAATAATGATTACAATCTAATATAGAATTAACTTAAAATTTATGGAAGTGTGAAAATTATAGTTATACAAATTGCTCACTCCTTTCAACAACGTCATACCTCAAAAAACGTGATTTTTCAGACGTGATTTTAAAGTTTAAAAGTAGAATAAAATGTATTAAAAATAAATATTTCTTCTGTTCTCCAGCAGCTAAATATTGAGGGGTGAGATATTACGATCTTGCAGGGATATACCACTCTTTCAGGGCATTCTGAAAACAGGCATAACTAAAAATGTCGATATTTGAGGTATGACGTTGTTGAAATGAGTGAGAGAAAAGTAAATACATTTTATTTATGTTTTACCAACATTACAAGGATGACGAGCCACTCCCTAAGTAATAGAATAATTCAACTTATTAAATTTCCGTCAATTTTGGAGAGAAATTGATGTTTAAGGGGTTTTGCTAGAAACATTTCCCAATCTATATACAAGGAAAAGTTTGATTCATGGGTAAAGTCAACTCAACCTTCAAAACAACACCAAATTTCTGACTAGTGTTGTATCGTTTTTACTGTACAGCATTTGCGACTACATAACCACATCGATTGGTTGAAATTCTACAAAAAATTCAAGGTCAATACGCTCAAGGTTAAACTGATTAGAAGCCATAAAAGGGAGACTGTAGGTTTCACAATGAATATAAGCATGTGAACCCTTCAAAGCAGTGCTTTCAACCAATGTGCAAAAGAATGACGCTGGTGTGCCTTACGGGTGGAAGAAAGCTTTAAAAATTATTTCGACGAGTTATATCGACCAATTTTGCTAATGACGAGATATATCGTCAAGATATTGACGATATTTTTTTGTGATGAGATCAAGATAAGTTTTCTTCTAATGAGATATACCGTGATCAAGATCTGGTCGGTTATAGTTAGGTCAGTCTAGCTAGCAACGAGCACAATATATCTAGCAGGAATGCTAAATTGAGCAAGATTTATTTCATCTCAATGGTTTAGTTTTGAACTTTTGACAGACGCGTACACAAATTATTTCAAGTAATGCCTGTATAAATAATTTTGAGTATTATTTTGTATTACAGAGTATCATAAATGAATAATTATTAAAGATTTTTAAAAAGCTACTTTGAAGAAACAAAAGGTGGTGGTGGGCAATTCCTATTAGTTTCCACCCATCAAAATTATAAGCATTTTTTGTCAAATCGGCAAAAAAGAAAACCAATGTGGTGTGCCGCATAATTTTATAATTAGTTCATGGTGCCGTGGGATAGAAAAAGTTGATAGTCGCCGCCTTTGCGGGTTAAGCTACATTGCGATAGCTTCAGACTGCAGGAAAAGGAAACAAATCTTAAGGCGAGAGGGGAAGTCCCCCATCAGTTCTGGCGGGGCAAATTCCATCCTTTTCCATTAGATACCACCAAAACCAAAACGGACAATGAAACAAAAGTGGGAAAATGGTGTTGTAGTGGAAGGAGTGTGGAATTTATTAAAAAAGAAACCAGAGCTTGCTTCTAACGTCTTCAGTCTTAAAAAGATAAAAATGGCGGCCTGAATGGTCGAGAACGAAAGACTCCAATATTTTCCATCACCTTAAAATCTGTATAAATTTCACCTGCGCGTTTTTTATTTTTTTTTTAATTTCCCAACTTACTTATCTTCTCCTAAAGGGAAGATTATTGAATCAGGAGATCGTTAGCGAAGTTTGAGGGGCTAAAGAAATTTTACCCTCACATGATTACAAAAGTACTTTTAAACTCCCTCTCCCCACAAAAAATGTAAGGGCGCACTTGTCTCTGTTACTACTATCGGCAACAACAATATATTGTGAGGTACCAATACAACCAACATAAATATAAAAGACACGTATTGAAAAACTAAAAACAATATTATTCAATGTCCTTTGGCCATAAGTGGGTCTCTTTCAGCGGCAAATCAGTCAAAAGTAGTTTTCAGACTTGTTCTGATTTTATCTCAAGTAACTTTAAAACGCAATTTTCTCAGTCATACAGAGAGAAAACATGTAACAGTAATTTTTTTTTGTTCAGTTGATCTTACAGCCCTTTTACTATACTAGTCGAGATTGTTTGAGAAAACCCATTTTTCTAGCGATTTGCTACCAAGATTACCTCGAACTTATTTTGCTTTAACTAGAAAACACATTATAAGCAAACCAGCCTTGAGGAGTATACCAATTTTAAAACACTGTTTAGCCTTCCCTTTTCTGAAGGAATCACTGACGCATTGTGTTCCAGCCAGGTCACCGAATCTGCCAAGCGTAGGTCAATTAACGACTAAATTGTTTACAGTGCTCGGTGTAAAAGACTTCAAAATAAAATTATATAGAAAGAGAAATATGATCAAAGTTGTCTATTGTGTCAACTGATTAAGGCAACTGATAGCATAAGGTTCTGTTTTACGTTTTACCATAGAACTCAAAGTGCAAATATGTACAAATTGAATGGTCTTTTTTGAGTTTATGGCGTAACGGTCATATTTGGCGTAAGGGTCATATCCAAGCACAAGACAGATAATGTCAAATAATTGTGGAAAGGAAGGATGGAGAGGAGAAAGCAAAGAAAGATCTCTTGGTGACATCCTGGGGTTGCGCCTCCCCCCCCATGTTCTTTACCATAGGCAGTAAACCCCATGGGAAAAGAAAAGATCCGACCTCGGGTTCATGATGTCAGTGCGCACCTACAAAGGATGTGCCTATGAGGGGCATGTGCAGAAGAAAAGCGAAAATAAAACAGATTGGTTAGTTGGGTTCTATGGCGCAAGGGCCATATTTGGCCAAGCTACGCCAAACATAACATCAACAGGCATACACAAGAAAAGCTTTACTGGCACAGAAGAGAAAAATTCACCCAAGGAGAAATGGAACTCGCACTGCTTCGAACTCGCAAGTTGCTAGGGCAATGGGTAAATCTAATGAACCACGGGAACCCCGAAAATAAAAGAGAATTCACAAGCTGCTCGAAAATTTTCTCTTTGGATTGTTAACTTCAAATAATGTAGAAAAAAACTTGGAGTTGTAATAAAAACAAACCATGGTATAATTTTTATGATTTAATGATAATTTAATTCAATGTCCTATTAACGACTATGGGAGAGGCATATGCAAAACAGGATACTATTGAAATCCATTCACAACCATTACAAACTAATTTCTCTTACCATCTGCTTGTTTTATTTATGTATGCAAATTTATAATAAGAGAGAAATAAGGAGAAACAGCTGATATGTTAACAGCAGAAGGTCTGGTAAAAAATAAAATTTTTTGTATACCTTCTGCAGTCTTTTCTGCAAGTCTGTTGTGAATGATTTAAAATCTTTTGCCACTTCATGTCCTAGAAATACAAAATATTTGTAAAATTACTTATGTCATACGAAACGAAATATGGATTGAAATTACAACAAATAAAATAAGTTTCGTTAGAAACTTACCTTGATGATAAAATGTGAGCCAACCATACATAAAGCTTAGTATCTTAAAAAGAAAATGAAATTTAACTCCAGGGCAAACAAGTACAATTTGCAATGACATGGAAATAAAGATTGCATATTAAATTTGTTAAAGAATACAAAATATCCAATCAAATTTTCAAAAATAAATTTGATTTTGAGGCATCTATGCACATGGATAGTGCCAAAAACATAATTTTTACAGACAATAATGCATGGAATATAAAGAAATATTTAATTTCCTCTGTAAATTAATCAATGAATTCCATCAAAACACAAAATATTTCAGTGTCAGTGTTCTTACAATTTGTTCTAATCAGTAAAATAAATGTTATAAGTCATATCAGACAATTCTTTAAAACAAAACTTACTTTTTGTAACAATAAATAAGTTGAAGGAACTACAAAATTTACTTTTCCATCTATCTACAGACAGTTTAAGAGTTTGCAAAGATATAACAGATGTGTGTGTGTGTCCAATAATTATATCAATATTATCCTTAAAGGGATGGAAATAAATTTACTCTCTATAATGAGGAAAACAGGCCCATCTATGAAAGGTGGCAATATTTTCAGGCTTTTGTTACATCCAATCGTATCAATGCACTTAAAAAGCACAAATCCTGCGATTTCGCTCAAAGAGAAATATCTTATCATGCGATGCATTAAAAAAAATTATTATTTCACTCTTTGTTAATTTATTACTCTTTAAAATAATCTTGGATATTAATTTAAAACTGCTTCACATTCAATCAATTTTTTTAACATTTATATTCCGAAATGCAAAATAATTTTATCAAGACATCCAGATTTCTTCAATATGATTTAAATCAAGAGACTAGCAAATGAATGACATTACCATGATCTTTAAGGGTGGTTTCAATTGAAAATACACTCATGTCCAATATTATCTTTACATACCCCAAAAATAATTATATTCCATGAAATACCCAATCCATATAATCTATTTTTGCAGGGAATGTGTGAAAGACAAGCCTGATTAGTATCATCAAATCAAAATTGTTCAAATTGTTTCTGTTATGCAAATCAAGGCATTACGTCATCCGACGGTGAATCAAGCGCTTTGCGCAAAGTAAATATATGAGTGAATTTCTGCAATACAGCGTTTGATTTCAGTGTGTAAGGACTCGAAAAGGTTTGTTATGGCACCGAAGTATCATTTGGAAGAATCTGTGAAGTGGCGCATTATCGGCCGTTCAGAAGCAGGGCAGACAATCATGGAAGCAGCGAGATGTATGAATATTTCAAGACAGACAGTCTGCGCTATGGAAACAATTTCAAAACTCTGTAACTGTTATAAGGAGGCCTGGACAAGGTATATCAATAACTGCCCGTCGTAACAGGAAATCTACAGTGAGCTAGCAGCCGCCACGGAAACTGTTGTATCACGGAAAACTGTACACAGAAGGCTTAATGAAAAAGGCCTTTATGCCAGAAAGCCAAGGGTTTGTGTTTCACTGTCTTCACAGCACAATAGGGATAGCTTTAATTAGTGCACAGAACATTAGAACTGAAGTCAACATCCATGAACCCACGTTTTCTTTACTGATGAGTCGAGGTTTAGTTTCATTTAATTCAAAACATTTTTACAGCTGAAGGGTGTGGGGAACACAAAATTTTCCTTCGAACACTATGGAATGGGACTGTTTTGGTAGTGCAGATGCGATGGTGTGTGGTGGAATAATGATCGATGGACGTACGCCCCTGCACATTTTCAACAGAGGATCTGTGACCAGCCACAGATATCGGGATGAGGTCTTAGAACGATATACAAGACTTTTCAGATGTGCATATTAATCTGATTTTTTATTTATGGACGATAATGCTCGTCCACATCGAACAAACCTCATTGACGAATTTCTTGAAAATGAAACCACTAAGAGAACACCGTGACCAGCAAAATCTCCTGATCTGAACCCGATAGAGAACTTATGGGACTACCTAGGAGACATCCTCCTCCTAGAGATATAAATGCCCTGAAGACCGCGTTGCTGGATGCTGGAGGAGTAGAACTTAATTTTCCCAACTGTGGTAAACAACATTATTGCCAGCATGAAATTACGTTGTGATGCGTGTACAATTCAGGGTCGATAACATTTCATATTAAATTCATAAGCTTTGATCTTTTTCTTCTTCTGAGTTATTCATTTTTTTCTGAACTCACCTTGTCGCATATTATTACCATCTTTATGGTTTCATGCTACAGTTTTATATCATACGCAGTGTTCTTAAAAATTTCCTTTGTATTTAAGTGTTATGATTCTATGTCTCATTCCAGACAAATTCATAAAAAATAGTTTACAGTTTCTGAGAAACCCGTGATTCTATGCGTGTAAATATAATTTTAGACACCAGTATACTTAGCAGATTTCACTTCAAATTTATCAATTTAAGTGGAGAAGGGAAAATTCGCAACCGTCAGAAAAGTGAATTAATAAACATCAATCAAAATTTTACAAGATCGTGTTTAACGTCATTACATTTTTAGGAATTATCAGCAATTAACGATACAAAATAATTTATCTGCAAAATACTTGAATTTAAAACAGAATATGCAATAGCAGCAAAGTTAGAATTAAAAGTATCAGTGTACCGAGCTAAAACAATTTCAACAAATTTTCATTTCAATCAAAGATCTTCGATGGAGGGAAAAACTGTTTAAAATATTTCAAACTTTTCAAACACTGTAGAAATAATCTTTTGAAATTACTTCACAGGATGTATTATGGTATAAAAACATTATCGATCGGTAATTTTTAATTAACGTCGTACAAGAGCAACACAACGAGCTATTAATGACTTTCCGGAATCAATCCCCCAAGGGAAAGATCCGAGGACAACACCAAGTAATTTTGAACCACGGTCAGATGACGAGGCCAACACCTGAGCCAGCACATCATTCTCCAAACTTCCGCACCAACCCAATGTGAGGACTTTTGGCCACGACAGATTTAAGGTGCATCAGCCGCCTCTACACCATGCGGTTACAAACATCCATGCATTGACCCGTATTCGAACCAGGATTCTTTCGATTTCGAAGCTAATGAAAATGTTAGCAAATTTAAGTTGGTTGGATTGGAGTTTTATGGCGCAAGGGCCATATTTGGCCAAACACAAGACAACAAAGACGAAGGAAAGCAAAGCAAAGAGCAGAATAAAGCTCCAGAACACTACACAAAATTAGGAAAGGAAAGAAAATGTTTGAGCTACAATGAGTTTACATTTATATAGGAATATTTATACTTTGTGCACTTACAGTTTCAACAAACTCAAACTTCTTCCGTTCCTGGACTTCTTGCAGAAAAAGGATGTATTCTAGGGAAGCTCGGGAGAACTGTCTCTGCTCGGATTCCAGAGTAGCATCCGCCTACAAAAACAATTTGTGACGGTTAGATGGAAAATCTTATTACTCATAAATATTTTGATCTATAGGACACTATTGAATTTCAAATAAAGTCCCGGCCCTGAATATAGTCAACATAAAGTAAGCCAGAAGCTTTTATTTGGGGGCTTAAGATAAAAATCACATGTGTTGTGTAAAAAGTAATTTTTACTTGTCCAAAAACATAATTTATACTGTTATATCTTAAAATTTAGAAAAGCCCGAAAGAAAAAAAATTTAACGATAGCACTGGTATACAATGCAATCACCACACTGAACAAAATAAATACAGTACAAAGTCCTAAATACGGAATCTTCCGGACCTAGGCCATTCCGGTTTTAGGATTATTTGCATTTTTTGTCAAAGAAAACTTTAATTCGCAATATTGCAAAGCTGACTAAAATCAGAAGCGATTTCGGCTTTTCATAAAATGATTTCAGCGCATGGCATAAGTTCATACTATTCATTAACATAGCTATTAAAGTCCGTGTATTTTCTATGATTAGGTCCAAAAAATTGTGAGTGATCCACTACAAAAGTTCTAAAAGCACGAGCCTATATGATCTGTCCTATCAATAAAATGCATTTAATTCTATGATTTCAGTTATAACTAAGTAGATAACACGTTGTTTAGAAATACCAGGGCTGTTAATAGGATCCAATTTGGGACAAGAGAAAAGCAGACATCCCTTATTCAAAGAAAACCGACCCCCTACCATGAGAAATATCTCCCAGAATCATCATTTTTATTTAGGTAAGGGCTTATTTGTTCCAGAAATTGCTTTTAAAATTACTTTTTCCAGCAAACTCGCTAGACACATCAAATAATTAATTTTAATGAGCACCCTGATTAGTGGATGGAGAATTACCTTAAAGATAATAATTTACTCGCTGTAGTCGAGTTCGCTAAAAAAGATATACTAATTGGCAAAAGAAACCTAAATAAGCAGAATCTCTGCGCGTATCCGCTAGAATAAAAATATAATTAATATAAATAAAATCCCCTTCATTAAATTCTTACCATGTTGTTTACAGAGTAAGATGAGTACGAATAAGCGAATTAAACTTCAAATGAAACTTAAATTCAAAACATAAAAAAAAACATGCACGTGAAGTTTTTTGTTTGGAACGAAACGATTAAAATGGCGCATAAACATTTCTATGCTAAACACGCAATATCCAGCATACGTCTAAAAATTAATAAAATAGGTTGCAGAATTAGACGAGGTTGGTAGGTACACTCAAGTAAGATTGGCTGGGTTGATTTTATGGCGTTTTTTTTGGTCCCCGCTGCGTCAAATACAAGACAGACATCAAGCAATGGACATGCACAAGGAAAGCTTTACTAACACAGATTATAAATATACCTAACGAAAAATCGAACTCGCAGGTAATAAAAGAAGGAAATTTAAAGGAAGCAATTTTTACGTGATCTACAAACCGCCTCGTAATTATCTGTATAAGTATGAAACTAAACATTATATTTAGATGTTTGACTGGTTGGGTTTTAAAACGCACAAAGCCAAGCTGTACCAAACAAAGTCAAGCGAATGGACATACACACAAGAAAAGTCTTACTGACACAGATGAGAGGGAAATACACTCGGGAGGAACCTAACCTGCGTCGTCTACAACTCGCAAGTTGTTGGCGCAGTGGGCAAACCCATAGATTTATGATGACCCCTATTCTATTTAGAAAGAAATGTGTAAGCTATGTATTAAATTTCTTTTAATTTCAAAGTTCAGTAACAAATGCTCTCTAATATAACGGGGGTACTTTTTGAGAAAGAAAGGAATCGAGTTTCAGATCTACACTTCGTACCAAAAGATTTAATTTTAACTAAATCGTCATACGAATGTACATCATACCTTTTCTGTGAAAATACAAATCCTTGCTTTTAAAGACAATAATTTTTTGCACCATCCATATAACGCTCATTCCAAGTCGAGGTTAATTTCTTATTTACCACTCCCCCCCCTCCTTGTTTATTTTTTTCGAAATTTTTGGCATTCACTGAAAATTGAGAAATTATTATTCGAAAAAAATATGAATAACAACGGTAAAGTTTGATGGAACTCGATTCAGAAGGAAATTTTATCATTGTAAAATTATAGCTCTTTACATGCTATAGTGTTAAACACAAAATTTAATAATCAGTATTTTTATCTATTTTTTATGAGAAAAGAAATGACGAAGTTCTACTTGGAGGAGAGCTGAAATTTTGTATATTCACACAAAAAACTCTCTTGAACGGACTTTCGTCAAATTGCACCAAGGTAATTTGTTATCTAAATTTCACCCCATATTAATATCATAATTCTTGTTGCATACATTTTTTAATAAATATTACCGATATTTCGATTGGATTAGTGGCAAGGATGGTTTATTCATTCAACAAGAGTTGTAATTCAATCACTCAGTTACTGATGCATATACAAGTATGCGTGTAATGAAGCTTAAAATAAAATGTAACATTATAAGCTAAAATAATATTTCGAAGCACGCAGAAAGATCAGACGTATTCGAAAACACCTAAGAATAAACAATTTTGTGGGGAGTTAATTATTCCGGTAAATATGCTAATGTTGTTAAAGGTATTCAAATTAATGTTCCAAAAATGATATATATTTATATCATATACATAATGTAAATTTATATTTATATCATCGGGCCGCGGTAACCCAGTCGGTAGAGCCATGGATTAGCAACCAGAGGATTGCGAGTTCGAAACATGGTCTAACCAAAGATCGTCGAGTGCATGGGCGCTGGTGCAAGTTAAATCTGCCCCGAGCTCAAATGTCCTTACGTTGGCTTAGAAATTTCAAAAGCGGAGATGCCAGCTCAGGTTTTGACTTCAACATCTAACTGTGGCTTGAAATTACGAGGTACAGTTCTCGGATCTTTCCCTTCAAGATTGATTTCGAACCGTCGTCAATAGCCAGTTATGTTGTTGCAGTGCGAGGTAAATTGAAAAACCAAGTTTTTATAACCTATGAATGAATTATGTAATTTTTTTCAAACCCCGAAAAACACCAAATTGAATAACTAATTTTTCCAATGTTTAGACATTTATCAATCCAAAAATCATTTATGAAAAGATTATCTGGAAATGAAATATAGAAACATGCTTTAGAGCCTTCCAATGTCAAATCTACACGAACTGTTCCATTTCGATTTTTCCAACACCAGTACATCAGGCAAGAACAATGCAATTTCGATTTTCTTTGAAATGACCTTGTCAAGTACATCCCTCTTTGATTAGTCTCCTGTCGCAGCATTGATTCAAATACACTTTTGCCGATTATGGCTTTGTAATGTAGAAAATCCATTGTAATTCCTTGCAAGATAATTCCTTCCAAATTAATTGATACAGCAAATTAATTTGTTTTATGACTTGAATAAAACATGGTCTTATAAACGAACTACAGAACACATGAGTGGTGGTTTTCCGCTGACTGTCGCTAATAACCTTGACATTTACAAATCCTGCAGAAAACTATTTTGATTAAGTAAGAATTATTTTTTAATTACAATAATGTGTGTATTCATTTTAATCTCTTCACCAATTTATACAGATTCGTTTATGAAACAAGTTTTAATTTCAAGTGCAGATATGTAACCTTATATCATTTCATTGTAGACTACTATTAAATAAATGCAACCAAAATAATTTTTACATTCATTACAAAAATAAACTGAATGAAGAAATAAATTTTCAAATATATTACCCAATAAACCACAAATAAGACATGATACACATGGAATTTAAAAATACAGGAATACTGGTAATTAAAATTATTTTATAATTATACAATTGGTTTATTAGTAACGCAGGGATCGAATATTTTGTAAACTTAACAAGCCGATAATTTCAAATAAGTTGGGTTTCAACAATAATGAATATTACTATGCATACACAGTATGCATTGTTGAAGAGTATATGTATGAAAATATAGGAATATGCTTAAGGAACTATTACTAGAACTTACATTT
The DNA here is from genome assembly GCA_947359465.1 of Metellina segmentata. Taxonomy (NCBI): domain Eukaryota; kingdom Metazoa; phylum Arthropoda; class Arachnida; order Araneae; family Tetragnathidae; genus Metellina; species Metellina segmentata. The sequence goes on along the minus strand of OX375880.1, from coordinate 70,764,853 downwards.
TATTTTATTGTATATTCAAGGTATGGATAAAAAGGTTTTCTATATACGTATACTTCGTCATTATAACTGTGGAAATACTCCGGAAATTACTCATTACTATAATACGAATGAGCAAAATAATGTCATTTAAAGTGTATAACACTTATAAATGATAATCATATAATGATGCTAAAAGTACACAATCAAAACAAAAGGATATTATACCTAATTTGTATTTTATTACTCATTTGAATTTTAGTAAAAAAACATTTAATGTAGGTTTTTATTATAGGTAGATATAGAATATACACTGAGGATTATTCATTGGTATCCATCAATACTATAATACAAATCGTCAAAATGTTTAACCGCATAAATGTTAAGAATACTTATTCAAAGATATCATGGTGTTTAAAGAATTGCAACTAAATTTTGTTGTTTCTTCAACATTTGAGGATGGGTAAATTTTAATGTGTAGCATACCTATGAAAATATCCCTACTGTTATTCATTCGTTATAATACGAAAGAACAGAACGATCATCCATAAAAACTTTGTTACGAATGATCAAAATTATTAGTTCTAATAATCATGCTCATATCGCGCGTGTTAAAGAACATTATCAGATATACCTAAGTTTAAAGAATTACTGATAAACCCTTAATTTTCTTATTTCATAATGCATTAGAATGAGTGAAAATCAATGTATGCATAACATCGCTAACAATCCTTTTTCTACAGTACGAAAGAACAAAATTATTAGTGCTCGAAAAGGATTTTGTGTGTAAGAGAGAACATAATCAAACATATACCTGCTTAAAAAATTGTTAACTAATTTATTTTAGTTTCTTTATTCCACATATGAGAAAGTTAATAATATTGATGTACATATACCCATGAAAATACTACCTAGAGTTATTCACTGGTAACTTAATATTACTGCAATAAGAATCATCATACATTTGAGAATGAGTAAATAGTTTTAATACACGAATCCCATGAAAATACTCCGAAAGTTAACTCTCGGTGTTATTCACTGGTCACTTATCATTATATTATCTGCAATACGAATCATCATACATCTGAGAATGAGCAAATAGTTTTAATGCACGCATACCCATTAAAATATCCCGAGTGTTATTCACAGGAGAAACTCATCATCACTCCAATACGCATCATCATACATTTGAGAATGAGTAAATAGTTTCAATGTACGCACACCCATGAAAATACTCCGAGTGTTATTCATTGGTAATTGGCGCATAACGATCATCCATATATTTGAATTTTCTCAAAATCTCTGCACATGGGTATAATATCAAGACAATTAAATCCATCCAAACGCCCACCCGTCAATTCAAAACAAACCCTTTTGCTTACCTTCGCAGCTTCGGTGATCCCCCTTCACAGGTATCCATGCGTTACGGCCAGGAAAAACACAACAAAACACAGCCACAAAGAGCCCGCACGAAAAAAAAAAACTGGAAACTCTCACGGGGGGGAGACGTAGCCCCTTTTCCCGAACATCCCACCGTGCACTCCTCGTGAGTAAAGTTCCCGTTTTTCTCTTTCTTTGAGGGACGTAAACCCCCCGACGCGTCGCTTGCAATTGAGACGGCAGGGCTACACAGCTAGCCACGCATCCGCACCGTCTTACTACTGAGTCACTTGGGCCGGGGCGACGGATTTGGCGTCGCATCGTCGAACTTGGCGGTGTTTTGTTTATGGTTTTCTGTTTTCATGCGTCGCTCGGGTGATTTGTAGGTTAAGTGGCGTTTCGAGAGTGGGTCGTGGTTCTTGGAAATATCTGGGCCGATTATGGGGAATCGTGTTGTCAGAGGGGGGATTCCGGGGATCCCAAGTCCCCCGAAAATGCCTGTCGAGTATTTTTAAATTCCAGGAACTTGATTATCCGAATGCCGATTAACTGAGTGCGGTGCTATCTGAACCGGATTTGATACCGTGGTAGGTTTTAAACACAGGTGTGTACATTTCGTCCTTGGTTGTTCTGGTTCACCTGAGCAGATGGTTGGTTTTTGTTTTATGGTGCAAGATCCAAAAATGGAACGCATGAAACACGCAAAACGACTAAAAGTTCAATAAAAATATATTTAAAATATTAGATTAGCAATCAGACCTACATAAAAAGCATGATAAAATTCCACGAGTATAAAAAACAGAGCATACGTAGCTGTACACTTAAGCAATTCTGTGGCTGGTTTCATTGCAATCCATGCAGTGAAGTGCTATTAAATAAGCTAAGCAGGCTGGAACCTAGAACGTCGATTTTAATGAAATCTAGCATTTGACAGTGTAAGACAAATATCACAAATTAAAAATGTATTTCAAAAATACACTGAAGTGACAAATTAATTCGTACGATTACATACGCATTGTAAAAGCAAGGGAACAAAGAGTGATTAATTAACCTTGACCTTAAACTCTGTAACCTAATCTATCAGTTTCGGTCAGATGGGGCAGATCTTAGATTCTCCTACAGGTTGTAAAGGCGTAAGTCCTGCCCTGGTTGGAACCCACCTGAAAACAACCGCAGAAAGTAGCAGACAGGATTTAATTTCGGAGATATTTAAATTTAGAAACGCCGTTTCATACACGATTGAAGATATGAAAATGTATTTTACATTAAAAAAGTTTCGCTGGATTTATCAAAAACTGACCGTCCACTTCGACGATGTCGCGAACTGCCATCGATCTGACGGCTCCACGCTTATAGTTTCAACTAAATGCCATCTATGTGCTATAAAACGATACTAGCTAAGCCCCCGATAACCCCGGAGTTATTGCGAGTTGAAATCGGTCACACAATTATGTCGCGTTCGTCGCAAATCTGTGGTGGACGTAGGACGGACAATGAAACGTAGTACTTTCTTTCTGGAAACAGCAAAAGAATATTGAACCTGTGAGCCATGCCTCGACTTTAAGGCTATAGAACAAATTTTTTTGGTGTTTTCACTTTTCTGTACAAAAATAATGAACGAAGCGGGATAAAAGTCACCAAATCGATTAAAAACAGATTAAGATAAATGTAATTGTAATGTTATCATATGGAAACTATCTATTCTGAAAACAAGATTATTATAACAAATTAAGCGTAATGTAGACAGAACAGTTGAAAATGTAAATGAAGAAAAAATCTAATTCATACAAGGAAAAATTAATTTAATTTCACAACAAAATGGGTTCTTTTATTTTAAATCTAAAGCATGTTAGATATATGAATAACCTTCTCAGTTCAATCCGTTACTCTTGATTACCTTTGTAAAAATCCAAGTGAAAAAAGCTAAGGGAATCTTGCAAAGAAAACTAGCGTCAAACGTTGGGAGGAAAGTAATTCTGTAAATCGAGTTTTCCCGCTTAGATAGGCGGGTGGCGGAAAAACTACACATAATGAAGAAGTCTTCGACTGCTATCGCGGAGAAAATGGATGACAAATTTCGCTCGAGACTCCAATCTTCTGAATATTACAGAAATGCGAATCAAATATCTGAAATCCTATATAAATCACCGGATCCATATCTCAAAGTTAGTACACTGGATTCTAGAATTTCATGCACAAGCAGAATTGTGAAAACAAATAAATCTTGTTCCATGAATCCGTACATTGGGTTCAGAGGTCCTAATATTAGTTAAAACGAGTTCTTAATAATTGCGTGTAAAATACGTATTTTTGGTAACATACAATCTTATAATAATAATAACATAAATACAGGTAACCCTCGTATAGCACGGTACTTCTATAACACGGTACCGAAATTGCGGCATCAATCATAACACGCATAGGTTCTCCATATTACACGGTTTGAAATAACAATAATCGATATAAATAAGAATGGAGTGCTTGTACATCAAGTTATTGGGTAGTTTTGGAAAAACTGGAATGTATATTGAGAATTACGATTATTTGGATTGCTTTACCGGTTCTGCTGCAAAAGCAATTATTTTTTTCAATTTTTTTTTTCGTATGGAATTTCAGCTCTGATACTTCATTTATTTCGAGTCTTATTTTTGTTCTTTGTGCAATGTAAACGATTTCAGAATATTTGGGACAGACGATATTTTTTAACGAACGAAACGGAAACTCGTGTTGGTTGATCGCGTATGCAGTGATATTTTCTGTCTTTCGCTCTGAATTAATTTAGCATTTCTACATTGTGGTTTCCATATTTAATTTATCAAAACCGTCCCGCCCTAAGACATACTTTGTAGTTTTGGGTTGTGAGCAGCATCCTGGTCAATAACATTAAAGTAGTGGCAAGTCAGATAGAAAATTCAAAACACATGCAAAACAGACACAAAATAAAAATAAACTATTAATATGACTCTAATTGTTGATTATTGAAAGCATGCTGGTCAATAACATTAAAGTAGATTGTTAAAGGATACACGAATGCACAAAGCATTATGAGAAAGCACGAATCCTAAAGCAGGACTGTTTAACGGAATTTATCGAGCGCGATTAAAAACACTAGTTTAAGCTTAAATAGACAATCGGTCCAAGTTGATTCCCAAGCCCACAGAACCTGCACTCCCGAGATCCCCGCCTACATGATCCGTCTTTTACATTGGATGTCATTGAGCAACCTGTCTTCACAGCTCAATCCAAAAGCTTTAATGAGGAATATAACATGTCAGGTCTGACAATTAAGCAAACAACGGAGTAAAAAACTGCTAACTGCTTTCTAAACTGGCCAGACAACGACCACCTATTAGGGAAGCGACATCGATGTCGATGTTTTCAGACAAACATCGATGTATTGAAGTCGATGTTTTTGTAACATCGATGTTTATACTTGTCGATGTTTTTACGTTGTCGATGTTTTATTTTTAATGAAAAAAAGTACTGTTACGAAAATTTGAAAAATAACCAAGTAGCATAATTTTTATAATCAGCTAATTGAGCATACTTTTTGACCAAAGTGGCCAAGGGTGAAGGGTCTGAAAAGTAAGAATGCGACATCGATGTCTTATAAAAAACATCGATGTATTGGAGCCGATGTCGCATTACTAGTTGCTAAACCAATTTAAAAAAATGGGGAAAAAAGTTTAAATACACTGAATTTTTAAAACATCGATGGTTTGGGGGCGATGTACTATCAACATCGATGTTTTAGTTTTGAACATCGAAGTTTTGCTGTTGCTGTGGCATCACTAGTTGCTAACCCAGTTTTAAGAAAAAAATTGGTGAAAAAGTTTAAATACTCTTAATTTTAAAAACATCGATGTTTGGAAACATCGATGTTTTTGGAGCGATGTCATCATCGACATCGATGTTTTAAATTGAACATCGATGATTTGCTGTCGATGTCGCATCCCTACCACCTATCAGTAGACACTAGCACATATTATGCAGGATGAGTAATGACTTCGATTGCTTGTGTCGGAACCAGGCTACGCACAACAGCTCAAATCGCGCGTGACTTTCTGCCTTCACTCACAGCAATCCGCTTCTTTTCGTGACGCATAACGTAAGCCCGAAGCATTTGCATACATATTGCATCAAAGGGTTGAAGGGCGACTCCGGCTATTAAGCCAGAGTGAAGCCATTCAGATAATGGGTGAAACGGTCGAGTCCAAAAAAAAACATGCTTAACGCGAGCCATTTGCAGTACGCGGCGGGTAATTCTGAAAATGCAAAATTATTCGAAGTAGCTACTATTTATCCTGTCGCCGTTTTCAAAAATTTAGAATAGCACGAGGACAATTCGCTGATGTGGGTAGTTGTTACTCCTTTTAAGAATTTTAGACAGTGTACAACTTCAATAACTCATGCGATAAAAAATTAGCATATACTTTAAAGCAACGTCAAGGAGGGAAATACAGTAGAAGTGGGTTTACAAGCAGGAATTTGGGGAGATTTTTCCCAATATAGTGTTGGATTAAAAACTAAAATTTATGGGTGAATTTAACTTAAGCGACCGCATTTTTGTGCAGCAAGGAAGGCAATTACACAATTTTTTTTACAGTAGCGTCATATTTAAGAAATTTTAGAACAGTTAGTATGAAATTTTTAACTCAACAAACGGCACGCTAATGAAGCCCCGTATACGCTGATGAATAGCTCTCCAAATTATCTAATGCTCGTAATTATATGATGTTATGTCAAAGGGAATATATTTTGTTTTCTCTTAAATACATTCATATTGTATTTAGGGACTTTTGCTTTAGCTTGATAGTAGGAACAAATGACTCTAGTTTCAGAATTTATTTTTCGGCAAGACCTTCCGTAGTACGTCACAAAAATTCCAGTCGCCACACACGTCTGAAATTAAATGATTTTTCAAACATACCAAAAAACATTTTAGAGCAATTTTTCAGTTAAAGGTTCGAATACTTTAAACACAATTCTCGTTTTCCTTCCTCTGTACGTCATCTGACCGTGGTTCAAAATTACGAGGTGTTGTCCTCGGATCTTTCCCTTAAGGGATTGATCCCGGACTGTCGTTAATAACCCGTTGTGTTGCTCTAGTACGACGTTAACTAAAATTACCATTACCTTCCTCTGTAAAAAAAAAACAACTAAAAAATCACAACGAAGCGCCGTGTCGTGCAACCCTTAAACAACACCGACACTAAAAGGGAGGTACTTAAATTTAAATCGCAGTAGAGCAACACAGCAGGCTATTGGCGACGATCCGGGATCAATCCCGAGGAGAAAGATCCCAGGATACCTCGTAATTTTGAAGCAGTCAGATGATGAGGTCTACACCTGAAATGCATTTCACTCTCCGACCTCCCTCGTCGTGCCAACGTGAGGACATCTGAGGCCCCCGCAGATTGAAAATGTACCAGCCCCCTACATACATGACGATCTTTGGTCCCAGATCGATCCTCGAACTAACAACCCTCCGGTTACTAACCCACGACTCTACCAACAAGGCTACCACGAACTCTTCAACGACAGAGAAAGGCGATTGTTCAATTCACTTTACTAAACGGCGTTATACTAAATCCCACCGATTTACGCAGGTCCATTCTTCCATACAATAGCACACCTTTTTCAAAACAATAGAAATGCAGGTAGATGAATTTAAGTAGCATTGTAACAACGCAACCGACTATTGTTGACCCTCCGGCACCAATCCGGAAGGGAAAGATTCGAGGTTAGCACCACGTAACTATGAGTCACGGTCAGATGATTAACTTACACACGGTCTTAGGTTGGATTCGAACTCGCAACCCTGCGATTGCTAATCCGTTACTCTTGCAACCGGGTTACCACCAGTTGCAGCGTACCAACTGGTGGTACGCTGCAACGTTTCAGGTGGTACACAAGGATGATACGAGCGACCCAAATATTCTACGAAGTTTGTTCGTTTTTTAAGTATGTACAACCACGTTATAATATTTCTTATGCCATTTGTTACTAGTTACTTGTGTTAGAGTGGTTTTTCTGAACTTTAGTACATAAAAAATAAATATAGAAACAGATTAAGTGTTGAAGAGGACTTAAGAGTGAAGTTAAGCTCCATTGCTACTGATAATGATATTTTAATTAAAAGACAAACACGTTTCGCAATAAAAATTGATTTTTGATTATTTTAATCTTTGCTTAGTTTGTACTAATTACTTAAAATTATTTGTTTTTAGACCTGCAAGTAAAAAATAAAAATGTAAATTTTCAAATTATTTTATTTTTTCCTTTATTAAAACATTATTAATACGAAATACAAGTGCATTAATCATAAAAAATGAAGCTTTCTTAGTATTTTAATTAAAATAAAACAAGCCATTGGGCACTTTTCTTACATTAGATATATGTTTCTAAAAAAATATAGGACTGGTGGTACGCCAAAAATTTTAAGTGGTACGCAGTTACTAAAAGGTTGGGAACCCCTGCAATACACGAACATTCCATAAGTAAATAGGGGGCTTTTCAGAAGACAAAAATAAATTTCCTAAACGCAGTGCTTTACCTAACGGAACTTTACAAAGCGCCAGTAATATTACCTCGAAAATTTTATTATTCCCACTACGGGGGACGTTTCCAGTGACTGCAGCGTCTTCCACGTGGTTTTAAAACTTCCATTAAAAAGCATCCCTCGCAACGACCTCGAATCCTCCAGTTGCCAATCGGCGACTCTACCACCAGAGCAACTCCGGCTCCCCGAAACCGGAAAAAACGGGAGAAATCTTCCCAACCACCTAAGCTATGCGACCCCCCGATCCGTTCCACCCGACTACACGTGTCACCAGTAAAGGCCAGAGGGCGATACCCACGGGAATCCCCATCTCCCTACGATCGATTAAATTATGCAAAACGCGCCCACGACAAGAGTGCCCCAAACGAACCAAAGAAACGAAACGCGAAGGTAGCGGGGAGGATTAAATTCAATTTCCCCCCGTCAAAAACTGCAATCACCATCCCCTCTCTCCAAATATAGGCGATAGTAATAACCAAGTAATAAAATCAGGCTCGGTGATGGGAGGAGTTCGGTAGCTGCAATCGGAGCAAGAAAACTTCCATTAACGAGTGGGAATTAATTCTTCTTGCAAAGTCGGGAATGAGATATGCGCGCTTCGGTGAATCAGTGCATATATATTTAATGACGGACGGTTTTAATGTATCCGGGGTTAATTTCGAGTCGGTACATATGTAACGAATTTATTCTCTCGAGGACGAACTCTGTTGATTCAATCTAAGCTTCAAGTGTGTGTGTGCATTGAAGATTCATTTGATCGATGTAATTATTCAATAGAAATGTCATACATGAGGCTAGGTTTGTGACGAATAGGCAGAAAATGCCCGATTAGAAATGCATTTACGATCCAAACTACAAATATGCGTATATAAACGAAAAGGTAGGTTAACGCCGCAAGGGCCATATTTGCCCACGCTGCGTCAAACAATGTCAAGTTATTGTCAAAAGGATAGAGTGGAGAAATAAGGATTGGATTGGATTTCATGACGCAAGGTTCAAAAGCGGACAAGCAGCGCCAGTGGAGAAATAAGAGATAGATCACTTGGGCATCCTGGGATCGCGTCCCCATGTTTACCAGAGGCAACATAGCCCATGAGAAAAGATTAGATCACTAGGGTACCTTGGGATCGTGAAGCTTGTTCACTCCTAAAGATGTCAAAAGGATAGAGTGGGGAAATAAGGATTGGATTGGATTTTGGGGTTTCATGACGCAAAGTTCAAAAGCGGACAAGCTGCGCCAATTGGAGAAATAAGAGATAGATCACTTGGGCATCCTGGGATCGCGTCCCCATGTTTACCAGAGGAAACAAAGCCCATGAGAAAAGAATAGATCACCAGGATATCTCGTTCAATCTTAAAGATGTGCTCCTGCAGAAGCAGCAAAAAGGATAGAATATCATGTTTCTTTGCAACATATTTTGTAGGAAAAGGTTTAATGAAAGTAAAAATAACATCTGGACATCACTCTCCAAGGTTGGAACTCGTGGAAGTCTTACCCCCGCCGTACACTGAGGCAGCATGCGACGACACACGACACTAGTGTGCATACTCCGTTTCTGCGCAGAAAACATGTCGATGCGCATGCGCATTTCAGACAATTTAGCTTCGCGGGACTTATATTGGACCAATGTGCGGCTTGTCTTAAAAAATCTCCAATGGGTAAGGTCTGCGTCCCCTCGAAGGATTATCAGAAAGAATAGAATTTTTAGAAAGGCAGAAGAAGACAGACCAGAAGGGGAGTACTTGAACGGAGGAAGTTGTGAGCCGGCTGCACGGACGAGCTACGTTTCAATTAAATATTTTCTTCGACCCTTGAAAACATTATAAATATTTTAAACTGTAAAAAAATTCAATTCAATTCATAATTGATTCGAATTTTATATCATATTATTTCCTTTATTCCTTAATTGACACAAAATGGCTAGTACCAGTACCCCCAGTGGACTTGACAGAAAATAATATATATTTGCCTACCCCCCTCCCACACACAAAAAAAAAACCTTTAAAATGCAAATTAAGGGGGTCCGGGACACCAAATTTTCGATTTTTTTTATTATTATTATTTTAAGAAATTCTCTGTGTTTTTCTGCTTAAAATGACGCCTAAATCATGTTTCTATCTTAATTCGAACTAGAGATACAATAACTTTTTGTGGTGCGTTGTTTTGAAAATCTAACACTCTTAACAGTTGTTGTCATGGCAACAACATCTGTCTTTGAAACTTTAAATGCGTTTTTCTCCATGATACATTTTTTTAAGATTTCCTGTATTCAAATTGCTATAAGTCGAAAACCGATAAAGTTTAAGGGTTGAAATTTGGAATATATCTTTTTCAAACATTATACTTTAATTTTGATTCAGCAAATTTGAAACAAATATTTACTTTTAAAAATATGACTTTTTAAACAAAAAATACCTTAAAATTTTCATTCAAATTTTTATTTTTATTTTTTATTAAATTAATATTTTTTACATTGCTGAATTAAAATTAAAGTTTATAAATTTGTGAATAATTTACTGCAAGAATTTTGAAAATTGATCAAGAATATTTTAAGTTTTAGCAATTTAAAATGACCTCTCTTTTTAACAAAAAAATTTTAATTAAATTTTTTTTTAAAACTTTTGGAAAAATTTTGTGCTGTGATTTTGTTTATTAGTTAAATGGGTAATCAGTACAAAAAAATCCAAAATTCTAAATTAATTAATAACATTTTTTTTTCAATGTGTCCCGGACCCCATTAACTACAACTAATCATAGTAGAACCTAGATTATTCCAGTTCCGACGAATCGTGCTATCCTAACTGAATTTGATACAGAATTTCCTTTGCCTTGAATCCTCCAGTAGCAGTAATAGCATGCAGAACAGTAAACGTTTTCTGAATTTCGAATCGTCTGTGATACTATGTCCGTATTATCTGAATTTCGGGTTATCCGAGGTGGCCTCCGTCCATATTACTTTGGACAATAAACATCAATCATCACATGCACGAATCGTGCTATCCTAACTGAATTTGATACAGAATTTCCTTTGCCTTGAATCCTCCAGTAGCAGTAATAGCATGCAGAACAGTAAACGTTTTCTGAATTTCGAATCGTCTGTGATACTATGTCCGTATTATCTGAATTTCGGGTTATCCGAGGTGGCCTCCGTCCATATTACTTTGGACAATAAACATCAATCATCACATGCACGAATCGTGCTATCCTAACTGAATTTGATACAGAATTTCCTTTGCCTTGAATCCTCCAGTAGCAGTAATAGCATGCAGAACAGTAAACGTTTTCTGAATTTCGAATCGTCTGTGATACTATGTCCGTATTATCTGAATTTCGGGTTATCCGAGGTGGCCTCCGTCCATATTACTTTGGACAATAAACATCAATCATCACATGCACGAATCGTGCTATCCTAACTGAATTTGATACAGAATTTCCTTTGCCTTGAATCCTCCAGTAGCAGTAATAGCATGCAGAACAGTAAACGTTTTCTGAATTTCGAATCGTCTGTGATACTATGTCCGTATTATCTGAATTTCGGGTTATCCGAGGTGGCCTCCGTCCATATTACTTTGGACAATAAACATCAATCATCACATGCACGAATCGTGCTATCCTAACTGAATTTGATACAGAATTTCCTTTGCCTTGAATCCTCCAGTAGCAGTAATAGCATGCAGGACTGTAAACGTTTTCTGAATTTCGTATCGCCTGTGATACTACGTCCTTATTATCTGAATTTCGGGTTATCCTTAGGTAGGGTGTCCTATGTTCGCATAATCTGAATCTCGGGTTATCCTTAGGTAGGCTATCCTATGTTCGCATTATCTGAATCTCGGGTTATCCTAGGTGGCCACCGTCCACATTAAATCGGATAATCAAGGTTTCTGCTGTGTGTGTGTGCTAGTATAATTATTAATTTTTTAATTAATATAATGTCTCTGCCGGACTGAAAGTCTTTTTAGAGTGATTTCGATCAGGCCTATCCATAGTTTGTTCCACGTTAGAATCCCTACTTTTCCCCACAACCACGTGATATCTTCAAACCGAGTGAAATAACATGAATCTGATCGCACATGCTCCCTTTTTTTCCTTTTCAGGACCATGCAAATGCACTACCCTACAATAATGGAGAGGACGCCAGAAGATTTGCATAAAATCCGACTACTTGTTTCGAGGTGTTTTTTCGTGGTATGGCATGGCATGTTGTTCCTGGTCAATTGAACGCCGACGCCTTCATGAACATTTTGGACAATCAGGTTCTTCCTACGCTCTGACAATTTTATGGAATGAACGGATGTTCCTTCCAGGACTACAACGCTTCGTGTCATGTTGCAGTCTCTGTGAAGCAGTGGTATCAAGATATGGATGTAAAACGTCTTCCCTGGTCTGCTCCTAGTCCCGACCTTAAACCCAGAAGAACATTTGTGGGGCGAGTTAGAGCGACGCTTACGGACCAGGGAACCACGTCCGAAATCTACAGCTGAGCTGGCGACATTCTTGCAGCAGGAATGGACACAAATACACATAGCTGTGTATCAAAACCTCAATGAAAGTATGGCCAGAAGGGTTGCTAGTGTAAAATTGCAACACGCGAGTGACCATCCCCCTGTTAAGACATGTATTATTTCCCTTATACCATCACATATTGCTGCCCGATCCATTATTGTAGGGTAGTGAACAAATGCCATACAAAATATCTTTTATCGGCATTTTGAAAACAAATTATCAAGCGAGGAATAATTCAATTAGCGAATTTCAATTTCCGATTATGCTGATCTCTTTGTTTTCCTTACAGAAGGAACACCACCTTTAATCTCAACTCTTCAAAAGGAAAACACAAACACTGGACCTCCCTCCGAAAACAGAAAAAAACTTTCGCGTCCCTTTTTATCCACATTACCGAGTCCCCGAGACCCATCCATCCGTTCATTCATAAAGGTTTGTCGCAAACCCTTGGCGACGGCTCTTGGCGAGAAACCCGCCGTCTGGAGCAGAGCGAAACCCGGAAACCATAGTGAGTCAGTCTGAAAGTGCGCTGCGCGTACCGCATGATAGGAGGGTGGGTCCTACGATGACGTACTACGGTATCGATCTCGGCCCGAAATTGGAGGTGGGTGGCGGACGACGCGTGTGGTACTGGTTGGAGGGCGGCTGATGAAATTCTACGTGCCCGATTTTTTTGCGTTTGCCGAAATCTCATTTTTTTTTCTTATTACTCCGCGGTGCGTCGAACAGCTGTAATAGAGGGATTAGATTCCCTCAAAAACGGATGGCGGTCTGTGCAAATAGAGGTGAATGATGAGGTGTTAGTGAAGGAGAGGGGGTGCAAAGCTTGTGGCGGCCTTTTTCAAACTCTTTGGAGTTGAAAAACCGGTAGGGAATTACCCGTTTCGGACATTGGTGTTACTCAACTCTTAACTCAGGCAGATGTATGAAGCGGTACTAAAACTAACCTATCATTACTGGTTTTCTTAGTTACAGATTTCCTCATGCGATTTGTGTTAATCAACTCATAACTTAGGCAGATGTATGAAGCGGTACTAAAACTAACCCCTTAAAACAAGCATGTCAAACTCAAATGCCCACACGGGCCAAATAAACAAGGTCTTAGTTTATGCGGGCCGCGCAATTTTTATAGAAACGTAGTTATTTCAATAACAAAGTATAAAAAAGAATAAGAACAACGGTAAAATTAATGTTTTCTTCCTGACACTTTACATCACTTATATACTACCATCAATATACATAATTATTTTACGTGGCAGGCAAAAAAGGCGTTATTTGTTATCGCGTTTTGGCAACACTGTAAGATTGTTTGTTTACCACGAAGCCTAGCGACTCAATTGAATTTATAGCGTTATCGGATGAAATATTATTGAAAAAAAAATTGATATTAGTCGAATCTGTTGCAGCTAACAAACGACATTTTGGGTATTCGATTTCCAAAGCAGCGCTCACATTTCGAGTCAAAATTTGCTCAAAGCTTTCATTTGAATTCCCAATTGTTCGAGTTCTGATTCCAGAGGTACTGTGTAATTTTTCTGTTGTACAACAAATTTATACTTCAAAACTGACCCAAGATGAACGTCAGTAAATCTGGATCTGACAGGAAACTTATTTCCTATCAAAAGTTTAAGTTATTTCTCGCACCGATTACTTCCAAACATGGAAATAATCTCATACGCGAAATTTTGAGTGTCTTCAACTCTGGCTGGCAAATCTTTGTAAAATTCAGGCGCTCCAACTATACTGAATTTTTTTTGTTATCTGAAAGCGAAATATTTAACTGTTAGGCACACCAAGCAATGCGGTAAGTAGAAGACTAATAGTGTGGTAGGTATTATTTTATTATTGGCTGCTATTGGTTGTGAAATGGTGCGCCCATTAAACACGACTAGTAATCGGTCATTGTGGCTCGTTATCAATAGTACGAATTTAAAAAATTCAGTCTACAAAATTTTAGTAAAATAACTGTTAAATATTGAATGTTGGCTGGGCCACGAGTTCGACACGCTTGCCCTAAAATATACTACAGAGGCTGTTCGTACATTTTTAGACGATTTTGGTTAGCGGTTATAAAAAATCGTTTGCTGCAAAAGAAATAATTGCAGTTGTACTATGTTTATAAAAGTCAAAATTATCGTCTGCGGCTTGAGAGGTTTGTTTTTATTCAAAATGGCGTTCTTAACGAAGCAGTGGTTCGAAGGCTATATTTATGCTCTTTCCAAAGAGAAATATTCATATTCCGTTATCCAAAAACGATGTGAGAGTCATGGTTTTGTGATATCTAAAGCGTCGATAGGTAATATCGTCAACAAGAAAGGAAAAAAAAAACGTCAAATTGGAGCCCCAAGAGGGACAAAAATTCCAAACAAGTATCCAAGGAAGAAACGGACATCTTCGACTATTGCAAAGGTACGTTGTTTAATGTTAAAAGAAAATCCCCCTAGTCAAAGGACAGTTGCAAAATCATTAAAATGCTCGGTGTCCACTGTAAACAAAATGATAAACGTTGATTTAAATCTTAAGAAAGCGAAAAAACGCAATGTGCATCGTCTTTCTCCAAAACATATCGCTGAACGCAGGACACGCTGCGGCTGCCGAATTCTATATGAAAAACACTTATCCAAAGAAAAATGGAAAAAAATTGTCACAATAGATGAATCATGGGTGTATTTAAATGATTGCAGCAAAAAAAGAGCCATTTATTATCATAAAAGGGGAGAAAAAAAGTACATGGTTCACAGAATCGAAAGAAAGTTTATCTAAGGGATTCATGATTGTTGCTGGGTTTTCATATAGTGGCAAGTTAAAAATAAAGAGAGTGGAAAAAAATGTCAAGATTAACTCCAAATACTATCAGGAACATATTTTATCGCCAATTTTATGAATGGAATACCATTGCTTTACCTACAGTACCATCAATCTGTGGAACTCCATCAAGACAAAGCTAGCAGTCACACATCAAAATCCACTGTAAGTTTCCTAAAAGAAATGGAACAAAAAACTCGTGTCAAGGCCATACCCTTCATTGATATCCCTACTAAATCTCCCGATGTATCACTTATGGATTTTTGTGCTTTCGGACTTTTAAAATCTGCATTATCCAAACGTCGTCCCACAACCCTTACAGGACTCTGGAGAGATGTTCAGGAGGAATGGGATAGAATACCGCTTCTGACACTTCAAAAGGCATTATTAACCTGGAAATTACGGTGTCGAAAGATAGTTCAAAATAAGGGCTATCAAATAGAACATTTAAAATACAATAATTTTATGTAATTTAGTTGTGTGAATACAATATACATTGTCTAAAAAATGTGTGAACAGCCTCTGTATTCACTACGGAAAAGTCCTTTAACACTCCTGCTGAGATCCTATTGGATTCGATAACACTAATGATAAGGTAGGTACTTCTCGTCAGTAGAATAACTCCCCTTTTTTCTTCTCTTTTCATCCGTTAGTCTGTTTGATTGTTATAGCATTTGGACCCAAATACATCTACTCCCAACTTTCACCTAACTATCCACCTCGCTAAAAATGGCTTCCAAGCACACCCGCTCATTTGAAATGTTTGTTTCTTCCTAACTGAATGCTGATGCATTCCACCACAACTCTTTTAACAAACACGTGCGTCTCTATAGAAACCCCGTCTTTTCTGTTCTGTTTGTTTGATACCCAAATGTACATCTGCGGATTTCTTATAACCGAAAATGATCCTTAGGGCTATAAGGTACTTTGTTCACTTTTAAAAGAAAAGTGACCCTATTTAATTCATCTACTGTACGAGGTAAATAAAATCATATGAAGGTATAGACAGTTTGAGGTTTGGTGTAACCGAATTATGTGTGTGGTCATTTTCCTGAGAAGAATGAGGTGTCCTCGGGACCCTTCGGGATTGATCCCGGACCGTAGCCAATAGCTGGTCGTGTTGCTCCAACGAGATGTGAATTCAACAATTTACCAAGTACCTACCTAGGTTTCTTATTGCCTCCAGCAATCAGACTACGGAAGAATTGTATAACGGAGAGCTCGAACGCAGAGACTTTTCGCAATACTATGCAACTATATCTCATATCAAGCATATTTATATCCGTATGATGCGATTCGTCAAAAAAAAAATAATAATAATAATACTGACCACTTCTATGCCAATCTGTTCGTGTGAAAAATATACGCAGCTTTGATTGGAATTGAGGCAGTTCTCTATTACGTTCGCGACGCACCAAATGCAGAAAAAGAGACGCTTACACCTGCTGATAAAATTAACGAAACCAATGTCGTACGTCGAGTTCATGCTCGGTATAAACCCAGACAGATGACGGCTGAGACGCCATCCTTGAGAAATTAAAAAGCACTTGAGTTGACAGTGAATGATGCATTTCGATTTCAGTAAAAACAGACAAATTACAGAACTTAATAATTACCTTGCCAGAAGAAGAAACAAAAATTGCGTTGAATATTCAAGTTATTTCTTGAATGGCGTAGAATATTTACATCTTGCGAGTGAAATTTTATACTAAAGAATGGCGAGTTCCTCGTCGGCAGAATGAAAGGATATCGCGTTACCAGTGTGTCAAATTTTACAGGGTTACTACAGCCTAAGCACTTACGAAATAGTAACATAAATTTTTTTTAAATAGAAAAAGTTTCCTCTTAACTTTATTTTAGTTGTTCAGATACAAAATGGATAGGCTAAAACACAAATTGTACTAATTATGCAACTGACCGAGAAATCGTGACCAAGAATCGTGAAAGTTAAGTATCAATCTCACCAAGAAATTTAGTTCCTAAAATAAAACTAATTTTCTTACAAACACGTTTTAACATGTCAATCTAACAACCGCGGATTCTGATTATTTTTATGGTTACTACAACTAGGTGCCAAAACTTTGAAATTGGAGTCACTTAGAAATATTCCCCCTAAAGAAAAGTACGAAAAATATTTTTTTCTCGTCCGCTATAAGTTAAAAAATAAATTGTTAACCTTTGGTAAATTTTGAAGTCGACAAAATTTTTAAATTAGTAGCCTTTGAAATGAGTTTGCTTCAAAAGATACCCTTAGTCGTCAAGGTTGGAAAAAAGTAACAAAAGTCGCCTGTGGCGGCTCTGGTTATGACGTGTTTAGACGAGAAAATTAATTAACCTTGTGACTACGGGTAGATATAACAAGCGCGACTCTTTCTTAGTGCGATTCTTATAACTTTCAAGGTACAACTGCTGTACTGGCCGTTGACAACAAATTCTTTCTTGGCACAATCGTGGTGCAACTGCTGGACCGGGGCCGTAGTCTAAAGGTTAAAGCTCATTGAAACAACAAAACCTTTAATTTAGGCTAAAAGTTCCTAATGCTTATTCAGTCCCGATGAATGAAGGTGGAAGTTGTGTTTCTGCAGCTGAAAATGTTTCCTGTACGTATACAAGACATGAAGTCATCTGATTTTTTTTTGTAACGACACTTAGCCCATAGGAATCCCAAAGAAAGAATTCCGAATACATATATGGGCCACTCCACGAAAACATCAACCGACCACTTTGTTTTTTTAAATTGCGTCAATGCTTTCAATTCAGGATTTTTTACCGCAAAACAAACAAAAGTTGACGCAAGTTGTAAAATTACACCTGGCAACACTTTATGTCACTTGTAGCATGACTTTTAAAACCAAATGCCAACATGTTCTGTTGCGATGAAATGGAAGCGATGATTTTAACTCCTCAAATAGGTTATTCTGGTTATACGGTTGTGAAAATTAATTTGAACCGCGTAGTTTGCCAAAACTATCTTATAAATGTTCTTAATTCAGTTAACTCTTTTCCATAAAAATAGGAAATAGTCAAAGAAAATTGCAGTTTTATGGTTTGACAGGTGAGAAAGCTATACAAATATGTATCGTGAGAGGTACCTAAAAGTATTGTAAGATTATTCGTAAGTGTACGCTTAGAGCAAAGAGATTATGTAAAGCAATTTATCGTGAAAATTCTGTCAGTTTTTATAATGAATATGAAATCCGATTAATATGAAAAATGACAATATGGCCTGTGAGTTTCGTTTTAAGTTCAATGATTCAGCTGGCCTGTCAAAACTGGTATTCCGAAGAGCATTGTTATCCCTAAAAAAGATAACCTACATTTTCCCCCAGAACTTCATTCCAGTAAAGTTGAGTAAATTAAATGCGCCTTACTAATAATGCGTGCATAAATATCCTTATTTAAATCATTTCTTGATATATTTGCTCTATCATATTGCTTATAAGGTTTGTGATTAAAAGTTTTTCAAAGCAAAATAGGAAATTTTACTCGTATTTGAGAACATTCTTTTAATACACTTGGCATTACGTTCTGTCACTCACTTATTTGATTACAATAAACGCACTTTTTCAACTAATGCCTTTTTCATTCAGTTTAATTCACAGGGAAAACTTTTTTAAACCGTTTCTGAAATCTAGACATTTTGCATGCCCCGTTCCGTCAAACTCAGTAATTTCTTGAGATTTACATAATGAAAATTCATTTTCTTTGTTTTAGATTAGAATGCATTTAAAAAGCATCAAACATGAAGCAAAAACCGTAACGATAATTAAAATTAGCATAGGTAGTATTAAATAAGAGCGAAAATACGAAATTTTCAGTGCGTGTCTCATTCCGTCACATAGAATGGCCCATATGACGTTGGATTGGTCAAATCCAATTAAACGCTACATGTCGCCAAAACGGTGATAAAGTATATTTTAAGGTTATCCTAATCTGTATCTAGCGAGAACATATAGGTTACAAAAAATGAATTCTCCATCAAACGTTGCTTGTTTCCTTTGTAGTGAAATCGCTTGCATATAATTAAATGATCGCGTTCAGCGAATGAAACTGAAGACATCTGTCGTGTAATATTATGCATTTGCAGGTGGTAGGAGTTAAAAAGGAAATACGGAACAGGACAGCAGGGGAGTCGATCGGGTAATGTATACTCTGTTTCACCTTAACTTGTCAGTATTGGGAAAGGCAGAAATGATGTTCATCCGCATGAAAAATAATTCCAACTTGATTTGGAATTTAAAATAAAGAAAATGCATATAAACGTGTAAAAATTGTCCTACAATGAAGGAGTGATTTTTGAACCTTTATAATCGGTTATTTATTTGTAAAAAGCATTTTTTTTTGACCGAAGCGAATGAATATATCCGAAACGGAATTCTAAACCGGTTTCCATGGTAACATTTCTGGCGAGCTAAATACGCTTTCCGGCCAAGTCTGCGCCATTTCGCTCTGCGTCTTTGCTAGCGTGTGTATTTACGTTCATATCTCTCTTGTGCTATTTTATTGGAGTGTGTTTGATACTCTGAACATGGCTGAAAAAGGAACGTCACC
Source organism: Metellina segmentata (assembly GCA_947359465.1). NCBI lineage: Eukaryota > Metazoa > Arthropoda > Arachnida > Araneae > Tetragnathidae > Metellina > Metellina segmentata. Next base: position 70,745,072 of record OX375880.1, on the reverse strand, counting down.
ATCCAAGCTGTATACGCCATCAAAGCAAGGAAAATCAATTGGTAGTGGAGCTCGCAGGAACATATTGAATGTTTATTCTAGACTTCGAGAAGAAAACCATAGTGATTCCATTAACCAAATCGTCGGAAAGGTGTCTCAACTAACTGGTGTTTCCAAAAGAACTGTTTTTCGTTTGAAAAAAGAAAAGAAGACGACAAGTCCTTTGAGTACTCCAGGAAAAAAACGACCTTATGCCGTTGGAAAAAGAACAAGAATGATGAAATATGACAACTTTACTTTATCGTGCATCCGACGAAAAATTCATGATTGTTTTCGTCGAAATGAAATTCCTACATTGGACAAAGTTCTAAATGAAATTAACAATGATAAGGATATTTTTTCGACAAACATTAGCCGAAGTACACTGTACATGATACTGAAAGATTTGGGATTTTCCTTTGAAAAGCGAAAAAGGCAGGCTATGCTTTTAGAAAGACACGACATAATTTTATGGCGAAGAAATTATTTACGAAAAATTAGAGAACTGAAGAATGAAAATGCTTCAATCTATTATTTAGATGAAACATGGGTGAATGAAGGACACTCACAAAGTCGAGTATGGCAAGACAAAAACATCAAAAGCACCAATGAAGCTTCCTCTTCAAGTTTGACAACAGGCTTGGCTGCACCAAAAGGAAAAGGAAGAAGACTCATCATTACCCATATCGGAAGTGATGAAGGATTTGTACCTGATGCGGCTGACATTTTTGTAGGAAAAAAATCCGGTGACTACCACGAAGAAATGGATGGTAACCATTTTGAGAAGTGGTTTGAAGATATCATGCCTAAATTGAAACGAAACAGCTTTGTAGTGATGGACAATGCCCCCTATCACTCGGTGAAGAAAGAAAAAATTCCGACGACATCTTGGAAAAAAAGTGCAATTCAAGAATGGCTATCGTTGAAAAACATTACGTGGAACCAGGACATGATCAAGATTGAACTGTTGAAAAAAGTTAGCGAAATCAAACATATGTTTGATAAATACAGAGTTGAAGAAATTGCCGAAAAATTTGGACATAAGGTTTTGAGACTTCCCCCGTATCACTGTGAGCTTAATCCCATTGAAATGATATGGAGTCAAGTAAAAGGACACGTTGCCAGGGAAAACAAGACTTTTAAACTGAACGATGTGAAGGATTTAGTCATCCAAGGGATTGAAAAGGTCTCTGTACAAAATTGGAAAAACTGCATAAACCATGTTACTGAAAAAGAGAAATACATGTGGGAAGTAGATGGACTTGTGGATGATATTTGGGAAAGTAAGAACTTGGTAATTTCTTTTAATAGTGAGTCTGATAGCGATTCGGAAATGTTAAGTGATGATGATGTGTAAATTCATGTGATGAATAAGTATATTATAATGTAAATAGATTTGTTATGATGTTTGCTATGTTTTACATATATTGATGATGTATAAATGCATGTGATGAATAAGTAAAACGTAAATATAGTTTTCTCATTGTAACTACTATTCATGAAAGAGATTGGTTTCTTCTGTACACTTTCTTGTAAACTATTTTAAATTATTCATAAAATTAATAATTTACTACTAATCAACCCGACACCGTTCCGCGAGTTTCAGAATATGTTTCACACATATAAGGTTTATTTTTTTTAACTCTAATTTTTAAAATGGTTTCATTTTTTTTATTATTGTATGTGTATTCACTATATTTGTATTTTTTATATTCTATTTATTTATTGTGAATGTATTTTATATCCTCTATGTTATATGTATTTTTATTTGTTATTTACTTTCTTTAATATCAGAATAAATTTGATTTAATTTGGAGACTATATTTTGCTGTTAAGAAAAACACATATTTTAGCAGACGACGCACTCTCCCCTACCTTGTCCAACCAAATGTAAGACCAAAGGAGTAATTAAATTGGATTAATTTCCTTTAATAAAATTATTAAAATTGAAAAAAGAAGTATTAATCAAGGTGTTTAGCTTTCAGGTAAGTAAATTCAAAAAATGAATTTTATGGTTCATCACATCTTTAAATAGACTGTTTTTTTAAACAACATTTATTGTAAAAAAATTTTAAATATATATATTTTTAAATAACTAAAAATAATACTCATTTAGAAAAATCAAAACGCATTTATATTAACATAGAGTAGCTTTTTGTTTAATTAACAAATGTAATGCAAGAGCCATTAGAAATTAAAGATCTGTGAAACGTATAGAATTTCCACGTGCATTTTATCTCTCCTTGCCAAAAAGGGCGAATTTCCTCGCTTATAGCTGACTTCTTCTGACATTGTAACCCTAGTTTCTACGACAACGGCTGTGATGCGGTCAACGTAGCCTTTACTCTACTGACAAGTTAAGGTGAAACAGAGTATAGACCAGTCGAACATTCGAGGCTCCCTTACAAAAATATTGTCAGTGGTTGTAATTTTATGTTTTTAATAAACGTATTGTTAAGTCTCGAGCTTGTTTCCTTTGTCAACAAAAAAAATAGAGTTGAACACCAGTTCGGCTTCCATTTCTGGTTGTTGGACTAACATCGCACTGGAAGAATGTCACGGTCTTTTGGCGAGGGTGCGGGATCAATCCCGAAGGAAAAGATTCAAGGACTAATAATTTTGAATCACGGTCAGATGACGATGTAACACATGAGCTGGTAATCCAAACCCAACTAAGGTGAGGCCATGACAGATTTAATGCGCACCAACCCCACGTACACGGCGATCTTTGTTGGATCAAGTTTCGAACTAGCTTCCATTTCCGAGGGGAATATTTTTAACCTGTTTAGATAATTTTTGATTAATAGAGGGACTGTCACTTCAACACCGGTTCCAAACCTGAATCGCATATCAATGCAAACCCAGCATGCCCTTACAACTCACTCAAACAGTCCACGCATTTTAATCCAACAACATGCAAAAAGACTCACCGGCATCGTTCAATTTCCTGCGTCCCAAAATCATCCATTACGAGTGTCTTTCGGAGACACGCCGCTGCGTTTAAGCCCATCACAACCGACACTTGGCCCATAAATAAAGCCCTTTGCTTTTTGTGACAGCTTTCCGCTTCGCCAGCCCGCAGAGAAACCGAAACTGCGATGATTTACGCTCGTCTTTCGGTATCCTCGGTTTCCCCCGCAGTCTGTTGCAAGGATTCTGATCAATTGGGTCAGCCATTCCACAGTTGGATTCCACATCAACGCCACTCAAGCGGTAAATGTAAAAATCTGTTTTTATCACCTAAGAGATTAGGTCTGGTGGAAGGAACTTTTACAAAATTATACAAGGTTGGCTGGAACGAATATAGAAATTAATCATTTTTCTGCACCATTTCCATCTTGTCGTGGAGAATCTGAGGTCTATGATGCATGCGAGCGTGAGAGGGAATTAAAAGCGAGATTTTTCGTAATACCTAAAATATATCTCAGCCCTTGGATTTGTGACTTCGTCCAACGCTGTGCCAGTGGCCGTGACCGGTTCATCGGGAAACTTTCCCTGGATAGTTTGAGCGTTCATCCCCTTTTACGCTCCCCAGACTTCTCACACCCGTTTCTTTGTTCAAGACAGCTTCTACAACAGAAAGATCGTTCGAGAATCGCCAAGGTCGCCTTAGGTTTTAAAATCTCGACCACGGTGACGTGGGCTTGGGGTGAACACTTTGAATGGACAGAAGGGATGAGATTCGTGAGAGGGGATGGGGGACGAAGGAAAATATGACGGAGGGACGTAATTGAGGGACGAGTGGTGTACGTCGTGTTTTTTTTTTTTTTTTAATTCTTAAGAGGGCAGACTGAACCTTTTTTGAAAAAAAGAATCTAACACTGAGGAATGTTGGCTAGAAACCACCAATGGATCCCGATGAACGTTGGCGAAAGTGTCTGTCACACCACCTCTTTTGGCATAGAACGTGTGCGTGGTTCGTATCTTCCACTAGAGGGCTACAACTTTAAAGGTGCCTGTACATTTATTTACAAAACATTTCTTGGGGGTTACAGGAAGAGATTACAATTCAATTTTTAGACTGATCTCAATATCGACGTCATCTCCGCCTTCGCTGTTCAAAAGATGATGTCCTTATTTGTCCTATTTCTATTAACCAATCTCCAAACGCGTGACCTTTCAGGCCCGGTGTACACATCCGGTTTTTCAACGTACGGCGCCGCTGCAGCAACGCGCGTCCAACATGCGTGCAATTTGTACCGAAGTTCCCCACGGCGCCATAGCTCGCCGTACACGATTCTGCGGTCTGAAGTACCTTGTTTTCATAAATAAATGGAATATAAATAATACTTAATAAATGGTTGTATCCAGTAACGTCTATTTTGTTTCAAAATATACTTTTTTTACACCAAGTGAGCGAAATATCAAGTAAGCCTTTGATAGAATATTTATCGCAAATGGCGCGAAAAGAGTACTTGCGTCATTTCACGGTTATGCGTGCATAGTTGGGCTTCGGTGCCGCACGTTGAAAAATCGGAAGTGTGTGCCGGGCCTTAATGTTACCACAACTGGCGTCTAAAGAATGAAACAAAATTAATTAAAATTCAAACTTCTCCTCGAGTAAGATATGAATGCGCGTGCACAAACAATGTGAATACTATTAAGACCTCGTGATGATAGCCCATTCACTAGCCTTTGGAATCCCTCTGGTGATCGCATAATCACCAGTCAATAGAATCCATCGTTCCCTCCGCCAGAAAACCTGCCCAGAGTTCCGACCTTCGCCCCATATAACTTTTGTGGGACGAATTAGAGCGACGTTCACGGACCAGGGAACCACGTCCGAAATCGACAGCTGAGCTGACAATATTCTGGCATCAGGAATGGACACAAATACCCATAGCTGGTTATCAAAACCTTGATGATAGTATGTCCAGAAGGGTTGCTAGTGTAATTGCAGCACGGGGGCGACCATCCCCCTAATAAACATGTATTATTTCCCTTATACCATCACATCTTGCTGCCCGGTCCATTATTGAAGGGCAGTGTGGGATTCATGTATAATAGCCAAGAAAGAACAATAAATGTATTATAATTCTGAATTTAAGAAAGCGTCAGAAAGCGAACAAGTTACTGAAAATGAAAGAAATTGAGAAATGATGTTCAGATGAAAGTGAATAAAAAAAGTTCCCGTGTTTCTAAGGCGTTTCAAATTGTTGGTTTGTTAGGGTTTTATAGCGCAAGGGTCATATAGGCAATGCTGCGTCAGGCGAGACATACACAATGAAAGTTTTTACTAACACAGAAGAGAGCAATACCCACAGGGAGTAATGCAACAGCTCCGCCTACAACTCAAAGGTTGCTAGCGCATTGGGCATACCTGATGTTTAAAATGGAATATCCTATCAGAAAACAGCCGACACAGGTACACATATTACTATATCTGTTAGGAAAACCTTCCTTTTCTCAATTTTACTAAACCAACATATTTGATTCGTACTTTATGCAAATCTTGTTACGGTTATGCAAATCTCGTCACGTGATCTTTCATACTATTATAAAAGCGGTTGCAATCTGTTGCACCAGTATTCCCGCTCTCACTTGTTTGATCACGTACCCGCTTACCTGATCTCTTCGATCAAGTTATTAGATTTACTTTTCAATGTAACTATGTGTCGATTGTAATCTTTTAATCTTAACTTAAATTCATTTGTTATTTTTGAATAAATTCTAGTTTGGATTTTTAAAGACTTCGTCATGTGTACTTTTAGTAACTTAAGTTTATATCACCTTAATAATAGGTGTTGGTTTATTTTAATTCACTGCGTGGACACTCTAATTGATCTTAAAATTCAATCAATATCTAGCAACACAGTGACGCTCATGATATTTGCAGACAAAATTAGGTTTGGTTTGGCCGGAAATCTTATGACATCAAGGACTCAAAGGACATTACATTAAGATACGAATGCTAAACCGAAAAGAATATCATATCAGGCATCATAATGTCAATATTCATTCCTATGAGGCGCATTTTTAATTCAGAAAAAAATTAGACTAATACATGAAACTGAAACACTTTAAAATAAACTTCCCATCATTTAGAGAAAGTTACAAATTTGAAAGATGGAGTCTTTATAATAAAAATTTAGAAGTGAAGCTTTAGTGGTGTTTCTGAGAGGAAAAGGCCACGAACATATAAATAGCAAATGTAGAAGAAATGGAATGTTAAATGTCCTTTTGACACGCAATCTTTAAATCAGATATAAAAAGAAAAAAATAGAGTTCGTACAAACAGCGACATACAACATCTACACAGAAAGAGATGCCAAATATATTAACATAAACTTGCAGTGATTCACGCAGTAACAGACGTGTAATTTAAAATCATTGAATTTTAAATGATAAGAATAATGATCTCACAAAAATCAAAAGGTCGTTTAAAAGATGTAAACAGAATACCATTCCAAGTTCTAGTGTCTAAGTGAATGTATGTTTTCAAGGCTTTAGGCGTGAAAGACTTAGGCCTCGAATAACACAATTGGATCACTATAATTCAAAACAGCTTTAGTCCGGAGGTCAACTTCCGTAATATTACGAGACTTTTTAATACTTCTGTTATTCGATGTGGTCATTTGAATGTAAGATTCAAGAGACTTTTTAAAGTGAAGGATGTGGAACATGCGTTTGATAAAGATAATACATACGTTTGATTGGAACATAAAAGGAAGTGATAATTCACAACTTTCGGGGGGGGGGGGATAATAATAATATAATATGTACCATCTAACTTTAACAAACTGCAAACGTACTACAGGATGCTTGAAAATAAGAAAAAAATTTTCACTTCTTTGTTTGGTTTTGGTTGCATTTTATATATTGCTAAGTACTAAGCATTTTTAAACATGTTTAAGTCGTATAATAAATTCGTGTTTAAAGTTACATTATATGTATAATTATAACTTTTAAGTATCTATGTTCTTTTTCTATTTAATTGTGAAGGATTTAGGGTAATGTACTGACATAAACCACATTTTAAGCAATTTTCAAGTTTAAAAAATTCCAAAATCATGATTCATGCACTATTCAAGCGGTCATGGTATCGTAAACTTTCAAGCATTAGACACTCATATTCAAACAATTGAGAATTCTTTTAGTCTCTTAAATATTTCGTTTTTAACTTTTTTTCCATTTCCTAAAAAATAATTCTGGGGCTTTTCATTGTAGCCACGAGTTTTAAAATTGCAAAACATTGTTTTTATTTCGTTTAATAGACCACGGTCCAGAAAACATTTACGAGTTAAAATTGTTATAAGCAAGGGGCCCGGGTGCAATAAGTTTAAAAACGTCGATCTTCTAATGAAATAGATAAGAGCATGCGGGTAGAGTGGCAAGATATCAGAGGGGGGTAAGTCACGTGGGCTCAAGAATACTCATGGACCGACTGGTTATCGAATTACAGACTAAGGTTTTAATCACTGAATATGTCTCATATTAGGATTCATACTTTTCCTCAGAACCACGAGACAGATCTTCAAAGCAAGCGAGCAGAAGAAATACAGTGAAACTTCGATTATCCGTCAGGGTCGGGACCGGGATCATGACGGTTAATCGAACTGAACGATAACAGAAAAACTTTAAACAACAACCCACCCCCATCGCATATGAAGTAATCCTACAAAATGCACGTTTGCGAATTAGAAATACACTGTACATATGCAATTTTTTTTTATTTTACAGAAACAAACAATACGCACAATTAACATTAAGTACAGTATAGTACGTATTGTTACATGAACTTACGGTCTAGACTTACATACATGCTATTTAAATTTTAAAATATTTCCCTTTTCTTTTGTTTCTTCGAGGCTTGTGATTTAGGAGCGGATATGTTCCGTAATAAAGAACTGACGGTAATCGAAGTTTCACAGTAACATATGAAGCTAAAAGCACATGCTCAGTCTTTTTGATTAGAAGGTACGGAATGTACACCCATACGGTTCGAAGCAAAATATAAAATCTGATACGACAGATCATAATATCGTGTCTGAACATCAATACGGATCATAATAGTGTGCTTGAAACAGGCAAGACACTATCCGCAGAATACGCGAGAATGCTTAAAGATTATGTAAGGGTCATTACACTAAGAATTTCCTCATTCTTTTAGTTCAATTTAATGCAGGATCTTGCTTAATCCTAGCCGATTTCAAGATTCAAAATATCGCAACAGGCTTGGAAATATCGAAAAATTAAAACGATAAAACCAAAATGCTGCAATGTGCACACAAAAAGTGTCAGCAGCGCAAGCGTCAAAATTGAGTGATAAATCGTGAGACATTGCTTTGCCTATGCACCTAAATTTGTTCTTTGACGCTTCAACTTGGCATGCAGACTTGAGCAAGTCATCGCGCTTGGTAGCTCGTGGCGTGACAGCGGATAAAGAAAAATGCATTACGTAAGTGAAATCGCGCCAAATGTAACATCAGTAAAAACAGAATTTACTACTTTCTCGGAAGGGGTTTCTTTGAGTTCCTGAGCAAAAACATGAGTGACGCAGCGAAGGTAATTCCATCGGCCTTCTCTGATGAAATAGATGGGCGGAACCGGAGTCGTAAGACCTGAGGTGTTGGTCACGTGATATTGGGAATCGCTATGGGCCTCTTGGTTATTGAGCGAAAACTAGCGTTTTTCCTCACGCTCGATAATCGCGATAACTAGACTGTAAATAGTCTTGTATTAGGAATTGTGGTTTTCTCTCAATACCACGTAATCTTCGTCAGGATATTTTTGTGACCCAGCCTAACAACAAGGGTTTAAGGCTGGACAAGGGGTGGTCAGCAGGGAACACCTCGCTCCACAGGAGCCAGCACTAGAAGCTTGGCCAGCATTTGTGTAGATTCATTCAAAGATATTACAACATATATATTTACAATCATCCGTTGCAAGTGGGTACTTAATATTAACAATTTAAAGGAAATTTACAGGAAAAACAGATCTCTTTCTAAGCAACAAAAGCAAAAATTTTAAATAAAAACGAGAACAAACGTTAAAACTTAATTACTATATTTAAAATATGCAAACAAAAAATTTGAACTAAGTAGAGCATGAGCGCAAAGACTAAATTATAAATAAGTGTTCTAACACAATCGTTATACATTCAAACGAACTACATTATCAAGTATATACAGATACGATTTTCAAAAGTTATCGTAATAGAATGAATAGGTCTGAGAAACCTTCACCCTAGTGGATCGGAAGATACAAAAAACATTGAACTTTTAATGAAATAGATGGACATAAAACAGAATGAAATAGCGACACCTTTGTTCTTGGCCTCTAGACCAGTGCTTCTCAAAAGGTGCGCCCTGTGACATGCCTAGGTGCGCCCTATGAAATCTCATATATATGCGATGGGATATAAAAATGAATTAAAAGGGGAAAATGAGAGTTTTTGCTCATCACACATACGCCCCAACATTGAAGACTCGTTAAGACATGTCAGGCTCATGTATCTCATCAGCAGAAATTAAACAATGAATAAAGGTATGCAGCATTTTCCAGTTATTTCTATATTTCTTTGCTTATTTTTAATCGCATTTCTTAGCTTCTTGTGTGTGGTGCGCCTACGATTTTTAGGACATCATAGGTGCTACCACTTCAAAAAGTTTAAGAACCCCTAGCTCTAGACGGCCGTGCATCAGCGCAGATGCTCTACGCGTATCAACTAGCACAAGGACAATAAATTGCTGCTTACAATCGACCTTCTGGTGAAATAGTCGGAGAATGTGCGCTCAACTTAATGTTATTTCTCCCGATCGCTCGGTTCGAAGATCTCCCAGCGAAGAATCCTAATCGAGTGGGACGAAAAACTAGTTTGCACTTCGATAGCCAATAGGTATCCTAATATAAGACTAATCGAGTGGGATGAAAAACTAGTTTGCACTTCGATAGCCAATAGGTCCAAGTGGATTCCTAATTCCATGTGACCTAACTTCAACTGGTAGTTGAGTTAACTCCGCACTAGGGCTATGATCCGGAACCAGTCCCGAAAGGAAAGATTCGAGGACAAGTCGTAATTTTGAACCACGGTCAGACAACGAGGACGACACCCGAGTCCAAGTGATCGGGAAAATTAACACGAAGATGCACGGATACGAATCGTCTATTTCATTAATCCTATTTCATCTCAATCAAATGCACCAAACCAATGAGAATTGAAGTTTTTGAAACGAAAAGTCCGAAAATGTGTCGTAATTTTTTAGGATAATTATTATTTTCGGACGATATATAATTGGAAAAGCATTTTCTAATCAAGTTATCAAGACGCGAGCATAAAGAGAATATCCAGAGTAGCAGGGAACAAGAGAGTGGAGACGTCATCGCCAATATTTGTCAAATACAAACTGACTGAAAGGAAGGGGAGAGGCGTTCAGTCAACACAACTGCCGGGTCCCATGAACAAAAAAAAAAACTAAAAGAGGAGACTGTGCTCATTAATGGGAATAATATGAAATAAACAGCCCGTGCACGCCCTACATCGACGGGCAGACCAATTAGCGACGGCAAACACGCAGAACTGTTAGGTAAAAAAAACATCGGCGTAGACGAAAAGCGGTGTAAGTTGAAGAAAAATATTTTAAAAGCATCCAATACCTATCACTCTCTCGTATAATCCATTCAAACTTCACAGCAGGCGACAGCAGAAAGTTAAATAATGGGCCCATCATGAAATACTAATATGTATTCCAAGTATTCAATTTTACCGTTCATCATATTTTAATTAACTGCCCAGTTTTTAACCATCAGCGTCAAAACTTAATTAACAATCCGATTTGAGACTTGAAAGATTAGGAGAGAAAAAATCCTTTCATGGCGTCATATTTAATCGGGTGTTAAACATAAAAACGATCGCTTTTTACTCTTTTTTGGATTTGCATCTTAGTTCTCTGCTATGTACATAATTTTAAATCTTACTTTATATTGTTCGCCTGACTGTTAAATAAAAAATCTCATCTGTTTTCTATTGGGTTGAATTTGTCTTGTGTTTAGCGCAGCTTGTCCAATCTTAGGCGTTGCACCATAAAACCCAAATCTCTCTCTCTCTCTCTCTCATCCAACCCAAGAATTCAAGGTTTAACTTCCCCAAATGTACAATTGGGGTAAAAAAAAAAACCACCATGCTACTCGGACACCTCTTGACTATCAGAGGGTTAAGTTGCCTTAAAAATGAAATGAAAGATCAGGCCGGATCGTGGTAATCCAGTAACTGTTCCAGGTGGCCTGGAACGAGTTAACGGCAAGTTTGACAAAAATCCAGACTTGCGTCACTTTCACAGTTGATCAAGGCAGGGTAATTTTTTGCAGCAGGCCCAGCAGACACGACGGCGCATGGCCCATCGATTGGAAACAGGTACACCCCTGACTAATTTTAGGGGGAGGGGCAAATTCGAGTCACAGGTTGTGGACGGATGACCGGCAGAAGTGGACGCGATCTGGAGTTCCGATTCTAATCAACTAAATGTACCGCATCCGGAAGGTAATGCAGCGCATTCTGATCGAGTGGCACTCGGATAAGCCACCTACGATAAAAAAAAATGAAAGAGGATAGCTTTTTTTTATATTCCATTACACTCATTTTTTGTGTGTGTCAGTTCTCCCCTCACGAGTCTAGTAGTAGCTACAAGTCGTGCTGTGACTACTGGGAACTAGGGCTACCGCGCCTGGAGGTTTAAACGTAGGCATGTGCGACCAAGCGATGGTGAGGTAATGCTAGAGGATCGAAACGGCTGAGCCTTATCTTCTCTGCCCCCCCCCCCCACACCTTAAAAGCGAAAGATGAAAAATACAAGTAAGGTTTGTGAAATGAATAAATCTACTTGGTTTTGAAATGTTTACAAATCACTTCAAAGTGATTAAAGTTATAGAAAAGGTGCCTATGTCCTCCTGCCAATACCTTTTGCAATAATCAAGACATGGGAAAGTATTTTTTTTGTACGCTGCATTTAAAAATTCAAAAAAACGATACTAAATCGAGTGTTATCAAAATTTTACAAAACGAACATTGGCCGTTTTTTTAAAGGTACAAACATAAAATTGCGCTTGTTTCCAATGCCAGCAGGTTATTCGACACAAATCCTGCAGCCATAAGTATATACAAATAGAAACAAGAATTAAAACATTCAATATGTCACAAGAGTAAAATACAATAAATAAAAAAAATACGCAAACTAAGGAAGCTGCGAGGTAGCCAAAAGGTCCCTCGTCTGCTAGTAAGTTTGCGCGCTGCATGATGTAGAAATCGATAGGAGTAGAACCAAAAAAAATTAGAGTTGTGTTAGATACAGCTGCACAGAGATTAGTAAATCCGCAGCATCTATAAGTGCACCATCAGGGCACAAGGGACTATAAGTAATACCAAGCTTATGAAGATGGGAAGGACAATAATGGTTTCTGGCAAGTCTCAATTTAAAACTCGGAAAGAAAATTGTAGACACTTGGAAGGAAACATTGTAAAGTAATATTGGAAAGGTTGATCGAAACACTAGCACGGACTCTTTAATCCATTAACCTTTTGACTACGGCTATTGATAAAACAAGCGCGATTCTTTCGTGGTGCGAATCTTATAACTTTCAAGGTACAACCGGATATAACGGCCGTAGTCTAAATTCTTTCTTGGAACGATTCTTATAACTTTCATCATACAACTGATGAACTGGCCGTTATCTTGGCGCGCTCGTGGTACAACCGCTGTATTGGCCGTAGTCTAAAGGTTAAGGAACACTGATTCCCAAGTTTCAAAAAGGTTACAATAAACAAAGCAGTACATTTAAGAAATGGCTTTCATGAGAGTAACATCAGACCCCCCCCCCCTTCCAAAAAAAAAAAAAAAATCTAACACCAAACTTGCATTCAATACAACACATCAGCATGGTATGCATTTTACTTTGATTTGTGAACTGAGACATTTATTTTAGTTTCCAGTCCTTATAGTTTATTCACTTCAAAACGTCATGACGGGTTGATCTTTCGCTGTGATTCATAGGTGCCATAGTTGGATGTCTCAATTCATGCGATGCAATCATTTTACGTTAGTCATTGTGAAGTAGTTCAACGCTCTGACGTTTAATGCCTAATGTAGTTTTCATTCCTTTCCGCCACTTCTTTGCTATTTCAAGTTCTCCTAAACAGATGTTTGTTGTTTTTGCCAAATAGCTTTCGACTAACGTAAGTCTTTCCCCGATTAAGAAATACAACTCATCACTAAGCTAGCAAAAAACAATTTATTTACAATGATTACTTGAATTAAAAAGGTTTTTTCCAGAACATCAGTGAAATTTAATATTTATTGAACGGAGACCATATAGTCGATACGCGACTTTCATCTTGTTCAGTCCAGTTTCTTCAGGGAAAAAACGGGATTCTTTACTTCAACATTTTAATATTAGAAACTGGTGTCACATACATTTTATCCTTAATGACTCCCACCCCCTCCAAAAAAAAATTAAAGAGGGGTAATATCCGATAATCTTACTTTCTTAATCAGGAAAAAACTTTATGCACACCCAGTTTTTCTTGTCACAAATGTATACTAAAATTTTTAAATTATTGTTTTATTATAAATTCAATTATTACAACCTGAGATTTTTACACATACATTCGGTGAAATACTGAACAATAAAGCCCGAAATAAACAGAAAAGAAAATGTTAAGACGATGTAAATACAATCGCAGGGCGCCCCAGACTCCAATAAGTCACGATTAATTAGTCTTCGCTTCAAAACATTCACTCTTACAAATGATGAAGTGCCAAAAGTCATGGAATAGCAATATGCAAATATACAGATGGCAGTAACATCGCGTAAGAAATGTATAAATGGGCAGTGCATTAGTCATGGCTTCCATTTGTGCTCAAGAGATTCGTATGAAAAGTTTTCTGACATGATTATGGCCGCACGACGGGAATTAACAGAATTTGAACGCGGAATGCTAGTTGGAGCTAGACGCATGGGGCATTCCATTTCGGAGATTGTTGGGGAATTTAACATTGCCCTTATCCAGTCTGATTAGATTAGAATCCCCGGCTTAAAAAGCCTGGTTTGAGTTTTATGGCGTAAGGGACATGTTTGCGCCATACACAACACAGATAACGTCAAGTAATGGCCTTACCAGGGGTGAAAACAGTCAAAATGTAAAAAAGAGGAAAATATATGCAGCGTTATTTTGAAGTACAAAAATAGCTGAATAAGATTACTATATTTGTGTACTAATGTGTGTACAGAACAGTGCTGCAGCCAGAATTTTTTTTCTGAGGGGGTAGGCAAATTTTTTAGTCTGATAAAAACCCTATAAAGTCCACTATAAACAATGAAATTTGTCTTTGGAAAAGTAGGAGTGGGTACCTTACGTGCAAACTCAAATTTTGTAAAAGAGAAAAATATCTAGGCAACTATAAACAGTAAACAGTATAAATAAGTTGGATGAAGTTGAAAATGTTATTTTTATGAATATTTTTGAACACCTCACCAATGGTAAGATTTTCTTAAGAGTTGCGATTTTTCAAAAACCTTGATACCAAAAATGAAATTAACAGGAAACCAAAACGCTGTTACAAAAGAATAAATCAAATATATACTATTTTTATTAAATAGCATAAATTTTATATTAAAAAAATAATTAGACACCAAAAATAAAAATGGTACAGCTTCAGTCTTGCTTTATAGAAATGGCAGCGGACTTGGCGCTTTTTGGCGCACTTCTAGTAGCGAGTAAGTACAGGTTAAAGTAACCCATATGTATAACGGTTATTGCGGATTTTAATACAACCAGGTCAAGTGGAAAATTTTTAAAATTTCATTGCGAATATTCCAGAAAAATCTTTCAAATCCCGTTAAACTGTCGTTTGATTTCATTGGTCCATTCGAAATAATTCTTTCCTTGGCGACTTAAGGCCCGGTACACATCCGGTTTTTCAACGTGCGGCACCGAAGCCCAACTATGCACACATAACCGTGAAATGACACACGAACTCATTTCGCGCCATTTGCGATAAATATTCTATCTAAGAAAACGTGTTTATTTCGCTTACTTGGCGTAAAAAAAAAGTATATTTTGAAACAAAATAGACGTTACTGGATACAACCATTTATTAATTATTATTTATAATCTATTTGTTTATGAAAACAAGGTACTTCCGAACGGCGCCGCGGGGAACTGAGGTACAAATTGCACGCAAGTTGTACGTGCGTCGCCCCAGCGGCGCTGGAGGCATGTACGCACTGCTGCATTGGATTTAATGTATCTCAGACCGCACTTGCGTTGCGGCAGCGGCGCCGCACGTTGAAAAACCGGATGTGTGAACCGGGCCTAAGTGCGCCAAGGGCAGGTCGTTGGCACAGCTATAAACGGAAACTGAAGCTGAAACTATGTGGTAGGAAAAATATTTCTTAGTTCGGTTTAAATTTACAACCTATTTTCGAATATAAAATAACTTTTTTTTCAAAATCTCTATATTTTTCCGTAAATATTCTTATTTTCTATTTGAATCAAATAAACTTAAAATTAATAACTCTTATTATCCAAGAAACAATTTAACTTATTAAAACAATCATAAATATTGCCCTTAAAAGAAGCATCATTTTGAAAATAGTTGCAGTCTATGTTTAAAACGATGGCCACCGCCTTGGCGTACTTCTAAAGTCGCCAAAGAAAGAAGTTTTAACGGATTTTGAAAGTAATTTCTAGAATATTCAAAATGAAAATTTAAACTTTCCGCTTGCCGAGGTTGCCATGAAAGACGAAATAACAAAGCATCTTATTTTCTAGTTGAAAGAAAAATCACATTAAAAGCTGATCAACTTAAAATATTTCATTTATACCTTTTCCACCGCATCATGACGTTTCACGGCCTTTAGATAACAGCTCCGCTTTTTTAGGAAACCGTAGCTTTACCTACGAAATATGTAACAACGTACGCTAACTAGTTCAAAATCCAAGTTCTCCAGGTTTACCATTAAACTAATAAGCTTATCACAAAGGATTCTTTTCAAAAAGGAATTAGCAAGACTTATTTGTCTTCTATAAACGTAAAAAAAGCTGAAAGGGCAAAAATAGGAATTTTTTTGTAAAAAATTATAAAAATCGGTCATTTTTTCAAATTTTACGAAAAGTCGGAAGAATCTACTACTTGAAGTAAGAACCCACTTTCCTTATTTTTTTTTTTACATTTATTCTTTGGCTGTAATTCCATAGCATAATTTAATTCAAAGAAAAAAACGGAAATTTTCGGAAGAAAAAAAAAAGCGGAAATCCGCGTAAACGCGGAAGATTTTCACCCCTGGGCCTTACACACACATAAGGAAAGTTTCTCTACTATTATAAAAGGAAGTGTTTGTTTGTTTGTCTGTTTTGGGACCACAAAATCCTGACGATTCTATGGCACTTACAGCAATGAGATTTGGCACACAGGTAGTCCGAATTATTTGCAATTTTTGGGTCGCGGCGAATTTTAAAATTCAATCTAGAAGATTTTTAAATGAATTTAATAGTTTTATTCTCCGTCGCTTTTTCAAACGCGGATAACTTTTTCTACCCGTGCAGTCAGGATTTGGAACCATGTAAATAAGTTTTTTCATCCACAGAACG
Source organism: Metellina segmentata (assembly GCA_947359465.1). Classification (NCBI taxonomy): domain Eukaryota; kingdom Metazoa; phylum Arthropoda; class Arachnida; order Araneae; family Tetragnathidae; genus Metellina; species Metellina segmentata. The sequence goes on along the minus strand of OX375880.1, from coordinate 70,728,469 downwards.
CGGAGAAAATTATTTTCTTCATTTCCACTTTGATTTTGCGCGGACGAATACATTTCTAGCCAGACGATAAATCTTTTAACTAAAGTCAGGGTTATTTTTTTTTAATCTCCTAGACCGTTAAAGAAAGAATAAAAATTTGAACGGATTTGAAATCTGCGGAAAATTTTACACCAGATTAATACCTTACCCCACGGGCACGGGCAACGCCGGGCTAGTCACGCAGTGGCTAGTAACTGATACAGAAGACAGAAATACAAAGGGAAAGTTACAAAAATTGAACCCACAATAAACTGGTTGTTAGCGAAGTAGGCAAGTGGCGACAAGGGACCAAATTTGGCCCAGTGCGCATGCGCGGCACCCATTTTTCTACCATAATCGTCTCAAAGAAGGTTGCTGGGCGAATTAATATATCATTTCAGGAAGAACAAAAAGCATATGATTGTTATAATATGGATACATTCGGTATAAATGAATCATACAAACGCTCAATTACATGCGTAATTGATGAGATGGATTGCACAACGCGCTAACTTAGATTGCGGAAAACACCATGTTGTTCAAAAAAAGCTATTTCCTTAAAAAGTCTTCAAATTTATACTGACAAAACACTAAAATAATAGTAAACATTCTAGAACACGAAATGGAACATGAAAAAGCTATATTTTCTTTTTAATTTAATATACACACGTTTTTCTCGAACACACAAAAAGTTCCCATGTTAAGTCTACGGGAGCTAGGAAAAGACCGCCTCGGGCGGTAGAAAAGGTCTCTAAGCCAATCAGAAAGTGTTTCCCGTATGTCGCCACTCTTATTATATAGGCACTCTAGGCATACCTACTGAGCCCCTTCCCCACCTCGACTTAATAAATTGCAGACCTTGCGAATACCAAATGCCTAGACTGGTTTGTTTAGCCACTCTGTTTTAGCTACACGTAGGCTAATTAGACCGGGATCTACGGCTCAAAAATTATTCCCGAACCACAATGAACATCCACGCCAAGACCAGGATTCGAATCCATGTCCTGTTGCACCGACGGTCAGAGTGATTATTTATCAATCGGCTACCAGACAGGTAATTCAAAATTATCGGGGCAGATGCAGATATTGTAATTATCGTCGTACTGGAGCAACACTACATGCTATTGACGACGGACCGGAACAAAATTAGCGGACAATCTGGCTAAGTGGAGTAGAATTTCAACGTAAATTTAACTCGGTACACACAACTTTACGAGCCAATTCGATGACTAAAGCAAATAAAGGTATGAATTGAAAATAAATATCCATGCATGATTACATACACATTATTCGTCTACCACAAGCACCCCGGAGGTTTCAATAAAAAACCATTAACGTATATTTTCCAGTCGCACAATAACATTTTACAAAGAGTCGGGCAGAATTGAAATAACACTATTACGGGCCAATTGCACAGACAGCAACGAGTGTATCGCGTGCATGAGACTCTAAAGAAAAACAAGACTTCCCTTACCCGGTTTCGATCCTCGGCAGTATGTATTCCCGGATACGCTGTTTATTTATTGATTGGGGCCCGCTGTATAAACTGACTTCTCCAACCATTGCCTAAATAAACTGCAGATGTGATGATCTAGGAGTCTATTTTGGGGGGACGTTATGTATGCTGCGCTTTTTCCACCCTGGCTGAAATTCCGCTTTTTCTTGGGTTTCGGTGGCTTTTCTGGCAGGGAAGAGGTAAATGATTGAGGATGTCTCTCTCGACATCATTGGCGTCTTGTTTCTTCTGAAGGGCTAAGGGTAGAATCAGGGGGAATGGCAAACAGAGCGAGTTGGTGGTACGCTTCGGAGAGCTCGGGTTTTTTTTTCTTTTGCAACTAGTGAAAACGATGTGAAATCGGGATTGCGTATACGTCATAAAAAGTTGAATAGCTGACAAGTGAACGTTGCTTTACATATCGCCGCAGTTGAGAAATATCGACGCAATTCAATTTTGAACCATAAAAAAGGAACTGTCAGAGAAACAAACTTTTCCCAGTGGTTTTTAAATTCTTCATGGTAGGCTCGTTATCCAGAGATACAAAAAATAAAAATAAATAAAAAAAGTGCGAGAATAGTACAGATTTTTTAACTCTTCTTTTTTCCTTCTTCCTCTTCAATCTACTTTTAAATGATAGCTTTATTATTATTTTTTTTAATTTTCTTTGTGGCAAATGACTTCACATTTTCCATGACTACAAAAAATAACTTATTGAACAAAGAATTGTTGAAGATTCTGTTTCAGAATATTTACGTGTTTTTCGTTAAAAGATGGGACGCAGGCTGTGTATAGGCTGCCAGAAAAAATAAACCGATACATTCTAAAGAATCGATATCCTCTAACACTTATTGATCTCGTATTGGATAATTTTCAAAAAGCGCGTATTTTTCGTACAATAGATTTTAAAAATGGTTTTTCAATGTGGATTTGCACAAAGATAGCAGACGCTATACCTCATTTGTAAACATATTGGTCAGTATCAACTTCAAAGTACCTTTCGGTTTCCCTTCCAATCCCTTCAGTTCTTCAAGGTTTCATAAACAGTTTGTAACCCTTTAATAACCGATGGAAAAGTATTACCCTATTTAGATTATATCATGATTCCAAGTATTGATAAAGTACAAAATTGAACTATAAAGTACTTTTTTTTTTGGTGGAATGAAGTTGCATATTTTTACACGCGTTGCTTACATTGGGGACAGGCAGACGTGAAGACGAACACGCCCGCTCTCAAACAAGCCAGATGGAAATGGACACAATCGATGCGCACTTCTTTGGATGGTTCACGATGAGCAGTTGAATTGCAAATGCGATGCATATCACTGCCATCTGCCTGAAGCTTTCTGATAACAGACACTTTCTACCCAATATCACAGCTTAACTTTTCACATTGCCGCTAAATCTCCTTTAAAACCGCCACCTAGACGACCACAAAAGGCACAAGACAATTTAAGGCAACCTCCTTCGTCGGACAAAATCGCGGAACGTACAAAAGAATGCTACAAGAACATATGATAACGCGTCAGCTTTTGTCAAAGTCTGAGAGTAGGATTCTCTCGAATGTCCAGACAGCGTTACTAAGGTTTACTGACACGTGTTTACTGACACTTCGTCTGACGAGTCCATTAATCTTACTACCGTTCATCGAAACAAGAGCGAACTTCGACTTTCGAACTTCACGAGAAGCTGACGAGATGCTTGTTCCTGTCGCATTATTTTGTATAGTTCCGCGATTCTACATATTCATCTAATTTGTTCCACATTAATGTAATTTACACGATTATTTCGATGGTATCAAAAAGGACCACAAGTCAAACAGTCGAAATCATTCTTTGCACGACCACGTATGCGGAAATACATCCGGGATCTTAATAGTTCTCAAGCAATTGGCAATCAGATTTAGTATAACCATTTATCGAATTCAGTCAATGATGGAAGGGGGTACTGCCGGGGGGATTAGTCATCATTGTAAAAATTAACTTATAAAGTATCAGAATATATAGCAGTGTGCAATCATTCTCAACTATGAAGTTCTTTTAGAAAACTGAAGTAACCCATCTTATAACGTTCTGCTAAATCTTTCAATTTGCTTAATTTTGTTTCGATTTTTCTTTAGTCTGTCTAAACTTGAATAAAGAACGGTTGAGAAGGGGAAGAGGGAAAGGATCTAAAACTTCAAATATGTATAAGAAAATAGTAGGTTCAGTGTTAAAAAATGATTTATCAGCTTTGAACAAGGGAATGGGATGAAATTGAAGCAAATATTCAGAATCTAATTGTGGTAAAATGAGATTGACGAGTGCTTTTTGAAATGCATTTTGATGGCAATAAAAATTGACACCAATAAAAGTAAATGAAGTGTCGTTATTTTTATATATTTGGATAATTATATTTTATTTAGAGGTATGAAATCCATTCAAGTAGTTATATTCATTATAAATAGATTGGAATAAGATCAGAAATGTGAGAACTTTCTCAAAAAACAGATGTTAGCAATTTTGGAAGTTTTGTAGATGCCGGGTGCACGAAGGTGGTAGTTGGAAAGAAACCAACAAATACAGATTTCATGCACCTCAACACGTAGGCAGTAGAATTGACGTCGCACTGGAGAAAAACAACGGGTTATTGGCGATGGTCCCGGATGAATCTCTAAAGTAAAGAACCTTGGACAACATCTGGTAATTTTGAACCAATCACAGGACGTCAGTATCTGAGCTGGCACCTCCTCCCTCGAAACTTCCACATCACGCCAACGAAAGAACATTTGAGGTCACGGCAGATTAAACTTGTACTAGCGCCCACGTATACGATTGTCTTTGGTTGCTAATCCACGACTTTACGAACTGTGGGTTACCGCGGCTCCAAGCGTTTCACCAGTAGATAAAGACAAGTATTTAAATTATTTTGCACATTTTTTGACAAGACTAAAAATGTGTCCCGAGTAAATGTGATTAAAAAAAAATCAAGCTAATTTAAGTTCCTTTGTTGGGACATTTTCATGCATTTTGCCCGAAACGGCGACTACCAACTGCCCACACACCGCAACAGAGCCTCAAAATGATATTCTATTCGTTCACTTGGGCCCGACTAAAGTTTCTAGGTTTCTTCGTTAACGATGAACCGGCGGCTGTTTCCAACAAAATTAATATCTCCGAGCGAACAAACAGGTCGGTGATCATCCCCGGGCAGCTGAACGACGCCAAATTAACGACATGGAATATTCATAACTAGACCAGTGTCGCCGCAACGGCGGCATGTACAATTTTACGGCTCTTTGTAACGCAGACCATTCATTCCGGACTTTAGAGTTGCCTCCATCTGTAGAGAATACACACTCGCTGCATTTGAATACACGGAATGAAAGCTTTATTCGAACTGTTCACCTCAATGGTTGGTAAAAAGTTCTACTGTCCTTTTTTTGCTACACGATGTCCTTTTCAGCGAGTATTGTTGCAAATTTTTTGATAAACCAGACGCGTGTTAACCCTTCAAGTGGTTTCGACGAGATATCTCGTCCATCAAGATCTATCGAATTTTGCTAATGACAAGTATCTCGTCATGAAGGTGTTGACCAATATTGCTTGTGACGAGATCTCTCGTCATCAAGATAATTGCTGCTGTTTGATCTGGTCATGGTTTTATTCTAATGACGAGATATCTCGTCCATTAAATTCCAGTCAGTTTTGCCAACGACGAGAATCCTCGTCGAGACAACCATCAGGAAGGGTTAAAAAATAATTTCGGGTGTGGCACATTTTCCCCAACACGAGTTATGATCGAATTTGAAATGCTAAATAAATATTGAGTTGAACGATTTTGTCTCAATTGTGTACGATTCAAGTCCTGTAGAATCGGACAAGTATTTTGAAAACTTAAACAAAGTAAATGTATTTATCAAGTAGATGACAGACATCCCCGTCCTGCAGCGCTGGATGCGAACGAACAACTACAAGAAAAGGATGGAATGTAAGGTTTGCAGAAGGGGTGGAATCTTAGAGGAGATATAACCTCTCCTCTATTGGTGGAATGTGAACGGGGGTAGAAGAGGGACCACTTCCACCCCTGCAACAAGCTAACAATACATTGAAACCAGCGGATTTTGCCGCAGCGGGACTTCCTGAGCCAAAGCTCTCAAATTCCAGTATGACTTGATAACTGAATAGCTAGAATGTTCTGAATGTTGTTGGAGGTGAGGCGATCAAGACAGCACAGTCGAATCCGGCTGACAGGTAGAATCACGTGACGAGCTACTTAACATTTGCAGAAGGGAAAAGATTGCCATGATTGTGGGAGGTGCTTACTAGCTAAACATTGAAGAGGGTAAAAGTTTAGGCTGAGTTAAGTCAAAAGTAAAACAGAAAAAAAGTGAAAGTCCTGGATTTTAAGTGATTAACAGTTGAATTAAGGGGTCGAATTAATTTAAAATTATGGGAAGAATCAGATCATTTATGCGGCCGTTCAGTTGGCGACATTTGAATTCATGTTTTCTACTAAAAAGAGTAGTTTTTCGGTGGGAGATCTGCATATTTGAAGCTGGGTTATAAGTTGTTTAATGTTGGGAAAACACGATAGAATAACTTTTAGTTCCTTTAGGAGTTAGAATAGATCTGTTAATACACCAACGGGAGGGATAGTGGTACTGATCTGAGCCTTTTGAGATTCAGGTTGGATATTAAGTTCTACATTAGAGTTTTGTTTAGGTTTAAGTGCATACGCGTAAGACGTTCCGGTTGCGGCATGCTTGGTTGGGAAGGGCCTTGATCTAGGGGTTTTGGCGCATCCTCTAAAGTTAGCGGTGCGAGCACCGTTGCAGTTAGCACAAACTGGTTTAGTTTCCCTGTTGGGACATTTTTTGGTACGATGCGGACCGCTAAAAATCACGCATCGTGGGGGCATTTTGCAGTTTATACTAGAGTTATTAAAGAGCTGAGAGTTGTAGCACTGTGGATCTCCTTTACGGTTGAAGAATTTTTCATCTCTAACAATTAGATGCATAAACTCGGTGATTTTGAAAACTTCATCTGAGTTGTAAGGGTGCATTTGCACCTGGAAAATAGGGATGGGACTCTTATCAAAGGACCGTTTCAGTTGAAAAACATCGGACTTGATACCAATGTTATCTAGTTCCGATTTAATATCGGCGCAGGGAGTGCCGGAGGAAAGTCCTTTGATAACTACCTTGAAGGGTCTTTGATTTTTAGTCGAACGAAAGAAATACTTAATTTTATCATTGTCAAGGTCGTTTGTAATGGCTTGATGTTCATCAGAAGACTTAGCATTTCGCCCGACGATTTTCCCATTAAATTTGTGTTTTTGATTTCATCTTTGATTTTAGCAAGTACGGTTTTGTAATTTTCGTCAATTTGTATAATAATGAGGGGGGGGGATATTTTTAGTGGGAACCAGAGTCTCTTCAAGGATTTCGTCAATGTTCTCACTCTGTTAAGGAAAGGTTGTTTACCGGGGTATTTAGTAATGTTTTTGGTTTTTTGGGTGGGTTGTCGGAGTTGGTTTGCCTTTTGGCTTGCCAATTGGTTTTGGCAGGAGTCATCTTTTCCCTAGCTGCAAGTGACAAGAGCTCGCACTGACCTTTCAATTCAGTGTTTTTCGTCCTGAATGTGTCCAGTATAGCTCCAAAGACGATAATTTCATCATCAGAGATGTCCATTTTAATCATGCCATGCATCATGTTGATGTAGGAGTCCATATGGGCCATTTCTACTTCAGTTTGGTGTGGCTCTTCAATGATGGTCCTCGTAGGTGCAATTGGAAATCTCTTCCTGAATGTCAGTTGAGGGGTCCATACTATGGTAATTGATAGCCCTGAGAAGGACTGTTGTTGCAAGATAGCAGCAAACTTGGGAGCAGAGGTTTGGTACGTGTGCTCTCCACGGAGATAGAACCCAGAATGAGAAAACGAGATGAATAGATTGAAAGTGGGAAGTAGCTATCGTGCTTGGTAACTTGTGTCAACTAGGGATATCGCCGAGATAAGCAAAATTTACCTGAGAGGGAAATTTGAAAATTATTTTCAGAAATATTTGCATTTGACCAACTTTTAAACCATCGATGTTTTTCAACATCGGTGTATTTAACCCCCCCCCCATTTCTTAAAACTGGTTAAGCAACCTCAAACATTAATGTTCGCCGAGGAGGGGAGATTTAATTTGCCATATTCCATGTTTATTCATTTATAGGTAAGACTTTTTTTAACTGTCATAATAAAGTTTAAAAAAATTAAGAGGAACAATAAACAATTCCTTTATTTTCAAATTGAATGAATGATACGAGTATAAAAGAAAATAATATTTACAATAATTTCACATAGGTACAACTAACTACAAGTATAATTAGGAAGGTACATAACAATCATTATTGTTAGTTATTATTAATTACTTATCAACTTATGGGGGGGGGACCACTACAGACTTATTTTTATTTACTGTACATAAAAAAAATATTCTGGCCTATAATTATTATAGGCAGCAATATTTGTTTTTTACAGTTTGTAAAAAAAGAAGCTTGTTAACTTTCTCCACCTTAAGCCGACTTTTTTCACTAACTGTCCCACCAGTTAGGCGGAAAAACTCTTTCTGATGGGACGGATGTCGCCATCACTGACAAAGGCTTAGTTGCAAGGTTATTTTTCTTAATTTTTACTATGGTACTTTTTTTATTCAAAAATAAAACATCGGATCCAATAAATCGATGGTAAATACAACAATGTTTCTATAAAACATAGATGTTTTGAAAACATCGACATCGATGTCGCATATCTACTTTTTAAACCCTTCACCCTTGGCCACTTTGGTCTAAAAGTATGTTCAATTTACTAATTATAAAAATTATGCTACTTTTTTTTTTTTTGTATTTTTTTTTTATTTGACGTAAAACGTAAAAACATCGACAAGTATAAACATCGATGTTAAAAAAACATCGGCTCTAATACATCCGATATTTTGAAAACATCGACATCGTTGTAGCATCCCTACTATGGAAGGGACGCAGAGCGATAACCACTTGGCAACCTTGCCACCAAGAAAAAAGAAAGATCAAGAACGCGCATCACAAGCAAAAATAATTCACAATCAGACACACGCAGTTATTCATGAAATTACCTTAATTCAAGTAACAAAACAAAAAACATTGAGACAGCAAAAAGGAAACGGACAACACACAAAGATTTCACTATTCGCGAAATGTACGAAATTGAATACATATCAGTAGCTTTGGTTGCTATCCCCATGTTTTTCATCTCAGAAGGGCTTTGCCAGTTCGTTTTTACCCCGATTCTTTTGCGAATCGTCAAACAAAATCAATGTATTGCCCTTTCAAGAAAATCCCGTAACGATCGAAAGCTCTCGTGATGTCACGACACAACAGGAATAACTGGTACTAGGGATGCCCTACCTTTCATTCTCCTGACCTTGAAACAAAGAAATCATTAGTCATTACGTCGATTTATATGATCATTACAGCGAATTATTTAAAGTTAAGCCATATGTGTTCAGCTAAAGAGCTTTTGATGGAAAGGGCGAGAAGCAGACAGAAATTGCAGTTGTGCAACCCCATTTTTTTATACCATTCCTAGCACTAATTCTTCCGCTACGGCTTCTACCCCTCAGGACAAAACTTGGTTGGGTTTTATGGCGCAAGGGCCATATTGGCCAAGCTGCGTCAAACGTCCAGTAAATGGACATACACATAAGGAAATCTTTTCTGACAAATATAAATATACCCATCAAATGAATTAGGACCTGCACTGCCTAAAACTAACAGGTTGCTTTCGTAACGGGCAATCTCACTGAGCTACGGCGATCCCGGAAAAAAATTGGACATACTGCCTCTTTGATTATCCCAGCAGCGTACGGCTTTAGCATCATTTTCTTTTAATTGCAAACCAGCCACCGAGTGGCCAAAACGGCGTTGCCCGTGACAGTTCTTTTCGTGGGGTCAGGTGTGACCTTCAGGACGAAAAACGCTTGTGACGTCAGAGGTCGAAAATTGCAAAATCTGCTTGCTTCTTCGAGGTACGAGTGACGTCACATTCCAGAAAGAAGGACAAATGGTGAAAAAAATAACAAATTAATTTTTAAATGTTCTAGATTAAACTTTAAAATTCGGGCGCGATACAAGAATCGCAAAACATTCGGGACTACCTGTGTTCCAAATTTTATTATTGCAAATGTCATAGATTCGTCAGGACACTGATAACAGAGAAAGGGAGACAAACAAAAACTTCCTTTTTTAATAGTACAGAGAAGCATTTAGACAAATACTGTACATCTATCGCCCGCACGCGACACATGAGGTTATAAAGTAGAACAAGAAAAAGATCCAAGATTCAGCTGCTTCAAAAGTTCTCAAACCTTCCAATAGCGTGTATCGACGCCCCATCCGCTACTGTCGAACATTTCATACGGTGACCGCAGTCCAATGTCAGCAATCCCCCTCTACACGGGATGTATTTTGGGCTGTCATAGCCGAAGCGATATAAATGCTTGCACCGGCAATCATGATCAGCCAATGATCTAAAAGCCGCCGCAAGTTTTTAGCGAAACGGTAGGAAATGCCAAATTTACTATCCCTTCTTTTTGTTTAGAGTTATCAGCCCCACTGAATTTTTACCTAGCTTTAAATTTATTGTTATTCAAACTGCATATCCGAGGGGAATGTCTAGTTGACGTGTCCGAAGATACCGCTTTATCGATTAGCACAGCAGTGAGCAGCGTTTTTATAGTTATTGGGCGTGGTGTGGAAGTTTGGTGAGTGGGATTCCAGCTCAGGTATTGACCCCGTGATCTGACCCTGATTCAAAATTACAAGGTTCTGTCCTCGGTATGGATCCCGAACAGTCCTCAATAGCCCGATGTGATGCTCCAGTGCGATGTTAATTAACTATCTACCTTTAAAATTACTATTTTTTACTGCAAAGGCGCTTAGACAAAATCCATCTAATAACCGCCATGTGTCAATACGTGACACATGAATAATCGACAGGGCATGGGGTGTAATGTTGCAAACCTGCACGTGGTGCACCCTGAGTAAAGATAAATCTGGTGCGGCTCTGGCAATGTTAGAGGTATGAAATTATTCGACGTATGTCAAAAGATGGTAATGGTAATTTTAGTTAACGTCGTACTAGAGCAACACAACGGGCTATTGACGACGGTCCGGGATCAATCCCTTAAGTGAAAGATCCGAGGGCAACACCTTGTTATTTTGAACCACGGTCAGATGACGAAGCAACACCCGAGCTGGCACCCCACTCTCCAAACTTCCACACCAACCCAACGTGAGGACTTTCGGCCACGACAGATTTAAGGTGCACCAGCCGCCTCTACACCATACGCTTACAATCATCCTTGCCCGGACCGAGATTCGAACCAGGAACCTTCCGATCTAGAGGCTAACACCTTAAGCACTATACCGGTTGGTCGGCGTATGTCAAAAGAAGGGTTTTCCGAGACTTTTGCAATTGATTGCTGGCGGTTTGTCCGCTGCTAAGAAAGTGTAGCTATATTAGATACAAAAAAAAAATGTAGCCTTGTAATTTGGAAAACGAACTGGGCATGACAGACAGATCATAAACTTTCCACGCGCATTCCTCGTATCCACCCCTCGAACCACAATATCAGCGACTTCCCCCCACGTGAAGGGCCTGTATCTTTGCATCGATTGATAACTCACAGAATACACAAAATACGATACATTTTTACCATGGCTGCACTTCAGATACTGGGCAACCAATTCGACCCTCTCATCCGCGACCCTTATCCAGAACCGGAGAGGGTCTGTCTGCACCGGAATGTCCCCCGCGTGACTCACTAACAGGCCATACACTTGACTTTTACGATTCCATCAATCCAGTCCACAAACGGAAAGAGGTCAGCGGCGGAACAACAGTGATCGCTCCCCTCCGCAAATCCGACATGCCCCTTTTACGATCCGGGAAAAAGAGAAGCACTAAAACGGCCCCAGATCCCGTGATACTGGCCAAGATCTGCGAAGTCTCGTGCAACGATAAAAACTTAATGAAAAAGCATTTTATGAATATCGGGACTAAGGGGAATACGGTTATGTATTGATGTGTGGAGTGCGTGCCAGTGGACTGTCATGACTCAACGAATGTTTATGATGAACCTTTTAGTTTGAGGACAGCTTCGTCTAAAGAATCGTACTATGGGTGGTAGAATTTTTGAGAAGTTCTTTACTTTTGGCGTAGAACATGGGTGTATCCAGCAAAAGGCGACAATGTTATTTTGACAAATCTTTCGTCATGTTAAGGATGGAATAATTTTTGGGAGGTTCTTTGCTTTTGGCGAAGGACATGGGTGTATCCAGCAAAAGAACGCAAAGCGTCCTTGTTAGTTTGTCAAATCCTTCGACATGTTATGGATGGAAAAAATTTTGTGAGGTTCTTTGCTTTTGGCAAAGAAAAGGGTGTATCCAGCAAAAGGAGGAACGGCGACCCTGTTAGTTTGCAAAATCCTTCGTCATGTTATGGATGGAATAATTTTTGGGAAGTTCTTTGCTTTTGGCGAAGAACATGTGTACCCACGTAATGGGTTAGTTGGTTTTGGGTTCTATAGCGCAAGGGCCACATTTGGCCAAGTAGCAACAAACACAAGGCAGTATCAGGTAACTGTAAAAAGAAAGGATGGAGAGAAGAGAAAGATTGCTTGGGCATCCTGGTGCCACGGTCCCTAGTAACCATAGTAAACCCCATGGGAAAAGAATAGATTACTAGGGTACCTCATGTTTGTGAAGACTGCACACACCTAAAAATGTGTCCAAGGGAAGGACGTAATGGGAAACTTTTTAGTTCAACACATTCGTCATGTTATTAGATGGATTAGTTTTTAGATGTTCTTGGCTTTTATCGAAAAACATAGATGTACCCACTAAAAGGACGTAAGGTGAACCTTTTAATTTTGTTGACATCTTCGTCTTGTTACAGACGATATCATTTTTGAAAAGTTCTTTGGTTTTGGAGAAGAACATGGGTGTGCCCAGCAAAAGCAGGCAGGGTTTTAGTTTTTGCCGACACTTTCGTCATGTTATGGATGGTATAACTTTTAATTCTTTGCCTTTGGAGAAGAACATATGTGTACCCACCACAAGGGTATAAGTTGTGGCTTGTCAATGAGAACCGCAGAATGATTACGGTTAGTATGGCCTGATAATAACGAACTCTTAATCAAGTCACTAAAACATATAATGGAAAAATCAATACTTAACGTTTATTTACCACTGCTATTTGAAGCCGGGTCCTTGCATAGTTCATGCTGAAATAATATACTGACCCGTTTAGCTACTAATTACAGTTCATGCTTCGGGATTTACGCTCACAAGAAATAAGATGGAAAGAAAATTACGAAGCCAAAGTATAAATTCAATTCTTCAGTTACTTTTAATCCACTTAACCACTGCCACGAAAATAAATGTAAGAATTTCCTATCCATCTTTAATCCACATAAATGTTTTTTTTAAATATCCGTTCCAATGGAATAAAATCATTTCCTCTATCGAGCCTATATACAAGAATCCTTTTAGGATATTTTTAAACACACATTATGGATGTTACCCGGTATGTTTTACTATTAAATCAAAATAATTTTTAAGCCTCAGCAATTTGATGAGGAAAAAGTATGTAACGGGATTTTTAAATTGATTTTCATCCCGAAAAATATTTCGTACCAAAATATACCGAGGAAAAAAAATGCTTAAAAAATTATTTTATTTCAATGAAAGGGAACGTTTTGGAGAAAAGAGAGAAGTTAAATGGATCCGCGGAACTAATGACGAACTTTTTGATCATTGCTGATTCGATAAAATGTCTTCCGTTTTATCCACGCAAAAAATTGTCAAAATATCATTTCAATATTATTTCCATTTTATCGATTCCTTTGTTCGATTTTAAAGCGACGCCTAAATTTGATGATCCAGTACTATCTAATTTTAATGGCAAATACTTAAACCGCTTTAAGAATCAGAAAACGAATAGTAATCCATCAAATGATTGTTGCACATCAAATTATGCATAAGGAGAGGGCCATAAATACGTTTCTAACAAAATTGTATTATCAGTTTAAAAAAAATAAAATAAAAGCTATAACATTAACTCTAGTCAAACACGCGTTATTAGGAGTGAGGGAATCGTGCATACACGGAAAATATATTATTTTAAGACCACTATTTTCGCAAATATCTTAACATAATCTTTCCGCTTAATAACTAAAAATAATGAGTTAAACGCAAGGCTTTATATATTAAGGAAAAATCAAAGCATCCACAATCCCCCGACATACGAAGTAATTACACGTAGAGTTTAAGGCAGCGATTTTCAACAAAGTGTGCCTTTTGGATGGTGAAATAGTTTTAAAAAATTGCGTAAGATTTACTTCCTTTCAACGGTTATTAATTTTCAAGTAATATCCGTATAAGTAATTATGAGTATCATTTTTTTTTTAGTACAAAGTAAAAAAATAGTTTCAAAAATATATTTAATGAACCACTTAGGAAGAAAATGGATAGTCAAAAAGTACTATTTTTTTTTAAAGAATCATATTTTTTACTTATGTCTTAACAGAAAAAAGTATAATTTTTGGTGAGCCGCAGAACTTTAGTAATTAGTTTTAAACCTGCCATGAGATACCACCACCAATATTTGGATGATGGAATGATGTGACGAAAAGTGAAAACTTTCGTTATCTGTATAAGCGCACACAAAAATTAACATGAAAAGTCGGCTCTTTTTAATGAGAACCCTGGAACAACGTTAGAAATTCAAAATGAAAAGCGAATTCCGATTACCTTTCCTTTTTGGAAAGAATGAAAGAATTTAGTAACCATAGAAACTAGGGAACAAACTCCAGTTCCAACTCACTCCCCAGGCAACGAATTAGAAAGGATTCACACTCATCACTCCTTCCTTTTCACATTTTCAATCGTAGTTCAGTTAATTGAACCGTCTTAATCCATGCTTCGAATATCTATCACCGATTCACTTTATTTTTATCTGTAAAACAGTGCAGAACACACGCCATCTTAATTAGTGAAACTGATTAACTTCACGAATTTTTGAGGAAGCAAGCAAGTCCTTTCTAGGAGAGCTGTTAGTTTTCCCAAAGACAAAAACAAACGACGGAATAGGAGTTGTCAATTTGAGACTAATTTAATTGAATAAATCGCATTAATTTAATTAGATAACTTGCATTGCTTTAATTAGATAAGTATTGTCGTTTCAAGAGACTCAAAAACCATCACATCGCAGTACGAGACCAACTTTCAACGACATTTACGTACCTGGATACACCATGCTTGACATCTATATTTACATGTCTGGTAACTATATTTACATACCTGGGTACATCATGATTCGTACCTCTATTTACATAACTCGGCACATTGTGCTGGAACCAATACCAACATGCATGTAATTATGTTTATATACATCGCTACATCAAACCTGGTAGCTCTATTACATACCTGGGTATATCGTGCCGGATACTTAAATTACACACACATCATATCTTATATCTATATTACATACCTCGGTATATGAGACTATCAGAGCAAGAGTGGCCCAAACCACCAACAAACTCAATGGAGAAAAACGCGATTTTCTTCTGGGTTGCTCGAGTTGAAATAGTTAAATGTTGGTTGAAAAGTGAATTAGAATAATCGCTTTTCTTAAATAGAAAAAATGCAACAATTTAACTTTTACGGAAAATACTTTTTAACTTAGCTTTAACATTTTCATAGCTTCTACAATTGATTTCGGATGCAAATATATGCATTTAATTTCTGAATAATGTATTGCAATATGCAAAAGACTAAGACGGATAAACAGAAACGAAATTCCGATGAAAAAAAAATGCAGAATTCTGAAAAACGAACGATGAGCAGAATGTCGACTTCCTGAGCTAAAACAGAATAATTCGAAAAAAAAAAAGACAGAAAAATATTGATAAAGACGATAATGATTCATGAAATTTAGTAATGCTCAAATATGACCATGATATTTCCCTATATTAACTCAAATACGCAAACACTGTAGAACGTGTTTCCTTGTCAATATTCATTTATTGCTTCAAAACAAACTTTAGATTTTAAAATTGGGGCTTCGAGGAGCAGTTTTAAGCTTACCTGTGTGCCAATTTTCATGGCCGTAAGTGCTACAGATTGTTCAGAAGACAGGAAAGTAATAGCCTATGATTTCCGCAGTGATCTATAGTATAAGTGTGCCCAAATTTGGTGTGGATTGGTCAAACGGTGTAGATTTGTATAGATAATATACAAACACATACACATCCTTTTTATATACAATTTCTGCTGATGCAAAACATGAGCCTGACATGGTCTTAACGATTTCTTCAATGTTGGGGCCCCATATGTATGATAGGCAAACTCTCTCTCTCTTCCTCACTTATCAATTCATTTTTATATCCTACGCATGCACCTGACATAAATCGATCCTGCACCGCCTACAACTTGAAGGTTGCGAGCGAACCCACTAAGCCACTGTACATGCACTACAGTACATGCACCCAAAGACAACAAAATCACAACACACTGCACGCCTCAGTGCGGCAAAAATCTGACTCGGCGCCGTACCTCTGGAGAAAACGTCCTCGCAAAGAAAAACGAAAAACTCGGGAAAACAAACGCAACTGGGGGGGGGGGGGCTTTAATCGTCGCACAAGATATCCCTCGTAAAGGGATAATTGCCCTCCCGACGAACACGGCGCGGGGTGAAACACTTCCGGCAGCCTAATTCAATACAGCGACACAATATCCACGCAATGGGAGTTAATTATAACGCGACAAACGAGCTGGAGGAAGAGGGCGATAAACGCGTCTCAAACTAATCTAGGATTATTAAGTTAGTTCGTTTCCTACGGGAATAGGCACGCGGGGTTTCGTAAATAGTTATTAAAAGCTGCTTCGGAGGGGGTGTCCTCGAGTCAATTAGAATCAGTAATTTGATGGGGGAGACTTTTAAGCACAAGTCGGTACAAGTCATGCACGTCTTGAATAGTTTATTGGGCTGTACGATTTTTTAATTGGCACGTCACAAATGCACATTTAAAATGTTCAGAGCAGAATGCGATATTTATTCACGAAAATGATTGGAATATGTACAGGTGACCGAATCAAATCTGATTGACTCTAGGGAACTCTCCTTCTAACCAGAACCTCGGTTTATAATCAACGACGATGGCTACATAACGTAATGAATAACCAGTAATCACATTGGCGAGAGAGTGAGCTTGCCAGAGTCGATGGATGCGTTGGAGTAATTGCGAAGTTACATTGTTCATCCCCCCATCTAGCTAATCCTCTTTGGGTTCCTTCCGATTGCCTTAATATCTTGGGGTCTATTGTATTGATCTAGTACAAGCTATCACTGCCTGTGATCGTGGCGGTCAAACGCTCTTGGGGTTTCTTGGTTGTATGTTTTGTGGTTGCGATTTAATGTCTTGAACTTCTTGTGGACTGGTGTATCGATCCTGCACAGCCTATCACTCACTGTCTTTTCACTTTGAGCCCTTTCAGATTGCCTGTTTTGCTTTTGCGATTTAACATCTTGTGGACTGGTGTATCGATCCTGTACAGCCTATCGATCCTGTACAGCCTATCACTCACTATCTTTTCACTTTGAGCCCTTTCAGATTGCCTGTTTTGCTTTTGCTATTTAACATCTTGAACTTCTTGTTGACTGGTGCAGCGATCCTGTATATACTATGGTGGCAAGCTTTGTTTTTTTTTATTGCCAGTTGTTTCTGTGACTTTTTTTTCTTTAATACTGGTGTATCGATTCTGTACAGGCTACCATTGCCTTCTACCTCTTTGAGTTATCTCAGATTGCCTGCTTTGTTTTAAGCGATTTAACGTCTTGAATTTCTCGCGAACTGATGTGCCGATCATGTACAGGCTATCACTACCTATGGCCAGGAATCAGGACAATTCGACAGTAAATTGTGTTTACGTTTGTTGTAAAGCTTTTGAATATCTTGGAATTTTTGCACGTTGATATTGCCATTTCTGTTTAATGCAAAAGCCCGTTTCTGTATTTAAATTGTATTTTTTGCTTGTTTCTGTCAATGCAAAATGCATTGACGAGCTACTGTCTTAATTTGATGGACCGTGTGTGTAGTAGGGGAACAAGAACAGAGGGACACGGCACACCTAAATAAGACACACGCACATTTATTTACAACAACTGTTCTTATAACCTATCTGTGTTCGTAATCACCTGTCGGGAGATCGTAACACCAATCATAGTTTCAGGACTGCCATATTCAAAGTACTTGCGAAGTAGCAAGTAGTAGAAACATTAATTCAGAACTATAGCAGTTTTTAAAGTTTTAGTAGCATTTTTTTAGAAATAGCAGCAAAAAATCTCCTCTTAAGCCTTAATTTAGTAGCAAATCCCTTTCAGATACGCTAACGCCATTATTTCTTTCATAGCAATATGGGGATGTTGCTCCCCTCTGAAAGCATTGGTTGGTTGTTGAATTTACGTTGCAGCGGAGCAACACAAATTGTTACTGTCGACGGTGCGGGATCAATTCCGAATGGAAAGAACCCAGGACAAGATCGCGAATTGGGCCCCTAATTGCATCAATTACACTAAATTCTAACTTTCACCACTCTTGTTTCTTCTTTTCCTCTAGTTCTTAACCTTTTGACTACGGCTATAGTTATAACAAGAGCGATTTTTAAAACTTTCAAGGTATAACTGCTGTAACGGCCGTAGTCTCAATTCTTTCTTGGCGCAATTCTTATAACTTTCAAGGTACAACTGATGTATTGGCCGTTGTCTAAATTCTTTCTTGGCGCGATCATGGTACAACTGTTGTACCGGCCGTAGTCTAAAGGTTAAAGTCACTTTCTTTAACTCCTCTCTTGACGCACGTCCAATTTTCGTGCAATTTGTACCGCAGTTCCCCACGCGTCTCCGTTCTGAAGTACCTTGTTTTGACAAATAAATGGAATATAAATAATAATTAATAAATGGTTGTATCCAGTAACGTCTACTTTTTTTCAAAATATACTTTTTTTTACACCAAGTAAGCGAAATAAGCACGTTTTCTTCGATAGAATATTTATCACAAATGGCGCGAAATGAGTACTTGCGTCATTTTCACGTCCGGTGCACGTTGAAAAACCGGATGTGTGCACCGGGCCTAACTGGACACATGTTGGGGACAGGGCTGGCATATCCATTTAAATTTGCCTTCTCGGCTTTCGATCAATAATGAGGTGCATATAAAATGGATTCCCTCCCATATCGGTATTGGTGGAAACGAGATTGCGGATTCTCTGGCAAGACCTGCTTCTTCAGAGACTCATGTCAGACATGCTTGTCACTTTTAGCGAGGTGTTTTCCCGAGTCTAAGCAAATTATTAAATATCTTTTTTTAATTTCTAGCAGCAGTACAAGTACACAACATCATTAATACAGGAAAAAAACTGTTGCAAGGAACATAACGGAAACAATAAAGCAAGCATAGGAAAGACAGACAGTTTGAAGGTCCTGCATCTTCTCCCTTGCGTGTCAATACCTCTGGTACACGTCATTACGAGAGAGTACAGGGCAGTTCATTAGATGACCAACGTCCACAGCCGCGCTAACACCACACATTACAGTTTGAGCTTGGTAGTAGATTAAATCTATGTGGATGTTTAGCTAAACAGTCGTGACCAGGTCCAGTTTCGAGCCAAAACGCTGCAACTGCATGGCATCTCGGAAAACTGGTCATCTTATTAAGGGTAGACTACCAAGTCTTATTTTCGATTAGCCTCGACTGTTCAGATTTGAAATTATTTTTCATAGTATACTTCATGAGTCTTGCCATATTTGAGTAAGGGATTGAGTTAGTTGGAGATTGAATAATTCTTGTTCCCTCCTTCGCCAGTAAGTCAGCCTTCTCATTACCAATAATTCCAGTGAGAATAGAGAGATCCACTGAAGCAGTGATCTTTACTTTGGTTTTCAAAATGTTTAGGTTCATAATGCAGTCTCTAACTCGTGAAGAATCCACGCAATTGAGAATGGTAACCGCTTGAATCGCAGCCTTTGAGTCGGACAAAATCACTGCATTGACAAAAACTTCTGTTCCGAGCAACAAATGCTGAGTGACTATTCTAATAGCTTCAATCTCACCTTCAAATGATGATGCATGTGGACCGAGAGACACGATATGAAAACATATCCGAGTAAACACCGGCCCCGAAGTTCTCTCCATGTGCCATTTGGGACCCGTTAGTAAAAACACGTATCCAATATGGCGAAGGGTAAAGTAGTGAGATAGTTTCTAAGGCTATTGCCTTCAAAATAACAACATTTATGCTTGTCTTTTGTACCTCTTGTACAAGTTGTATTCTGCCCTTTGTACCAGATAACATGGGATCAACAGGACTAGGCACGATTTCTGGTTTATTTGGAAAATCCATCTGTCTTTAATTTAAAGATTTTCTGAAGTATCCCGTCTTGAGTCTTGTAATCTTCTTCATTGGGGTCTATTATAAATCCTCCAATAGTTGGTTGTAGGTAATCTAATTCATTTTTCATATAAACATAAAGTCTTGTTGAAAAATATTTTCCAACGGAACGTTACCAGTCAGAAGAAGCATTGCCTATATGAGAGTTGTTTTAAGTGCACCACAGAAAATGCCCTTGTGGTGCCCTCTTGTTTGAGACCTATAGTGGGCAGCAAACATGCATTTCACGCTTTGCTAGTGGACACTTGAGGGTCTCTGCTATGAACACGGACAGAAGGTTTTTATGACCTGCGCCTCATATTCTCAACTGTCTTGAGTTTACCCTGGATGAGGTTTACTCCAAACCTTTTCTCTTCTTGGATTTTTTGGAGGTTTATGGACTCATGGATTAAGTCTAGCATAGCTAGACCATATCGGAGATTAGAAACAACAACACCTTAGAAACTTAAGAAAACCTGTATGATACAATGCAATGTCCCATGGAATTGACACAATTTTGGAAAATATGGAATATTGGCAAATTGGAAAAAAGTATTGACGATTTCTCAAGGAAAAACATGAATAGAGTCAAAATTTTCCAAAATTCAGTAAATTTATTACTGTTTTAAGTAAATCTAAAGACAACCCTAGAAAATATCAATTTTGGTTAAAAAGTATGCTTGATTTTTCTGGCTAAACTATAATGGATCCGTTTTTAATTAACTAAAAATAGATTATTCGGAATTTCCATTTCTACCTTCACTGTAATATACAGAATTTTCGTTTTCACTCAAAGATAATTTTATGATCTTCTGTGAATTGAGATGTCTCTTTCCACCCAAGAAAACTACGCCTTTAACGCATTTTGATATTGATTTACGTTAGACAATCTGATTCGATATAAGACACGTACTTTGAATGAATACAAAATGAGTAGCAATAAATTTTTGATAAAGAAAATGGTAAATCTAAATAATTTTCTTTTATTTTGGGCATGATTAAAATTCGAACTAACAACTCAAAATTCCATTGAAAATTTTACAATTATAAATCATGCAATTACTTCTAATTTGCTTCTAGAACACTTATAGACAAAAATGGTATGAAATATAGTTCCATTAGAAGTATTTATTATTTTTTTAAAGGAATTGGTGAGTTTAAGAAAATATTTGGAACAACATGCAAAAAAATAATTCGCTTTGTATATAAAGATAAAATCCGACTGAATACACTCATACACATGATTTCGTATTTTCCTCCCCACAGAAAAGATGAAGACGATTCTTCATTCGTGGCGCCATCTAGCAAAGAATAGTACAGTCAAAACGAAATCAATATTCTACTTCTTGCACAGGAGGATTTGATTCCTCTTCAGAATATCAATAAAAAGTAAAAATACACGCACCACTTTTGAGACTATTTTAGTTTTTATCCACAAACTTCCACACATGAAAAAAAAAAGATCTCATGAATTAAGAAACATTAAATATCTAATGACCTGGTATTTAGTGTTTCCTAATTAATGAAATCAAGAATTTTTATTTATTTCATCTTTGAAAATACCATAAAAAAAGAGAACCCTTTATTCAAATTTAAATATGGTAATAAATAATCTAAAATCAAGCATTGTTTACTGTTTTTGTCAAGTGCCGTACAGCAAACAAAAAGTCAATCTGAAACATCAGCAAATTGAAAACTTGGATAGCTTGTTCCATATTAAATAGAAAATTCAGAAACCAAGAGACACCATTATGGACCACACACAGTCATATCTGGTATTCAGTGTTAATCTTCAACAAAACAATAAAGGTTTATTCACCTAAAAAAAATACTGATGCTTCATAGCTCGAAGAAATAAATGTTGCTTTTAAATTCTTATATACGCTTCAATAATTGACTATTTCTAAAAATTACATGATAAACTTCCAGAATGAGGTGCCATTAACCAACACTACTTAAAAACAAATGTGCAATAGTTACTTTTCCAACTCTATAAAAAAGAATTGTATGAATGTAAACATATTGAATACAAGAGCAGTTAATAGTTCAAACCTTTATTAGGACAAGCTTTCTACTATAGGTATTCTTATATATCTGCTCTAAATTCTGGTAAATATCTGGTATAAAGCAGTTAACAAGATTATTAAATTCCTCGTTAGATTTCTAAAGTAATGCTAATTTTTAGTTAAGAAAAAAAAATTTGTAGTTAAATATGTAGTCTACTTTGAAATTTTATAAAATTCATTTTTCAAGATTACCAATTTATAAGCATCGAACTCCTTCTGAAAGATAAGGGAAGTTTTAACGATAAAAAAATATTTACCTCATGCAGCTGATTACCGCTTTTCTTGGTGGAAAGATTTAAGTGCCTATCCTGTGATTGGAAAAATTTGGTAGTTTCCTTGTCGAATTTTTTTCTTCTATCCTGTATAAGGAATTTAAGTAAGTTTAATAACATGAACATACAATACATATATACACAAAATATTAATATATTAATTATCTAGAATTTATTAATTATACATGTATAAGTGGTATATTTTGTCAAGCTAAATGATGCAGTTTCTTTGGCGGATTGGGTTTCTCATACGTTTACCACATCGTGACGTCTATAGATTGTTTTTCTAATACAATTTCAAGACTTTACGACGCTAGTAAAATTTCATAGAATAAATTGCAAATTGTTATATGAAATTGATTGGTCTCTGCTAATTAGAATAAACCACAAAGGTCGCCAAAATGAAGACGTAAAATCGTCACTTTTCATCTGGTTTATCTTTTGTTCAGCGAAAATTCTTTCCATTAGTTTATTAAAATAATTATTGTTAATACTGTAAATTATTAGTTTTTTCTCCATCTTTAACGATTGCAAAGATAGAAAAACCTGGACTAAATAATAAAAAAGAAAGAAATCCGTCAAATTTTTTTCTATTTCTATTGTTTCGCTTCGCTGGAATCGTTTAAATTTAGAATCGGTGATCTCTTTACACTGTTGCCATCTTAAGCCAAACAAATAATAAATAAATGCCAATAAATTAATTATAACATGTTCTAGATGAAATTTTAAAATCCGGTCTGTGCACAAAATTAGGACTACCTGTGTGCCGAAATTTCAGGACTGTAAGTGGTGTAGATCGTCTGAAAACAGACACACAAACACTTCCTTTTATAATAGTAGAAAAGTTTTCATGAGAGAGCTCCAAGATAATTCTTTGCAAACACAGAAGCAACAAAAATTGAACACCAATATTACCTTCGCTCCACCAATATATTCTTTCCTGAAGTTATCAATTGGATCAATGAAAGCAGCTTGAGCTTGTTCCAACTAAAGAAAGACAGGAAGAATTCGAAAAAGAGATTAGTACAGAAAAATATTGAAAACTAATAAAGTATAATAAATATAAATGAAATATATGTAACAAAATAAAAACTCAAATAACATTTAATTTTAAGTTTGAAATTAATACATAAAATTTTTTAATTAATGTTAACATTTTAAGTATCAATAAAAACAAATCAGATGGATGAAGTAAACTAAAATGCTTTCTGAAACTATAAGATGAACTCGTATTTTATGTTTTGAACTTCAAAAATGTTTTGTACAGGTTGATAATTTCAAAATTGACGTTAAACGGTTTGGGGCTACAAATTACGTTACATTAACTTGAAACACTGATCTTAAAAGATGATCAGTATACTCGAAGATCGATGAAACAAATTTGCTTTACATCAAAACGTTGCAGATTTCAATTTGATTAACATAGGAAAAAAGACTTATTTAGTCACAAAGCAAATTACATTTTCTTCAATTAAATTTCAAAGACATAATACCGTGTTTAAACTTTTGGTACTACATAATTAATCCCTCAGCTCTTTCAAAACAACGAAACCCGATTATGTATTAAGTAAATTTGAAATCAAATTTATGTGAAAATGAAATATACCAACCATTCTGTCACGTTCATCTTCAATGGCATTGAGCAAATTACTAAATTCCTTTAAGGCTCCAGCTGAAAAAAAAAATTAATAAATGAGGTTTCGAAATAAAATAGTTTAGTAAAACCTTTAACAAATTATAACGATTCATGCCTGCAAAATCTGGAACGATTTAGTTCATTATTCTGAGTATAGATGGCAGCACAACACGCCTTCAGTTAAAATAGTCAAAATACTAGTTTTACTAGAAACTACGTCACATGGCCTCTTCAACTAATTCCACTGACCCATTGACCGAAACAAGAAAATTAACCAGTACAAAACTGTGACCTCTTCAAACACATTGTTATACAAAAGTTTTATGCTCATCATTTGTAGTTGTTTCCTTGGTCTCAAAAGTTTTATCACATCTAACCAAAATTTCGTCTTCCTCATACATAAATATACAAATAAAATTCAATTTTTTGTTTTGTTTTAAACTGTACTTTGACAACAAAATTTGGGCTTCGTTTCTCTTTGAACATGAGTAGACTTAAAACTTCACAAAAGAATTATGATCTTGGGAAGCTATGCTAAGTGTTCCGTTGTTTGGTGAGCTACTAAATAATCACTTCAAAACTTACATGCACACGTATAATTATACACGGTGTTTCAAAACTTCCTGTGCTGTGAGGGGTAGGAACACAAAATTAAGCCATATTCTTAAGGAACGCATGTCCGCCAGTGACTCGAAAATGTACCTTAGGGGCTGGATCGATGGGCCCATCTTATGGCCACCACGATCACCCGATTTATCACGTATTAATTTCTTCCTCCGGAAATAGTGTATAAACCACCATTGCCTCCGAGCTTGACCTTATTGCAAGTGTCCACGAAGGGCAAATAATTTTTAGAAGATGCACTTAAATCCATGAGTCGACGCTATCAGACGAGCATAACTGTTGGTGACCGTAACTTTTAGCCCCTACAGAGAAACTGACCATCCAACTACTGTCAAACTGTAAAGTAACGGTTGATACAAATTTTGTTCAGACTTACCTTCTTTCATCAGTGAACCCTCTAGCAAAATTCATGGAGATCGCGAAAATACAGCGCTCTGTGTATAATTACGTTTCGTGTTCACTACCAATCCTCAGAGTTTGTACACGAAGTTTTGAAATACCCTGTTACTCCGGCTTACCCACCCCCGTCTTCATATAGCACCACTATCTTGATTGAAATCGAGACAGTGGAAAATAATGTTATACCCCTGAATGCACTGATATGGTTGTTTTGCGGGTCTTATGGCAATGGTCATATTTGGCCAAGCTGTGCCAAACACGAGAGAACTTCAAAACATAAAATGTGAATGGGGATAAAGAGGGATTGGTTTGTAGAATAACGGGTTAAGAACAGAAAAAGATCGCTGGGGTATACCGGGAGAGCGACAGCAGTGTTTACTATATAGAGTAAATCCAATGCCAAAAGAAAATATCACCAGAATTCTTCGGGTCCGCGAAGCCCGTACACACCTGATGACGTATTAAAACAGCATAAATCTAACGTTTACAAATAGAAGTCATTTGTAGTAGAGTAGCTTTACATTTACTACAGACGTTGCCGAGATTGAATTTGCTCTATGAACTATCTATCTATATATGAAAAAAAGATGTGGGTGAGTATGTGTGTATACCTACCTATAAATATAATTCTCTTACGTGGCACGCAAAAAGGACGTTATTTGTAATCGCGTTTTGGCAACACTGTACGATTGTTTACCACGAAGCCTCGCGCCTCAATTGAATTTATAACGTTATCGGATAAAATTTTATTGCAAAAAAAAATTAATATTAGTTGAGCTGTTGCAGCTTATACAAACGACACACTGGGTATTCGATTTAAAGAGCAGCGCTCACATTTCGAGTCAAAATTGGCTCAAAGTTTTCATTTGAATTCCAAAGTGTTCGAATTTTGATTCCAGAGGTACTGTATAATTTTTCTGTAGTACAACTAATTTATATTTGAAAAACAATTTTTTTTTTTTTTGGAATATCATGTTTTGTAAATAATGTTTTTATTGATGCGAGCGAGCCAGTGAGGATTGCAAAGCAATCCTCCGGGGTTTGGCGAGATTTATCGAGAAGGGGGCGTGCCTCCCTAGTTCTCTATTCAAATTTACACTGTTTGACCGATCCACACCAAATTTGGTGCACTTATACTTCAGAACACTGCAGAAAACATTGCTTATTTCTTTCCTGTCTTCAGACGAATCTGTAGTCATGAAAATTGGCACACAGGTAATCTTAAAAGTGCCCTTCGAAGCTCTAATTTTAAAATCTAAAGTTTGTTTTTCTGCAATAAATGGACACGGACAAGAAAACACGTTCTACGGGGTTTGTGTATTTGAGTAAACACAGGGAATGGTTGCGGTCCTATTTTAAACTTGAGCATCGCCGGGTTATTCAGGTAGTGCGCAAATAAAAGGAGGTGGTTCCACTCTTTTTTTTTTTTTTTACGCAGATGTATACCTAGTCAGACACGGAAACCTGTTGTATCACGACCAAAATATCAGAACGTGGTTTTTGCCCGCAGTGGGTGGACATAAAAAAAATCGCCTTTAAAGTCTAACAAATTTTCATCCGGTATCAAATCATATATACATCTCACTCATTTTAAAATTATAACACTAAGAAAGCGTTAAAATTGTAACCATAACAAAACGTTCGATAAATAGGACTCAGAGTAAAATATAGTTTAACTCAACAACGAATTATGCAACTAACATGGATGGATCTTAAGTTTCGTGACTGACGAGTTCTTAACATCATGGATTTTTTTTAAATCAGTCGATGATTTAATACTTTTTTCAAAGGGATGCCGTGTTTCTGGGCTTCAAAGGTAGCTATTGCTAACGCTGCAAGGGAATATGCAAGAAATCCTCTACCATTTAAAAAATTTGAGGAAAACTCCTATTTATGAAAATTAAGAACCTGACATAACAAGCTGCCATAGTCACAGCACTTGTGAAACAGTAGTATTAGGAACATAAGATTTGCAGAAGTAGTACGAAGAAGAAAAAAACTCCTTTGGAACAAATTTTAGCAGCAATTATAGTTGCTCGGATATAAAATGAATGGACTAAAACACAAAATTTGCAAAGTACGGAGATTGAGACGTTGAAGATATCTCACCAAAAAATTGAAAATTGAAACTACAAATCTATTTTCTATAAAAAGGTATCTTGACAAACTAGATTTTTTAATAGATACTAGATAGATAGACTGATACAAACTAGATAGAAAAACTGATATTTTTCTTTCATGGCTTGGTGCAAAAACTTCAAATTGGCGTTCTTAAAAAATTTTCACTCTAAAGAAATCTTTTTTTTTTTGTCCATTGTAAGTTTACAAAAAGAGGGGCGCTCAATTTATGTTTACCTCTGAATTTTCAAAACAAGTCGCCAAAATATAGGAAATGTGAGCTCATGAGTCTATTTTGCTTAAAAAGGTACCCCTAATTACCAAGGTTGAAAAAGAGTAGCAACAACTCGCCTTTTAGTCACTTGTGGTAGCCCTGTGATAATGAAGCCATAAGGACCACCCCAAAATAAACACTTAAAGAATCTAAAGAGTATGAGAACCCAAATAATGCATGAATGTGTGATCTATATTATTCTCCCACTTCTATTCAATAACGAAATGGCAAATGTTAGGTTGTAAATACATAATTCTGAACTGGGAGTAATTTCATGCAATTTCTGATCCACAGAACCCTTACAAAATGCATGGCGCCAATAGCAGCCACCTAAGCAAGCCCGTCACGGAATTTAATAAATTTCTGAGTTTCGCGGCTTCTCCTTCCAAAACGAAAAGTTCGGATTGCGACTCGGAACAAGCGATAACCGAGCTACATAAAGTCGCCATTAATTCCCAATGTCCCATTAAGGCTACGAGAGCAACCGGGCTGGAGTAAAGCTCGTTTAAATAAATAAATAGCATCCAAATATTAAATTACACAAATGCCGGGCGCCACAATCGATTTGTCCGGGCAAGAGAAAACTGAGGGCTCACAGCTGCTCTCTACAGAGCGGTGAAAATTGCCTCGGCAAATTACTTAAATACCTCGAGAGAAATTTTCGGATTCGAATTTTTTTTGTTTCTTTTATTTTCTGGAACGCTACAATTCGAAATTGTTTAGAAGAACGGAAGGAGTTATTCTCCCATTTTAAGGGCTCTGCTTATGCGTAAATAGCTTTAGAAATGTGTAAATGATTATACGTTGTTCAACAGAGAGGAACGAAACTTCGCTTATTCTTTCATTTTTCTTTCACAGATGTTAATCACAAGAAATTGACAATTAATAAGGGTAAACACACAATTGATATGGGCCATAGACAGAGAAAAGGCTACAGATCTCAATCCCCTGATTTTTTTTTCTCTGAGCTGCAAATGTTCTTTCATAAAAAAAATTGTTGATCGTATATAATGTAAAATGTTACATGATTTACAAAATGTTTAGAATAAATTTGAATGTATTGCCATGTGAAGCTTTGTTTATTCTTTCATTTTAATTTTCGCTCATGTTAATCTCAAGAAATTGACAATTAATAAGGGTAAAAACACAATTGATATGGGCCATGTACAGAGAAAGGGCTACAGATTTCAATCCCCTGATTTTTTTTTTACGAGATCAAATTTCCTTTCATAAAAATATTGTTGATCGTGTTAGGTAAAATGTTACATGATTTATAAAATGTTTAGAAAAACAAGGAATGTATTGCCCTGATTGGCCGGGATTGTCACCGGAATCGAAGTTGCTGTCTTGATTCTTGGTTAAATGTTAAACTGTCCCGGAATTTCAGAGAAAACTATATCGACCAATATCACCTACATTCCAAAATAATTCTTTCTATTGCACTTGACTTATTGTCCATCAAACGTCGGTTCCCCTACTATCCCAAGTCAAATACTATATATCATCACTCAAAATGCAAAAGGTAGTGTGTAAAAAATTCTATTTTTTCTTCTTTTATTGCTATAAGTGGCATTTTGTGATTTCCATCAGGTGGCAAAATCTCTTAATGTCATCAGCTGATCCAACTAATAACAAAACCCCCAAGTATATAATAATTTTATCAAATCATAAGGAAATAATTCTTTTTTTGCTCTCCTGAAAAATGCAGATTTTAGACATACAACCTTTTGCACTTTGAGAATATATCAATATTTCACTTTTGCGCAATATGTCCCGGAATTATTTCAGAAAAAGTTGGCAACCCTAACAGCGAGAGAGAGAGAGAAAGACGGCTACAGATCTCAATCCCTGATTTTTTTTTCTGAGCTCCAAATGTCCTTTCATAAAAAAAAATTTGTTGATCGTATAATGTAAAATGTTACATGATTTACAAAATGTTTAAAATAATTTTGAATGTATTGCCATGTGTGCAAACTCTGGAAACGATAAATAATTAAAAGAAAATAAATTGAATATTTCATGTTTTAAGGTGTCTTATTGTACTTCGATGGCAGACGATATTTTTCCGAACTATTTTTCATTAACATTTATACATTTTATTTTGTATTTTTTGTTGCACCGTGGAACTTTCTAGGATATTCTTGCAATCATAAAATATCAAACGATGTTAATGATTCTTTTTAACTCAGATCAGTATTTATTTATAGATTTCAATACTTCTGCTAGACTTTGCTGTTTCTCTTTTCCAAATAAGCCATTACATTTTCTTTCTTGGAAGTTCATTATTTCCAAGCGACAATATTCGATGGAATTCATTTATTCGCAACTTTTCAAGCGTGAGATTAGAGAAATATACAGAAATATTTCATAGTAAACATTCTCCAATTTATAGCAAGAGTTGCCTTTTCTTTTTTGGAGTATTTTTATAATATGCATATTTGGAAATGACTCAAAATTTCGTTTTTAATCGCCTTAGATGAGTGTATGTGGGGAGCGTGAACATAAAAGAATTCCAAAATCTTTTCGCTCAAAAACAAAATGCATCTTTCCCTACCCCCATTTCTGCTCTTTACCCAAACAAGCTATACACAGCGCTACAATTGATGAGAGCTGCTTGGAGCTTCAACTAAGTTCCGTAGATAATCAGGTTTAATCAGGAATAAATACTCTTCGTCCGTAAAAAATTTCGTGAAGCTCCTTGCACCGAAAACCCGTATTCGGAAAATCTGACTTTGGTTGCACTGATGTTAAAGTTCAAAGGAGAATATGTCTATTTCAAGGACACTTATCATTAGGATGCAGCCATCCATAATAAAACTGTTGCATATTGAGATAATCAACTGTTGCGTTGATGCGTGAGTCACTCAACAATAAAAGTTGTACTAATAATAACCTGTTCTTTGATATTGAGTTATCCGTTTCTTCGTTAACAGAATATGCTTGTCACTGAAAAAGACTGTAATGAGACAATTTTTGACAGTGATTACATTTTCCTTTTGAAGGGACCTTTAGTTGTTGCATTTGCAACTAAACTAAGGTTTTCAAATGGTCAGTTTAGTTTTCGCTAAATAACAGGACATGGACAAAAAAACATTTTTAAACACTCCCAAGTCTATAAAAGCACATTTCATACCTCCAAAAGAAATAAGAATTGATCAAAAATATAAGGCAGAACATCTGTTTTAATTCTCATTTCCATGACAAAAAATTCACATCTTAGTCGTGTTAATTAATAGCCGTGTGATACAATTTCAAGACTTCGCCAGTAAAAATCCAAAAAATAAATTCTGAAATGATAAATTGATATTTGATTGGTGAACACCAATTAGATTAAACGCCAACTGTCACCAAAGCGGCGATGAGCCATATTTAAAGATAACCCGATATGCATCATGCCCAAGACCAATTGGACAGCAGAAAATCCAATTTACCAAACGACTGTTATATGCAAATCCGATTTCGAGTGCAAAACTCTATTTGCGAACGCGAGTGACCAAGCACATTCCTACTCTTAAACTGTGTCATAAGCAAATATTCTGTGTCTCAACATACCTGTACTATAATCGTCACAATGGTGCTTGCATTCCTTTTCTGATGACATCGGGGAGTACGAGGGACAACGCGTTATTCCTTCCTTTATGATCGGCTCTTTCCCTTCGGGTTTGATCCCAGACCGTCGCTACTAGGGATGCGACATCGATGTCGATGTTTTCAAAACATCGATGTATTGGAGTCGATGGTTTTATAACATCGATGTTTATACTTGTCGATGTTTTATTTTTCAATGAAAAAAGCACCATCATAAAAATTTTAAAAATAACCAAGTAGCATAATTTTAATAATCAGCAAATTGAACATACTTTTAGACCCAAGTGGGCAAAGGGTCTGAAAAGTAAAGATGCGACATCGATGACGATGTTTTGAAAACATTGATGTTTTATAAAAAAAACATCGATGTACTGGAGCCGATGTCGCATCACTAGTTGCTAAACCAGTTTTAAGAAATTGGTGAAAAAAATTTAATTACACTGAATTTTAAAAAAATCGATGTTTTTGGGGCGATGTATTATCAACATCGATATTTAAATTTTGAATTTCGATGTTTTGCTGTCGATGTCGCATCCCTAGTCGCTACTAGCTCGTTGTGTTGCTCTTGTATGACAATAAGGCTAGGCCTCCACATGCGATTTCTAGTCGTGGTTACCAAAAAATCGCTGCGGCAGAAAATCTACAAGGGGAATTAATTGCGATAGATAAATCGTTGAATTAGAACAGTTTTCCAATGGATGTCATTCTAACTTCTTGTGCGATCGCTCTTTTGCTTGCACCCAATAACAAGTCAGTTTATGGAAAGGGCAGTTTTACAAGTTATTTGAAGATTTATGTGAGCACCCTGCAAAGTTATTCCAGTACTAGCAAAATACCCGACCTTACTCGGTTTGAATTGGTTTACTCTAGATTGAAGAGATAATCAAAATATATAATGACTTACGTTTTTAGTAGAATCAAAATTTATTTTAACACCTTTCGCCATCTTTATATTTTCTACAACTTACTTTGGACACAAATCCTACACATGCATATCCATTCATGTAATACATTTCACATACATCGCACAATTGCTGTATGACAAAGCTACAAAATGACGAAAGGTGATACTAAGGTTACTACTATAAAAGACGATTTATAGGAAGATTTGGAATTCCTCAAGTTCAACTCAATTAATTAAAATTACGATTCACGGCGAGTGCTCTCGCACTCATAGTCAACAAAACAATATTTTTTTACTTGTGGCACTCTTGCCTCCGGTATGCGACATTGTGAAATTTTGCAATCTTCTCCTGTCACTATTACAACGAATTTTTTAATGTTGGAAAAAGTTCCAGTTTGGATTAATAAACATTATTATTCTTTCAATAACGGCATTATTCTTTAAATAACGGCATTATTCTTTAAATAACAGCATTATTCTTTCAATAATGGCATAACTACACTTAAAATTTACTGAAAATTTATACTGACTTACCTAACATTTTTAAGTCTAATACTTTGTGGTGCTGTTGCGTGTGATGAGAAGGAAAACACATTTATTAAAATAATAAATATTTAAAACAGGAAACAGCGAAGTAAAACAAAATAAAAGATGTCGCAAAAAATTGTTCAAAAGATATTAATTTGTGATTCAATTTTATCTATTGATCTCGCACAGTTGCCACAACTTACAACTAAAAGTGTACAAAATTTAGAATTGTGAAATTAATTCAGAGCGAAAGAACCAGAAAAATATCACTGCTTGCGCGATCTTGTTCATTTTCGTTTCATTGAAAAATATCGTCTGTCCCAAATATTCGGAAATCGTTTTCATTGCGCAAATAATAAAAATAAAACTCGAAATAAATGAAGTATCAGAGAAAAAATTCCATAAAAAAAAAAACTTTTTTAAGAATAATTATTTTTTCAGCAGTACTGGTAAAGCAATCGAAATAATCGTAATATTCAATAGACATTCCAATTTTTCCAAAACTACCAAATTATGGTTGATTTGAGTATACTTACTCGGGTGTTTTAGCATGAAACTCAACTAAATATAACAATAAAGAAATGTTTAATATTGTATTCACCACACTAATAAATAATGTATAAAATAAAATACAATGCAATCAAATATCTGGAATACAATTCATGTGATATCTACACAAACACACAAACACAAAATCGAGCATAGAACAGAAAGACGGACAGACAGACTTTCGCAACCAATGCCACTCACTAAATCAAGATAAGTACTCACTGTATGCAAATTTTCATGAAAATATCTTAAACCGCGTGGACGTGTATAGGGCACAACATACAGACAGACAGACAGACACCAAACGAAAAAAAGGCGGATTCGGCATCAGAAGGGTCCAAAACGGATAGAAAACTTGAAATGGGTCGAAAATATTGAATGTACAAACAAACACTCCATTCTTATTTATATAGATTACCGAACGATAAATAGAAGTTTTGATGAATTATTGGGAATAATTGGTCCATCAATAACAATCTTCAATGTCTTCTTTTCAATAAATTCTTCCTTTCTATTTTTTTAATAAGTAACTCAGTATGGATTACTATTAATATTCGTCCACCACCACCTCCGGTAGATTCGTTGTCAGACATGTTAGACAAGTATTTGCAGTGTTTTAAAAAGACAGAACAAGACTACATGAGAGCTGCGACTAAACTATCGCAACCATGCCTGTTTCTGCACTTGTATTTAAAACAATGAGTTTTATTTTTGCGATTAAAAATCGCAAGTAGAGTCTTAGCCTACTTAAAAAGTAACAAACCATACCCTACTTTATGCAACTGGTAGAGTGGCTTTATACTGCATAGCAATCTGACACTATAGAACAAGAATGGTTCTCACGCTGAAGAGTGAAGGTCTTATTTGTTATTATCAGAACTCCATTCACGAAGGAATGGCTAATTGGACTTTTCTTGGGTTTGAAACATTTCGATATTTAGTGTTTAATCTTCCTGCTTAAAGTCTATCTAATTAGCCCTGGTGTTGCAAGAGACTGATAAGAGAAGAAGAACTGTTTCTAAACGAAATTTACAACATGAAACCAGTGCAAGAATTATCTAAATTGCACAATTTCTTAAATTGGCTGCGGTAAAGTTATTAAGAAAGCGAGATTTCACAAGAGTATCGGGAAAATATCAGCGCCTGTGGAAAGGCTTAAGGCTTTACTCGAGTCAAAAAGTAAAGCCGTTGTGTAAAGAATCTTCATAATAGATTTTGTAATCGGATGAACATAATTGCCTTTCAGAGGGTGGTAGAAAAATCTGAATTGTGTGGTAAAATGAAGTTGTATTATGAGTTTCCGCGAATATTCGAAGAAGTTTCGAAGCAATTGGGGAAATTAAAACTGAACTATGATATGAAGCTTTCTCAGAAAATTGATAATTTTCTTGGTCATCAAGTATTATTAATTTTATTGGTGCCTTTAATGGGGTAACAAGAAATGTTTTTATGCATGTATTAAAATTTTAAATTCGCTTTGTTTGTGTAATATTTTTTAAATAAGTCGCAACCCGACAAGAAAAGTGACACAAGTCTAAAAATAAAAATTTTGACGTTACGTCATTGAACAATATGTATGTACCATATTCGACACCCCATCCACCAAACCACCTGCACAGTGGCGACACTCGTAGCGATGCCAGCGCCACGGAGTATATAACATTGAGCGCAGGTGCAAAGAGCAGAGCAGAGTAGTGAAGAGCGAAGTCACCAGCAGCGAAGCTCTCATCGATGTTTCCGTTTTGATACTTCTTTTAGTTAGGCTTAAGAGCCTAAAGCTGTATGCTCAATCACAGAATACAGTTATTGTTTTAATTATTGTTCTTGTCTTCATCCATCAACCAACACCCTAGGCAATCCGAACCAGAACATGTATGAGGTTCCCCAGCGCGTTATATTACTATTCTATAGAATATAATAGAAGTTACCACCACAAATACTTACCTAAAACTTAAAAGAAGCTTATATTATTTTAATACAAGTTTTATAGTATCCTTTAAGTTGATGTTTCTCAAATTCTGCAATTTTGAGTTGCGTCACTTTTTTTGCCGGGGTGCGATGTGAAAAACTACTTATAAAGAATAAATAGATCGAATGAACAAGAATTGGTAGTATACTTTGATATACCGTAAATGGTTGCAAACTGGGTTTACAAAGTAGAGCTAATTCGCGTTTGCAAGTTTCTACTAGGGCTTTGGTAGGAACTATTTGGCGAGTTATGGGGAAAGTGGGAAGGCTGAGAAATCAAAAAATGTGTGACATGATCTAGTTTGTCTAGACCAAGTGGGATAAGAATCAACAGTTTTTCATCTATGGAATTGTATTGGATGGTTGGGATTGGTTCCAATATAGCTCCAACAGTCTCATGAGATTGAACCTAGCACAAGAAGATTTCAAATGAAATCCGAAAGGAAAAATCACGATAAACGTAGGTTTTCAAATATAGATATATTTATCTATCAACGTAAATTTGTACTGCATAAGCCCCATGGATCAGTTACATTTGATTACAACCGGCTTTTATGTCGAGTCGAAACAGAATCAAAGCCCAATAATGGACGGCATAGAAAATTTCAAATGGCCTGAATCAAGAAAAAGTATGGCAATTTTCAAAACATTTTTACCACAAATTAAAATGCTCAAAATTGACAATTCTAAGCCGTCTTAGTGGAAGAATAATAAAATGTTTCAAAGCGGGAAAATATGACAAAAATTAGTAATTTTTGTGCCATTAATCACGAGGCGGTATTTAGTTGCAAATACAGTAATAAATTAATGAACTGTTTGCTGTAATCATTACAATTTTTTATAAAACTTCGTATTTCTCAATCTTTTTATTTATTGGTTAGTGATGATGAACTAAGCAATTCATAGGACAGACATTTTCAATCTTCCTTCAATTTAAAACCGAACTTTTTTAAAATTTGTTTTAGCTCAATTAAATTCTTGGGAAATATATTACAAACAAATAAGCTTTCGTAAGGAGAAGCTGCTGTTAAAACGGTAGCTAATCTTGGAACGTATCGACTAACGAACATAATTCACCTTATTCACCACGCGTTGGCAATCAATACACGATGCAATTTAGTTCCGCGATAGCCCTAATAGTGAAGATCCATTGAGAAGGGAAGATAGCTCTCTAATAAGGAGGGTTTGTTCATAGACTTTTGGGAAAAGAGTTAATTCCGGACGTTGTCCAAGGTTATTTAAATTTCAGAAGCATGCAAGCAGGTTTATTTTTTTAACATCACGCAGAAAAACTATCTATTTTTTATCGCAGCCATAGGCAAAGAACTAACAAGTTAAACGAAAATGTGAATTGAATAGTATAAATTCCAATGAAAATAAATAATAGAAGGTCTTTTCCCTTTCGGGCTTAAATCCGAGACAGTCTCTCTCTCACCAATAGCGTGCTTCTAAAGTGCGACGTTGATCAAATGCATACCCAGATGGCCGCCAATGGCCCGTTGAGTTGCTCCAGACCGACGTAAAATTCAACTTTCTTGGCGCAGGGTCTTCAAAGAACACGATACGGAGCAGAAGCACAAAGAAGCATTTGGAGTAAATTAACCTTTTGACTACGACGCTATAAGATATAACTAGCCACTACGAGGCAAGCCGGGATAGCCCGGCGTTGCCCGTGGTGTAAGTTATTAATCTGGTGTAAAATTTTCCGCAGATTTCAAATCAGTTGAAATTTTCAATCTATCTTTAGCGATTCCGATTTTACGAAAAAGAAATAACAATCCCAGTCAAAATGTTTTTTATTTTTTGCTCTCATTCCCTGAAATGGAATAGGACAGGAAATATAATCTATTTCTTTTCTTTTTTTAACGCGAAGGGCAGAAGATGCATCCTGTTTCACGTGACGTCACATTCTCTAGCGAAAATATAAAAAAATTATTCAATTTAAAAATTATTTATTCAAAGAAAATCATATTTTTAGGTATCGATCTAAAGCGAAATTTTCCGCAGATTTCAAATTTGAAATTTTTACTCTAACTTTGACGGTCTAGGAGATAGAAAAAAAAGAACTAAGTGACTCCAGCATTTAGAGATTTATCGTCTGGCTGGAAAATCATTCCTCCGCGCTTGCGGACACGAAAAAATTAATTTTCTGAGCGTTCTCCGCGATGAAAAAACTTAGCGTGGTTCCAAGGCAGACGGCAAGGTCATGTGGGTAGAAAAAGTACAGATTCGGGTGTTTCTTCTTTCCTCTGGAAGAAACGCGTTGAAAAACCGATGCAGAATAAAACTATTAAATTCATTTAAAAATCTTCCAGATTGAATTTTAAAATTCGCCGCGACCAAAAATTGCAAAAAATTCGGATTACCTGTGTGTCAAATCTCATTGCTGTAAGTGCCATAGAATCGTCAGGATTTTGCGGCAAGAAACAGACAAACAAACACTTCCTTTTATAAGAGTAGAGACAAGCACGAGTCTCTCTTGGCGCGATTCTTATTTCTTTCAAGGTACAACTGCTGTAACGGCCGTAGTCTAAATTCTTTCTTGGCGAGATCATGGTACAGCCTGCTGTAAAGGCCGCACAACGTTTCACTTTAAAACAAGATATGCACCATATGCTCTACGTTTTAGTGATCAGAACGCGTATAGTTACCAAACGATTTTTGATGGTTGGTTGGATTTTATGGCGCAGAGGTCGTATTTGGCAAAGCTGCGCCAAACACAAGACCAGCAACTTCAAGTAATGGCCCACACAAGGCAAGGTTTTACAAACACAGAGAGATAATTTTTGGTAATTTTTTTCAATTAACGTCGGCAATTTTGTGTTTTTTAAATTAACCTAGAGCAACACAGCGGACCATTGACGAAGGTCCGGGATCAGTCCCCTAAAGGAAAGATAAGAGGACAACACCACACATTTTTGAACCACGGTCAGATGACGAGGCAACACCTGAGCAGGTACCCCACTCTCCAAACTTCAACACCAACTCAACGTGAGGATTTTCGGCCAAGTTAGATTTAAAATGCACCAGCAGTCTCTACACCATACACTTACAAATATCCATGCGGATGCGAACCAGGAACCTTCCTATCTAGAGGCTAACGCCCTAACCATCAGATCGGTTGGTCGGCTCAGAAAGAGACAAATGAAATTCGGGATAAGTTGCAGGAATCGATCCGCGCCACCTATAACTCGCAAGTTGCTAGAACAGTGTGGATGTCCACGGAGTCAAAGGTAGATAGTTGAATTTGCGTCGTACTGGCAGCAGCACAACTGTCTATTGGCGGCGATCAGGAATAAATCCCAAAGGTATAGAACCGAGAACAATATATCATAAATTTAAACCACGGTCAGATGGGTGAGGACAACATCTGAGCTGATATCCCTCTCCAAATATCCAAAACCAAGCCAATACGAAAACACTTGAGGTCACGACAGATTTACACGCACCAGTCTTCCCCTACCCAATGATTTTTAGTTGGATCGAGTTTCGAACTCGCAACCCTCCGGTTGTTAATACGCAACTCCGTCAACACGATTCTCCTGAGTCAAAGAAAAACTTGAATTCGAAAGAAACAAAATTTTAAAAGGCTTCCCATGTATACTTTTTAAGATTTAGACGTCGGCCGGTACAGCAGTTGTACCTTGAAAGCTATAAGAATCGCACCAAGAAAGAATTTAGACGTCGGCCGGTACAGCAGTTGTACCTTGAAAGCTATAAGAACCGCGCCAAGAAAGAATTTAGACGTCGGCCGGTACAGCAGTTGTACCTTGAAAGCTATAAGAACCGCGCCAAAAAAGAATTTAGACTTCGGCCAGTACAGCAGTTGTACCTTGAAAGCTATAAGAACCGCGCCAAGAAAGAATTTAGACGTCGGCCGGTACAGCAGTTGTACCTTGAAAGCTATAAGAATCGCACCAAGAAAGAATTTAGACGTCGGCCGGTACAGCAGTTGTACCTTGAAAGCTATAAGAACCGCGCCAAGAAAGAATTTAGACGTCGGCCGGTACAGCAGTTGTACCTTGAAAGCTATAAGAACCGCGCCAAAAAAGAATTTAGACTTCGGCCAGTACAGCAGTTGTACCTTGAAAGCTATAAGAACCGCGCCAAGAAAGAATTTAGACGTCGGCCGGTACAGCAGTTGTACCTTGAAAGCTATAAGAACCGCGCCAAGAAAGAATTTAGACTTCGGCCAGTACAGCAGTTGTACCTTGAAAGCTATAAGAACCGCGCCAAGAAAGAATTTAGACGTCGGCCGGTACAGCAGTTGTTCCTTGAAAGCTATAAGAACCGCGCCAAGAAAGAATTTAGACTTCTGCCGGTACTTCAGTTGTACCTTGAAAGCTATAAGAACCGCGCCAAAAAAGAATTTAGACTTCGGCCAGTACAGCTGTTGTACCTTGAAAGTTATAAGAATCGCACCAAGAAAGAATTTAGACGTCGGCCGGTACAGCAGTTGTACCTTGAAAGCTATAAGAACCGCGACAAGAAAGAATTTAGACGTCGGCCGGTACAGCAGTTGTACCTTGAAAGCTATAAGAACCGCGACAAGAAAGAATTTAGACTTCGGCCGGCACAGCAGTTGTTCCTTGAAAGCTATAAGAACCGCGCCAAGTAAGAATTTAGACTTCTGCCGGTACATCAGTTGTACCTTGAAAGCTATAAGAATCACGCCAAAAAAGAATTTAGACTTCGGCCGGTACAGCAGTTGTACCTTGAAAGCTATAAGAACCGCGCCAAGAAAGAATTTAGACGTCGGCCGGTACAGCAGTTGTACCTTGAAAGCTATAAGAACCGCGACAAGAAAGAATTTAGACTTCGGCCGGCACAGCAGTTG
The DNA here is from genome assembly GCA_947359465.1 of Metellina segmentata. Classification (NCBI taxonomy): domain Eukaryota; kingdom Metazoa; phylum Arthropoda; class Arachnida; order Araneae; family Tetragnathidae; genus Metellina; species Metellina segmentata. The sequence continues at coordinate 70,688,698 of OX375880.1, read as the reverse complement.
TTCCTTGAAAGCTATAAGAACCGCGCCAAGTAAGAATTTAGACTTCTGCCGGTACATCAGTTGTACCTTGAAAGCTATAAGAATCACGCCAAAAAAGAATTTAGACTTCGGCCGGTACAGCAGTTGTACCTTGAAAGCTATAAGAACCGCGCCAAGAAAGAATTTAGACGTCGGCCGGTACAGCAGTTGTACCTTGAAAGCTATAAGAACCGCGCCAAAAAAGAATTTAGACTTCGGCCAGTACAGCAGTTGTACCTTGAAAGCTATAAGAACCGCGCCAAGAAAGAATTTAGACGTCGGCCGGTACAGCAGTTGTACCTTGAAACCTATAAGAACCGCGCCAAGAAAGAATTTAGACTTCGGCCAGTACAACAGTTGTACCTTAAAAGCTATAAGAACCGCGCCAAGAAAGAATTTAGACGTCGGCCGGTACAGCAGTTGTTCCTTGAAAGCTATAAGAACCGCGACAAGAAAGAATTTAGACTTCGGCCGGCACAGCAGTTGTTCCTTGAAAGCTATAAGAACCGCGCCAAGTAAGAATTTAGACTTCTGCCGGTACATCAGTTGTACCTTGAAAGCTATAAGAATCACGCCAAAAAAGAATTTAGACTTCGGCCGGTACAGCAGTTGTACCTTGAAAGCTATAAGAACCGCGCCAAGAAAGAATTTAGACGTCGGCCGGTACAGCAGTTGTACCTTGAAAGCTATAAGAACCGCGACAAGAAAGAATTTAGACTTCGGCCGGCACAGCAGTTGTTCCTTGAAAGCTATAAGAACCGCGCCAAGTAAGAATTTAGACTTCTGCCGGTACATCAGTTGTACCTTGAAAGCTATAAGAATCACGCCAAAAAAGAATTTAGACTTCGGCCGGTACAGCAGTTGTACCTTGAAAGCTATAAGAACCGCGCCAAAAAAGAATTTAGACGGCGGCCGGTACAGCAGTTGTACCTTGAAAGCTATAAGAATCACGCCAAAAAAGAATTTAGACTTCGGCCAGTACAGCAGTTGTACCTTGAAAGCTATAAGAACCGCGCCAAGAAAGAATTTAGACGTCGGCCGGTACAGCAGTTGTACCTTGAAAGCTATAAGAACCGCGCCAAGAAAGAATTTAGACTTCGGCCGGTACAGCAGTTGTACCTTGAAAGCTATAAGAACCGCGAAAAGAAAGAATTTAGACGTCGGCCGGTACAGCAGTTGTACCTTGCAAGCTATAAGAAAAGCGGCAAAAAAGAATTTAGACTTCGGCCAGTACAGCAGTTGTACCTTGAAAGCTATAAGAACCGCGCCAAGAAAGAATTTAGACGTCGGCCGGTACAGCAGTTGTACCTTGAAAGCTATAAGAACCGCGCCAAGAAAGAATTTAGACTTCGGCCAGTACAGCAGTTGTACCTTGAAAGCTATAAGAACCGTGCCAAGAAAGAATTTAGACGTCGGCCGGTACAGCAGTTGTTCCTTGAAAGCTATAAGAACCGCGCCAAGAAAGAATTTAGACTTCTGCCGGTACTTCAGTTGTACCTTGAAAGCTATAAGAACCGCGCCAAAAAAGAATTTAGACTTCGGCCAGTACAGCTGTTGTACCTTGAAAGTTATAAGAATCGCACCAAGAAAGAATTTAGACGTCGGCCGGTACAGCAGTTGTACCTTGAAAGCTATAAGAACCGCGCCAAGAAAGAATTTAGACGTCGGCCGGTACAGCAGTTGTACCTTGAAAGCTATAAGAACCGAGCCAAAAAAGAATTTAGACTTCGGCCAGTACAGCAGTTGTACCTTGAAAGCTATAAGAACCGCGCCAAGAAAGAATTTAGACGTCGGCCGGTACAGCAGTTGTACCTTGAAAGCTATAAGAAACGCACCAAGAAAGAATTTAGACGTCGGCCGGTACAGCAGTTGTACCTTGAAAGCTATAAGAACCGCGCCAAGAAAGAATTTAGACGTCGGCCGGTACAGCAGTTGTACCTTGAAAGCTATAAGAACCGCGCCAAAAAAGAATTTAGACTTCGGCCAGTACAGCAGTTGTACCTTGAAAGCTATAAGAACCGCGCCAAGAAAGAATTTAGACGTCGGCCGGTACAGCAGTTGTACCTTGAAAGCTATAAGAACCGCGCCAAGAAAGAATTTAGACTTCGGCCAGTACAACAGTTGTACCTTAAAAGCTATAAGAACCGCGCCAAGAAAGAATTTAGACGTCGGCCGGTACAGCAGTTGTTCCTTGAAAGCTATAAGAACCGCGCCAAAAAAGAATTTAGACTTCGGCCAGTACAGCTGTTGTACCTTGAAAGTTATAAGAATCGCACCAAGAAAGAATTTAGACGTCGGCCGGTACAGCAGTTGTACCTTGAAAGCTATAAGAACCGCGCCAAGAAAGAATTTAGACTTCGGCCGGCACAGCAGTTGTTCCTTGAAAGCTATAAGAACCGCGCCAAGTAAGAATTTAGACTTCTGCCGGTACATCAGTTGTACCTTGAAAGCTATAAGAATCACGCCAAAAAAGAATTTAGACTTCGGCCGGTACAGCAGTTGTACCTTGAAAGCTATAAGAACCGCGCCAAGAAAGAATTTAGACGTCGGCCGGTACAGCAGTTGTACCTTGAAAGCTATAAGAACCGCGACAAGAAAGAATTTAGACTTCGGCCGGCACAGCAGTTGTTCCTTGAAAGCTATAAGAACCGCGCCAAGTAAGAATTTAGACTTCTGCCGGTACATCAGTTGTACCTTGAAAGCTATAAGAATCACGCCAAAAAAGAATTTAGACTTCGGCCGGTACAGCAGTTGTACCTTGAAAGCTATAAGAACCGCGCCAAAAAAGAATTTAGACTTCAGCCGGTACAGCTGTTGTACCTTGAAAGTTATAAGAATCGCACCAAGAAAGAATTTAGACGTCGGCCGGTACAGCAGTTGTACCTTGAAAGCTATAAGAACCGCGCCAAGAAAGAATTTAGACGTCGGCCGGTACAGCAGTTGTACCTTGCAAGCTATAAGAACCGCGCCAAAAAAGAATTTAGACTTCGGCCAGTACAGCAGTTGTACCTTGAAAGCTATAAGAACCGCGCCAAGAAAGAATTTAGACGTCGACCGGTACAGCAGTTGTACCTTGCAAGCTATAAGAACCGCGCCAAAAAAGAATTTAGACTTCGGCCAGTACAGCAGTTGTACCTTGAAAGCTATAAGAACCGCGCCAAGAAAGAATTTAGACGTCGGCCGGTACAGCAGTTGTACCTTGAAAGCTATAAGAACCGCGACAAGAAAGAATTTAGACTTCGGCCGGCACAGCAGTTGTTCCTTGAAAGCTATAAGAACCGCGCCAAGTAAGAATTTAGACTTCTGCCGGTACATCAGTTGTACCTTGAAAGCTATAAGAATCACGCCAAAAAAGAATTTAGACTTCGGCCGGTACAGCAGTTGTACCTTGAAAGCTATAAGAACCGCGCCAAAAAAGAATTTAGACGGCGGCCGGTACAGCAGTTGTACCTTGAAAGCTATAAGAATCACGCCAAAAAAGAATTTAGACTTCGGCCAGTACAGCAGTTGTACCTTGAAAGCTATAAGAACCGCGCCAAGAAAGAATTTAGACGTCGGCCGGTACAGCAGTTGTACCTTGAAAGCTATAAGAACCGCGCCAAGAAAGAATTTAGACTTCGGCCGGTACAGCAGTTGTACCTTGAAAGCTATAAGAACCGCGCCAAGAAAGAATTTAGACTTCTGCCGGAACATCAGTTATACCTTGAAAGCTATAAGAATCACGCCAAAAAAGAATTTAGACTTCAGCCGGTACAGCTGTTGTACCTTGAAAGTTATAAGAATCGCACCAAGAAAGAATTTAGACGTCGGCCGGTACAGCAGTTGTACCTTGAAAGCTATAAGAACCGCGAAAAGAAAGAATTTAGACGTCGGCCGGTACAGCAGTTGTACCTTGCAAGCTATAAGAAAAGCGGCAAAAAAGAATTTAGACTTCGGCCAGTACAGCAGTTGTACCTTGAAAGCTATAAGAACCGCGACAAGAAAGAATTTAGACTTCGGCCGGCACAGCAGTTGTTCCTTGAAAGCTATAAGAACCGCGCCAAGTAAGAATTTAGACTTCTGCCGGTACATCAGTTGTACCTTGAAAGCTATAAGAATCACGCCAAAAAAGAATTTAGACTTCGGCCGGTACAGCAGTTGTACCTTGAAAGCTATAAGAACCGCGCCAAAAAAGAATTTAGACGTCGGCCGGTACAGCAGTTGTACCTTGAAAGCTATAAGAATCACGCCAAAAAAGAATTTAGACTTCGGCCAGTACAGCAGTTGTACCTTGAAAGCTATAAGAACCGCGCCAAGAAAGAATTTAGACGTCGGCCGGTACAGCAGTTGTACCTTGAAAGCTATAAGAACCGAGCCAAAAAAGAATTTAGACTTCGGCCAGTACAGCAGTTGTACCTTGAAAGCTATAAGAACCGCGCCAAGAAAGAATTTAGACGTCGGCCGGTACAGCAGTTGTACCTTGAAAGCTATAAGAAACGCACCAAGAAAGAATTTAGACGTCGGCCGGTACAGCAGTTGTACCTTGAAAGCTATAAGAACCGCGCCAAGAAAGAATTTAGACGTCGGCCGGTACAGCAGTTGTACCTTGAAAGCTATAAGAACCGCGCCAAAAAAGAATTTAGACTTCGGCCAGTACAGCAGTTGTACCTTGAAAGCTATAAGAACCGCGCCAAGAAAGAATTTAGACGTCGGCCGGTACAGCAGTTGTACCTTGAAAGCTATAAGAACCGCGCCAAGAAAGAATTTAGACTTCGGCCAGTACAACAGTTGTACCTTAAAAGCTATAAGAACCGCGCCAAGAAAGAATTTAGACGTCGGCCGGTACAGCAGTTGTTCCTTGAAAGCTATAAGAACCGCGCCAAAAAAGAATTTAGACTTCGGCCAGTACAGCTGTTGTACCTTGAAAGTTATAAGAATCGCACCAAGAAAGAATTTAGACGTCGGCCGGTACAGCAGTTGTACCTTGAAAGCTATAAGAACCGCGCCAAGAAAGAATTTAGACTTCGGCCGGCACAGCAGTTGTTCCTTGAAAGCTATAAGAACCGCGCCAAGTAAGAATTTAGACTTCTGCCGGTACATCAGTTGTACCTTGAAAGCTATAAGAATCACGCCAAAAAAGAATTTAGACTTCGGCCGGTACAGCAGTTGTACCTTGAAAGCTATAAGAACCGCGCCAAGAAAGAATTTAGACGTCGGCCGGTACAGCAGTTGTACCTTGAAAGCTATAAGAACCGCGACAAGAAAGAATTTAGACTTCGGCCGGCACAGCAGTTGTTCCTTGAAAGCTATAAGAACCGCGCCAAGTAAGAATTTAGACTTCTGCCGGTACATCAGTTGTACCTTGAAAGCTATAAGAATCACGCCAAAAAAGAATTTAGACTTCGGCCGGTACAGCAGTTGTACCTTGAAAGCTATAAGAACCGCGCCAAAAAAGAATTTAGACTTCAGCCGGTACAGCTGTTGTACCTTGAAAGTTATAAGAATCGCACCAAGAAAGAATTTAGACGTCGGCCGGTACAGCAGTTGTACCTTGAAAGCTATAAGAACCGCGCCAAGAAAGAATTTAGACGTCGGCCGGTACAGCAGTTGTACCTTGCAAGCTATAAGAACCGCGCCAAAAAAGAATTTAGACTTCGGCCAGTACAGCAGTTGTACCTTGAAAGCTATAAGAACCGCGCCAAGAAAGAATTTAGACGTCGACCGGTACAGCAGTTGTACCTTGCAAGCTATAAGAACCGTTCCAAAAAAGAATTTAGACTTCGGCCAGTACAGCAGTTGTACCTTGAAAGCTATAAGAACCGCGCCAAGAAAGAATTTAGACGTCGGCCGGTACAGCAGTTGTACCTTGAAAGCTATAAGAACCGCGCCAAGAAAGAATTTAGACTTCGGCCAGTACAGCAGTTGTACCTTGAAAGCTATAAGAACCGCGCCAAGAAAGAATTTAGACGTCGGCCGGTACAGCAGTTGTTCCTTGAAAGCTATAAGAACCGCGCCAAAAAAGAATTTAGACTTCGGCCAGTACAGCAGTTGTACCTTGAAAGCTATAAGAACCGCGCCAAGAAAGAATTTAGACGTCGGCCGGTACAGCAGTTGTTCCTTGAAAGCTATAAGAACCGCGCCAAAAAAGAAATTAGACTTCGGCCGGTACAGCAGTTGTACCTTGAAAGCTATAAGAACCGCGCCAAGAAAGAATTTAGACGTCGGCCGGTACAGCAGTTGTACCTTGAAAGCTATAAGAACCGCGCCAAGAAAGAATTTAGACGTCGGCCGGTACAGCAGTTGTACCTTGAAAGCTATAAGAACCGCGCCAAGAAAGAATTTAGACTTCGGCCGGTACAGCAGTTGTACCTTGAAAGCTATAAGAACCGCGCCAAGAAAGAATTTAGACGTCGGCCGGTACAGCAGTTGTACCTTGAAAGCTATAAGAATCACGCCAAAAAAGAATTTAGACTTCGGCCGGTACAGCAGTTGTACCTTGAAAGTTATAAGAACCGCGCCAAAAAAGAATTTAGACGTCGGCCGGTACAGCAGTTGTACCTTGAAAGCTATAAGAACCGCGCCAAGAAAGAATTTAGACGTCGGCCGGTACAGCAGTTGTACCTTGAAAGCTATAAGAACCGCGCCAAGAAAGAATTTAGACTTCGGCCAGTACAGCAGTTGTACCTTGAAAGCTATAAGAACCGCGCCAAGAAAGAATTTAGACGTCGGCCGGTACAGCAGTTGTTCCTTGAAAGCTATAAGAACCGCGCCAAGAAAGAATTTAGACTTCTGCCGGTACTTCAGTTGTACCTTGAAAGCTATAAGAACCGCGCCAAAAAAAAATTTAGACTTCGGCCAGTACAGCTGTTGTACCTTGAAAGTTATAAGAATCGCACCAAGAAAGAATTTAGACGTCGGCCGGTACAGCAGTTGTACCTTGAAAGCTATAAGAACCGCGCCAAGAAAGAATTTAGACGTCGGCCGGTACAGCAGTTGTACCTTGAAAGCTATAAGAACCGCGCCAAAAAAGAATTTAGACTTCGGCCAGTACAGCAGTTGTACCTTGAAAGCTATAAGAACCGCGCCAAGAAAGAATTTAGACTTCGGCCGGCACAGCAGTTGTACCTTGATAGCTATAAGAACCGCGCCAAGAAAGAATTTAGACTTCGGCCAGTACAGCAGTTGTACCTTGAAAGCTATAAGAACCGCGCCAAGAAAGAATTTAGACGTCGGCCGGTACAGCAGTTGTTCCTTGAAAGCTATAAGAACCGCGCCAAAAAAGAATTTAGACTTCGGCCAGTACAGCAGTTGTACCTTGAAAGCTATAAGAACCGCGCCAAGAAAGAATTTAGACGTCGGCCGGTACAGCAGTTGTTCCTTGAAAGCTATAAGAACCGCGCCAAAAAAGAATTTAGACTTCGGCCGGTACAGCAGTTGTACCTTGAAAGCTATAAGAACCGCGCCAAGAAAGAATTTAGACGTCGGCCGGTACAGCAGTTGTACCTTGAAAGCTATAAGAACCGCGCCAAGAAAGAATTTAGACGTCGGCCGGTACAGCAGTTGTACCTTGAAAGCTATAAGAACCGCGCCAAGAAAGAATTTAGACTTCGGCCGGTACAGCAGTTTTACCTTGAAAGCTATAAGAACCGCGCCAAGAAAGAATTTAGACTTCTGCCGGAACATCAGTTGTACCTTGAAAGCTATAAGAATCACGCCAAAAAAGAATTTAGACTTCAGCCGGTACAGCTGTTGTACCTTGAAAGCTATAAGAATCACGCCAAAAAAGAATTTAGACTTCGGCCAGTACAGCAGTTGTACCTTGAAAGCTATAAGAACCGCGCCAAGAAAGAATTTAGACGTCGGCCGGTACAGCAGTTGTACCTTGAAAGCTATAAGAACCGCGCCAAGAAAGAATTTAGACTTCGGCCGGTACAGCAATTGTACCTTGAAAGCTATAAGAACCGCGCCAAGAAAGAATTTAGACTTCTGCCGGAACATCAGTTGTACCTTGAAAGCTATAAGAATCACGCCAAAAAAGAATTTAGACTTCAGCCGGTACAGCTGTTGTACCTTGAAAGTTATAAGAATCGCACCAAGAAAGAATTTAGACGTCGGCCGGTACAGCAGTTGTACCTTGAAAGCTATAAGAACCGCGCCAAGAAAGAATTTAGACGTCGGCCGGTACAGCAGTTGGACCTTGCAAGCTATAAGAACCGCGCCAAAAAAGAATTTAGACTTCGGCCAGTACAGCAGTTGTACCTTGAAAGCTATAAGAACCGCGCCAAGAAAGAATTTAGACGTCGGCCGGTACAGCAGTTGTACCTTGCAAGCTATAAGAACCGCGCCAAAAAAGAATTTAGACTTCGGCCAGTACAGCAGTTGTACCTTGAAAGCTATAAGAACCGCGCCAAGAAAGAATTTAGACGTCGGCCGGTACAGCAGTTGTACCTTGAAAGCTATAAGAACCGCGCCAAGAAAGAATTTAGACGTCGGCCGGTACAGCAGTTGTTCCTTGAAAGCTATAAGAACCGCGCCAAAAAAGAATTTAGACTTCGGCCGGTACAGCAGTTGTACCTTGAAAGCTATAAGAACCGCGCCAAGAAAGAATTTAGACGTCGGCCGGTACAGCAGTTGTACCTTGAAAGCTATAAGAACCGCGCCAAGAAAGAATTTAGACGTCGGCCGGTACAGCAGTTGTACCTTGAAAGCTATAAGAACCGCGCCAAGAAAGAATTTAGACTTCGGCCGGTACAGCAGTTGTACCTTGAAAGCTATAAGAACCGCGCCAAGAAAGAATTTAGACGTCGGCCGGTACAGCAGTTGTACCTTGAAAGCTATAAGAATCACGCCAAAAAAGAATTTAGACTTCGGCCGGTACAGCAGTTGTACCTTGAAAGTTATAAGAACCGCGCCAAAAAAGAATTTAGACGTCGGCCGGTACAGCAGTTGTACCTTGAAAGCTATAAGAATCACGCCAAAAAAGAATTTAGACTTCGACCAGTACAGCAGTTGTACCTTGAAAGCTATAAGAACCGCGCCAAGAAAGAATTTAGACGTCGGCCGGTACAGCAGTTGTACCTTGAAAGCTATAAGAACCGCGCCAAGAAAGAATTTAGACTTCGGCCGGTACAGCAGTTGTACCTTGAAAGCTATAAGAACCGCGCCAAGAAAGAATTTAGACTTCTGCCGGAACATCAGTTGTACCTTGAAAGCTATAAGAATCACGCTAAAAAAGAATTTAGACTTCAGCCGGTACAGCTGTTGTACCTTGAAAGTTATAAGAATCGCACCAAGAAAGAATTTAGACGTCGGCCGGTACAGCAGTTGTACCTTGAAAGCTATAAGAACCGCGCCAAGAAAGAATTTAGACGTCGGCCGGTACAGCAGTTGTACCTTGAAAGCTATAAGAACCGCGCCAAGAAAGAATTTAGACTTCGGCCAGTACAGCAGTTGTACCTTGAAAGCTATAAGAACCGCGCCAAGAAAGAATTTAGACGTCGGCCGGTACAGCAGTTGTTCCTTGAAAGCTATAAGAACCGCGCCAAGAAAGAATTTAGACTTCTGCCGGTACTTCAGTTGTACCTTGAAAGCTATAAGAACCGCGCCAAAAAAAAATTTAGACTTCGGCCAGTACAGCTGTTGTACCTTGAAAGTTATAAGAATCGCACCAAGAAAGAATTTAGACGTCGGCCGGTACAGCAGTTGTACCTTGAAAGCTATAAGAACCGCGCCAAGAAAGAATTTAGACGTCGGCCGGTACAGCAGTTGTACCTTGAAAGCTATAAGAACCGCGCCAAAAAAGAATTTAGACTTCGGCCAGTACAGCAGTTGTACCTTGAAAGCTATAAGAACCGCGCCAAGAAAGAATTTAGACTTCGGCCGGCACAGCAGTTGTACCTTGAAAGCTATAAGAACCGCGCCAAGAAAGAATTTAGACTTCGGCCAGTACAGCAGTTGTACCTTGAAAGCTATAAGAACCGCGCCAAGAAAGAATTTAGACGTCGGCCGGTACAGCAGTTGTTCCTTGAAAGCTATAAGAACCGCGCCAAAAAAGAATTTAGACTTCGGCCAGTACAGCAGTTGTACCTTGAAAGCTATAAGAACCGCGCCAAGAAAGAATTTAGACGTCGGCCGGTACAGCAGTTGTTCCTTGAAAGCTATAAGAACCGCGCCAAAAAAGAATTTAGACTTCGGCCGGTACAGCAGTTGTACCTTGAAAGCTATAAGAACCGCGCCAAGAAAGAATTTAGACGTCGGCCGGTACAGCAGTTGTACCTTGAAAGCTATAAGAACCGCGCCAAGAAAGAATTTAGACGTCGGCCGGTACAGCAGTTGTACCTTGAAAGCTATAAGAATCACGCCAAAAAAGAATTTAGACTTCGACCAGTACAGCAGTTGTACCTTGAAAGCTATAAGAACCGCGCCAAGAAAGAATTTAGACGTCGGCCGGTACAGCAGTTGTACCTTGAAAGCTATAAGAACCGCGCCAAGAAAGAATTTAGACTTCGGCCGGTACAGCAGTTGTACCTTGAAAGCTATAAGAACCGCGCCAAGAAAGAATTTAGACTTCTGCCGGAACATCAGTTGTACCTTGAAAGCTATAAGAATCACGCCAAAAAAGAATTTAGACTTCAGCCGGTACAGCTGTTGTACCTTGAAAGTTATAAGAATCGCACCAAGAAAGAATTTAGACGTCGGCCGGTACAGCAGTTGTACCTTGAAAGCTATAAGAACCGCGCCAAGAAAGAATTTAGACGTCGGCCGGTACAGCAGTTGTACCTTGAAAGCTATAAGAACCGCGCCAAGAAAGAATTTAGACTTCGGCCAGTACAGCAGTTGTACCTTGAAAGCTATAAGAACCGCGCCAAGAAAGAATTTAGACGTCGGCCGGTACAGCAGTTGTTCCTTGAAAGCTATAAGAACCGCGCCAAGAAAGAATTTAGACTTCTGCCGGTACTTCAGTTGTACCTTGAAAGCTATAAGAACCGCGCCAAAAAAAAATTTAGACTTCGGCCAGTACAGCTGTTGTACCTTGAAAGTTATAAGAATCGCACCAAGAAAGAATTTAGACGTCGGCCGGTACAGCAGTTGTACCTTGAAAGCTATAAGAACCGCGCCAAGAAAGAATTTAGACGTCGGCCGGTACAGCAGTTGTACCTTGAAAGCTATAAGAACCGCGCCAAAAAAGAATTTAGACTTCGGCCAGTACAGCAGTTGTACCTTGAAAGCTATAAGAACCGCGCCAAGAAAGAATTTAGACTTCGGCCGGCACAGCAGTTGTACCTTGAAAGCTATAAGAACCGCGCCAAGAAAGAATTTAGACTTCGGCCAGTACAGCAGTTGTACCTTGAAAGCTATAAGAACCGCGCCAAGAAAGAATTTAGACGTCGGCCGGTACAGCAGTTGTTCCTTGAAAGCTATAAGAACCGCGCCAAAAAAGAATTTAGACTTCGGCCAGTACAGCAGTTGTACCTTGAAAGCTATAAGAACCGCGCCAAGAAAGAATTTAGACGTCGGCCGGTACAGCAGTTGTTCCTTGAAAGCTATAAGAACCGCGCCAAAAAAGAATTTAGACTTCGGCCGGTACAGCAGTTGTACCTTGAAAGCTATAAGAACCGCGCCAAGAAAGAATTTAGACGTCGGCCGGTACAGCAGTTGTACCTTGAAAGCTATAAGAACCGCGCCAAGAAAGAATTTAGACGTCGGCCGGTACAGCAGTTGTACCTTGAAAGCTATAAGAACCGCGCCAAGAAAGAATTTAGACTTCGGCCGGTACAGCAGTTTTACCTTGAAAGAGCTATAAGAACCGCGCCAAGAAAGAATTTAGACTTCTGCCGGAACATCAGTTGTACCTTGAAAGCTATAAGAATCACGCCAAAAAAGAATTTAGACTTCAGCCGGTACAGCTGTTGTACCTTGAAAGTTATAAGAATCGCACCAAGAAAGAATTTAGACGTCGGCCGGTACAGCAGTTGTACCTTGAAAGCTATAAGAACCGCGCCAAGAAAGAATTTAGACGTCGGCCGGTACAGCAGTTGTACCTTGAAAGCTATAAGAACCGCGCCAAGAAAGAATTTAGACGTCGGCCAGTACAGCTGTTGTACCTTGAAAGTTATAAGAATCGCACCAAGAAATAATTACACTTGTTATATCTATAGCCGTAGTCAAAAGGTTAATTTACGCCAAATGCTTCTTTGTGCTTCTGCTCCAAACCGTGTTCTTTGAAGACCCTGCGCCAAGGGAGTTGAATTTTACGTCGCGCTGGAGCAACTCAACTGGCCATTGGCGACAGTCCGGGAAGGTAGGTAGGTATTTAATAACGTCGCACAGGAGAAGCACTCTAATAGTGACGGTCCGGGATTCATACCCGAAGGAAAAAGACCATCAATAGCTCAGAAAGGTTAAGAAATTGGTTTTGTTTATACAAAAAGTATAGAAATATTCACCGCGAAAGCGAAAAGAAGTCAATTACATATCGGGTAAAACAAAGTATGCAAACACAACGCTCCAAAGTTTTACAAATCACAATAACCTCAGAAGCTCATTCTTTCACTTATTTTTCAAAACACAATCGATCACCATTTACAAACTAGATTACGCACAAAAAAAACACCTCCAACGACGGCACAAACGGGAAATTCTTCCCTCTCCCGAATAAATCGGGAAAATGCAAACTAATCCCTTTCCATTAAAAGCGAAAGGCATCCCGGAATGGAAATCGAAAAAGTGGTCCCAATCCCTTTCTAGGCTGGGCACGTGTCCCACATTTCTATCGTTCCGCAGTGTCTCGCCAGGGGAAGATTACCTCGGAGACGTTGCGTGCTAAGACACAAGCGCTGCGCTCGATGGAATTATGACTGCTGTTTCTAATTACCAAATCCACGTAGGGTGGAAGAAGGGAAATCTTATTAGGAAGAACGACGTTTGTTTTAATAATTAGATTTCAGTTGCTTAAAAGTGCAGCTAGGGAGGTGGGTGTTTCTGTGAGGGCAGCAAAAATGAGTTTCCAATTCTTCCGAGTTATTATAATCTGTTCGATGATGGGATAAATTCTAAGACATTGTGTGCCCAGTGTTTGTTGTCGTGAATTGAAAATTCCTTTGCAAAGGAACTCTTTTATTTAATCGAACATATGAAGGAAACAGATCCCACACGAACATTTTAAATGACGGCCAAGTGCTAATTGAACTCATTGAACGTTCGAAATGAATTTGTTGAACACACACAAATTGTGTGTTCAACAATTGTGTGTGGAGAATGATTTTTAAAGTTCTTTCTCAGGACAAAGAAAAAAAATGGTTTGTTTCCTGTTACCCGACCGAACCTGAAATTACAATACAAAAATTCCGACCCCAAAGTTTTTTTAAGACTTTTTTTAAATTTAATTTTATTAAATGAAAGGGAAAAAAAATATGTTCGTTAAAACGGTTAATTGATTACGATGTCACAGCGATCGTAATCGATTAATAATTGTTGAGAGATTGTCAAACTGGTTTCCTTAAGGCTCGAACACACTACGCTAGTAATTTAGTCGAAAACGAGTGAATAAGCAGTTAAACCTGAAGAAAAATTATTAATACCCAATTTACCAAACCAAATAGCCGATCAACCGGTCTATTGGTTAAGGTGTTGGCCTCTGGGTCGAATCCGGGGTCAGGACATTGATGTAAAACTGTGCTGTACTTTGTTAAGGGCAATGATGGTCCTCCCACTGAGGGCCCCTTTACAAGTGACCATCACATCCGGCCTTGTAGTGGCCAAGTCCTTAGTGCCAGCAATTGGAAGTAGTCGACCATCATTTCAGGCCTTGCAGTGGGGCCAAGGATAGGAGTCCATTGGACACAAAAAAAAAATACCCGAGTAATATACCCAGGATATTGAGCTGAAAAAATTAATATAGCCAGGTGTTTTACATCACTGATCACACCTTTGATCAATTTCAAATCTAACATTAATACTCAGATAATATTTCCTTTTGCGTATTTGCTAAAAATATTTAGCAAAAAAAACTTTTTCCTACCTACCTACCTACCCTAATATTTTTGCTCATGTTGCAGGAAACAAACCTTTTTTTTTTTTAATTATTATTTGGCCTAAGTTCCAGCTAATACAGAACCACTGATCAGTCCCGGAATGAAACTCTCCGAACTTTCCCTTTCACGGAAAAACATTTCTATTATACAATGAATTTTCGGTTGCGAATGTCATACAATCGAAAGTTTCAGATGAAAATATTCACGAACTTAGGACAGTTCCTGAGTGGGCGTGTACGGAGTCGGGAAGAAATATTGGCGGCTGAAAGACAGACGTAGTATGCCTACGACTTTAAACCAGCAACCGTGTTTAGTAATTTTAAACTTACTTTGTCTTTTATAGGGTGATAGCAAATTGAATCGTCATATTTAAGAAGGGAATAAGACCCAAAATCAAGTTTTTGAGAAATCGAACAAAACTGTATAAGTGGTAGAGTGGTTGTCAAACCTTACGCTTAATTCAAGGTGCTATATCTGCCTCTAGAGCAGGGGTGGCCAACCTTTTACATACGAAGCGTCAATTTTTTTTCATGCATGAGTTCAGATGCGCCATACAACGCAAGCACCTTTTCAACATTACGTTCATAGTCCTGACATATCCTTAATAATCTCTTTAATAAAAGTATGCTTTTAGACATAATTAACATTATTAAATAATGTATTTATGTTATGTAAAACAATATCTATTACAGCACATAAATATTACTTACTATTAATGAGACTTTTGAGCCTATTTGGATTTCGCTAGTCTCAATGTTTGGTATTCAATTTGTTACTGAGAGCAGCAGATAATTCTTCAAATTTGAATCAGTCATTCACGACCTCATTTTCCTTTTAATAAATTTCATGGATGAAAATGTTTAATCACATCTGTATGTAGTTCCTAGACTACATTTATAATATTTTGCAAATTTTCTTAGTCCGGGGAAATGTTCCCAGGGTAATGAACGCTAGAAGTTAATCATGTCAGAAGCATTTGATCTGAATATAGCTCATCAAATTTCATTTTCAAAATTCGTTTGTTTTTAAATGAATAAGTTCCATTTGTATATCGTCATTACGTTTTGTTCATAAAGTGAAAATAGATTAATAAATGCGAGTATGCAGTTTTCTTCTCTAGCCAAATTATAAAAACGACCCTTGGAAAAACTTGATTTTTTTCAATATATTTGGTCAAATTGCTATTATCCGCAGCATATTTACTCTGCTTTTTCGAGTGTGGAAATTGACTTAAATCTTGATTTTCTAACTGAGATATGAACAGTTTTAGTTTAATTTAAAATAAATTGATGCTAGTTGCTAAGCGAGGAAATTATTTATTCTTGCCTTGTAGTTTCAAATTTAGATCAATGAGATATCAAGTATACATAATATATGTACAAGTAACATAAACTAATTTTCCAGTTCTAAAAAATTACAAACAGCAATTTAATTTCCAAAATCTACTCAGAACATGTCCTCTAGACAGCCAGCGCACCTTACAATGAAGGGTAATTTCATCATATTCCAAATCCAACAATTCACAATATTCTGTGAATTCTTGTCTGTTTAATGCTCTTGCTCTAATTTCATTCACATATTTCACAACCAGTAACATAAAATGCTACATTTCTTAAGTTTTTCCACACTGTGCCTCTTGGTGTATAATTCAGTGATTAAGTACAGGACGATTAATAAAAATTGTCAAGCAAAGTTTAAGTGCTATTGACTTTACCTATCATGAACGGCGCTCCGTCAGTATACACATTGATGAATTTACTATAATCTAATTTTACATTTTCTAGGCATGATTTTACTTTTTTAAATATTTCTAATTTTTTCGTTTCACCATGCAATGACTCCAGACTGGCAAGTTCTTCAGAAACATTAAAATTATCATCAATTCCTCTTATAAAAATTCTTAACTGGGCTACATCACGTATGTCCGTTGATTCATTCAAAGCTAGAGAAAAGAATGGACAAGGTCTTCCAGTTGTTGAGATACATCCTGAAAGAGTTCCTTGATAAGTCTCGTAACAATTTCGTCTGTTTTCCTTTCAATGCCTTTATTACCAAGATGGTGTGCAAATATTTGGACACAGGGATTACCAATTTCTGAATTCTGAACAATTGAACTGAGAGCCCTCTGGTGTTGAAAATATGAAGATGGATTCAGTTATGGCGCCTAATTCAAACGAATAAATAGGAGCAAGGATACAATGCGCCACTTGTAATCATCCAATGCGCAACCTTTGGCGCATGCGCCACAGGTTGGCCACCCCTGCTCTAGAGGGACTGGTTTTTGTGCCCTTATACGTGTATTCGCTCTACTCACGTGTAGAGCGAAACTTAAAAGATACTTTAGAGTACAAAAAATTTTTTTGCCGTTTTTATTTTTCCATTTTGCACGGAAGAATTTTCTTAACTTGAGACAAACTAAAATTATTTTTGAAAAAATAGAAATTTAGTTTCATTTTTACTCTTTTTAATGACACAAATGTCAAAATAGAAATTTAGTTTCATTTTTACTCTTTTTAATGACACAAATGTCTAGCGCAGTGATTTTCAACTTTTTTCATCTCATGACACACAAACTAATTACTGAAACTCTGCGGTACACAAAAAAAAAAAATACGTATACCTCTTTTGCCGATCTGACTAATAAATAGACATAATTTTGAGTAATTAACAAAAAAAACTACCTACCCGTTCTTGTTTTAAAATGGTGCTTATAATTATTTAGTAAAATACGAGTGTTCAGAATAGTGAAGTTCAACAGCCAGGCAAAGAAGAATGTTGGTCGATATGAACCATTTGAACCCCGATGGAAGCAATCGGGATCTTCGAAATGAGTTTAAAAGAATTTCGGAGAAGAAAGGACTTGTGGGGGTAGACATAGAAGAGGGAGAACGTGATGAAATGAACTTTTCCGGCGTTCAACCAACGAGACTATTGAACAATTGTATTATTTAAAGAAATGTTTGCAACGAGCCACCATAATTTGCCGAACGCGATGGTCCATTCGTTTCTCTTACTATGACGCTTCCAGTGTGTTTACATTATTTATTATTTTCCAATTATCATAACTTATGTACACAATACTTGGTACAAAAGCCTCGTAGACACGACGCCCGAAGAACTCATCAAATCTTCTCTAGCCCCGAATTCTCCTTCTCTTGTCCCGAAATTACTCCTTCCGATGACCCCCGGATGGTAGTCAAGGTCACTCCGCCTACGTCCATAAGGGTTCAAATGGTTCCTACCGCCCAAGATTTGTCTTGTTTGTCTGGGGAATTTCAGACATGATTTAACTAGCTATTAAAAAAAATACCGAATGAGCAAACCGATTCAAATGTCGCGGTCTTTTAACTCAAGAGCAATTTATTTCTTTGTTCGCAGAATAGGGAAACTCTCTCGCACACAGGGGGGTCCAGTTTTTCTTCACATCGTGACTTACCCTCTACAAAATACCTGTGAAAAGACTTGGCATTCCATAGCTAAAAAAACATATAAATTCGGCGTAACTATCATGGAAGCCCGACATTCGCTAATAAAATTCGGAAATATTGGGTGGCAAAAATATTGATAAAACCTGAAGCATTATCGACAATCTTTTCACGTATTTTCGAGTGAGACTTCAATTTCTAATTCAAGTCTGATTTTCACCGTAACAATCCAAACAGAACTGCGAGTGCCCATCCTTTTAGACACAAATGATATCTTACTATGATTGATTAACGGTGTTTGACATGAGCAATGGGTACTTTCAAGACTCTTCTTACCAACCCCACAATCCTTACTGAAACTAGCATCCAGTCCATATAAATATGCACAGTGGGTCTTGGACATGGTCTAACATTGTCTACATTTTCTGTCCTTTGTAAAAGATTACCATCAAGCTCTGGGACAGCGTTTGGATCATCCATCCATAGAGTAGCCAAGCTTTGCGCAATTACCTCTTTTGGGCTCCTTTAATAACTTAGGGCTAAATATTATTTGTATTGTCTTTGCGGAAAAGAAACAAAGGCGAATGGAATTCACTTGTGAGATTGTCTAAACATGGTTCCCACACCTTTATACAGAAAAAATTCAAGGACTTTTCAAAACCAAAAAAAAAATATTTTTCAAGGATCTAAAATTTTTTATAACGACCTAGGTATACACAAAAATTGTCAATTAAAAAAGAAAAAATGTGAAAAATATTTAAAAAAAAAAAATTTAAATAAAATTTTTAAAAACTACTGATAGTAAAAAAAAAGTAAGGTTATCATCAATTTTGGTGAAATTTGGATTTTCTTCTCGCAGAACCTGTGATTTTTTTTCTCAATGGCTACTATCGGGCTACTTGCACCCATATTGATTTCGGACAAACGATAAAATATTGTACGATAAATTCTTTTGGTGGCACGAAGAAGAGTATGGAAGCTTGCACACGGTTCGATCTACAAGACACGATCTCCATTTTGCTGTCGTCCACTGCCTACAACAGACAGCTGTCATGGTTTATTTTGTTTGAGAAACAAAACAAATCAAAAGTTTTAACTAGTGTTAAGGCTTTTTTATTCTTTAGTCTAGATTTCTATCTTTGCGATCGTTACAGATAGAGTAAAAATTTCAACGGATTTGAAATCTGCAGAAAATTTTACAACAAAAGAATATCTTAAATGTGATTTTCTTGAATTTTTTTTTTCAACTGTAACTTTTATATTTTTGCAATAAGAATTCGGCTTAATTTCTTTGGATGCGCGCCAGGTTTCCAATGATGTCCTGACTGCAAAAGCTACGGTTTCCTAATAAAGCGGTGCTGTTATCTAACGGACGTGATACGTCATGATGTGGCGAGCATAACAAGGCGCCCGTCTTTACAGAGACTATAGGTGTCATATTAGACCGACAGAATACTGTGGAAAATGGACGATCTAGACGTAGCATTATTAATATATCAAGTAATGTTAAGGCGCGAAATAATGGTTTCATTCAGAATGACGCTCAAATGGCGCACCAGCTGTGGAGGAAACTAGTCTGGACAAGTTCCAATGCAAGCGAAATTACACAGCTATGTACTAGTTAAAAAAAATCAAGTACTTTCAAGGAGTTTTCACCAAGTTCTGTAATTTTCAAGGACTTTCAAGGGCTCCTAGTAAGGAAAAATAAATTTAAGGACTTTTCAAGGACCGTGGGAACCCTGCTAAAGCTAAGAATAAAATTTAGTGGGTTTTTAAAATATCATTTTTTTTCTTTACTTTTTCTATTAAATCTCGGTGTCCCCATTTATCTATTGCGGCTACGCTACTGCCTTCTCCACACAATTATGCATGTAATAAAATATTTCACTTACCTATAATAACTTCATCGTCAGTTTGGCTGCTTCCAATGCATTCCAGTTTGAAATTATTCAGAGTATTGGCCAAATTTCTTTGCGCCCTTGAGAGTTCTGCAAACAGAAGAGAAAAAAAAGAGTTGTAACGTCGAACTATACTTAGTTATTATACATACAATTTTATTCTTGCTTTGACAACAAAGTACTAAAAACAGCACTTCTTAAATACATCAGATGAAAAAACGAATGGAAAAAGTCATGTTTACTAGTGTCCATAAACCAGAATCAATGTATCGTTCCGAACTAATTATATCGAAACTGCTATGTTTCACCGTTGTGCAAGGTCATCCTTCACCTCCCTATCCTGAGAAGTCACATGCAAATCACGAAATCAGGTGCCCACACTGACATGGCTGGGGGTCGCCACACAAAGACAATAAACGGTCAGGGAACGAAGATATTGTAATTTCGTGAAAGGATGCTCAGATAAGTAGTCTGCGAATACACTTTTCGGCTTCAACGAAAACGAGGATTCGATGTTGATATTCCTACAGGGTTTGGGACGTTTTTAAGGTTTAGTTAGTTGAATTTATGTCGCACTGGAGCAACGGAACGTACCATTGGCGTCGGTCCAGGATCAATCCAGGAGGGAAAGATTCGAATACAAGACTTTGTAATTTTGAACCACGGTCAGAAAACGAGGTTAAAAGTGGCATCCTACTTTCATACACGCCACTGTAGCTGGTTCCACACCACGTCGACGTGAGGACATTTGAGGCCACTGCAGATTTACAGCACACCATCCCCCACATACGCGAAAATCTTTAGTAGGATTGGGAATTCGTAGCAATCACTGTGGGTTAGTGAGCAGTGGTCACACCTGACCCCATAAGAAGTACTGTCACGGGCAACACCATGCTGGCCACGCAGTGGCTAGTGTTAAATAAAGACGAATGCATAACGTCCTCCTGTAGGAAAAAAAATGACTACAAAATGAATTCCAATAGCTTTCAAGGCTTTCACCCAAGTAGTTTAAATGTCTGAATCGTGACTAAGACGAACAACTGTAGTAAAGACGTTTCACTAATAATATATTTATAGAACTACAAGTTCAAAAATAATGCCATCACATCACGGCTTTTACCTCGAATATTTTAATGGCAGAATTTAATGTCCAAATCACAAAAAAAAAAATAACACTTCTTTGCAACACTTACAGACAAATATAAAAGCTGAAGAGAAATCTCCCGTATGCAAAGTCGTTCTGCTGAATTTACGACCCCACCTACTTAATACAGATGACTAATTCGGTAATGAAACCGAATGATGCATCTGAAATTAAAATCGATAGTTATTGATATTTCTCAGCTTCATGACAAAGCGAGAATAGACGTCAATTAATCGGTAAATAATTTTGCACCAACACGCGAAAGCTTCTAATTATAGCTTGATGGCTAATTTTGGAGCAAAACGATCGATCTGTATCAAATCAATTGAAATACGTATTCAATTCCGGGAAGCTAGAATATTTCACAGAAGAAATTCGACTAAGAATGTTCACTAAAAAGACAGTTAATGTCGTACATTTATCTTAATACGGATGATAGCATTTCGTGCACTGTGCTCATTGGATTTTTCGCGTGTAAACTTAAAGAGTAATTTTTTATTGTTTAATCTATACCATAGTGTCCTCTTCGTTTTTGGTTCAATGACCCTTTTCAAAGACATGGTTCCCACACATTTATCCAAAAAAATTTCAAGGACCTTTAAGGACTTTTCAAGATCAAAAAAATATTTTTCAAGGACCTAAAATTTTTTATAACGACCTAAAACAAGGTACACACAAAAATTGTCAATTAAAAAGAAAATGCAAAAAAATATTTTTTTAAATACATAATTTTACTTCTCTTAGAAATAGTCAAATAAAGAAAGGTTATCATCAATTTCGATTATAACTTTAATTTTCTTTTCTCAAAGAACCTGTGATTTTTTCTTGCAAAGTGGGCTTCTTGTCTCAATGCTAACTATCAGGCTACTTTCACACATATTGATTTCGGTCTGCGATAAAATATTGTACGATAAATTCTTTTGGTGGCACGAAGAAGAGTATGGCAGCTTGCACACGGTTCGATCTACACGACACAATCTCCATTTTGCTATCGTCCACTGTCTACAACAGATGGCTGTCATGGTTTACTTTGTTTGAGAAACAAATCAAAGCAAAAGTTTCGACTGATGTTGGGGCTTTTTTATCCTCTATTCTTTTATATCGTTGCGATCGTTGAATTTCAACGGATTTAATATCTGTAAAAAATTTTCCAACAAAAAGATACCTTACATGTGATTTTCAAAACAAAATTTTTTTTTATTGTAATTTTTATATTTTTGCAATAAGAATTTGGCATTATTTCTTTGGATGCGTGCCAGGTTTCCAGTAACGTCCTGACTGCTAATGCTACTTTCCCAAGAAAGCGGTGCTGTTACCTTGCATCCTTTATACGTCATGCTGTGGCGAACATAACGAGGCGGCCGTTTTAATGGAGGCCAGAGGTGTCAACTTAGACGGACAGAATACTGTGGAAAATGGACGATCTTGACGTAGCATTATTAGTATAACACGTAGCGTCAAAGCGCATAACACCGGTTTCATTCAGATAAACACACCTGCTGTGGAGGAAACTAGTCTGGGCAAGTTCCAATGCAAGACGAAATTAAACAATTATGTACCTACTAGTTAAAAAAATCAAGTACTTTCAAGGACTTTTCACCAAGTTCCGTAATTTTCAAGTGCCCCTAGTTAGCATTAAAAAAAATCAAGGACTTTTAAGGACTTTTCAAGGACCGTGGGAACCCTGAAAGACAATTGTTTTCAGATCCTTCCTCTGGAAAGGTATTTCAACTAACATAAATTTCAAGCGTATAGCTGTACCTACAATTTTTGAACTCCACCAAAATATTTTTGCACCTGGGTTTAATTTTACAATTTTAAAAAGCTAGTTTTGAAATAAAACTTGGAAGGCTAGTTTTAAAATGAAATAAAAATAATAAATGGAGTTTTATAAACTCACAAAATTGCTTTTTTCACTAAATTTCCTGGTAGGATTTTGCTTAGGCAAACTTTTTGCACTTAGTAAAACTCAAATATTTTGACTGAAAACTCAAATCACGGAATGTTTTTATCCCACGAGGAAACACAAATCACCACACGTCGCCATCATACCTTCTTCAAATGATTTCTAAGAAGAATATAAACGTTCTATTTTGTGTGTGTGTGTGTGTGCAATTCTGATTTCTAGTCATATAGATAAGCCATCTTAAATAATCCGTTCGATGATGGGATAAATTCCAAGACGTTGTGTGCCGAGTGTTTGTTGGCGAGAATTGAAAACTCATTTGCAAAGGAACTCTGTTATTAAATCGAATATATGAAGGAAACAGATCCCACAAGAACATTCGAGATGACTGCCAAGTGCTAATTGAACGTTCGAAACGAATTCGTTGAACACACACAAATTGTGCGTGTGTGCAATTCTGATTTCTCGTCATATAGATAAGCCATCTTAAATTTTTAATTCTACTTGGGTAAAACACAGTTATACAAAGTGATAGGCCTCTTAATGTTTTTCTATAAAGAAAATGACTTTTTAGTTATGTCTTCCAAAGGGTTAAAGGAGAATCCTAATATTTCTTTCCTGACTTATCGGTCCCAAACTCTCAGGTGAATCAGCTTTGGTGTGACTAAAATTTCGTTTTAACTCCTGTAATAAAGACTTATCTGATAAGAACCTAAGCTATTAAACTATATGAGCTTTAAATTACTTCTACCCGTAGAGTTCTTTCGCTCTTTTATTTGAACGCAATAGGAACATAAACACCCCGACGCTCCAATAGCGAGCAACATTTTATAACATATTTCATTACTTCTAGCATGACTACATCAAAAAGCAAACGGGTTTCTAGAACTAACTTTCGGCCGGTTGTCCTATAAAACCGATCTTTTGGATAATAAAGTTAGAGAAGCCCTGCGATAGGGATTTTGTTTAATGAACCGCGTAATAGAATTTTGTTCTGCTCTGTTATGAGTCATTTCGAGACTTCACCTGGTACAGTGTTTAGTACCAGAAACAGTAAAGGAATTTGATCCGTTCCGTTGTTTACCGGTCAGTTGGAAGCTTCTGGCTTAGTAATATTTTCGGTGTTCGTAGATTGAGAAGGGAGATAAATGGAAAGACAAAAGAATTAACGGTGCAATGTGCACAGTTCTGCTTATCTGCGTAGTGCGACGCTGCAGAGGGGTGATGTGATCCAAAACATATAAAAAAGGATGTTTGTGTGTGTATATTTTACATACAAATCTACAACGTTTGACCAATCCACACCAAATTTGGTACACTTATACTTTAGAACACTGCGAAAAATATAGGCTATTACTTTCCTGTCTTCTGAACAATCTGTAGCACTTACGGCCATGAAAATTGGCACACAGGTAAGCTTAAAACTGCTACTCGAAGCCCCAATTTTAAAATCTAAAGTTTGTTTTAAAGCAATAAATGAATATTGACAAGGAAACACGTTCTACAGTGTTTGCGTGTTTGAGTTAATATAGGGCAGGGGTTCCCAACTTTTTAGTAACTGCGTACCACTTGAAATTTTTGGTGTACCACCAGTCCTATATTTTTTTAGAAACGTATATCTAATGTCAGAAAAGTGCCCAATGGCTTGTTTTATTTTAATTAAAATACCAAGAAAGCTTCATATTTTATGATTAATTCACTTGTATTTCGTATTAATGATGTTTTAATAGCGGAAAAAATAAAACAATTATTGAAAATAACAGTCTTATTTTTTACTCACAGTTCTAAAAACAAATAATTTTAATCAATTAGTACAAACTAAGCCCCAAACAAAGATTAACATAATCAAAAATCAATTTTTAGTGCGATACTTATTGTTTGTCTTTTATTAATACATCAATATCAGGAGCAATGGAGCTTAACTTCACTCTTAAGTCATCTTCAACACTTACTCTGTTTCAAAAATTAATTTTTTATATTCAAAAGTTCAGAAAAACCACTGTCACACAAGTAACTAGTAACAAATGTCATAAGAAATAGCAGAGCTTGTTGGAAGATCATTGGGTACTCGGTTTTACACCCGATCCAGAAGTTAATTAACGATTTCTCTTTAAAACTGTCTTTCATGGAACAGTAATGTGTTATTATTAACGTCATTTATTACAATGTAATAAAAACGTTAATCACAAAATTGATTTATATAATTCCATTTTTCCTATAACGTGGTTGTACATACTAAAAAAAAATCGAACAAATTTCGTAGAATATTTGGATTGATCGTATCATCCTTGTGTACCACCTGAAACCGCGTACCACCATTGGTACGCGTACCACCGGTTGGAAATCCCTGATATAGAGAATTGTCGCGGTCATATTTGAGCATTACTAAATTTCATAAATCATTATCGTCTTTATCAAAATTTTTCTGTCTTTTTTGGAATTGTTCTATTTTAGCTCAGGAAGTCGAAATTCGACGCTTTGCACATCTTTCGTTTTTCAGAGTTCTGCATTTTTTCATCGGAATTTCGTTTTTGTATGTACATGTCTTAATCTTTTGCATATTGCAATATATTATTTAGGAAATAAATGTATACATTGGCATCCGAAGCAAATTGTAGAAACTATAAAAAAAAATTAAATCGAAGTGAAAAGTATTTTCCGTACAACTTCAATTATTAAAGTTAAAAAATATTTTTCGTATAACTTACTTATGTAAAAAAAGTGATTATTCTAATTAATTTTTCAATTAACCTTTAGCCATTTCAACCCGAGCAATGCCGGGTTATTCAGCTACTTCGAAATAAAGAAAATCGTATGGCTAGTTTTATATATAGATAATCTCATAATTCAACTCTATCTGTCGTTGTTCCTTTCTATATAGACAATACAATGCAAATCATTTTTATCCTTTTAAAAAAGAGCACAAGAGGTCTTGGTAACTCTACAGAGTGTTACGAAAATATCTGATCAAATTATGAAGGATGAGAAGGTCCCAAATTAAGCATTTTTGTCCAAGAATGTGTGTCCAGAAATGTCGCGTTCAGATGGTAGAGGTCGCTTATATAGTAGGTCAGTCGATAACATCGTTTCTGTGGCGTAGGGCTTCATTCATTCGTCTCCAAATTCATGTATTGATGCATGCCGGCCGTTGAAAATCCGAGCAGGGAAATGACGCCTTACGCCACAGAAAAAAAAATATCGACTGACCTAAATAGCACCTTTTTTCTCTTAAACGCGGCATTTCCGGACACCTTTTTATCCTTTTTTTTTAATCCCTATGACAAAATGTTTAGTTTGAGCCTCTCCGCCACTCTTTAGAAATGGATACATTTTCGAAATACCCTGTATATGAATTGTTCAAACACTCTCATACAGCTTGATTGTAGTCTTTTTCAAAGGAGGTGGGAAATGAGAAGGATAGACCATGCGCAAGCAACAACTGCGCATCTGGACTGGATTCTAGCCTCAATAAAAAGCATGAGGTAGGGGAGTCCTTAGAAGGTATCCATAGCGCATGACATTAACCTACCACAAAAAGAAAATATTTGAAGTTCAAAAGATCGAGCATCAGCAGTCCGTCTGGCTTCACGCGGCGAAAAACAAGAATCAAGAAAATCGGCGAATTCAAACTGACGTTTCACTCACACTTGCGTCAAAAAATCGTCGTTTTTGCTTCACGTTTTGTCAGGTAACTTTTTGTAATCACAATTTTATTTATTTTTATTGGGTGTGCCGGACTTCGGGGCTTTCATAAACGTACCCCAATGATGCTAATTCTAAAGGCAAGAAAGTGATTTGTAACCTATGCGATTCGGTTTTTATATTGATGGATACGCCTCAAATCAATTTAGGAAGCTGTAATGGAGAGATTATACAATGATATCTTCAATACAATGCAATACAACTTTATTTTGAGAGTCTGGAATTATCACTTCTCCAATTGTACTATTCCTATAATACTCATACATGGCTACACATAACATGAAACTAAAAACATAAAAACTAATATGCTTTTATAACATAATGCTTGACCACACCCGTTTTCTGACGCAAGTTTTTCAGCATTAGAAATCAGTCAAACAGCCAAAAACAAGCACCACATTGAATCGAAATTCGAAAAGATGGTATGCGCATTCATGTTATTTTACTGAAAGGAATACACATTCACATGTCGGACATTTCCGTTTCATGTCCGCAGATTGGAATCATCAGTTGGGTTTTATGGTGCAATGTCCAAAAAAGGACAAGTTGCACAAAGCGAAAAATAAAAGACTAATAGCAATGTAAGTATGTAAAAAAAAAGTTAAAAGAAAGCGGGAAGCAACTAAAAGGCAATGTTTTAGCAAAATGAAGTGCACAAAAACAAATAAATCGAGGACATTTTAAACAACACGTAGAGCAATATGATGTAATTTAAAGCATTAATGGGACGTACATGCAGCTACGGTAGGTACATACACGTATGGTAATTTACGTCGCACTGGAGCAGCACAACGGGCTAATGTAAAGGTCAAAATAATGCGTAACTTCAAAACAAATCAATGGTATTTGAAAAGGAAATGGTTCATTTAAGTACATTAAAGAAATTTATGGGTTTCTTTTTTATGTTGTTTACTACGTGATGCATTAAATTCGCATGAGAGTGATGGATAGTATAAAACCTATGATCCATGAAAAGGTATATTAACAGTCAGTCAAATGTGTAAAATACCTAAAATGAAGAATTTCACATCACATTTCTTGTCATCGACTTTTGATAAGAGCTCTGAACGGATAGATGCTGTCATGCCAATTCTTCATACGAATGAATTTAAAACATCGCAACAAAATATACTTTATTATACAGTAAGGCTGCGAACCGCACTTGGAGAAAAAATACTAGAGGCTTTTTCTGTCAATCAAAATGTATGTGGCAGAAGTCTTTCTGTGGCAATACGTATTTCCTGTACGTATTCCAAATATCGCGTCACTTGACTTGTTTTTAAAAATGATTTCAGCACTTCGCCTCTAAAAATTCCGAATAGACAAACGATAGTTGATTGGTAAAGAGCAATTAGATTAAATGGTAAAAATTGCAAATGGCAATAAATTTATTTTAAGGTAACCCCGTTATGTATCATGCGATAGCATATGGACAGCAGAAGTAACATCTTCGCAAACCGTCTGGCTTGTTTATATACCCCGAGTCTAATTTTTCCAATTGTTTTTCCGATGACTTATTTATTAATCTTTTCAGTGGCGTTTGGACGTCTGCATTAGTTTCTTAATACGAGTATGGCTATGAATACAAATATTCAAGGCTACTAAGCTATATAATAATTCTCTCATTGATATCCTTATTCTGGGAGTACTCTAGATGGCGGTCAGATACTAGAGGGTCACTCCAACGCAAAGAACACTGAGGCCCGGTGTACACATCCGGTTTTTTATCCGCCGCTGCAGCAACGCAAGTGCGGTCTGAGATACGTTAGATCCAATAGAGCAGTGTACACATGCCTCCAGCGCCGCTGGGGCGACGCACGTCCAACTTGCGTGCAATTTGTACCGCAGTTCCCCACGGCGCCGCACATGCGTCTCCGGTCTGAAGTACCTTGTTTTAATAAATAAAATGGAATATAAATATTAATTAATAAATAAATGGTTGTATCCAATAACGTCTATTTTGTTTCAAAATATTCTTTTTTTACACTAAGTAAGCGAAATAAACACGTTTTCTTCGATAGAATATTTATCGCAAATGGCGCGAAATGAGTTCGTGCGACATTTCGCGGTTATGTATGCATAGTTGGGCTTCGGTGCCGCAACGCAAGTGGGGTCTGAGATACATTAGATCCAATGGAGTAGAACACACATGCCTCCTACGCCGCGGAGGCGACGCACGTCCAACTTGCGTGCAATTTGTACCGCAGTTCCCCACGGCGCCGCAGCTCGCGGCACATGCGTCTCCGGTCTGAAGTACCTTGTTTTAATAAACAAATGGAATATAAATATTAATTAATAAATAAATGGTTGTATTCAGTAACGTCTATTTTATTTCAAAATATACTTTTTTTTACACCAAGTAAGCGATATAAACACGTTTTCTTCAATAGAATATTTGTCGCAAATAGCGCGAAATGAGTTCTTGCGTGATTTCACGGTTATGTGTGCGTAGTTGGGCTTCGATGCCGCAGCGGCGCCGCACGTTGAAAAACCGGATGTGTGCACCGGGCCTAAGTTTTAGTTATGTACTAAATAAACTGTTAATGTTTTTTTAAAGTAACCTACAAAGGGTTAAACACCTAACATATGGAATATTCAAACCATACTTCTAGGAAACCACAAAAACGACGCTATCATTGTTTTCCAAAAATTACAACTTTCCTGGTTAGAAATTAAAACATATTCGAATTGGGTTTCTTCATACCGATCTTGCGAAGTTCAGAGTACCCATGGCTTCAGTGACGCATGATCGGAAGGTTAAAACCTAACCACACGCGCCCAAGGCCAGCTGACAACGTTCGAAAGTGTAGGTAATTATCGTTTCACCTTTTTGTTCGCCCCGCTAGCTGAGTGTTGGGCGCTTTTTAATTAAAGTACCAAAACCACACGGTGGTAGAAGACGCTGCAGTCACCGGAAACGTCCCAGTAGAAAGAATAAAAATTATGTTCCGAGGTTTTAATAACGGCGCTTTTCAAAGTTTCGTAAGAAATAGCACGGCGTAAGCAAAGTAAATTTATTTATGATTCTGCGAAAGCACAATTCACGAATGGAATATTCTGACATATGATATCCACACAGCATTCCCCTTCCCGGCCTTAACTTTTAGAATGAATACGGCTTTTGATATAACTGGCGCGATTCTTATAACTAGGGCAACTTTTTTGTTGCAGTAAAAATGGGAAAAGTTGCATTTATTATTCTCTAAAGTTGCATTTATGGAAATAAAGTTGCATTTATTTTTGATACGCTAAATTCAAAAATAAATTATTCGTAAAAAATGAAAAATTCAAAATATATTGACAATTTTAGTCGTGTACCACCAGTATTATAATACATTCTTAAATACAGAAGAACGTTGAATGGTCGATCCTTGGCCAGTAATTTCTTAAACATTGAAAAACTGCACCATCCGCAGTTATATAATGTGCTGTATCGGATAGCAGAAGCGCAAAAACCTTTCCCTCAACATTCAGAGATTTTAAAACGTCATTTACAAGGCGAACATATTGATGATTAACACTCACCACGCAAACTCTGCAGTCGATTATGCAAGTTTCCTCTGGATTATCAAGAGTGCCAACCAATGTGCTAAAAGTTACTTCTTGCCATTTATTTCACTTTCGTCTGTTAGGACGAATACAGGAACCTTCTTTCCATAAACTTCTTGTTTGATCTGCAATACTTCGGCGTTCGCAAGATCGGACACACGCGATCGAAGGGTTTGGTTCAGAGGGCAAAAAATGAAATAATAATTTCATATTAATTAATTTTAAGCTATATTTTTAAAAGTTGCAGGTGGTTGCATTTATGCAAAAAGGTGCATTTATGCACAAAATTGCATTTATGTTGCGGTTATAACTCTCTTACAATACACCCCATGTAGAAGGAATTTTGGTTTTAGTACTTTGCATGCAGCGTAGAACTTGTGAAAAAAAAGTGGCATTTGTTGCAAAAAGTTGCCCTACTTATAACTTGCGAGGAACAACTGCTAAACCGGCAGTAGTCAAAATGCTTTCTCGGCGCGATTCTTAGAACTTTCAAAGTAAAACTTGATGTACTGGTCGTAGTCTAAAGGTTAAACCCTTGTCGGTGGTCTGGGACATAAAAAAGGAATATTTTCCAGCGCACTTGAAAATTTACTTTTCTGCGAGTTCTGTGTGAACTCAATTTTTACATTAATATCGAATAAGAATGAGCTAAACTTGGAAATGGAGCGCGTCAGATTGTAGACAAAAGAAAAATCGAAGCATCAATCATCTGGTGGTGTTGCCAAAAGAGAATGGTGGCAACACAAATGGTCGCAAACTGGTTGGTTGTTTAAAAGTTTTAAGGCGTAAGGGTCAGATTTGGCCAAGCTGTGCCAAACACAAGTCAACGTCAAGAAAGTGTCGTGAAAGGGAAAAATAGAGGGATTGAGGAATAGAGTAATGCGATGAAAGCAGAAAGCGATCGCTTGGATATCTCGGAAGTGCGAACCCTATGTTTACTAAATACAGGAAACCCCATGGAAAAAGAGAAGATCACTACAGTACATAAGGTCCGTGAAGCCCGTGCCTCTGAGGGCTGTCGCAAATAGAATCAGTCCAGTCAATGACGACAAAAACTATTGCAATTTCATTATTTGTAAAATCGAGGCTTTTTTAGAATTGTATTGAAATACAGAACCGCGTACAATTAATCAAATGTATGCATACCAGTATCGATAGAATTAGCAATCAATTGAATATACTATCACCATATAAATAAATTAGCATGACAGGAAAAAAAGAACACGAAAAATAACAAAGTACAATAAAAAAAAGCAGGCCAACGAAGAACATACAAAAATTTTTATTTGGAACGGTCCATAAAAAAGTGTCGAAGCTTGGTGGTCAACTATTCACAATCCTACAAATTGAGAAATTTGTTCTTGAAAACAATTCTTACACACGCATTCAAAACTACAAAATTCACCAATAAAAATTTCCGGCACTTCGTCTGTGTATGCAAAAAACCTACTGAGTATTCCTTCACCAAAAACCGTCACACATCTTTGTTCGCAAATACTTCCCAATAACTTCATTTCGCAGAAGAATGAGCACTTTATCTGATCTATTCCCTTACCCATCGCATCTAATTTCAAGATTAAGACATCGTAACACGTGCACAGGGTCATAAATACCGATTTTCCCCACAGAAATGGAAGCAATATCGCACTTGACGGTTCATCCGAAAGCGAAAATGCCCCGCGCTCTCTCCCATTCCACTCGATTCCCCAACGCAACGGAAATCTCGGATAAATCCGAACCCACTAATCTTTGTTTCGTCCTCAACGGCACACGCATTCCAGAGCACTGTGCCCTATCCATTATTAAGCTACGAGCATTTCCCTCTCGCTATGCATGAAAAGCGCCATTTGTTTGGAATTGATCCTGGAAATGCCACCTCTGCTAGCTAACTTTTAGAATATCTTGAGCCAACTGTTCAATTTTTGAAAGAATTCAAGAAGACTTCTTCCCATAAAATGCAAACATAAAATTTATGGTGATAGAGAGTTGAAGCATTGGTTATAGAAACAGTGGCGTTTTTGCATCACAGTAATAAGCTCGGACTCAGCTAGATATACCTTTACAAGTTTTTTATTACAACTTGAAAAGTCTCGATTAACAATAGTAAGACTTTATACAAGATGTACGTGGAACATTCAATGAACTAATATTCATAAAGAAACAAGCTTTAATTCTGCTCTTCAGAGCTACTTCCTCAGAAATTTTGTCTGGTCTACACAAGTCCACTCCCTGTGGCAGAGGTGCTATTAGAGTTCAGAGTCAAATAAACTCGGAAAATCTAGAGACATCTGAATACAGATAAATTGTCCAAAGGGGACATACGCAGTTACGAACTTTATATCCGGTGGTCAACTGATCATTCGGAGGAGTTTGACTAGTGGAATGAACTTGTGTGGACCCGACTAAAGTTCTGAGGAGCAGGAGAAAAATCTATAGTTTCTTGATTAACATTCCGTTCATTGAATGTTCCATGTACATTTTGTCTCTATAGTCTTCCTATTGTTAATTGAGACTTTTCAAGTTGTAATAAAAACTTGTTAAGGTATCCAGCTGAGTCTGACTCCAATTTATTACTGGGGTGCTAAAACGCCACAAAACTTCCTCACCTATTTATAGATGCAATTCCTATAGCGCGTCTGACGCATGCGGCTGACGTAGTGCGTCTATTGCAGTACTGCTTGGCGCTTCCGTAGCTGACGCATTGTGGGAAACAGTTCCATAATCGTCCCGACTTAAACATATTACAGCACTTTCATTACTTAGACATTTCATGTTTTTCATGTTTTATAGCTCATTTTAAAGAATAGTTTGTTTTCTTTAATGAGATGTATTACCTGTGAAAATCGGTTGAGGAATGATGTAATTGACCCCAATGTATCCGTAACATCCCATTGTAGCAGTGCTCTGCGTCAGACGCACTACGTCAGCCGCATGCGTCATACGCGCTATAGGAATTGCACCTTTAGACTGAGAACTGCAATGTTGGTTGGGTTTTAGAGCTCAAGAAGCCATATTGGGCAAATAAGTACCACATACTAGACAACCTTAAGCAATGGACATTACACAAGGAGGGTTTTACTGATGCAGAAGATAGAAACACGCCCAGGGTAAGTAACAGGCCGAACTTGCGCTACCTAAAGCTCTCACCGATAACGTTAAGATTTGCATATAGTCGAAATGAGCTCTTGTTTCCTTGTACAAATATATAAAGTGCGTTACTTCCTGTTTCATACCTATTTATTTCAGCAGCATACCACCAATCAGCCACTTCTATACCACTGTCCATAAACACCTGTTTACACGAGCTTAGAGCTAATCATTAGTACCAACTACTCGCACTATGCACTTAGTAAAATAGGATCCGCTTCTATTCACTCTCACTCGCAATTTTACTAACGCTTAGTACTAACACTTCGGTTTTGGCACACAATTAGTCCTAAAAGTGCCCCTCGAAGCCCCAATTTTAAAATATAAAGTTTGCTTTCTTGTAATAAAAGAATATTGACAAGGAAACACGTTCTACAGGAAACATAAAACAGGAAAATGTCGCGGTCGTATTAGAGCATTACTAAATTTCATAATTTATCAAAACCGTCCCGCCCTAAGGCATACGGTGTAGTTTTGAGTTGTGAGCAACCCCGCACAGCACATGCGTTGCCGCCTATGTTTCTCAATTTTTCAATACAATTACACTTACTATCATGGGATGGGCTATGATAGATCTAGTCTTATTTCAAGAAGTCGCGATTGGCTATTATCTTAAGGCCTTGTCTTGACTTTTTACATGTCCAAAGTAGTTTCTACTTTTTTGTGGTCACGGGGGAATAGGTCTTTTCTAATGTTTCCCCACAGTTTGCAGTCGTAAATTACGTGGTCAACACTTTGAATTCCATCTCCACATTCGCATCTGTCTTTTAACTTTCAAACGTTTATCGTCTTTATCAATATTTTTCTAATGTCTTTTTCGAATTGCTCAATTTCAGCTCATGAAGTCGAAATTCGACACTTCGCACATCTTCCGCTTTTCAGAATTCTGCAGTTTTTCATCGGAATTTCTTTTCTGTTTGTACATGTGTTTTAGTGTTTTGCATATTGCAATATATTATTCAGGAATTAAATGTATATATTTGTACCTGCAGTAAATTGTGGAAGCTATGAAAATTTTTAAACGGAAGTTAAAAAGTATTTTTCGTACAGCTTAAATGATTGCATTTTTCAATGTGAGAAAAATGATTAGTCCAATTCACTATCAATCAACCCTTAACCATTTCAACCCGAGCAACACCAGATTATTCAGCTAGTAATTTATATTTGACTGCTCATATCAAATACCAAATAGTCACGCTCTTATCCCAACCACTCGATTCCAAACCACATCGGAAATCTTACAATCCGAACCCTAGTAATCTTCGTCACATTCTCCCGATTCCAGAGGAAAGGGACGAAACTCACGACCACATCCATTATTAAATTTCGGAAAACAATATTTCGCAACATATTACCCTCGCCGAGCAGTGCGGACGCTTCCTGTAACACGAACCCTCCCACAGGACAGTGTCGTTACGGATGAGAACAACAACGTGACGAGACTTGTGACACTAGGTGTGACGCGTCAGGTCTCGGGAGGTTTCTCCCGGCTTTCATTTAATCGCGACCTTGCAGCCGCTGCAAGTTAAGCACGCCGAATAATTTATCGATCTTTTCACGTGACGAGGCTTGGGTTTAAGGAATCAGGTGGTTGTTTTTCTGGAAATGTCATTAGAAATCGGATCCGAGAAAGTGAGTAAAAGAAACTTAAGGACCCTAGTGATGACGTGAGAGTTGCTCGGGAGCGTTTTGATGATGTATTTTCCATTGTTCTGGGCCTGCCTTGGGAATTGAATGGGAATATTATGAGGATAATCTCTCCGGGAATAGGCATTATTCCGTGGGGTTTTATATGCGTTGCGAAATTCGCATTTCACGCTGCACACGAAGTTGAAGAGGTAATGTTGAAAAAGTATAATTCCCACTCAAACAAGCAAAGATTGTCTGCGAATACGAATTCTTTCAGTACTTTGGTGGACTAAAATTTTGTTTTTAGAATTAAGAGAATATTTCAAGATAAGAAAAAGAAATTCAAAACGGAAATCTTATTTTTTGATTGAACAATGACATTAAACTGCAACAAACCTTGGAAGTCAGATCAATTCTGTGGGGTTTTATATGAATTGCGAAATTCACATTTCACGCAGCATACGAAGTTGAAAAAGAGGATAATTCCTATTCAAACTAGCAAAGATCGTCTGAGAATACGAAGTCTTTCAGTACATTGGTGGAGTAAAATTTTTTTGTTTTTAAAATTACTAGCTGCGTGGCCAGCACGGTCTTGCCCTTTACAGTTTTTTTCGTGGGGTCAGGTGAGACCACCGCTCGCTAACCCCCGGTGATTGCTACGAATTCCCATTCGCAAACCAAATTGGAATTCGTAGCCTATTGGAATGAATTCCCTGCGAATTCCAATGCTGGACGTAATAGTAATAGCTACTGAGTTACTTATTTAAAAAAAATTGTAAAGAATTTAAAGAAATTGAAGATTGCTATTGATGATTCCCAACATCTCATCGAAACTACTTTTTATCATTCGTTAATACTGGAAAAACTTAGCAGGGTGCTCACATAAATCTTCAAATAACTTGTAAAACTGCCCTTTCAATAATCTTTGACTTGTTAATGGATGTAAGCCTAATCGGTATTTTGAAGTGACAAACAAATTGGTTCATAAAAATAAATTTTGTACCATTCACCTCGCAGTGGTCTTAACGGTAATCGTTAACCCATGCGCTTACAAACCCAATTCGATAACAGCACCTATTGAGTGGCAGACAAACACTAATAACTTTAGAGCAATAAAAATTCGCACAACTTTTTCAATTTAACTTGATTTTTGTGTATTTGTAATGACTAACGGAACATAGGTGACGTCAAAAGAAACTATCCCCAAGTTAGTTTTGATAGCCACAGCACTCGATTGTGGCCTTAACTTTGAAAATAAGTTGCAATGTTTCAGTGGCGTTTTGGACCTTTGCCCAAACGAAGAATGGTGAGCGATGAATCAAGAAAAGATAAAAGGTTTCAGTTGTAGGATGCAACTTATTCGTCAGGGGATTTTATGTCGCAGCTCTAACGACGGAAATTTATCACAATATAAAGGAAAAGTACATGAGTAATCTTCCTTCAAACATGAGACAAATGCTAAAGTGTAAAAAATACTAGTCTGAGGCAATGTCGTGAAAATTGTCTCACATTTATTTTCTGGTAAAAAAAAGACGCTTGTATAAGGTTTTAATAAGCAAGAAATTAAAAATGACAGCCTACGGTTGGTTTTCAATGAGGAACTTGCACCAGTGAGGAAAATGCTCATTTCTGTGTTTTAGAAATAGATTGATCGTCAAAATGTTCAAAAACGACAATTAAAACCCATAAAATGGACTTAATTAATTAAAATTTCAAGTTTTAAATTACCGAAAAGTACGGCAAAAGCACATGACCTAAAAACGCTACGTGACGTCATTGTGCACCACGATGTAAGGTTTACGTTTGTTACTTGACTTCTTGTTCGACAGTTCTCGCTGTAGCATACCCTCATAAATGGCATCAGAGATCATTTGCTTTAGATTAATTATGTCCCGTACCTTTGTTCGCCACATCAATACATTGAGGACTGCATGTTCGTGGGTTTCTACATGAAACATTTCAAGACCGGTGGATTGAAAGGGGTGACCCCGATTCCCTGGCCACCTCGTTCACCAGATGTCACTCCCCTCGACATCTTTCTAAGGGGTTATGTTAAAGAAATTGTAAGGTTCAGATGATCATCTAACCAGATGACGTCATGCCGTCAGTGCGGACCTGTTAATTTGGAGCAGGACGGTTAATCTCCTGAGCAAAAGTCGGGAAAAGAAATGCGTGAGGAGAGGAAGGGTAGAAGCAGGTAACAGCGTACGGCGCCGCTGCCGCAACGCAAGTGCGGTCTGAGATACATTAGATCCAATGGAGTAGTGTACACATGCCTCCAGCGCCGTTAGGGCGACGCACATCCAACTTGCGTGCAATTTGTACCGCAGTTCCCCACGGCGCCGCACTTGAGTCTCCGTTCTAAAGTACATTGTTTTCATAAATAAATGGAAGATAAATAATAATTAATAAATGGTTGTGTCCCGTAAAACGTCTATTTTGTTTCAAAATATACTTTTTTTGCACCAAGTAAGCGAAATAAACACGTTTCCTTCGATAGAATATTTATCGCAAATGGCGCGAAATGAGTACTTGTGTTATTTCACGGTTATGTGTGCATAGTTGGGCTTCGGTGCCGCACGTTGAAAAATCGGATGTGTGCACCGGGTCTTAAACCTTATAAAATAGTTCTTTCTTTTAATTGAGATGGCAGAACTTCATTCATATCGTGTATGCCATTGCCTGTCTATTTCTTCTTGTATCACAATACTTGCTTATTTAAATGTGGTTTTCAAGATCTAAAATTATTAATCCCCTTTCAACTCAAGAAAGTGCAAGATTCGTATTCCCTGAGTGCTATTTGTGGTAATTTATTCATATGAAGTCAAATGCGTGTGATCGTATTGATAGGGGCGTGACCCTAAACGTATTGATGGTCCCAGAAAATGAACAAGTCCACTTCACAAAAGAAAGTTTCATTATTTAATTCATTGAGCAATGAAAGGGCGGGGCGACAAAACTTCCACCAAAACAAAAAATCATTATTTTCTGACCCAAATTCAAAACAATTGTTTTTCTACATTACACTAGGAAATATACAGGCACGTGAAACGAAAACGCTTTAGTTACAGGAAGCACTGAGGGTTAAAAAAAAGTTCAAGTGTACGGTATAATACAATAGATTTTTTTTTTTAATTTCGACTTTAAAAAATTCAAATTTTTTTTAACACTAGGTCATTGGTTTGTGCGAAAGCTCATTTCAGTGTGAAAATTTTAGAGCTAATTATTAGTTATCTTAATTAGATCAAATTAGTTAATTAGCATGTTTTTAACAGTGATGTCTCGAATTCTAATTTGTTCGGATACACAATTCCAGTTGGAAGTTATTCTTATATTATGCTTCATGTTTTGACCCCAATCAAGTTGCGATCAAGAATCGATTAAGATGTGCGACAGTCAAAATAGAAGTAGTAGACCTCGTAATAAAAACCGCACTCGCTGATGACTTATTTTTGTAATAATTTCAGTATAAACAAAATTCAATTCATTTTTTCCCCCACAATCCTTATATCACGCGTACTCTGGGGGAAAATAGCCTGAGGAAAGATTTGGGTTGGCTAGCCCTGTATAATGATATTGTCGAGCCGGATAAGACCCAACTACAGATCCTAACAAGGGCAACTTTTTGCAACAAATGCAACTTTTTTTTCACACGTTCTACGCTTCATGTAAAGTACTAAAATCGAAATTGATCCTACATGGGGGGGGGCGGTATTGTAAGTGAGTTATAACTGCAACATAAATGCAACTTTCTACATAAACGCAACTTTTTGCATAATTGCAACTGTTTACAATTTAGCTTAAAATTAATTAATATGGAATTACTATTTCATTTTTTGCCCTCTGAATCAACCCTTCAATTACGTGCGTCTTACCTTGCGAACGCCGAAGTATTGGAGATCAAACAAGTTCATGGAAAGAAGGTATTCGTCCTAACAGAGGAAAGTGAAATAGATAGCAAGAAGTACTTTAACACATTGGTTGGCACTCGTGATAATCCAGAGCAAACTTGCGTTATCGACTGCAGAGTTTGCGAGGTGAGTTTCGATCATCAATATGTTGTTTCTTTGTAGATGACGTTTTAAAATCTCTAAATGTTGAGCGAAAGGATTTTGCGCTTCTGCTATCCGATACAGCACATTATATGACTACGGCTGGAATCACACTCAAGGTGCTTTATCCGCGATTGCTCCAAGTTACTTGAGGGGTACACTTGTTTCACAACTGCAGAAAAAGTCCAATGCAACAATGTCAGGCAACATCAGTTTCCGTTGAGCGCAGTTTTTCAATGTTAAAGAAATTACTGACCAAGGATCGGCCATTCAACGACATCAACGTTCTTCTGTATTTAATAATGTACAAATAAATGTTCTCATTTTTTACTAATAATTTACTTTAGATTTTAGTGTATCAAAAATAAATGCAACTTTATTTTCATAAATGCGATTTTAGGGGGATGATATATGCAACTTTTTCCACTTTTACTGCAATAAAAAAGTTGCCCTAGTCATAACATTTTACCCCTCGTACATGCGAGAAACAGCGTGTCCCAATAAGCATCGAATTAAGAGAAAGAATCGTTAACCCTTTTTGAATGCAGAATGAATCATGAAATGACAACCGATGCTATCATTTGCACAAGAAAATAAATCTAAGTGATCTCGAGAGAAATGAGGCACTGCAAATGAACGAGATTAGCAATTTTTTTTTAATTTACCAATGCAAATAAACACGCTCTAATTTTTGAGATTAAAGTTTTACAAAGATCCGAGATGATGACGGGACAATGGAGTGGTTAGTAGGTGTTAAATGACCTCGAAGTAGATCAAGAACACACGCGAAGGAGTTGTGCGAGATTAGTAGATAAGCTTATTTATACTTCCAGAAATATAAATATTGATCAAGGATGTGCTCTGGTCGCACTCTGCGAAACAATTAGTTAACTCATGATTAAAAGGTATCCTTGAATTTGAAGAAAATTGGATTAACGAGGATTGATAGTTCAGTGATGAAAAACGAGTTTAAAAAACAGACAGGTTTTGCAGTTGCGGGAAATCCTGAGGGAAGCTCTCTATTTCCGGTAGAATTCAATTGCAGAACTAAATGATCAAGTTTCTAAAGGTGACGATGGGGTTCCAAACTTTTTTAGTCCAAGGACCCCCTTGAGAATTAAAAATTTTCGGACCCCTTAAGGTAAAAAAAGTTAAAACGGCATATCGTACCCCGGCAAGAAAAGTGTCACAACTCAAAATTGCAGAATTTGAGAAACATCAACTTAAAGGATACTATAAAACTTGTATTAAAATAATATAAGCTTCTTTTAGATTTTAGGTAAGTATTTATGGTGGTAACTTCTATTATATTCAATAGAATAGTAATATAACACGCTGGGGCACCTCATACATATTTTTCAAGGACATAACATCTAAATTTTTATTTTGTGATTTGTGTCAC
The DNA here is from genome assembly GCA_947359465.1 of Metellina segmentata. Taxonomy (NCBI): domain Eukaryota; kingdom Metazoa; phylum Arthropoda; class Arachnida; order Araneae; family Tetragnathidae; genus Metellina; species Metellina segmentata. Next base: position 70,648,814 of record OX375880.1, on the reverse strand, counting down.
TTTTCTTGCCGGGGTGCGATATGTAGACCTGCACAAGACCAAGTGACGATCCTTGTTTTTCATCTTGATCAGTAGAAAGATCTGCCAAATAATCGTCTTGTAGCATATGGGGTTATTCAACGTGCGGCGCCGATGCCGCAACGCAAGTGCGGTCTGAGATACATTAGATCCAATGGAGTAGTGCACACATGCCTCCGACGCCACGGCGGCGACGCACGTCGAACTTGCGTGCAATTTGTACCGCAGTTCCCCACGGCGTCGCAGCTCGCCGCACATGCGTCTCCGGTCTGAAGTACATTGTTTTCATAAACAAATGGAATACAAATAATAATTAATAAATGGTTGTATACAGTAACGTCTATTTTGTTTCAAAATATACTTTTTTTACACCAAGTAAGCGAAATAAAACGTTTTTTTTTTTTCGATAGAATATTCATCGCAAATGTCGCAAATTGAGTTCTTGCGTCATTTCACGGTTATGTGTGCATAGTTGGGTTTCGGTGCCGCAGTGGCGCCGCACGTTGAAAAACCGGATATGTGCACCGACCCTAAGATAGGTTATGCGATAGCCCATCACCAGATTCATTTCCGTATATCGCACCCCCCCCCCCCACCCCCCAATTAAAAAATGGATTTCTAGTAGGTGAAACCACGACTATTTGTCACTGAGAAAACGCTCCTTTAGCTGCAAGTTCGGTTTCTCATTTTTTAGAGCATATAATGAACATTTTATAATAACTGGATTGGAACATACTATAATGGACATTTCTACACCTAGCGTTTCGGCGAGATATCTCTTCCAAGATCTGGTCAATTTTGCTAGGACAAGATATCTCAAGACAAAACTACTCTTCTACTCCATGGGGGAGAGGCTCCCAAGTAGTGATGCGACATCGACAGCAAAACATCGATGTTCAAAATTAAAACATCGATGTTGATAATACATCGCCCCAAAAACATCGATGTTTTTAATATTTAGTGTATTTAACCTTTTTTTCCCCCCATTTCTTAAAATTGGTTCAGCAATTAGTGATGCGACATCGACAGCAAAACATCGATGTTTAGAAACATTGATATTCAAAATTAAAACATCGATGTTTAGAAACATTGATATTCAAAATTAAAAGATCGATGTTGATTATGCATCGCCCCCAAACCATCGAGGTTTTTAAAATTCAATGTATTTAAACTTTTATCCCCATTTCTTAAAACTGGTTCAGCAACTAGTGATGTGACATCGGCTCCAATACATCGATGTTTTTTTTAAACATCAATGTTTAGAAAACATCCGACATCGAGGTCGCATCCCTCCTTTTCAGACCCTTCATCCTTGGTCACTTTGGTCTAAAAGTATGTTCAATTTGCTGATTATGAAAATTATGCTACTTGTTTATTTTTAAAATTTGTATAACGGTACTTTTTTCATTTAAAAATAAAACATCGACAACGTAAAAACATCGATAAGTATAAACGTTGACTCCAATACATCAATGTTAAAAACATCGACATCGATGTCGCATCCCTACTCCCAAGAAGGGAAAACAGTCTCTTGCCCACAAGTGGTGGCAGTTTGGAATAGGATTTAACACAAGAGGCTGGCCAATACAGGGTGATTTTCGACTCGAAGGTAAACTACCAGGAGGGTTAATAATCACTTGTAAAACATACCAATGTTTTTCAGAACGCAAAAGAATCCGAGAAAAGAACGAAATGTGCCATCACTTCTTGAAAGTTATCATTCTTGGCTAGTGAAGTATCGCATGTTTTCCGCGGACCCACTCAAAACTTTTCGCGGTCCCCTGAGGGTTCGTAAACAACACTTCTCAAACCTTTGGTTAAAGTTTGATGATTCCTCGAGTAAGCTGATGCGGGAATAGCCTCCCTTCATACACATGTTTTGAAACAGACTAGTTACATGAATTAATCTTCAAGATAAATATTCGTGTTGGACTGACTACTGAATCAACCCAGAAGAATTTCCAACACACAAGAACGCCCATTACCACGAATAAATTCTGAATTCTCCTAATACGAAACCGTGGCAGATAATTTTTCCACTTGGGTCGTCAGCCCCAAAAGGGCACCCTTGAAAGGAAGAAAACTACAAAGTCTGATTGTTGGAAGAATAATTAGCAGAGAGAGGCCGGAACTGCGCGATTTATCTCAACGTCCCAGTCAACGCCTGACAAAATTAAGAATTACCAACGGTTTCAGGGGCCCCGAGTCGGGACTTGGGACATCTGCAATCGTGTGGAATGGTTTTCTTTTCTGAGTAAGCGCAGTGTTGGAGAGGGTGATGGGAATTCCTTTCGTGTTACTCATACAGGATGAGACGTAATGAAGTCACGCGAGGAAGGCAAACGCACTATTTGTGCTTTCGCTCCAGCGTGAAAAGAATTAGAAAGTGGGTTTTCTTGCCGTGATTTTATGAATTTTGTAACATTTTGGTGTTGTTTGGATGAGCTCGCGAAAATGAAAATGTGTTCCGATATATGTGAAGTTCTCAAGCCAGACAGAAATGTTGGCACTATTTGTCCGGCCACACACCGGTTGGTTGGTTTGGGTTTGATGGCGCAAGGTCCTATAGCGTATAAGCTGCGCCAAACGAAAGATGAAACATCTAATATCAACTGAATCAACGAAAAAAGGTTGATAGCGGACATACACCAGAAAAGCATGGTACAAGATATACCATTGGTTGGTCGGTTTGAGTTTGATGGCGCAAGGTCCGATAGCGTACAAACTGCGCCAAACGCAAGATTGAATATTTAATATCAACCGAATCAATGATAAAAGTGTAGAAACGTTCAAGCAGAACACTATATTAGTTAATTATAAACGTTTATTAGTGAGGACAGTTACACGGTTGGGACAAACATTTTAAGTTAAGGAAAACATTAAATAACATCCGAGAGTTACATCTTATCAGTGTGACATCTTAGCAGCTATATATGAGGAAGTAGCTGCTATATAGAGGGCGCTTTAGGAGGGAACTCCTATTGGGCGAGAGGGGTTTTGGCGGAAACCAATCCTACAGATAAAAGGTTAGTTGGCGGCCACACGCCGCCGCAGAAGCATGGTACAAAACCTACGACGGCGCATGAGTACTCCGTTTCTGTACAGAAAACATGTCGGTACGCATGCCTTTTCCAGACAATTTAGTGTCGCAGGCCTGTTGGACCAATGTGTGGTTTGCCTTCTATCCTCAATGGATGTAGGCGTTTCTTGAGTCCCGTCATCCAGATCCCTAGCGGTAAAAACATCGTGCTCTCCTCTGCATTCAGAGTTTCAACACCTTTTCACATCAACCAAAACGTCGTTGTTGAGTGTTTCGTTGGGATACTGAAGGGAGAGAAAGTGTACGACATCCATTCAACTTAATTCCCCAAAACACTGATTGCAAGACCTTATAGAACCGCGGGAAAAGACAGACTGGAGGACTAATTGTATCAAAATTTTTAAAGTTAACAAATAATAATAACAAAATTAAAAGATCTCAAACTACCCCTTAACTCAACCCTCATCTTTAAACCTAGGTTTGTTTAACGTTATTCACGGCGAAAGAGATTTCACCAGCCCCAAATGAATAGCCATAAGTAAAGCACTTTTCACCTGAGTACGCTGTGATTGGAAAGCATTTTTTATGTCTGTGGTGTCGTCTCCCAAAAATGGTAGCATCAGAAAATCGTATATGAGGAGAAAACAACCAACAGCTAAGAAAATCAGTTTCTTATTAGTTAGAATTATTTACAATTTACAAAGAATCAATATTCATATATCGAGATGTGCATCTCACGGGTCAGCGCGAGGAAAACTCAACCTCGCTTCTCGCTCTCTCCCCGTCGACTTCGGCCTCCCCACAGTCTCCAAGTTCCCCCAACGGCAAAGGTCAAAGGCCAGTCGGCGATCCGTCGGAAAGAACACCTGCAGAGCGGCTTCTGTTTCAGACTCCTTTTTGTCGCTCGTAAAACTCGCGAAGCAAACACAACAGTTGGGTTGCAGCTGGCTCCAGTATTTCACGATCTCACATGTCACATAAAAAGTAAAAATAATTTTCTAATTAAAGCTGTTCCCCAAAAATTGCAAAATGGACATCGGTCCTGTTCTACCACGGTACAGATGTAGTTTACGCTTTTCTACTTCAAATAGCCAAGTAGATACTTCTCGGACCTCGAAAAAGTGTGCTCTTTTCTTATCATCCAAAAAACGCAATATATAGGATGGAGGGGTTTGCGGCACATGATTTTAAATTTGTGCACTGGTGCAATCTTTATTTAAATTCTTGAGCAAGTGAGTGACTCTTAGAAGGACCGATTTACCATTATTCCCTCCATGCGCAGAGCTATACAACATCAGATCAGAACAAATGCTATGGAGTTCTGATGGCACACGTTAATAGACAAAATTATGACCACCGCTGTCTCTTTCCAAATGTATAATTAGCTCTCGTATGGCAAAAAACGACAGAATGAAAGTAGCTAAACCGAACTGCAGCCCCGATTGCCGAAACCAAAGATATAATATTATAATCGAAAACCTCCCCGACGGACACACCATTGGAGCCGGTGAATTTCGCATTCGATTGGTACTCAATTAAATTCCAATGCAGCTAAAAACATTAACGATTCCCGACAGTCATTATGAGCAGCAATCATACCGGTCCACCCGTTTGGGGTAATTCCCGCGAACTTGCATCAAGCATGGCGAACAGCTATCCATTGATAGCTGCATTCCTCTAATTGCAATGTCGTCCGTATCCCTCATTTACGAGAGTACATCCCACTGCAGTTAATAGCAGAAATCGTACGCACGGAAAACTGACCCGGTTGATTCATGGCTCTTCAGGGTGAAATCGGGGCAGTAATTGGAGCATCGTTTTACCCTTGAGCAAAGTAGTTGTCAAACGCAGGTGACGCTGGAATCAATATCTCTCAACTCTCGCTGAATTATAGGAATATACCACTCACTAGATATGGCAGTTTTTAAAAATTTATAAAACAGAATTAGGTGAGGGGATAGTTGAGATTTATCTTAACGTAATGGTAAAGTAAGAGTAAACTATGAATGCATGATTTTGAGTTTATTTTAAGAGGGTGTTCTTTTCAGATGATTGCACAAGTTGATTACTACGCAGGGTGAATCAAGATGGATCATTCCTCAGAAAACTAATTCGTTAATTATACAACTATAAACATTTGGTTGGTTGGTCACCCCAGGTGACCCCCCTCACCTCCCGATTTTAGTCAGGTTAAAGGGTTTACGAGTCACCCATGGAAAAATGGAATGAACCCGCCAAAGGAAACCGGACTAGGTTGAATTTTAAAATTCGCCGCGAGCCAAAAATTGCAAAAAATTCCGACTACCTGTGTGCCAAATCTCATTGCTGTAAGTGCCATAAAATCGTCAGGATTTTGCGGCAAACAGACAAACACTTCCTTTTATAATAGTAGAGAAGACATTAGTCGTAGAAATACACTTCGTATTAGGAAAATCACACACTGGCCCAACATCAGACTCCGACATTAAAAAGGTTGAAATATGCATGTGTACCGACATCCTTTCTGAACAGAAACAGGTTACGCATTTTGTGGCATGTCCGATCAATGCGTGGCTCTGCCTTAGAGAAAATGCTTCAAAGAAGAGACGTTGACTATCATTTATTTAATAACGAATGGTATAAGAATATAAAATTCACTTTTCAGACAGGCAACTAATAAGAAATTCCAATTAGAATTGTTCTGTCAAACAAATAAATTTCACAACTTTCTACGTATAATATTCTGAGACTCTATGCAATGAAAATGTTACCATTTTCAAAAGTGTTAAGCACTGGCACTGCATTATTACGCGGTATATCGGGAAGTAGCGTTACCGCAAAAAATCCAAGTTTCCAACACAGCAAGTACAGTTGTTGGTGGTTAGTTAATTAGCAAACCACGGGCAATTACAGTTAATTTGTTAAATTTAAAATTCAATACATTCGAACTTAAGTATTAAAATATGAACTATGTGAAACATTCAGGACAATTTTCTTAGACGAATGCCTCTGTGAAAAGTTAAATTTCGTATATTTACACACATGGGTATTTTCAGAGGGAACAAACCAAACGGAAATTTACCTCAGCTACCCAAATGCTTTCTATCGAGGTCACCTTAAAATGTTTTATCACCATTTTAGCGTTGTATTTTGGCAACGTTTGGAGTTTAATCAAAAAGACGTTAACTAATCTACTATCATCCATAAGTTCGGAATTCATTCTTTGGAATTTTTATTGGCGGTGCTGAGAAATCATATTCAAAAACCAGGCCACGCGTCTTCACGTTTGGAAAAAAAACACAGAACAAAATCGGCAGAATCAATACCGCCACCAAAATTTAGCTTTATTCTTGGCCTTTTGTTTTAGTGTCGTAAGAGAGGCCTCTTACGACACTGTAAAACAAAAGATACGTCCGACATTTAACACCTGATTTGAATACTTTCTCCAATTATGTTTCAGTGTAGGTAAAAAAAAAAAATCACCGTTACAGTCATTTTCCAATCCCACTGTAACGACAATTTATGAAACATAATAGCGACATGTGTTAAAAGAATAATGGTATCGTGTGATAAGTTACGCCACACTGACGCTGGATGATAAACTGATCCATTGCGTGAATTCTCCCCATTAGGATTTCATTAGAAATATCTGTTTGTCCTACATTTGAAAAGAAACCTCACTTAAGTTTTATTCCATTACTAGCAAAATACCCGACCTTGCTCGGTTTGAATTGGTATACTCTAGATTGAAGAGATAATAAAAATATATAATGACTTACGTTTTTTGTGGAATAAAAATTTATTTGAATAACTTTCGTCATCTTTATAATTTCTACAACTTACTTTGGACACAAATCCTACACATGCATATCCAATCATGTAATACATTTCACATACATCGCACCCTTGCTGTATGACAAAGCTACAAAATAACGAAAGGTGACCCTAAGGTTACTACTACAAAAGACGATTTTGAGGGAGATTTGGAATTCCCTTTCTTAAGTTCTTTTCGTGTTCAACTCAATTAATAAAAATTACGATTTACGGTGAGTGCTCTCGCACTCATATTCAACAAAACAATATTTGTTTACTTGTGGCACTCTTGCATTCGGTATGTGGCATAGTGAAATTTTTCAATCTTCTCCTGTCATTATGACAACGAATTTTTTAATGTTTGAAAAGTTCTAGTTCGGAAATTTTAAACATTATTACTCTTTCAATAACGACATTATTCTTTCAATAACGGCATTTTTTTAAAATAACGGCTTTATTCTTTCAATAACGGCATTATTATTTCAATAATGGCTTAACCACACTTAAAATTTACTGAAAATGTATTCTGACTTACCTGCCATTTTTAAGTCGAATACTTTGTGGTGGTGTTGAGTGTGATGAGAAGGAAAACATATTTATTAAAATAATAAATATTTAAAACAGAAAACAGCGAAATATAACAAAATAAAAGATGTCGGAAAAAATTGTTTTAAAGATATTTATTTGTGATTCATTTTTATCTCTTGATCTTGCACAGTTTTGCCACAACTTACAACTAAACGTGCACAAAATTTAGAAATGTGAAATTAATTCAGAGCGAAAGAAAAAGAAAATATCAATATTCGCGCGATCTTGTTCATTCCCGTTCGTTGAAAAATATCGTCTGTCCCAAGTATTCGAAAATCGTTTTCATTGCGCAAAGAACAACAATAAGACTCGAATTAAATAAAATATCAGAGCTGAAATTCCATAAAAAAATAATTTTTTGAAGAATAATTACTTTTTTAGCAGTACTGGTAATGCAATAGAAGTAATCGTAATATTCAATATACATTCCAATTTTTCCAATACTACCAAATTATGGTTGATTTAAATATACTTACTCAGGTGTTTTAGCATGAAACTCAACTAAATATAATAATAAAAAGATGTTTAATATTGCATTCACTAAACTAATACATAATGTATAAAATGAAATAAATTACAATCAAATATCTGCAATAAAATGCATGTGATGCCTGCACAAACACAAAATCGAACGTAGAACAGAAAGTCAGACAGACAGACTTTCGCAACCAATTCCACTCACTAAATGAAGATAAGTACTCACTGTATGCAAATTTCCATGAAAATATATTGAACCGTGTGGACGTGTATAGGGCACAACATACAGACAGACAGACACCAAACGAGAAAAAGGCGGATTTGGCATCAGAAGGGTCCAAAACGGATAGAAAACTTGAAATGGGTCGAAAATATTGAATGTACAAACAAACACTCCATTCTTATTTATATAGATTAAGTCCAGTTTCAATTAAGGACAAGATTCGTTTTTAAAAGAAACTAGCCACTGCGTGGCTAGCCCGGAACGCAGTGATATAAAGTATTAATCTGGTGCAAAATTTTCCGCAGATTTCAAATCCGTTGAAGATATATTCAATTAAAAAATTATTTATTTAAAGAAAATCATATTTTTAGGTATCAATCAACCAAAATTTTCCGCAGATTTCAAATCCGTTGAAATTTTTACTCCATCGTTAACTGTCTAGGAGATAGAAAAAAGAACTTTGACTTCCGTTAAAAGATTTATCGTCTGACTGGGAAATGAATCGCACAAAATCAAAGCGGAAACAAAAGAAAATAATCTCCGCGTTTTGCGGTTGAAAATAACTTGGCATGATTCCAAAGTTCTCCGCGTTTTAAAAACCGATGGAGAATAAAACTAATAAATTCATTTAAAAATCTTCTAGATTGAATTTTAAAATTTCGCCGCGACTCAAAAATTGCAAAAAATTTGGACTACCTGTGTGCCAAATCTCATTGCTGTAAGTACCATAGAATCGTCAGGATTTTGCGTCCGCGAAAGAAAAAAAAACAAGACAAACACTTCCTTTTAAAATATTAGAGATACTAGCTGAATAACCCGGCGTTTGGCTCGGTTTAAAATATGACCACGATACTTCCATGTGTGAACTCAAATACATAAACCCTGTAGAACCTGTTTTCTTGACCATGCCCATTTATTGCAAGAAAACAAACTTTAGATTTTAAAATTAAGGCTTTGAGAGAAAATTTCAGGACTACCTGTGTGCCGATTTTTATGGCTATAGATGGGTCTGAAGACAGGACAGAAATAGCCCCTGTGTTTTCCGCAGTGTTTTAAAGTATATATACCAAATTTAATGTGGATATATCATATGTGGATTGGTCAAATATATATATATATATATATATATATATATATATATATATACATATAATTCCGTAGCAATCTTAAGATTTTCACTGATTCCAAAAACATTTATTCCCTGAACCCAAAACTCCTTTATTAAATTACTTCAAGTGGGGAAAGAAGCAATTCAAGCTAAGAATAAGAAAACAGTTTTTTTTTCCCCTTTCTCGGCTGTTTCAATGTAATTATTAATTCTAAATTTTTATTAATTAATAAGTCAAAAAAAAATTATTAGTAGTTTTCCAGTTTGCACGACGAACGAGGTCTGTGACGAGAGGGCGATCCGTTCTTATTCAGGAATTTTCGATGCAGCTTCACATCAAAACAGAAAAAAACACGATAATCACACAGCTCATGAAAGTTTCCATGCCAAGTACTTTTTTTAAGAATATCGGACCGCCTTGCAAAGCACGATTTCCTTTTAATTTAATTAAAAGCAACGCCTTTTAAGTACTACTAAAGATTTATCCTCCCATGCTTGTTACATGCTCCTTATTTGTGTATTTCTCGACGCATTTTCTTTCAAAACTCTGGGTATTTTTCAGACCATTAGCGAAATTGGCAACTTTACGGCCTCTTAAATACGGTTTTATAAAAAAAAAATATATAAGCAACTAAAGGTTTTTTGCTTTCAGAAATAAATCATAAAAATTTAAATTAAAAATTGTACGCTCTTGTTTGGTAGTTAACTCTTACTGCGACGGGTTTCTTGAATAAATTCTTTTTTTTTATCGAATTTTTAAAAAACTGGAATTTTTTATATTCCTAGTAAAAAATACGTCGCCCAACCAATTTTCGAATAGCGGTGTTTCATTTATAATACAAATTTATTTACATTAACTGTGAATGTGTTTATTATTATTTTTCGTTACAAGGTTACAACATGTGTGATCATTTCATATAGAAAACCTTTGTTTTGCTTTTTTTTTTTCCGACTTCATGTAAAAAATGTGTATCAGAATTTCATATGACCAATCTCATCACGTAATCTTCGAGAACCTACTGTCCATAAAGGGAAAGACTTTTTAAAAGTAACAATTCATTTTAATTAATTAAAAAAAAAACGATTCCCGTTTTCAATAACTTAAAATAAAACCATAACTAACCTGGTGAATATTTAAAGATTGAAATAATTTTATCGATAGTGAGAAAAGGATATACGCAGCTCATAACGAGTTTTAGAGTAATTATTATTCATTAATATTTTGTTTTCACAGTTCATTTCCTAATTCTCTGTGACAAACCCACTAAGTCAGACACAATTTATTTTTATCTGGGTACATCTAAATGAACAAAGTCGTTAAGTTAATCGCGAGTGGAATAATAAAAAAAAGGATGGTTTCTTGATTAATGTATTGTGATAATACTGAGCCAATGATTGGCTTTTCCTAGTGGTAAGGAGAAAACGGCGATTTCCTTTTTTATGTAATAATTTCTACTTTTTAGTTAAAGTCATCATATTAATTCCTTGTTCGTTATGCCTCTCACGAAGTAACTAAGAAATTATTCAAGGTGGCATTTTAAAAATAAAAAAAATAAATAAAAAAAATTAATTAAAAAAAAAATAAAAAATAAAAAAACATTAGAAGTATTCTTCAACTGCTTAACCTTCGTATGACACACAGGTCCAGACAGGTTCTTTTTTTCAATATATTTCAGTGCAAATAAACTTGCTGTTATGAAAATAATAACATAAGTATGCATTATTTTACTAATTTAAATAATAAAATTTTAGTGTTTCATAAAAAAGATTACCTAATTTCAATAAATAAGTAAAACGTGTTTAACACAGAAAGAAAACGTCGAGCATTTCACAAATACACAGCGATTTCATTTGTTAAAAAAGACCCGTGACTAACGTAGTGTTTCGCAAACTTAAAGGTGTTTAAATCGCCAGGCAAAGTTATAGCATACATTCTTCCACGCACTTTTTATTCAATTGTTTTCAAAATCTGGAAATTCAAAAAGCGACGTAAAAATGTCTTTACAAGTTAAACATTAATTTTTAATCAAGGGTTTGCAAAACGAAAATGGAGGAATAAGTTTTATACACATACAACGACAGTGCCCAGTGAATAAGAATCCGAACAATCACTAGTTGAATGTGTGTAAAGTAAATATTTAAGTTACATTTTAAAACCATTGATTCAAAAACTTATATCCCAGAGTTCCCCCACCTTTAAAAAACATATTACATTAGAAGTCAATTATTTAAAAAGCGACTTAGGGTTACAACGTGAATTATAAACTGTCCGGACTTTCAAAGAAATCATTATTTCAATCCAAATGTAAAACTGCCTGAATCGCTTTTGAGTACTGAAAATATGTTACTAGTTAATGGCTGTTCGCGGAAACGTAAGAGTAAAGTTTGATTTTTAAAAGATATTTTATTCGGTAATGTTATTATTTCTGGTTTGTATCAATGTTACTTGATCGTTGCAATGCAAACGATTTTTTTTATGCACTAGAGGCTCGCGCCCCCTGCTCGCCAACCCGAGGTTTGCTTCGCAATCCCATTTGCAAACAAACCAACACTCCTTTCGTAGAGTCAATCTCCTGCGACGACGAAACTATCTTAACAATTAGTATAATCCTGATTTGACTTTCCGGTCCATGACGTCACAGCGATGGCGTCGTACCTGATCGCTAAAGCTCGCAAACCAACACTCCTTTTGCAAAGGATTTCGCATTACTTTTTTTTACTTCGACACTTAAATGCACCCTAAATTAATAGCCGCATCAGTAAAAAACCTTCTCCATCTTGTTCCCTATTAAGTCTTCAGCAAAACTAAAAAAGCAAGAAATTTATGATTAACTGTGCCAAATTAAACAGTAACAAACAAAAAAGCGAAAAAAATCTAGTTCCCAATCCTGCACGGCGAAACTATCTTACGGCCCCGTTCATATGAGGCTTGGAAAACGCGCGTTGGCGAGGCAATCAGGGTCCCGCTCTTCAAGGTCGCAAAGATAGAAACTTGAATTAGAGGAATAAAAACATAATTTAATGGCGGGACCTCGCTAGCCTCGCCAAACGCGCGTTGAAACGCCGTATGTGTGAACGTGGCCTAATAAATCGTATTCTTTCAATATTGCGCTCTCAGGGCCATATGACGTCACAGCGACCAAGGCCGTTTCACATTTCCTCTGCGCGATCAACAAATTGTACACTTCGCTAAGTTACACTTTTCATCCCATCGAATTTATTTATGAACCAATTTGAAAAATAATTATACCATAAGGAGAGCATTCAAAGCTTTTACGTCCTATTTCAAATTTAAAACTAATAGTATAAGCTTTAGATATGACAGTTTTAGTTTTATATCGGAAATTATGATCTAAAAGTTCCGAAAACTGTATGACCAACATTTAATTGCATCGACTTTATTTATTAACCAATTTAAAAAATTATTGCACTGTATAGAAGAGTACATTCTAAGGTATACTGGGATGTTTTCAAATTTAAAAACTAATAGTAATAAGATATAAATATGACAGTTTAAAAAAAATATAACAAAAATGTCCCGATTTTTCCCCAATTAAATATATATATACTATCAGGAAGCAAATTGAAATTTCTAAAAAAAACACGCCGTCGTGCAAAAATTAATATTTAGAGGTATTTAAAAAAAACACGGCTGAAGACAGAAAATTGTACGTCTTTTGCTCACTCGCATTAGAAATTTCGCTCTTTCAACTATGACACTTAATAAACCCTAAACTAATAACCGCATCGGAAAAAAAATCTTATTCGTCTTGTTCCTTGTACAATTTTAAACAAACCACGTCAATTTTATAATTTTCTGACCCGTACTTTCTCGGGAAACCGTTTAACAATCGAGAGAAAAAAGCAAATTTTCAAACCTGTGGCGGCAGCGGTAGTACCTATTTTTTAATACAGAGATTTCCCGTCAATTGAGTTTCACACACTACGTGTCCAAAAAAAAAAGTAGCATACCTTAATATTTTTTGTTAGACCACCTTTAGCACGAATAACGGCCTTCATTCGTCGTGGCATTGTTGCAGTGAGCTTCCGCAGTGTCCATTTTATTTTCGGCCACAGTTGCAACAAGAGGTCTCCCAAAACCTCGATGGATAAAGGAAGAGTGGAATGCGCACTTCAATCGTTTTCGAGTATGTCCCACATATTCTCGATGGGATTACGGTTTGGACTTAGCGGTGGCCAAATAATGTTTGTAAACAATGTATCATGCTCACTGATCCAAGATTTCACAGTTCCAGCTCGGTGTACCTTGGCGTTATCGTCTTGAAATACACTACAGCCGCCAGGGAAGAAGAAGTCCATTGCTGGCACAACCTGATCATCCAAGATGTTGACGTACTGTGCAGACTTCATTTTGTTGATGCACAATGTTGCGGGACCCAGTCCAGCCGAACAGAAACAACCCCATATCATTACACAGCCTCCTGACGAGTGCAGTGGTAACGATATATGTAGGGTCCAATGCTTCATGTGGCTGTATTCGAACCCTGAAGCGTCCGTCGTTTTGAAAAGGCGTAAATCGAAATTCATCGGACCCCATGACCTTTCCCCATTGCTAAACAGTCCAATTTTTGTGCTCCTTTTCAAATTGTACTCTTTTCTTTCGATTAATGGCACTCACAAGAGGCTTCCTTACTGCAACACAGCTTCACAGTAATTTTTAACTTCTCGGCACATCGTGCGTCTGAAAATTGTTTTGTTTCCATTATTGCAGAGTGCTGTGAGTTGTAGTCGATTTCTTGCGATTTGCTTTCACAAATCGCTTCAGCGATCGTCGGTCACGTTCGTTCAGAATGGATTTTCGACCGCACATTTTTCGCGAACTGGATGGTTCACCACCATCTTTCCAAGATTTAATAATGCTTTGAACAGTTCGCAATCCTATGCCACAAATTGCAACTATGTCTTTCATACATTTACACCATCGCACAAAAACTAAATTCCACTTCATCCCTAACCAGAAAAACAAAAGAATTCATTTCTGTTTTCTTTCTCGTGATCATCGGAAAGGAGCAGTGACAGCATTCATTCCTTTATACAAAGATATGTACTGTCATTTTGACGCGATATGGAAAAATTCCATCTAATACGTTCCTCAATCTGTTCGTTCCATTCCATCCTTTGATTCCGAAGAGATTTTTTTCTCTTTTCCCACTCCAATCCTTTCTGGAAAATATCCAGCCAGCATTTCTGGCTTCTCTCGAGATAAAAATGATTGGTTCCGCAAAAGTTTTACCACCGGCAAACATGCTTCTTGGCATTTTTATGAAAAGGAGAAAAGTTCCACGGGCTTATCGTTGAAGCGAGGACTCTAGCAAGGCAAATGGCTTCGGAGTTCTCGATAGGTGGTCAGAAAACCGTCACTGCACGAAGAAAAGACTCTCTCGGGAAGAATGTTTCAAATCGTTCTGTTTTGTTTCTTTTACAAAAAAGAATTTCGTATGCTGTATTCACTTCGTCTTCATTCCTCAGTTTCTTTCACAACTCAATGTGGCATTTCTAAATACAGTGCTGCATCCGAGAGTGTAAAACTATGTAATTTCTTGGATAGAAAAATAAATAGCAAAGAATCTTGATTATCAGAGGCAGTGCCGTAACTAGCCATTCCTGTGCCCTGTGCAAGAATTTGCATTTAGGGCCACCTTAATTTTAATTGGGTATTATTTCAGAAAATTCATTAGTTATACATCATCCTAATTAATAATTTTATGATATTGTATTCTATTGAAATAATAGAACGATTGGATAATCGTTCTTGTCCGATAGTTGATCTTATATAACTTTTTATTAATTTCAACTTGCTAAAACTTCTCTCGTACGAAGCAATAAAAACGAGAAGAGTTAGAAATAATCGAAGAGTGACATTGATTTTTGGGTAAGACTCAATTAAACCAAAAAATCATGAAGAACCTGTAGAATACTAAGCGGATATGCAGTTTCTATAGTTTGTATAAGAGTCGTTACTTCAAACTTAAAACTCTCAATTTCACATGTGAATTCGTACTTTTTAAATCTTTGCTGTATTTAATAGCGAGATCTGCAGCCATTTTTTTTTAATCGACAACACTTATGTATTCAAAAGACAAGCCATAGAGAAATCAAAAAATCGTCACAGATAGTTTCACGCCAATCTATTTGAGGCAATAGTGTAGGTAGTAATCAAGAACACTGTAAATTTGTATTTTAAATATTTCTTCGGGTGTCAAGTTACTTCCTTCATCTAGTGTTTCATCTTTTTTCATTATCTTAACTCTCTCTCTCTCTCTCTCTCTCTCTCTCTTTTAGGCCCCCTTCCAAGTGGGCACTGTGGGAGTGCACCTGTTGCCCTGCCTAATTACGGCACTGATCAGAGGTAATGTGAATCGAGGCTACCTCGGATAACGTTTCAACATAAAACAGCCTACACGAAATTCAGAAAAAAAAAATTTACTGTACTACATGTTTCTGCTACTGAAAGATTCATAAAAAGAGGATTGATAATTATCTTTTCTCGGATTTGTGTCACAGTATGCATTTATCGCGAAATTTTTACGGTGAGTCTGGACGCGAGTTACATACCATTTTAAATTCTTTTGAAAAAAAATATTTCGCGGTGTGCAACTTAGCCACAGATATTGTGATAATCCCTATAAAAGGGAATTTGAAACGCGCATCTTCCCTACGCGATGGGGAATTCGCCAGATTGATTTGGAACGTGGTCGAAGAAAGACTACGCTAGAATGGACCTATCCATTCTCTTTGTTTTCTTGTCACTATGTTAGTGTCCTGTCATAGTCAATAAATGAATGTTAAAATATAACTGGAAATGGATTTAATTTTAATTTGAACATGCAATGTGCAAACTTTGGACTCGATGTAATATTTATTACATCACAAGCGGTCTTCTGTGCCGCAGCACTTTCACACGCGTAAAACACTGCATCATTTCATCTTTCACATCAATACATTTTAAACCACAATTCTGCTTTTTCAAGTTGATGAAATGCTTTGAATATGTTAACTTTTTTCATACTTTCGAAGTGTTTGTTTTTCTTTTCATGTTGTTTACTTAAATATTTTATCGCGCTGTTGGTTTATTTGATGTTTTGAAATCTATTCCATTGAATTTTACTTTGTCTTGCTTTTGATCGTAGTTTATTCATTTATGGATCTTGTGCCATACAATCCAAACCATCCATCTGTTATACCAGTCTAGGACAAGTCCGCACACTCAAGCTCGAAGCTTTGTTTAAAACTTAAAAATAACTCATAGCCAATTCGAATTGCATAACACTGATACTCAGTTTATTGCAGCTAAGATAATCAAGGTTCTACTGTATATTTAAATACTTTTAAGGTGTTTCGAAACTTCGTGTACAAATTTTAAAAGGAAATGGAGAAAAACAAATTAAATCTTATTCACTCGGGGGTCAATTTCCGTAAGTGCCGCATGGATTTCCTATTCTACTAAGATGAAGAAATGAAAGAAGTCTAAACGTTCTTATTCGTTCCTTTTGCCGTGCTTGATGCATTGTTGCTGTCGGTGGCTACCTGGCAATCCAGCCGATGAGCAAATCACTGTTTGCAACGAAGTTTTGGTTTGAGTGGCATCAGCAGGCGATTATAAATCGTATAAAAAATAGCCGAATTGCCTGCCAGAGTAGCACGAGGAGATACGCACATGCGTTACCCGACGAGGATAAAAAGTCGTCCGTTATTCCATAGCATTGATAGTAATAAATATTGGTTATGTTATCTTAAATATTGCCTTCTAATTGCCTCAACACAAAATCACTAGCCAACATGTCCTAATGTTAACCACGACGGCACCGCTATCTGTTTGGACCAAAGAATAATGCTAAAGGAGGTTTTTTGGAGTGGTAGGAAGTAATTAATTAAAGGTGTAAATTAACGGTCGCCACTCGCCACTGAATGTTTGAAAGGAAAGACTGAAAAATTTTGCTACAGTCGCTACTTTCTTAAAAACCTCTTTTTTTTTTTTTGGTGGAACGAACCTTTGATTTTACGTAATTTTTTTTTCAGAGAAACGTAGAAAAACAAATTTTGAGAAAGAAAAAAAAAGCACGGAAACATGAATGAAACAGGGCCAGTTACAAAAATTTCTAAATTTTCACTTTTGCATGAAGGTGTATCAGGAGTCGAAATAGAGTTACAGTTTCCACTACTTAGTTTCAGTCCGCATTTCGCGAGTGTAGTTTTTACTTCCATGTCTGCTAGTAGTATGTACCTTTGACTCTGTTATGTTGCAGTGTGCTCATGCTACTTTCAATAAAATTACAGGAAAAATGAAATCGCTCTGATTTCAAGATAAAAGAGATCTTATCCAAAAGGTAGATGTTCCAACAAACCTAGAAAATGAAACCGGGATTAATTTTATGCCCTGATATTTCACACAAGTGCCCTGGCACAAAGAAGCCCGACGATCGTCCGCTACCACAACTAACGAGAACGCGTAACATGATTCTGTTACGCAGACGAGTGATTATTGAAGTGGCAAATTAGTCACTCACCACGAAATGAAAGAAGCCACGAAATGAATGCTGTCTGCTCATTCAGAAATCTTTGGTGAATGCATTTAAAAACTTGTGCAACCATGGAGCAAGTAATAACCAACACGACCTCGTTAAAAATTGATGTCTATTTTCACTAAAGTCACTAATCTGCACTGCAGATAATTATTGACACCCACGTATTAGATTCCCAAATGAATAAAACAGACCAAAGTCCCCACAGCAGAAACGGAAATATTTTATTGCTCATAATCACAAAAGTAATCCTTTGCAATGATTAAAATAATAAAGCCAAAGTTTACACATACCAAACACATAGTCAAAGGCGCAGTTGCCTCAAAGGAAACCGGTGTTATCAGCAGGGCGGGAAGAGAACCCGGAAACAAAGGCGACGTTTATTAATTCCTCTTTTAATATAGGGTATATATTTGGAGTGTGTGAAAAGTGCGAGTGATAAAAGACGATAGCATTCCACCGTCGTCCATAAGCCTTGCACTTCCTAGGTATGAGTAGTGTGGTTCCTAGAAGGCAGAAGGGAAAAATAAAATGGCATTGCTTTGTTCCAAAGGAAACGGAGCAATAACCCATGTTGTGAAAGGTTTTGTAATCAACTCGACGAAACAATACCACTCTCAATTTTTTTCCCCTGAGCACGACGGCTAAAAACATTTGCACGTCGCACGCGTTAATTGCTATTGGATTCTTTTACAAGCAGAGGGGACTCATTCTTCCTAATTACATCTGTTTGGTGTAGGGGTTTTGCATAGTAAGAAAATCTCCTTTTGATAAAACCTTATCACTTTATTAACAAGAAGGCTCAGCTCAACCCGACTGGGGTTTTTGCAAGAACACATCAGTTATATAGGAAACTGTCTAAATCAGAAATACAAAATTGGAGAAAAACACACCCCATTCGGTACATTTGCCGATGCACATTGGTACAAATAGTCACTGATCCAACATCATTCGAAGGAAATATTTCAACACATTAACTGTTCCCAGAAGAGTTTAAACCAATATCACAAAGAATCATTTTTATTATATCAATTGAAAACTTGTTTCTAGCAACTCTTATACATGCATATTGTTTGAACGTGTCAATCGATCCTTATCTGCGCTTGATGAGTTAACAGACTAGAACTCAGGATAAACAAAAACGGATTCATTAACAAGTAACAACAGAGGGCAAAGCTGCGAGGTTGGTGCTCGGTAGGCAGTCGTAGAATACCTTGTTATAAGAGGCGGAGAAAGCAGTCATCATGGTACAGATGTAAACATTTTTGGGGCGGGAGAACTCTTTGTTCGTAAACTTCACAATAGAATCTCCTGATTAAATTATTTGAGCAAAAATCTATTTCAATTGGAAGTACTTTAACCACATAGTAAGCAAACAAATTACGAAACATATAGGATGGTGGGTAGGTATTTTAATTAACGTCGTACTGCAGCAACACAACGGCCTATTAACGACAATCCGGGATCAATTTCCCCAAGGGAAAAATCCGAGGACAACACGACGTAATTTCGAACCACCGAAATATAAAAGAACAGATGAATACTTAAGTTTTCTTGTTTAAAAATAATTTATTAAATCCGAAGATGCAATGCGATACATCAGAGAACGTGGAGTTTCTGTATTGCATGTAGGGTGGCGGTTGAAACCCATCACCCACCCACCCCTCTGGGTTTCCGCCTCTGATCCAAATCAAAATTTCCACAAGACGTAAAACATCCAAGACCCTGCACTAGAGGTGTGTGTTTCCTTAAAAATCAGTTCATACAAAGCAATTTTACCAAACCTAAAGCTTCCAACCTGGGCGACAATCGGAGATAACCTATTCCAAGCATTCCCACGAATCCCATACCAACGCGTCAAAACAGAGCGAACACCCGACGAGGAAGTTGCATAAGACACACTTGATTAACCCATGAATCATGAAGTGTCCATTGTACGCGAGGCAAAAATAATAATGAAGAAAAGGAAGAAATAATGAGTTTTTAAAAGAACCGGTAGCGACGAACGGGTTGTCCCAACTCCTTGAATCACGTTTTATTTCGAAACATAAACAAATGTCCGTGGCAAGAATAGAATGTAGTCCAAACCGGGCACTGGCAGATGTTGGAATTGAAATCGCGTGTGTGTGTATACGGGTTACAGAAATAAATAAAGCTCAAAAAGGAGGTCTTTCTGTTTAGTTGGGCTTTGTAGGAGGAAAACGCACTTCAGTTGAATAGGAATGGCGATGGCCTTTTTCACTTCACTCATCGACATGTGAGCAACGGATTTATGCATTCTGCCAGGAGCTTCCGCTAGAAAGGACACTGTTACGCCTTCGTGTTAACCTCGATACACTGACTTTGCATGTGAAATGATGTTAAGTTTTGATTCCTAAATTGGATGCACTGAAATAATCTAAATTAGTGTCGCATGCTTTGAGAACGATTTGCTTGGTTTGCCACTGATCATTTTTTCTACACAAGGACTAATTAGACCGGCTTAGAGAATAAATCATTGGTATTTATTCATCGTGCTGTTTCAAAGCACGTAGGTTAGATTAAATCACCTCGTGCAGCAAAACTATTAAAAAAGTGCATTATATATTGTCTAAAAAAATAATTTGAATACGGTCTACACAGTAATGATCAATTGCAAGTCCTAATAACAGAAATCGAATTCACAGGTGGTGTAGGTAGTCGTTGAAGTGGTTCTATTGGGGGGAGGGTAGTGTAGAAAATTCACAGGTGAAGATGTAGAAAATTTTAAAAACAATTTATTAAATCTGAAGGTGTAATGCGATACATCAGAGAACGTGGAGGTTCTGTGTTGCATGTAGGGTATACGACTCATCTCCTTTTATTCTAAGAGGCTCGTGAAAGAATGCATAGCTAAGGATAGTCGACGATGAGGTTAAGGATTTATTGGAAAAAGACAATTACTCACGATGTCCCAGATGAATACTAACACGTAGAACAAATCATTGATTGGTTAAAGTGATAAACCAACTTTATTAAGGCCCGGTGCACACATCCGGTTTTTCAACGTGCGGCACCGAAGCCCAACTATGCACACATAACTGTGAAATGACGCACGTACTCATTTCGCGTCATTTGCGATAAATATTCTATCGAAGAAAACGTGTTTATTTCGCTTACTTGGTGTAAAAAAAGTATATTTTGAAACAAAATAGACGTTACTGGATACAAGCATTTATTAATTATTATTTATATTCCATTTGTTTATGAAAACAAGGTACTTCAGAACGGAGACTCGTGTGCGGCGACCGTGGGGAACTGCGATACATGTTGCACGCAAGTTGGACGTGCGTCGCCCCAGCGGCTCTGGAGGCATATGTGCACTGCTCCATTGGATCTAATGTATCTCAGACCGCATTTGCGTTGCGGCAGCGGCGCTGCACGTTGAAAAACCGGATGTGTGCGCCGGGCGTAAAAGCACAAGTCTGAACTTCGGTAGCCAATCACTCCAAGTCGATTCATAATGCCGCGAGACCTACCCCCCTTGCGACAGCGACTCAACCCACATGCTCAGTCGATTTCACAAGAAGGTCGATGATAACAGAGATCGCAGGACAAAGAAAAAGGACAAGCGACCAGCATCACGACGACTCACCTTTCTGCCCAACACCGACTTTATCCGAAAAGTTGAAGAAAATAAAATTTACGACTCCCAGCGACACGCTCCATTAGGGAGGGGATCGATTCTTTTAAACTTGGCAACGACCCGGACGGTAACGGTTCCTGCAGAAGCCCCAATGGTCACTTAAAACGAAAGACGAAACTGAGGGGAGGTAAACGTGGAAAACATATCTGAAGGCCGATATTTTATCTTTATTGCTATTATTATATCGAGGGTGTATTAAGGAGGCCATTAGCCCGCAAAAAGCAGCCGAGATGGCTTTCGCGTGAGAAGGGGCAGAAAGAAAAGTGCCGTAGAAGTTATTCGATCTTCGATCGTGGCACCTCTTTTTTGGGAACCAACAGTTACTTCAGGAAATGCGTGATTACTGTAAAGACCAAAGTAATAACATCAATGTTCCAACGGCAGTTGAGTTTTAAAGCGCTGTACATCATAAGTCTTCGGAGATTTTCTGTTTTGAAGCACTGCGGATAGTGATGACTCATCGAGACTTTTTTTTTTATATATATCCTGAAAACGATCAGGAACGCAAAAAGGGTTTTTCATGGAATCGTTCAACTTTTACATGTGAACACATTTCAGAAGCGGGCTCAAACTCGGCGTGTTTTTTTTAAACTGAATGCAGGTCATCTGATGTCGTGAATGAGTCGAAGTTTATCGAGTCACGGACAATTTTAGATATGTCAATGACTCACAGAATGTATGACGCGTTGTGGTTCTGATAGTAGTCACTCATCTTTAATTGAAGAGAGACTGCGTGAATTCTGATGGACAAGCACAGAGAGCAAACTAAAAGTCACAGAAAATTATTCACTTTACCTCAATGTTAAAAAAAAAAGATGCAGTTACTTTTCCTCTCAGTTTTTAAAACATAAGCTCGTCACCAACACTTATTCACTGATCTTTGGCATTTGTTGTAGAAAGAGATATTTGAGAGCCTCCTTCCAGAACTTAAAAAATTTTCGGAAAAACAAGTACACATGTTTTGATTAGTAAGTTGGGTTTTACTACGCAATGACCATATTCGGCCAATCTGCGCCAAACAATGTCAAGTAAATGGACATACTGTGATGTCTGAAAAAAAAAAACGATTTCAACACCTGGATCATCGTGGGCCTTCCACGAGTGGAGCAGACGTCCACCCTAAAAGAACATGTGTGGGCACAATTCGGTGATAACTCAGGCCAGAAAGACTTAAATCTGTCGTAGAGTCGGCATATAATCCGACTTCTTGCACCTGCTTGTCACACACATAATTTTCTAACGATTCCGAGCACAGCTGTGGAGTTTGACATCCCTTAATATTGCAGGTGTCATTGAAAAATACCAGAATTAACATTCCAAGAGGGAGGCAGACTACCCCGGAGAGAACGACAACGAGGAGACGAGGTAGCCACTGGGAAGTGGCGGAAGGAAGAGCTCTCGTGAGAGCTATACGGTAAAGGTGAAATTTAAGAAATTTTGTAAGTGGCCACTTACGAGCGTTCACATATTTTGTAGAATACGTATAAACACGTTATAGATATGTGTGTTAAAACTTTTTTTTTTTTTTTTTTTTTAAATTATTTTTTACGGTCTTTAGTAAAAAAAACTCCGTAAAAAAACACGTTCCACTTTATAAAGTAATGTTTTTCAGAAAATTTGGCGACTGTAGCAAAGTGTTTCAGTCTCCGCATTCAAACATTCAGTCACCACGTGGCGACCGTTAATTTTCACATTTACTATACGGTGAAGTTAAACATCGATGATGAAACTCGTTGTATTCATGAATATTCGTTCATTGATTGTTCACTGTACCTATTGTGTAATATAGTATTCCTCTTGTCAATCGAAACCTTTTAAGTTGAAATAATTAACTTGCAAAGGTATCCAGCTGAGTCCGACTCCAGTGTAATTCTGTGGCGCCAAAAACGCCACAGTACACAACAAGGTAAGCTTTGCTGGCGCAAAAGAAAAATACACCCAAGATTGTTTGTTTCGGGGGAGATTTATGGCCATGCTGCGCCAGACACAAAATATACAATATCAAGTAACAGACACACACAAAATGAAAGTTTTACTGACAGAGAAGAGGGAAATACACCCTAATAGGAATGCGCCTGACAGGAATCGAACCTGCGCCGCCTGTAACTCGCATGTTGCTATCGCAGTAGGAGACCCACTGAGTCACGACGGCCACAAATACACCCAAGGAGGAATCGAATATGCTCGGCTTACTACTTCCATGTTGCTAGGGTAACGGGAAACCCACTGGGCCACTACGATCCCATTTTAACCTTTTGACTACGGCTAGATATAACACGCGTGATTCTTATAATTTTCAAGGTACAACTGTAGTACCGGCCGTAGTCAAAATTCTTTCTTGGCGCGATCAAGGTACAACTGCCCCGTACAGACTAGTCTACATTATTTCTTGGCGTGATTCTTATAAATTTCAATGTACAACTTGTGGTAAAATTTGGTACTTTTAATTAAGGTCGTACTAGAGCAACACAACGGGCTATTGACGACGGTGCGGGATCAGTCCCTTAAGGGAAAGATCCGAGGTCAACAACTCGTAATTTTGAACCACGGTCAGATGACGAAGCAACACCTGAGCTGGCACAACACTCTCCAAACTTCCACGCCAACCCAACGTGAGGACTTTCGGCCACGACAGATTTAAGGTGAACCAGCCGCCTCTACACCATACGCTTACAAACATCCATGCCCGGACCCGGATTCGAACCAGGAACCTTCCGATCTACAGGCTAACACCTTAACCACTATACCGGTTGGTCGGCGTACAACTTATGAACTGGAAGTAGTCAAAATTCTTTCTTTGTGCGATTAAGGTACAACAACAGTACCGACCGTAGTCTAAAATCTTTCTTGGCGCGATCAAGGTACAACTGCTGTACCGGCGGTTGTCTAAAGGTTAAAATATAATTGACCCTAATAGCACTGATTAAACAACCCGATAATTCAAAAAAGCAAAAGCTGCACAAGACCAATTTTGAAAAAGCTACCAGAAAAACTAGCGAAGCCCAACTACATCTCCAAAACGTCGTACACATTTACATCACTGCTCTGCAACCGCAGCAAGTTGGGTGTTTCGTCTGAAACCCGGCACCGACAAGCAAAACGCAGCAGATATCAGAATTCACCCTAGAAAGTAGCAGTTTCCCCACCCAAGGTTGTCATTCCCAAATCCAATTAAGCCCGAGTGAAAACAGTTCCTCAAATGAAGAGAGAAAACACTGTTTCCGATGTGCCACTCGAAAATCCCAAACGCTGCAGCCACTTGCGCGATGAATGGTGGCTTCCGTCGTGACGACGACAGCGGAGAAACTCCATATTAGTTAATGGGCAAAATGCAAATCCAATTAGTGACATTCGAAATCCATTGTTCGCTGAACGTTAAATCGGAGAGCGCACGACGTAATCCATTACGAAATTCTAAATCCAAAGGCTTCACTCCTGGAAATTGCTCAGATTCGAAAGGAGATACGTGGAAACCCTTGAATATTTGACATTAATATATGTCAGTGGTGTGGGTCTGAGGGTTGAGGTGTAAAGAACAACGGCCTTTGACTATTATTAGTTCACAAGCATTTCCCAACTGGTTGTTCGCGATTCTCAGTTAAGTTCGTATTAGAAATTCGGCATACAATCGAAAACGATGTTTAAAAAACTACTATAACAAAAAACACTAGGGGGCCTGCCCCCTGCTCGCTAACGCTCGCCAACCCCCGGAGGATTGCTTCACAATCCTCATTGGTTCGCTGCGCGAACCTATGCTCGCTTCGCTCGCCTCAATGAAGACATGTGTCCTAGCATAAGGGATTGTTTACAAAATATGTTACCAAAAAAAATGTTTTTCAAATCTAAATTTGCTGTATTGCAGAAAAAATATATACAGTATCTCTAAAATCAGAATTCAAATGAAAACTTTGTGCAAATTTTGACTCGAAATGTGAGCGTTGCTTTGGAAATTGAATACCCAGCATGTTGTCTGTGTGTACATTTTCCCAGCACTCAAACAACCCACACTTTTTCATTGAGTTTGTTGCCGAAAGTTGTAGTGCAAGCGTCTTGTTGAACTATAATTGTTGGCCCTGAAAAGGACCGTTTTTTAAATGGCCCTGAAAAGATCCTCCGCTTTCTTTGATTTCTATTATAAACTAACTGCAACAGCTCATTAAAATTTCCTTTTTTTTTTCCAATAAAATTTCATCCTATAACGCTATAAATTCAATCGATGCGCGAGACTTCGCGAAAACAAACAAACCGTGTAGTGTTGCCAAAACGCGATTACAAATAACGTCTTATTTGCGTGCCACGTAAGAGAATTATATATATAGATAGGTGCAAACTAATTAACTTTTAATCTCATCAACTACGGTTCGGTTGGTTGGTATACGTTTTATGGCACAAGGTTCAAACAGGACGAGTTTCGTCAAACTTTAGATCAGATAAAATTCATAAGAACCAATTACAATTCGCATGAGCCCAAAATTTTACAATGCTAATCAAGGTTTACTATAAAAATAGAAATACTTTAATAGAAAAAAGATTCAAACTGAAAGTTATTGGTTCGATGGAATAATCGTTTTTGATATGCCCCAAACACAAAAAACCTGTTACACCTCTACAAGTTCCAGCAAGACCCTATAAAAGTTATGGTAAACTCATTGATATTCCGCTCGAGTTTCAACATTCATCGGAGATTGAGGGCCCATTTGCCAAGGTTCTCCAGACGTGACAAAATAGTGTTCACACTCGTACATTTACTCAGTCATCATGCTCTACTTGGGTGTACTTACGAAATATATTTCGTTCAAATGTATGTGTATAAACGCAACGTAATAAATGGTGCTTGTTATGCCCATTTTGTTTAAGATTGTATGATACAGTTACACAACACATTTGGATATAGAGGTCTTTTCTTTTTAAAGGCAATATTTTGATTGGGTCAATGTCTAGGACTTAAACCTTGGCTGTCAAAGCAAAACTTAAAGGTGCAAAATACGACAAGCGACCGCTATTTTCGAACAAGCGGATAAAACTTTAAAAAAAATTATTCTTTTCGACTCATGAGGTATCCGAGATTATTATATTTAATAAAGTAAACAATTCTGCACTCTCTATTTTTCAATCCTTAATTTTAAATTATTTCTCTTAGCTACTGTAAGCTTATGTTTCAAATGAATAATCCAAAAAAAAAAAATTTTAAACAAGAGAAATTGTGTTAGGATGCTTCCAAACACGATAATTTTGTAAAAATTGTTAGTGCTGGATTGGGACTGCAATATGGAATCCATATAACAGATACTTTTAAAAAATATGCAATTTTTTTTTAGATATATTTATTTTAAGAATTATGAATCTTCAGGTGTTCATTCAACTTAAATTGCAAAATCATTTCCGTTTCATAACTTCAAAGCTCCTTAGGGACATGGCTATAACAAAAAAATTATACAACTTTTATTGTAGTTTATATAGCAATGATTTTAAGATTTCCAGGCATATATACCACTAGAAACGATGAAATATTTTTTAACCTTTAAAAAGAATACAAGGAACGATCCTGCTTCAGACATTACACATTGTATTATTCTTGAAGGTTGATATTTTTTTTTATGATTTCATTTGAATAATCTGCTTCAATGAAGTGTTTGTTTATTATTATAAAACTATTTGTGAACATCTTTTTTCCCCCCCCCCATCTTTTCGATCATATATTTTTTTGTTCTCTATGATAGGATATTTTTCTGCAGAGAAAAACGGCAATTAAATAAATAAAATGTTCTTACTAGTAATAATCTCCTGTAGAAGTTTAACATTTGAAATGTTTTCACTGTAGTTTGGGATAAATAATTCAAACGCGAAAATTAATCTTTGACAGCAGATAACGCACAATCCATCGTCCCGGAAAATTCGAACTTCCCGAAGCCACTTTCATTTTGAGCACTTTCAAATGATGCAGCTTGAAGCGTCAGAAAACAAATGACACGTTCCCTTTCATTTGGGAAAGTTGCCAATTGTTGCCAGTATCTTTCATTGCGAGCTGGGATTAGTTACGAAAAGCTTTCGTTCGGTTTGCCAAAGTATGCGAGCGACGTGAAAAGTTAATCTTCCGCGCTGTTTCCGAGACATGAGCCTCAGAAGTAACCGATTCTAAAGTCTCCAGAAAACGAGAAAATTCCAAGAGTGCGTACGTTATTTTTATTTCATTCCAGAAGCAGTTTTCTTAAAAATGCGATGAGGTTCGCAAAGATGAGTAAATCTAGCGTGGTTTGCAAAGTGCTTTTAAGATGATTAACAGTTGAGCGCCGAGTTGACCGGGCTTGTGTTTCTGTTTACGCCACATAAGGCATAGTGCTTGATGATATGAGCCTCCGAAATAACCAGTACAAAAGTTTCCAAAAATTGCGAAAATGAATTGATATTAAATTTGTTTGAAAAGTAATTTAAAGATTACTAACACGTTAAGTGCCAAGTTAACTGCTCGATTGAGTACCGTGCATTTCAATTTGTATGCATGATCTCTGTATACCATCTGTTGATTAAAAATCTATTTAAAACCAATTTTCCAAATAGACTTCAGTCATTTAAATTCTCTAATTAAAAGGATGCTGGAATATTACGTAAGCTGATATTACGACTATGGCACAGTTCATATTTAAAATTATAGAGACGTTGTGTTATAGTTAATTATTTTAATACCAGACCATCAAAACGGTCAAAAGTTTCATGAAATCTGAGGTTTTTCATCTACAAAAACCGTTTAGCAATCGCGGAAGACGCCAAGTCCAAAAGGATGTACAGGTTTGAAGTGCAGTTTTATCATTTTCAGATTTCGCAATTTGTATGCGTATTATGATACAAATGTGGAAAATACATGATTTCGTAAACATTGAGTAAACCATTTCTAATATCCCTTTCAAATTCTAAAGTCGTATTATCGAGAAGGAAATGACTAAACGATTGAACTGCGGGACAAAACAGAGGAGGTGACGTGTTAGGCAGAACAGTCAACCCAAAGCTAGAGCGATCATTGACATTTCTATGCAAGCATGGGCGGGAAAAGTATTTTGCAGAAGTGGGAAGTAAATTACGACAGGTAAAACAGATAAGTACAAAATTGAACGACCACAGCAGCCAAACTTGGTTACTTAATTTGAGATAAAAGTGATAGAATTTTTCGAAATTAAATTCACTCCATTGAATTCATGCCTCTCGAGGCAGTTAGAGCAAGTTTGTAGAATTACACAACAAGGGCAGTTAGTGATATTAGATCTATAATTTGGAAAAATGAAACTCTACAAGAAAATGTCTCCTTGAATATATAGTTAAGACTCAAAACAATGCAAAAAATCCCCATTAAGGAAAATTACCGAGAAAAATCTAAATGTATTTAAAAAGCTTTTTATAAAAAGGGGTGTATGAAAATATTGTAAATATCTTTTATACCTCAAAATGTACTGAAAAAAATATTCATTTTTGACAGCGAAAAATATGCCCAATTTAAAAACCAAGTAAAATTACAAATGGAAATTCAATTTCCTGATTATTCCTAAGTCAAATTAAAGATTTGAGTTTTTCGAACAAAAATACTTAATTAAATATTTTTTATTTGCCACGGAAACAGAAACTTTTATTTATTTCATCAGTCTGGGCGATCAGTTTCCACGATAGTCATTTTTTATGGTCTGCCAACAAAGTAGAACATTGAAAAAAGCTCATTTCTCATTTCTTCTAAAACCACAACACACTTGAAATAAACTAGACAACAATGTCACTTTCCTTCACTCGCCTAAAGGAGCAGCTTATCTTCGGATCTTGTGTCATAAAACCACAACCAACTTCCACTCCTAAAATTTCACCGAAGGAAAATTTATCCTTGAAAGGGCGAAATAGCGTTAAAAGACAATTCATTCATAAGCGTCCGTTTATCTTAAAGCAGCAAATGGTCAAAATGACTCAAAATGTGATGTGCCAATGCACTGTTACTTAAAATGATTGAAAAAGTGTCAATTTGCGTAAAATGCATGCACCAGTTAAGTTTCATAACACACTTCTATTAACTCGAATTATGTTCCATTCTTGCCAAAAAAATAACGATGCAAAATCATAGCCTTAGTTGGGATAGTATTTGGCTTTTGCAGAAGACTACAATCATTTGCAGCTCAATAATATTGATTAAGTTTTCTATTCACTTTTCACCGTATCCTTGGACACATTGTTGGTAGAGCAACAGAAATGAATAACAAGTCCTTTAGTAATCACATCAAGGTAATCGATGAACAAACAAATCATGACTGATTGATGCCATTGCCATATCCATTCATGAATATTTAATTCTGGACTGGTTAGAATTAAATGTTAAATCCCCTGAAATGTACAAAACTGAATTTTCTTCAATGTATTCCGCAGATCTGAACAGGTATTTGGTATTTTTAATCAACGTCCACTGGAGCGACACACCGGGATATTTGTGACGGTCCGGGATCAACCCCCGAAGGTAAAGATCGCGGACAACAAGTAATTTTGAACCACGGTCAGATGACGAGATTTGAACAGGAGAATACACAAAATCACACACACACCTTAAATAAAAAGCCCCAGGCAGAAAATTAAAGTAACTCGTAATAACTCTTAACTTAGCAGTGGTTCATATAAATTGGGGTTTTTGGCAACTTTTAAGCTCACTACTAGATACAGTAAACTCCCGATTATACAAGGGCAAATTATCCACTTTACGGCTTATCCGCGGCCACTTTGTGACAAAAAAATGTTGAAAAAATTTCAATCTAAAATAATAAAAAAGGTGTTTTAACATTTAAAAAAATAACATTTTTTTGTGTGAATAAGTAAGGAAGCAAACTTTTAAGTTCAGAAATCTACTGATTATAAATCCATAATTGTATGTATATTCACACTACTGTAAATAAAAATTGTTAAAAAATCACAAAAATTCCAAGAATCGTAACATACGTAACCTAATTTACGCAACATAACACAGTTGGACATAATTATTAAGGCTGTCACCCTTCCAGATTAGTCAACCCTTGAAGAGTTACTTACCTTTCTTCTTCTTAATTGGAGGCAAGCATTCCCTCCGCACCACCTGGTCAGGCATAACGGATTAGCCAATGGCTAGGGACGCCCTACACCGATGTTTCGTACAACAACCAAGTCTATCCCCAACGTTCTTACAATAACACAAATCCTTCAATCTCCATACCTATGGATAATCCGAACCCTCCCCTACCGAATGAAAACCGGAATTAAAATTTTATCTCGCCCTTTCCCATCACACACATACATCTCTCAAATACAATACCCACACCGCGGTTACGTGAGGCACAACAGTTAAACATCCTCCCCATCCCACGATGATCTCTTCCCTCATCCAACCTATATCTCCCGCACGCATCTCCCTTCTACTACCCAAGAGAAAAGCACATTACGTCATCCGGTGCGTGGAAGAAGCCGTGAAAAAAGGTAGTCCTCCCAACACCATCCGCTGACAGGCCCCGGCAGGCTCTTGCAGATAAGGAAAGTGATCCCGCTAATATAAATCAACTCAACGCTCCTCTTTTGACCGTAATACCACGCTCGAATTTATTTTTCCCTCGTCAAAAAAGTTATCTTGACGTGCTACAGCCTAAAGACAGGAGATTATTGATGTTTGCGAGGTGGTGGGTACTCGGCCGGGGAAGATGGTCCGTGGAGATAATTTCAATCGTTAGCTGATAGATAACTGATGGTTTGTTTTGACGATGGTCGATCATTTTTCAAGACTGGGACTGTTATATACCGAGTGGTTCTGGACAAGAGCGAAGGAGCTTAGAAATAATACCTTTATTAGGTTCGAACTAGTTGGCGATATTTACATGAGTGCGCAGTCGATATCTACATGGCCAGAAACTATTTACATAGTACATAACAGGGACCTTCTGTTATAAAGGATTCCAAATCACAAGAAGCGTCAATGATTAGATCGTGGTTTACTTGGAGATATCTGAAATTCAACCTGATTCAGAGGTAATAGTGATGTCTAAGAACTAATGTCGGCGTTTTAATCTTAGTTGGTAATTGGTAATTTTTTGTTAACGTCGTACTAAAGCAACACAACGGGCTATTGACGACGATCCGGGATCAGTCCCTTAAGGGAAAGATCTGAGGACAACACCTCGTAATTTTGAACCACGGTCAGATGACGAAGCAACACCTGAGCTCGTTTTAATCTTAGAGATAACTGTTTTACCTTTCGAAAAAATATCATTGATACCTTCTCATAAAGTTGTTTCGTCTCTATGAACTGAATATTTTTGATTGATTGAAATTTTAAACCCGATCAATATCGATTGAATACATGCTATAGCTTTCCTTATATGTAGCTTCAAGGATTAGATAGCCTCGTAGGTTACGATCAGCAATTCGGTTTGGTTGTCACTCTGCGATCACTTTTTGTTACACGATGGCTAAGTAGATGTAAAGGTTGGTTGAGCCCGGTTTCATGGCACAAAGGTCATAATCGGCCAAGCTGCACGAATCACGCAAATATATAGACATACACGCACAAGGAAAGTTTTAATTGATACAGAAAGAAGAGACAAATGCACCTAGGGGAGAATCAAACCGCGCCGCCAACAACTCGTAGGTTGCTAACGCAGAGGCAGTAGACAGGGGCAGCCCTTGTATTTGGAAGAGTTCTCGTGGTAGACAGATTGCACATTCTTCGTCAAAAATATTTATTTTGATGCACCTTAACATCCTTAAAAGTTTCGCTGGAAATTACGATTCTTCAAATACGCCGACCGAAATCATACTTTCATTTTCGAAGTGACTAATTTACTATACTATTAATGAATTAAAGAGTCACATTTTATGATTCAGATTTAATTCCAGAGGAATAAAAACACAAGAAACCAACATTCTCAGGAGAAGTCCCCAAAGCAACCCTGCGGTTGCTACAACTCAAAGAGCAAACCCAATCGAGACAAAGAATCTCGTTCCGTTTCGATAGGCATTGTGACGCAAACAAAAAGCCCAGAAGTACGCGAAAGGAAAAAAAAAAGAAAGGAGCAAATCAGAAACCAAAATCCAAACCTCTCGCATTTTCTCTTTTCTGGGGCCTATTCCACAGGGCCACATTAACAAGGTGGTCCGCATTAATCGCCATCTCACGTTCCAGAGAGTTTCGGCTTAATGCCAGGCTCTTTATTCCGCCGAGTACCTGTGACCACTTCGGATCGTTAGCTTCTGGTGGAGTGAGGGTGGACCTCCTTATCGAACGAATTTGATACCCTATCCTAATGAAGTGTTCGCATGCGGAACCAGGACTAATCCTGAAGGCTTAATCGGAAGCGATTATGTTTATGAACAGTATCAATCTAAAGCGTAGTTTGCTTAATAATGACATGCAATCGTACCGATTCCGCTGTTTCCGTGATCATAATTATTCGCATGCACGATGCATCTTCAGGAAACAACTTAACCTTTAGACTACGGCTACAGATATAACAAGCGAGGTTTTTTCTTGGCGCGATTCTTATTACTTTCAAGGTACAACTGATGTACTGTGTGGCCGTTGTTTAAATTCTTTCTTGGCGCGCTTCGTACAACTTTCAAGGTACAAATGATGTACTGGCCGTAGACTAAATTCTTTCTTGACGCGATCATGGTACAAATGCTGTACTGGCCGTATTCTAGAGGTTAAACTAGCAAACATGCGCACAGCTCTGCGCTGAAGTTTATCAGTAATACGTATAAGTCATAACACACATTTCATACCTCATTTAAATCCATTCATAATGAATGCACTATCCATACTCGTATTTTATGACCTCGTATGAAATATTGAGATATTTTACTACGAGGAGTGGATGGGCAGCTGGTAGTGAAGCGTCCAATGGGAGAGCCGTTGCTGCTCCAAACAACAATCACCAACATCCATATGCTTACAAACCGGAATTCAAAAACGGTACCTACTGGCTGGCAGAACCGCTATGACCGAAATACCAGTTAGGCGGCCATATTAAGAAAATACAAAGCAACATTTCGTGTACTTTCAACAGGAGTGAATTCTTATTTCCAATACAAGGTGCATGGCAAAAAATACACACCTTGGTGTTCGGTGCGGTTTTTGCAGACACCTCGGTGAGCAAATGCTACCACAATTCACTCACCGATTTTAATATGATGTCTTTTCTGTGCTGATTACAATCTTCGTTTTCACTCGTAAAATAAGACTAAACTTATTTGTGAAGAAAGGGATTAAAAAAGTAACACTGTCTTTTATGGTAAGAAAAGGAAAGAAATGCAATCATACAGAAACAGAACATTTCGTAAACAATACATGAGGGTAACGGAACATACGGATCCAAATTTAACTTATAGCGTACAAAAATTGTCTGTCACAGCACACGGAGTAGCTTATCTGTTCAGCCATGTGTCGGGCGAGATTTCCGAATGCGTCGGTTGTAAAAACCAGAAAGCCAGGAGGTTTTGATAAAATCCAGACGTGAAGATAAGAAAACGTGTGCGCAATAAACAAAACGAAGCAACGGTAAGAAACCTGGATTTCTAAAGAAAGAAAAAAACACTGACCATCCATGACCCCTCTATAAACATGCGTTGGGGATAAAATACTAAAATAACTTGTATACAAATCTTGTTCAAAGATGGATCTTCTCATTGAAGAGACACGGCAGCGGTTTTCACTGAAAAATGCTGTTATCTTCATTAAATGTAACAGTTGAGAATTCACTTCTATTATATTTTACTGGTGTGCCCACAAGAAAATAGTACCACTTTAAGCGCAAATATTGGCAAAAAAAATTACTTGTTGTTAACGATCTTATGGTGTTTCGTCTAACAAAACTCCTTTTACAGCATCTCGAAAAAGCAACTGTCACCATAAAAAAAATGGTAGGTTTTCAATCGAATAGCACGGTACATACACACATGTCAAAAAATGAAACATACTATTGAATTCGTATCAAGCAAGGTCACATGATCTCAATCCAATTGAGTATACTTGAAATGTTCTCGGACGCCGCATTGTAGTTTACACAACATCAAAGACATGCGCAACAACATCAATGCATGTGCTTTTGTGCAGGGCAGGAACTCATGTTAAAGCCTTGTGTAAAGTATGTCTGTATGTTGTGGTGCCTGTATTGTGGTCAGAGGTCAGCGCATTCCCTATCAGGTTGTGCTTTTAACAGTTTTTTTCACAACAACTAAAACCTACTATGTGGTTACCTATACAAATTTCACCCATTTTTTCAGTTCCCGATAGCACCATGATGCATGTGGATGTTCTAATTTATCCCACATAATTTGTGGGATATTCATTTGTAATTTGAGGTACTTCCGTGCAGGTACTTGGCACGGTATTCATCACGGATTGCATTCGCCTTAATTTATGGACATGTGTGTATAATCCTCTAGTATGGTAACTGTAGGTATATATATATGCTTTCGCTTATATGACGCAAGCATACATATGAATAAAGCGGGCAATTATTTCATTACATCGTTCTATTGTTTATTTTTTGTAATGTTCTAGCTACTAAACTTGAGATTAGAAATTGCATCCAGTGATTGAAATAGTGTTTCAAAGCCCTTAATATGTAAAAGCATTTATCCTTGCGATTAGAACGTATTTAAATCAACTTTTAATTTGGTTTTGGTTGTTTAAACTTAATTCAGTTGTTGTTTCTCATGCCTACACTGGCAGACCAGAGGAGTGCCAGACCCGTCGAAGACGGCAAGAGGCGAGGGGGGTGCGCCTTCCATGTTATTGAGTCCCATTGGGAGGAAGTCCGACTTTGCTCGACATACATGACACATCCGTTTTACAGGAAGGTCCCTTTCATACATCCATTCACTCACACATATCGTAATTTAGATCCCAATCAGAGGCCGATAACCCCCTGATCAAGAACCCCCAGAGGTATTGATTTGGTATGGGAACATGGGGGACTTTGTGACCACGACCTATTTAACGTGCCCCAGTCACCATTAGTAAACACGACGGTCTTTAGCCAGGTCGAAGAGCCGATCTCGCAATCATCAGAATTGCAGGCTCCGCCGAGGACAGAACCCACAATTCTTCTGATGCGAGCCCGATGCTCTACAGACTGAGCTACCGCGGCTCACTTAATTCAGTAAACAATGTTAATAAAATGCCTAACAGATACGATAGATTCCGACTGTATTTCGAAATAAATCTGTACCACAAAAATTCTCAACTCGTTCTCCAAATATTAATTCCTTTTAGGATTTTTCGTAAGAATATGAAAGCCATGGAATTGCACAAGTATTTTGAGCTTTGGCCAAAAAAATGGAACCAAACACTTACTGCTGACTCCACAGATATCAGTAAAACTTATACATCATACATTTCAACTATTAACTAACGAAACTATACAATCGGAAAATAACCTCTGACATTACACAATTCAATACATATTCCATTTCAATTTTTAGAATTTACGTGAATATAGTATATTCATGGGAATTTGAAAGATTGGCTTTGTAAACAAATTATTTTTCAGCTTCTCTCGAGTATATTAGTTTCGTTTATGAAACACAACTCGAGAACATCGCTATTCAACGTAACTAAAGATGAAAAATACAAAGCCACGATTATTTTAAGCAGACTTCAGACTGTCAGTTTAAATAGCGAATGACAATACAGAACACACATAATGCGTTGTCGCCTATCCCTTCTTGTTCAGCCAAGTGAATGCCTGTCATCTTAATGGAACTCCAAGGACGAAAAAATAACTGACCATTAATTTTGTTAGAGTAACTGAAAGTTCGCTCAAGAAAGAAAATAAACTCGACGGTGGCTAATCACTCTTATGACTAAATAAAAAGAAAATTTTGTAACTAATTAATTTTCCAGAACTTTTTCCAAGAGGGAATAGAAAAATGTTGCAAAACGAAATGATAAGTTTTATAACACAAAAAACCTGACCCAAATTATCATACTTAATAAAGTTCTAAAAATTCTACTTTTGAAACTTAAAATGTTTAGAACGCAATTGTTTTATACGCCTTATAAAATGTTCCACATTTGTGCACCAATAAACATTTTCAAGTTTCCTAATCAAAGTTTGTAATCAGTGGTTGATCGTATTTTACAACTATAAAATCTGCTCAGATGGCAAAATGTTATTGGTCACTTTTCTTAAAAAATAAAACCCATCCTGGAGTTTTTTGTTAATTTTTAGAAGGTGGCAAAATGTTGTAAGTCTTTTTCTTTCAGTTTATGAGAAAACAAAGGTGGGAAAATTGTAATAAATCAAAAACCACAGAACCACGTGTTGAATCTTGAATCTTAAAATTGATGTTACGAAAAATTAAAAAAGGGACTTATAACATTTTGCCATCTGAGCACAGAAATTTCATTTGACGACACTGACACCGACACTTCCCAAATGCTCACGTATAAGACATACAGAGGAAACTTTGAAATGTAATTAATCGCCTGGGCGTTTAATCTAATTAGCGTTGACAAATCAACTACATTTCTCAATTTGGAATTCCTTGCTTGGATTTTTTTTTTTTGACGAAAAGCTGAAATCGTATTCGAAATACAATAACAAACTAAGTGACGTCACATTCAGAATATTTACAGGAAACACATTGCGCTGTCAGAAACACTTCCATCACCTACATTTAACTTTTAGGCTACGGCTGTTACAACAGTTGTACCTTGATTGCGCCAAGAAAGAATTTAAACGGCCGTACAGCCAGTTGTACTTAGAAAGTTATAAGAATCGCGCCAAGAAAGAATCACTCCAGTTATCAACAGCCGTAGTCAAAAGGTTAACATGTCTGAAAAAGTATATCTCATACTCTCACTTCATTTATATTTTTACTTTCAAATACGCGCATCCCAGTCCCATGGTACTACTGCTTACATACATATCCAGAAAAACAAAATATGTTCAAATGTGCACAAACTGAACACTTAAGAAACAGCGGGAAATTGTTAGGTGCCATTGACGCCTGACTTTCGGCTCCCAATTTCTAACCAGGATCCTCAATTTGTTTTTGGTGCAAAATAAAAGCGTTTGGTTCATAAAAAACGACATTCTAAAAGTAATTTAAACAGTATTATCAAAAGCCTTCTGATACTATTGAAAATTCGCAGAACTGCAACAAACGTTAAGTGCGGGCAGATGTGTTGTGTTTGGAGTTACGAGCAGGATTGTTCTAACGTATCAATACGTTTTATTATGTATGCTTCAAGGATACGAATTTACCGACTACCAGCACAGATTGTTCGCAAGATGTTATTTGAACATTGTTGGGACTCAAGGCATTGCATTTTAAACTAGACATTTAAAAAAAAATGTAACCATACGAGTAACAAAGATACATTTACAAGACATCGTGAGCCGCGGTAGATCAGTCAGTAGAGCGTCGGGCTCGCATCGGAAGGGTTGTGGGTTCTGTCCTCGACGGAGCCTGCAATTCTGATGGTTGTGAGATCGGCGCTTAGAC
This sequence comes from Metellina segmentata, assembly GCA_947359465.1. Taxonomy (NCBI): domain Eukaryota; kingdom Metazoa; phylum Arthropoda; class Arachnida; order Araneae; family Tetragnathidae; genus Metellina; species Metellina segmentata. The sequence goes on along the minus strand of OX375880.1, from coordinate 70,610,870 downwards.
CTGGCTTAAGACCGTCGTGTTCGCTAATGGTGGCTGGGGCACGTTAAATAGGTCGTGGTCACAAAGTCCCCCATGTTCCCATACCAAATCAATACATCTGGGGGTACCTGATCAGGGTGTTATCGGCCTCTGATTGGGATCTAAATTACGATATGTGTGAGTGAATAGATGTGTGAAAGGAATCTTCCTGTAAAACGGATGTGTCATGCATGAAGAAGTCCAACCCTCCGGGGCAATGGCACCCCCAATTGGGCCATATATGGCCCGTACGACAACAAGACATCGTGCGTGTCCTAATACCTTTTCATAAAAGTAATACATCAGAACCTTGATTATCCGTGTCTAGGTTATCCGAGGGGCCGTCGTGGCTCTCAGTAGGTTTGAACATTGTGTAAGCAACCTGCGAGTTACAGTGGGCGTATGTTCAATTCCTGCGAGGTTCAATTACTCTCAGGGTGCATTTCTTCTCTTCTCTACTATTATAAAAGGAAGTGTTTGTTTATCTGTTTGTCTGTCTGTTTCTTGCCGCAAAATCCTGACGATTCTATGGCACTTACAGCAATGAGATTTGGCACACGGGTAGTCCTAATTTTTTGCAATTTTTAGGTCGTGGTGAATTTTAAAATTCAATCTAGAACATTTTAAAATGAATTAAATAGTTGTTTTCTCTGGCGGGTTATTCAACGCGTTTCTTCCGAAAAAGAACCACTCCAATCTTGACTTTTCTACTCACGTGACCTTGCCGTCATCCTTTGGAACCATGCCAATTTTTTTCATCACGGAGAACGCGGATAAGATTCAAAATTTATTTTTTCCGTTTCCGCTTTCATTTTGTGTCGAGGAATGATTTTCCAGCAGAGGATAAAAAAAAAGTTCTAACTTTAGTTATGTAGTTATTTTTTCTATCTCCTAGACCAGGGATGGGCAAACTACGGCCCGCGGGACAACTCCGGCCCCCCAGAAGGTTTTATCCGGCCCGCGGATAGAATTTCGAGATTTTCTTAATACAATCGAGGCAATCTGAATCAGGGTGTCAAGATTTAAATCACTTGATTTAAATCAACGATTAAAATCATGATTTTAATCAAATGATTTTTTTTTATATCATTGATTTAAATCACAACTAATCTTACATTTTTATAACTAAGTAAATACACTCTAGAAAAATCACAGAATTTGTCAAATGCTTTGAACTTTCTGCACACATGGTGAGCTTTAAAAAAAATGTTTGGCACTGGACACTTGCAAATAATCTGAGGTGTCTATGGACTAAGTAATATGTTGAGTCGGGGATTCTGCCAAACAGTAAAGTAAAAAATAAGTTGACATCTATTTGAAAGTTTTTACAATGTTCATGCATAATTTTATGTTACAAACAATAAAGCAGTAGGCCTACATCTACGTAAATGTCACGACAGCAAAAGAAAATCCCCACAAAGTAGGCCTAAACTACTTGTTACCCCTTTAATTGATTGACCAATGGCTTAGCTATAATGATTTTTCAACTACTTTTTTTTAATTGAGACATAAATACAAAATAACACAGTTAATGTGATTAATAATTTATTAAATAAAAAATTAAACTGAGCTTTCTATTTGAAAGGATGAAAGTTTAAACACAATGAACATCTTTTATTTTGCAAAATGCACCCTGAAACAGTCACCTTTCACTTTAAGAGTAGTGACCCATAACAAATATTTATTTAATCAGACTAATTTAGGTCTCACTTACACTTACTGATACATTTGTTGACATGATTATGTTAATTAGTCAAGAAAAACTATGGAGGATGTCAACTTGTGTTTTAAAGTTAAACAAATGTCTTATCTTTTGCTCTTGTTTTGAAAATTCATTTTTTAAATGTATCGTCATGTAACACACAATGATATTTAGTAAAATAAATATTTTTTTACCATATCACAAATTCCGATTGTTTACTTAATTAAATGTTAGTTTACATGTCATGTCAGAAACTCAATTTTTTATTTAACAAATTTATAGGCCCTACAGAAATTTAAATAAAAAAATCCAATTTTTGATTTAAATCAAATAAATCCGATTTAAATCAAATAAATCCGATTAATTGATGTTTTTGAAAAAAATCATGATTTTTTTTACACCTTGATCTGAATACTCTGATGTACTGAATTACACGAAAGTAAGGTGGCTTAGTGCAGGATGTGTTTTCGAGCGAGTTTGGCAGCTGAAAGACGACATTGTGTCGTTCTTCCATGAGTGCGAAATGTTAGAAGATACAGAATGGCTTTCGGACTTTGCATTTTTCACAGATCTTCTTTGTCATATGAGCAACTTGAATGTCAAGATGCAAGGGAAAAATCAATTTATCGACGATATCTGGGCCCATCTCAAAGCTTTTAAACTAAAACTTAATCTGTTTGCTGGGCAGCTAGCTAAGAACGACCTGTCTCATTTCTCGAGGTTAAATTCAATACCCTCAGTAAATGAAGAAAAACTTAAGAATTATGAAGATGGCTTGAAATAACTGCATTTTGAGTTCGAACGCAGTTTTCAAGATTTCAGTGCCATTCAAACAGAATTGAATATTTTTACCATGCCTTTCAAACGTAAATTGTGAAGCAGTGAGGTCAGATTTGCAGCTTGAATTAATTGAGTTGCAATCTAATAATCATCTCAAGCAGTTGTTTCTAAATATGCCAAAGTTAGAGTTTTACAAATCATTATTGAAAGTAAATTTCCCAAATTTAAATATCACGCCCAGAAAATCAGTGCTATGTTTGCTTCATCTTGAATATGTGAACAAGTGTTTTCAACTATGAACCTTAGAAAGAATTATTTCAGAAGTAGAATGACAGATGAACATTTAGCCCCGTTCCTTAGAATCAGTACATCTCACTTCGAACCTCAATATAAGGAACTTTTAAAAATGAAATCGCAATTTCATTCATCTCATTAACATATTTAAATTGTAATACTTGTATATGGTTTTTAAAATTTTAGAAAAATTTATCTTGGCCCGCCAAACTTTTCTTTTTTCGAGTTTAGGCCCGCGACCGAAAAAGTTTGCCCATCCCTGTCCTAGACAGTTAAAAATCTCTCTATATTAAAAAAAAGTTACCGCCGCCGCCGCAGAATTGAAATTTTTGTTGTTTAGCTCCATTCTTAGACGGTTTCCCGAGAAAGTACTGATCGGAAAAATATGAAATTAACATGCTTTGTTCTTCATCGTATTCCCTGGATAATTATTAAGATTTTTTTCCGATGCAGCTATTAGTTTAGGTTTTATTAAGTGTTAAAGTTGAAGAAGTGAAATTTCTTCCGCGAGTGAGCAAAACACATTCAAAATTTCAGTCTTTAGTCGTGAGTTTTTTTTTAAGAGTACCTCTCAACGTAAATTTTTGCAGCTCGTCGAGTTTTTTTTGAAATTTAAATGTGGTTCTTGATAATATTTTTTTGAAATTCGGGAAAAATCGGGACATTTTTGTTACTTTTTTTTTAAACTGCCGTATCTATATCTAATTACTATTAGTTTTTAATTTTTAAAATATAGCAGTATACCTCAGAATATACTCTTTCTTACGGTACTATTATTTTTGAAATCGGTTAATAATTAAATTGGATGCGATCAAAAGTTCGTCATACAAAATTCGGAATCTTTGGATATTTTCGCTACTTATTGTTAAAACCGTTTTGTCTACGGCAAAAGCCATTATTTTTTAAATTTGAAAACATCACTGAATACATTACATTACACTCTTTCTTATGGTACAATTATTTTTCAAATTGGTTAATAAATAAAATCGATGCAAATAAAAGTGGGTCATACAATTTTCGGAACTTTCAGATCGTAACTTCCGATACAAAACTAAAATGGTCATATCTGTATAGTATTACTGTTAATTTTTAATTTTAAAAATATTGCAGTATACCTCAGAATATACTCTTTCTTACGGTACAATTATTTTTAAAATTGGTTCATAAATAAATTCGATGCAATCAAAAGTTGGTGACACAAATTTCGTATTTTTCAGTTCGCATAGCTGCTTCCGAAAGCAGTAGTGGGTTACACTTTTGACTATCGGGTTTGCCAGATATCAAATTTATCGTAGCAACAATTGCCATAAAAACGATTTCTTTTTATTTGGCGAGGAAAAAGGCTCGCTTTTTCCCTCTGTTTTCAAGACAGTTTACCGACAAAGTACAGATCGTAAAGTTTGGATATTAACAATGTTTAGTTAAAATTGTACAGGGAACAAGATGCAGAAGATTTTTTACTGATGCGGCTATTAGTTTAGGGTGCATTAAGTGTTAAAGCAAAAAAAGTTAAATCACTTGCGAAAGAAGTATTGGTTTGAGAAAGCAAACCAAACGGATTGCGTAGCAATCCCCGGGGTCGGCGAGCGTAAGCGAGACGCAGCGAAGCCCTCGCTGTGACGTCATGAACCGGAAAGTGAAATCAGCATAATACGAATTATTCAGATAGTTTCACTCTGTGAAAGTAATGTTGGTTTGCGAAGCAAACCAAATGGTATCTGTGACAGGAGTGTTGGTTTGCGAAGCAAACCAAATGGGATTGCGCAGCAATCCCCGGGGGTTGGCGAGCGTAAGCGAGCAGGGGGCGGAGCCCCCTAGTAGAGTAAAAATTTCAACGGATTTGAAAACTGCGGAAAATTTTAAACCAAATTTAATACCTTACACCACGGGAACGGGCAAAGCCGGGCTAGCCACGCAGTGGCTAGTATGTCAATAAAACTTTGTGTTACGTGTATGTATATTACTTGTTGTCCATCTTGTATTTTGCGCATCATGGCCAAATATGGCACTTACACCATAAAACCCAATCAACCGTGTTATCCTAGCCGAATTTGATACGGATTTTGTTTTCATGGGTGTTAGCACTTTGTTCAAAGCGACAAAAAAGTGCTGCGAAACAGAAGATCACTAAAAAAATTTCAAGTTTAAAAGATACGTTAATCAAGTCCAGATTATCTGTAATAATAATATATTACAGTAATGAGATTTGGCACACAGGTAGTCCGAATTTTTTGCAATTTTTGTGCGAAGCCCGAATTTTAAAATTTAATCTAAAACATTTTTAAATGAATTTATTGAAATTTAATTATTATTGTTGTTTTCTTTGGAATGGCAACAGCATAAAGAGATGACAGACTTAAAATTTATTTTTCCCGTTTCCGTTGGATTTTGAGTAAGAACAATTTCAGCCGACGAAAAAAGAAATTAAAGTTTTCACTGGAGATATGTAGTAGCTGGAGATATGTATGCTCCTTGGTTTGCGAAGCAAACCAAATGGGAATTTGTAGCAATCACAGGGGTAGCAGTGGTCACACCTGAGCCCACGAAAAGAACTGTCACGGGCAACGCCGTGCTAGCCACGCAGTGGCTAGTAATATTATAAAAGGTAGTGTCTGTGTATTGTAAGCGGTGTCCTGATGAATCTATGACACTTACAGCAATGAAATTTGGCACACATTAGGTCCAAATCTTTTGCGATTTTTCTATGTATATCGCATGCCCGAATTTTAAAATTTATCTAGAGCATTTTAAAATGAATTAATTAGTTTTTTCGTTATTCTTTCTTTCCTCCGAACTGTGACGTCAAAAACAAGAAGCGAGCCGATTTTTGAGATTTTCGACCGCTGACGTCACAAAGGGTTTTTCGTCTAAATTGCCTATTAAACCATGCCAAGTTTTACGATTCTAGTCTGTTTTGATTTACGCTGTTGATAACAGCCACCTCGAAGCCATCACGGAGCCCGTGGAGTTTGTTTGCGAAACAAACCAAATAGGAATACAAGGGTTGGCGAGTGTCAGGGAGTAGTGGTCACAGCTGACCCCACGAAAAGAACTGTCACGGGCAATGCTGTGTTGGTCATGCAGTGGCAAGTCTGAAATATTAGCACAACAAATAAACACTGTAACACAAATATCTAAGTATAAGTTATTCTTAATCCTTGCCTTATGAATCCTCCAGTAGCAACATGAAGTAAGGTAAATTTTTTCTGTATTTCGTATAGGCCCGTTTGATTTATGGAGTTTCTGGTTAACCAGGGTGGTCTAGGTTCACATTACCTCGGATAATCGAGGTTCTCTACCGTACATATAATTAAAATTCCGGAAAACTCCTATATCCTAGAATTTCCCATTGCTTGTTGCCTAGCACCGATACCCGCGGGTTTTTTACGGAAACCAGGACCCGAAGCTCCAGTTCGGAAAAATAATTCAGAAATCGCTTGATACAAAAGAATTCTTTTGTATAGATATTTTACGCGGATTTTTCCCGTTGAAAAGAGAAGGGGGAATCCACCGGATGTTGGGTCTGGAACTTTCTTATCCCACTCTCGTCTCTGAAAACTCACCCGAACACTTTCAACATTCTGAGTGAAACAAACTTCATCGCATAAAACGGAGTCATTGAAAGTCTTTGGGCATGAGAATCATTATTCGTCATTGAACGCTGGAGGGCTTGGTTGTATTTTTGGAAGAAAACAATTAAACAAAATGACTCAACTATTAACTCGCAGATCCGTGTGTAGCATTTCAGCTAAACTTTCTTAATTGCTTATATCCATGGAAGGTGAAGTGTCGCTATTCACATTTCATTGTATTTCAATCCATTTATAGTGAATAGTCACATCATATAGTCACATCCATGATTTTTGGATGTCAACCTCTAAATGAAAAATTATTCAAAAAGGAAAATGGCTTTTCATTACTTTTACAGAAGTTAATTTGCATATCCAATATAATACAAAAAGCACACCTCAGCCATGTTTTACCAGTTTCTGAATCATTTCAATTTCATTCGAAACCGATTAATAACGACTACGATTCAATTTATGTCTACTGTATTTAGAATAGTAGTTCTAAGTGCACTAGACATGAATTTCCGAAACACAGACCCTCTAACGTCAATAGTAAAGGCACGGGGTTCGAGCTCAACACCGGAACCAGCGGTCGGACATCTCGATACATCTATCGCGAAGATCTTCCGTCCAGATGGTTTTTGAAATAGAGTCAAAATAGTTTTTGAAGACGATTGAAAGAACTCGAGTTGGCAAACGTATTTTTTTGGCGCGCGGTCGCTGGTCGTTTTGAGTTAATTCCGATTGTTCCCTTCACAGCGGCAACAACCTAGGGACACAAGTTACAGATTATTTGTAGGCATATTCTCCTGTTAAAACAAATAGCTATTTTACTTGTATTCTGAAAGTGTCGTCGTTTTTAGGCACGCCACACAACGTTCCCAGTCATCATGAACACTACATAAAACATGTTAAGTCTCTCAATAGCAAGTTAATTAACACATTAATTTGCTAAAACTGTCCATGAAGTTTCAAAATCACGTCCACATAAATAAAAAATTCCGTTTTAGGCCCGATGCACACATCCAGTTTTTCAACGTGCGGCGCCACTGTGGCACCGAAGCCCAACTATGCACACATAACCGTGAAATGACGCAGGAACTCATTTCGCGCCATTTGCGATAAATATTCTATCGAAGAAAGCGTGTTTATTTCGCTTACTTGGTGTAAAAAAAAGTATATTTTGAAACAAAATAGACGTTACTGGATACAACCATTTATTAATTATTATTTATATTCCATTTTTATGAAAACAAGGCACGGCACATCAGAACGGAGACTCATGTGCGGCGCCGTGAGGAACTGTGGTACAAATTGCACGGAAGTTGGACATGCGTCGCCCCAGCGGCGCTGGAGACACGTGTGCACTGCTCCATTGGATTGGATATAATGTATCTCAGACCATACTTGCGTTGCGGCAGCGGCGCCGCACGTTGAAAAACCGTACGTGTGCACCGGGCCTTATTCAAATATTAATAGCTAATCAATTTGAGATAAGATCACGTCCACATAAAAAAAAATAATAACGTTTCCTGCCCTCCCATACCACCTTCAAGAAAATACCAAAATTGTTAGTTCTCCTTCAGAACACAACGAAACTTTACAAAGAAAACAAGCAAATCTTTTCAAACTTAACCGACTGACATCCGAGCCTACACACAAGGAAATAACTTATCACGCCAGAGCACCTACATGAAATCCTACTTCCGAAGCAAACGGGAAAATAATGGTTTCAAAACTGCAGAAAGAAAATCTACGGATATAGTTTTAGTCCTAATAGGTTATTCACGCAAGAATGCGCCGTTTATAGAAATTCCATTTATAAATAAACAGAAAACAGAAAGCGAAACTCAAGGGGGAGATTCATTTTCCAACAGGAAAAAGATTCAACCAGAGTAAATTTCGAAGAACGTAATATACTTCTGAATCCATTCAATCTCTTCATTTTCCTTCCAACAAAAATATTCTTAAGCTCCCCTCCCGAAGACCTCCTCCCCTCCCTAGACATGCTGGAGGAATAAGATGAATGATACAAGAAAAATTGTCCCTTTCTACCCCCTTCCAAGTCCTAGTAAGAGGGTGCCTCCCCATAGTACCCAAAGAAAAATGTTTCTTCTGGTCACGGGTTCTCGACGATTTCTGAGAATTGCACATACATCACTTTTATTCCATGGTGATGAAATACGAAAAAGAATATAGACAGAAGTATAGGGGAGAGTATTTCCGAGTTAATACTAGCGCAAGCCCTGGTGTCTAGTGAACTAGATTTTTTATTGGGATTACGAATTTGTGCAACTCAAGTGTTCCAAATTAGCTGTCATCGGTCGCATTTTACACCTAAGAATTTCGTTTCGCCGACTGAAGTTTCGAATCCGATCGTTATTTTGGAAACACAACTTAAGAATCTTTCGCTTATTTGGCGGAAAAGCCGGACGATCAACCTTTATTCCTTCTTTCTAACAATCCTCTTATCCTTTATAATTACTCTTACTTTTATACGCCCCAAGTCCTATTTAGATTTAGAATATCAAACGGTCTGCGAAATTTTTAAAGGGGTTCTTGGACAGAAAATTTTGGGAACTACATCTAAACTGCTCAGCAAAATCAAAAATCCCAACAACAACAAAATGTGCAACAGGACTGTTTACGAACAAAAAGATAAAGAACACAAAACTTCATAATCGCAATATTATTTCGTCAGACGTTTACATTATTGATAGTTCTACACAAGGCCAAACCTGCCACTAACTACGTCTAAACTGCTCAGCGAAATTTAAAAAATCGCAAAAAAGGGAGCAACAAAGCAGCTCATGAACAAAAACAGAAAGAACACAAAACTTCATAATCGCAATATTATTTCATCAGTTTACGTAGTTGAAAGTTCTACATTAGTCCAAACCTGCCACCTTACGGAAGTACTACCCCCCCCCCTCCTCCTAGAATGGAGACTTCCCCTCAAAGGATTCGATATCGATACTTTGTCGTTACCAAAATCGAAATGTGTTATCCTATTATCGGATCAAGTCAAGTTTTAAGTCAGACATCTAAAACTGATAACTCAGTCATGATTATTTCAGATTACCTAGAAAGTGACAAACTACAATCAAAAAATCATTAGCCTTATTTGTAAAGAAGTTATCGAGGTGCTGTTTGATAGTCTCCAAAGAATTGAACTCCAGGCCGGTCAAAGAATTTTGAAGTGACCTGAAGAGGTGAAAATCTGGGTAATATGGGGGGGGGTGACACAAAACATCCCAGCCATACTCAATAAGTCTTTGTCTGACATTCAGAGAAATATGGGACCGAGCATTGTCATACTGGAAGACAACACCTGGACGATCGATTGGTCAGTTCTGGCCTCTTTGCTTCGATTTCTGCTTTTAATACTGCCATTTGAGAACAGTATTTTTCCGAATTTACTGTCTGATTTTGTGGCAACAATTCATAATAAATAATTCCTTTTTAGTCTCACCATACCGGAAGCATTACTTTTTTGGGATGCAGTCCTCCTCTCGATGTTACTTGGGGATATTCATTTGACCTACCCTGTGATATTTTCCTTGCAACATTCTTGTATAGTATCCACTTCTCATCTCCATTAATAAGCAGTTTAAAAAAAGGAGCTTCTTCATTTCGTTTCAGTAAATAATCACATGCCGAAATTCGAGCAGGCATATTCTGCTGTGTTTAAAGTATAGAGTACCCTTACATCGTAGCGGCTTACATATCCAATCTTCTTCAGATGATCATGAACTGTATTTTAAGAAGAATATTTAGACTGTGATAGTTCCTGAACTGTGTAACGTGGATTTTCAGCGATAGCATCTTTTCCTTTTTTAAAATAACAGAGCATAATATCGACGAAAATGAACTTTCTGGATCTCCGTTCTTAGAACTGCAATGAAACAAAAATTATGCCACAACACATGCAATAATTATGCAGTGTAAGCAGAAAAGAGCGAATTTAAACATCTGCTACAATCAAGGTCACTCCTTATCAGCGGTAGCAAAATAATAATAACAAAGCTAGTTTCGATTCGAAAACGCGCAGAACTTTACGGATGTCCCAATATTTATAGGGCGTAAAACACAACTTGGAAAAGAGATCCTACATGAAAGAATCTGTAAATCCGTTTTCACTGTAATAATGCAATCCTTGCGGGAAAGCTGTTAGTCTATAAAAATAGGTTGAGGAAGTACAGTACGAAGAGAACGAAAGAGAATACCAATTAATTTTTTTCAAAAAGGTTATTCAGCAATTTTATACATGGAGCCATATGAATTGCATTGAATAAAAGAAACAAATTAATAATAGTTAAGTTAAATTAGCTAAGAACCAAATTAATTTAGGCCCACTCTTCTCTCTTGTTCTTTTATGTACCCTATTCCAATTAAATTTTCATCACACGAGTACTTCATTAAATAATTTTGAGGATCTACGTCTTACGATACAGATTAGCGATCGACGCGACATAATTGTGTGACCTTTTTCCAATTTGCAATAACTCTGAAGTTATCGGGGCGTGGCAACGACGCTAGAATCGTTTGAGAGCGCATAGATGACATTTTTAGTGAAAATTATAAGTAGTGGGGCCCGGCGAATGAATGGCAATCACAAAGCGCTTAAGTGAATGGTTATTTTTGTGCTCTACCCCGAGTAGTTCCGCATTGAAATATAGTGGGCGAATCCAATCGATACCTTAGGGTTTTTTCCCTACTGTTTTAACACGATCTATGTCGTTGGTTGGTTTTATGAAGACTAAGACAAGTTGCGTCTATGTTACAAGTTCTGTCAAATATATGGACACATACACAAGGAAAAACAGGAGAGAACTACATCCCATGTTGTTTGGTTGGGTTTCATGATGCAATGGCAAATGCATATTTGGCCACGCTTCGCTAAACAACGTAAAGTATATAGACATAGAAGGACAGCTTTACTGGCACAAAAGAAATACATTCAAGGTGTAATCGAACCCTACACCCGGGGTAATTACAAAAATCACCCAGGGTTCGATTCAAGGAATCGAGCCTGTGGAACCGACAGCTTGCAGGCTGCTAATGCAGCGGGCGAACAAACCGAGTACGGCGGCCCAGCAGTTTTTATATATTTATACTACTAGGGGGACTCCGCCCCCTGCTCGCTATCGCTCGTCAACCCCCGATGATTGCTACGCAATCATATTTAGTTCGCTTTGCGAACTATACTTTTCAACAATGAGGGGTATTTGGATCGCTGCTGTATTGATCCCGGACCACTAGTACGACAATAATTGAAGGTTCCCTTCCCTTCCCATTGCAATATTTATCGCATGCGCCCGAGTAACGGAAAATTACCCACTTTTTATGCGTGATAAGCGGAATTGTATATAAGCCGACCCCAGTTCTAAAGCTTTTGAAAAACGTTCCAAAAATTCTCGGCTCATACATGCAAATATAGTGTAAATAAAAACGAAATGTTTTAAAAAATGTCGAGAATAAAACATCTCATTTCCACATAAAAAAAGGAAATATTTTAGCACAACCTATTGTTAAAATTCAGAGGAAATCTCATCACAACTTTAAACGTTTTAGCTCCTCCATGTTGTTTGTTGTAATAGTACTTCTTAATATTTTCACATTCGACTGTTGCTATGGAAACGGCGACCTAATTCGCCGGTTCTTCTGAAAACATTGCAAACTTTCTAGCGCGTGCTCTCAAATTTTATGAATTAATTAATTACAAAATATAAGTGTTTATCGTGTGTGCGCGTGCTCCAAATTCATTAGCCCGTTGAACCACTAGACTCGATATCACGTGACTCGCTATTACCAATCTCAAAGAGAATAAACCTGAAAAAGATTGTAAAAAAAATTATAACAGAAAGACAATTGGCAGGACCTAAAAAGTCACACAACGCTAGTACAACGAAGGCCCCGGAGTTTGTGTGTTAGCCGTGTGTTTAACGAACATGGATGTATGCCAATAGAAAGCATTAACAAGCATTTTTGATCGTTTCAACAAGAATATATAGGACAGCGCTGGAGCGCAACATGCACATTCCCTCTAAATACGTCTCTGAACAAAACACGACCCTGCGGAAAAGTTCGATTCTGCAATGTGAGAAGCACCCCTTGGGCGATGGCCTAAAGAATACAAGGTATCAAGTCGTGACACAGAACGATGCACCAATGGGAGCAGAATACGAATAGATGAAGAGAGTATGGTACGAACAGTTCGATATTTTTCCGTAGACACCTGAGCATATGCACGCATGCACACATTCGAAACTGATGGAAGCTGTTGCCCGAAATAGCTCCGCCAAATTCCCTTGTCAACTGCTGGCCAAAAAGAGATATGGGCACGGGTAAATCACGCGACAGGGCAAATGAATCCTCAGCTTTCACAGCTTCATGCGCGGAATTATTAAGTAACTCGGAAGCACAAAAAGAGTGCTTTTTGGAAGCGATGGAGAAATATCGATCTTCAGAACCAGTTTAAAAGCCGGTGTTGTTTTTAACATAATGGAACTATTTCGGAAAGCATTCAACGACGTGAAAGAAATTAGGGGAGCTAACTGTTTCTCTTGTTCTGGTCAGGGTCCCATCCACAACGACAGAATCCGAGACGATATGAATCCAGTAGAAACTGAGACACTCATTGATCAGTGTGCGATGAAGACAAACGTTTCGGATCCAGGCAGTGTGAAAAGTTTAAGACGAACAACGCTCTCATGGAAGCGGCGTTTCTGAATCTTTTCCTTGTCAATTTCAACTGGATTCAGATTGATCTGGACTCTGTTGGTGTACAGAACACGTTTAAAAACCGGTGTTGTTTTTAGAATGGAATTCATTTAAGAAATTATTCGCCGACTGCGCTGATGGTCGATTGGCAGTGACAAAAATTCGATATCTAACCGTTTGTCCGCAAATCGCAAGTGTATGGGACTATGTGTCAAAAAACGTCTCCTTTTCACAAACAGAGACGATTTCGCGATGAAGCGTAACACTCCTGATCCAGGCACTATGTCAGATTTTGAGACAAACAAGCTATTTCTTATAAAAGCGGCTTTCCCGAATCTTTGTTCAAGTCAGTTTCTACTTGATTCAGATTCTGTTGTGAAGCAGCCCTCAATCGACAAAAGCAACCGCATAGCACCGCGTAATAAAACCATATTCGTAAAGAGTTTATTAAGAAACGGAAATCTGTACACACACCGCGGGAAATATTACCATGTAAAATTCAGCTTTTCCTTAATAAAAACAAATTATTTTCCACTCGTGATACACTTTTCCACGTTTCCATGACTAAGAAACAAGCTTTTCCTGAAATATTCTAGGCGATTTACTTTCACTCTAAATTTTGTTCTTTCGTAGCTTCAAGCTAGAGTATGGAGCCCCATTTCCAGCACTAAATCAATGTTTCTAAGAGCGGCATATAGGACAAATCCGAAGGGGGTTCCTTTCTCCCGTACTATTTTCACTACAACTACGCTATTAACAAAAACAAAATATATAAGAAAATACATAGAAGGAATACTGGAGAAACGTAGGATTCCCCAGTACATATTTTTCCAGCATAAAGCAAGGTCCTCAAACTTATTGATCCGTTGGTTCGTTTTGACATGCCCAGATCTAGCCCAGTTGCGACAAGCAATGCTTTTTCCGTCAAGTAAAAACACACAAGGTTCATTGGTTGGGTTTTATGGCACCCGAGCCGTATTTATCCATTTTGCGCCAAACACAAGACAGTCAACATCAAGTAATGTACATATACACTAGGGTGGTCACAAGGTATATAGGGAAAAAAATTTTCCGCCCAATCTTCAATGGCACCCCCCTAAAATTTGGCAATAGGCTAGAAACTGTGATTGTCAAAGTTTCAGCTCAACCTGATAATATTAACCCGTGCCTCATTGAGGTTAAAGTTAAGAAAAACAGCGATTTTTAGCAAAAAATCGTAGTTTTTACGCATTAAAATCGAAACTATTCACCCTAGAAACCTGGTTCTTGTCTAATTTCATAAGAAATATTACTGACTTGAAGTTTGATATCATCCGCTTTTTTTGCTAAAACGGATAGAATGGTATTTAGCATTTTACAGGTAAGGTCGTTGTGGATATCCTCAAAAAATTGAATTTTTATACAAAGCCCCTAAAAACATTACAATATGCAATTACATCTGCTTTCCAGATTTTGCTTTTGTATTTTTCATTTTGTACATTAAAAAGGCTTTAGTTGGAGTTATTTTAAAAATAAATCCAACAACATTCAAATTCAAAATGAAGGAATTAGGAGTAAAGAAGAGGAAGCAAGTCGTAAAAATGACAACAAATAGTGTTCAAATGTATTTTATTAATTATATAGTTGAATAGTATTAATCATTATACTATTATTATTTAAATATACAAATTAAGTGGTAATTACAAATTAAGGTGGTAAAGTCTTAGATATTGTAGCTTTTGAAGAGCCCGGAAAAATTTGTATACATTCAGATACTGCTTGTAAAAGGAACTGCCGTTGTTCTTCGTCTTTCGTCAAAGAGGAATTAAAGTTTTTAATTAATTTTACTTCTCTCTCAGCAGTATCTTTAACAACCCTTAAACCGTTTACTATTTTTTTAGCTTTTAAATAATGTTGATTTTCACACCATACATCGGGATCAGTATTTAAAAAATCTGTATCGATTTCAAATCTCTTAAAAAAATTTCGAATTCAAGCAGAAACAAAATAATTAATTTCTTTGTCCAATAATTGAACAACTTGTGGGAGATTGAGTTTTGGTTTTACATCTCTATCGTCACAATGATCTTCATCATTTTCTACTTCGGACCTTAATTTTTCAACCATGCTTGTTTTGGCATTTTTTTCCAAAGTAACATCGAAAACTGAAAATGCAACTTGCTCCGAGTTCAGATACCACAGATGGTTTATTATTTTAGACAGGGCCTTGTCTGCAACCTCTTTATCAATTTTCCTGTAGCTAACTAAAGATTTTAATAATTATAGGTCTAGGTTGGGGGCCAAAGTGGGTTTGTGGGTATTGAATCATGCTTTTACATAAATATTGACTATAAATAAACAAATATATGTAATACCTTTTCTCTCTAAATCAGTTAACGAAAATTGATCCCTGAAAATATGCATTTTAAGAGAATAAATGGCAATTGCCATCCATCTGGCGTGATGAATAGCACCAGGTACTCTAAAAGTAATGTCTTTTTGAGGAAGACGCCCTAAATGAACTAAGCAAAGTTGGATGGATTCTTTATAGTCATCTCAGAGCTGTCGTTATTTTAATTGTTCAAAAAGAAAACTTGAAATTTGGTCAGGATAACTTATTTTATTTCTAATATTTTCATCTTCTATACCTGTTTGTATTTTTTCTTGTCTAGCTTTGACCACCCAGTCTGGAATTTTCAAAAAATATCTGGCTGAGGACCAGTGGATGTGCCCATTTTGCAATTAAAAACTGCTTTGTAAGCATGCTAAATTCAGAAAGTTTTTCTCTAATAACCGCTATAGCAAAACGCAGGTTCTCCTAAGGCGACCAGTGTTGAATATGCAAAGCAGTCTTGAACAGCAATTACGTGTTGGTTCAAAAAGCGCATGCGCCAATTTTGTATTTAATGTCTGGTACTTCTGAATTTCTGCAGAGCTCTCAGATTGAGAACTAAATATTGTACGCGGTGGCGATTACGTTATGCTTTCTCTCGCCGGCCGACTGTATCTAATTTCCCTCGTTATGTTTCTGATAATAAACGTTAGATTTGTTTTATCCTCAGCGTTTTATTTCTATCCCGGACATCTTAATTGAGAAGATTTAACAACCAGTATTTACTGCCGTTGTACCAAAACACAATGCCTGGATTCCCCCCCCCTCCCCCAAATGCTCAACTGCTAATAATACAGCTTTTGCCTGAATTATCCTCGTACTATTTTCAAGGATTGGAACACCTATAAACTGTTCTTCATCGCCACATGTAATCAAAATCGCTATCCGATCCACATTTTCTTCACTCAACAAATCTGGAAGCAATTTCCCATCTCAGTGCATAACACCTCCCTATAAATCGGAATTTCTAAATCTATTTTTGATGAGATCAGTTGCGGAGTCGTATGACACTTCTACATAGAATTAAATTCCGTGGGTCATGACCTAATGTCTGAAAAACGCTAAATACCACTCACAAGTTGTATCTGAAGTACTTTAACAAGTTGTATCTGAATGTAGGCACATTTTTCAAGACTCTTTAAAAGCAACAATATCTAAGACATTGCCATCTTAATTTGTAATTACCACCTAATTTGTGTATTTAAATAATAATAATGTAATGATGTATAATTCAACAGTATAATTAGTAATTACATTTGAACACTATTTGTTGTCATTTTTACTCCTTGCTTCCTCTTCTTTACTCCTAATTCCTTCATTTTGAATTCGAATGTTGTTTGATTTATTTTTGAAAATACCTCTAACTAAAGCCTTTTTAATGTACAAAATGAAAAACACACAAGCAAAATCTGGAAAGCAGATGTAATTGAATATTGTAATGATTTTGGGGGCTTTGCATAAAAATTCAATTTTGAGGATATTCACTACGACCTTACCTGTAAAATGCTAAATACCATTCTATCCGTTTTAGCAAAAAAAGCGGATGATATCAAACTTCAAGTCAGTAAATTTTCCTATGAAATTAGACATGAACCAGGTTTCTAGGACGAATAGTTTCGATTTTAAAGCGTAAAAACTACGATTTTTTGCTAAAAATCGCTGTTTTTCTTAACTTTAACCTCAATGAGGCACGGGTTAATATAATCAGAATGAGCTAAAACTTTGCCAATCACATTTTCTTGCCCATTGGCAACTTTTAGGGGGGTGCCGCGGTAGTAATTCGAAAGTTGATTTTTTGTGACCACCCTAATATACACACACAATGTCTTACTGACACAAAAGAGGGAAATACACCCGTTGCCGAACCTACGACTCCTACAACTCGCAGGTTGTCACTGAGGCAACTTAGCCACAGATCTTGTGATAATCCCTATGAAAGGGAATTTGAAACGCGCATCTTCCCTACCCGATGGGGAATTCGCCAGATTGATTTGGAACGTGGTCGAAGGAAGGCTACGTTGGAATGGACCTATCCATTCTCTTTGTTTCACTGTCATTGTGTTAGTGAAAAGGCTTTGTTAATAAATAGATGTTTAAATAGAGCTGGAATTGGACTTGAATTTGATTTGAACATGCAACTTTATGATGTGCGAACTTTGGACTCGACGTAATAGTTATTACATCACAGTCACTAACTCACTGAGCCACGGCGACTCCTGCACTAAAGCAAAACATCATTTAAAATTGCTCCCTTGAACATTTTGTCAACTGAGGGGATATGTTTAGTTGCGCCAACGACACCTGATTTTCTGCTCCTACGGCCGGCATTGATCCTGGACCTGATAAGGGAACAGCATGAATGGAATTAGTGTCGAGATGAAGGTCATACATTTGGCACTAAGATGAAATATTTAAAATTCGGAATACTCTGGTAATGGTAATTTCTAATTAACGTCGTACTAGAGCAACACAACGGGCTATTGACGACGGTCCGGGATTAATCTCTTAAGGGAAAGATCCTGGGACAACACCTCGTAATTTTGAACCACGGTCAGATGACGAGGCAACACCTGAGCAGGCGCCCCACTCTCCAAACTTCCACACCAAACCAACGTCACCAAACGAGGACTCTCGGTCACGACAGGTTTAAGGTGCACCAGCCGCCTCTACACCACACGCTTACAAACATGTATGCACTGGCCCGGAATCGGAATGACATGGTTGAGATGAGAAAGAACCGGAACAACCCAAATAATGCTTAGGACTGAGTTACGAATTGAGCTGTTGGTGAACCGAAGACAATGTTTCGTTATGAAAAGGCATAGATTAGTAATTATATACAAAACATACAAAAATATATTTTCTATCTCGTCACAAAAAAAAATAATAATATTTTTGATCAGCACTTCCTAAAATCATAACTGTAATATGTTCGTTTAAATCAATAACAGAGGGAAAAAAAACTATTCCTACAAAAGAAAGTACCATCCAAAGGTATCAATTGTTAATAATAAGAATTCTGTACGCATTGAATAACTTAGTTTTCGAGTGAACTACATTTCGCTCCGGGATTGATCCTGGACCGCTGTCAATTACCCGTTGTGTTGTCCAAGTGTAACGTTAATTCAACTACCTACTTTCCTGCTTCTAATTTTTAGGCTCGTTTCTAATGTACTTTCAGGAACAGCCAAATTGCTTGAAGCAATGAGTTGCAGGACACCTATATTCGCATTACTTTGAAAATGTATCCATCCATCTCAAGGCATTTAATGCGATTAATTATCTCGCCACTTAACGCACTTTTCGGCTTCAAAGATCTGGCACCACGCCATTATAGAATTGGAAATCCTCTGCACCATGATACGAGCTTTCATTTTCCGATTTTCGCAACTGATGAAGGTTTTTTTTGCGATGGTTTATATTCTGCAGTGGTTGTTAATAAGGCAATATATCTCAGTTTAGTCTTTCATAGTGAAAGATTTTGTTACATGTTGTATATAGGAGTTTTATACTCAACCAAGACTAGATAACAGTACAATGATCCAACAGAAGGTTAATGGGGTGTGCTCGCAATGTTCATTATAAGTGCTTTAACGGAGCTTTTCACCAAACGTTAACACTATAAAACTTACAGTAGGCACTGTCGTATTAACTAGCACGGCAAATCTGAGTGGTTAAACTCTTCAGAACTTATCTATAAATTATCGTTCCAAAAAAAAAACCTCTAATAAAATAGCGCCCCTTTTTTTCCGTCTCATTCGACATATCTATGGTATTCTTAGTTTAGAATGATTTCGATGCTTTGAAACCGTCATTATATGCATATTTCGGTATTTTCAAACAAAAAGCATTTGGGATTGGGCGAAATCTCATTATTCACCCATGTTGGAGAAATTACTTTCTCTTCGGTGTAATTTCAGAAGACCAAACTAAGTGACGTGGATTTTTAAGTGCTCCTGTGGTTTCAGTAGAAGTGGAAAAGAACCTTTTTGTTTCAAACTTTGATAGAACTCTATAAAAAAAATCATTGTTTTCCACGAATTTTGATCTGTTTTGCAATTCTAGGGTGATGAAATAAAACTTTCCTTCTACAGGTTACAAACCAAAAAAATATTATCGTTGTCAAATTTACTTTAAAATTAAAATTAATATAAAAATGGAAAAAACAGAAATTGTAGCTGCATTTGGCATATGCACATTGCTGTAAACAAAATAAAGATTTCAGTTTAGCAAAAAAAGTACTAAAAAGTCATTGTATTTTTTAAGATTACTTTCGTGGGGACGTTTCAATTCTTTTTGCTATTATTTTCATGCACTTTTTATCAAACATTTTGCAATAAAAAAAAATACGTTGAATTTTTCTTTGATTTTAGGTCCATTTTCTAGTTTACAATTCATAAATGCATTGTATAGTGCAATTTTTAAATTATCAAGATCCTAGTCCTTTTATAACTTCCTGATATGGGCCTATAATAATCCTAAAAACACTACCAGACATTTATTTTCGTATTTACTACACAATTCAACACAATCTACGTCAAAAAATAATATTTAAATTCCGCAGGTGTTCTCAGAAATACCTCAAGAAATTCCCTTTCGTGAGATATAATCTGTTTTCTTAGACTCGGAAGACAATGAAATTCCCTAATTGCGTAAAGCTTTTTCCTGAAAAAGCAACAAAAAACACGTGGCGGTGACAAACGATCCCATTTTATTCAAACACAACGTCGCTGAGATGAATAATTCTGATATTCACTGTCGCTCTTAAGCTAGTTTCTGTCGGACATTTTGAATTACTGTCGTTTCATCTTTCAGTGAAAGATAAAGATGCCTATAATAATTGGGATTACGAAATAGTTGTTTCGCATACAGCAATGGAAAATCTGTAGCAAAAAAATGCAAACAAATCTATATATATAATTCTCTTACGTGGCACGCAAAAAAGACGTTATTTGTTATCGGGTTTTGGCAACATTGTACGATTGTTTGTTTACCACAAAGTCTCGCGCCTCAGTTGAATTTATAGTTATCGGATGAAATTTTATTGGGGAAAAAATGAATTTTAGTCGAACTGTTGCAGTTAATAGAAATCAAAGAAAGCGGAGGATCTTTTCAGGGACATTTAAAAAACAGTCCTTTTCAGGGCCAACAATTATAGTTCAACAAGACGCTTGCACTACAACTTTCGACAACAAACTCAAAAGTGTGGGTGGCTCGAGTGCTGTGCAAATGTATACACAAACAACAGGCTGGGTATTCAGTTTCCAAATCAGTGCTCCCATTTCGAGTCAAAATTTGCTCAAAGTTTTCATTTGAATTCTGATTCTAGAGGTACTGTATAAATCTTTTCTGTAATACAGCAAATTTAGATTTGAAAAATATTTTTTTGGAATATCATATTTTGAAAACAATCCCTTCTGCTAGGACATATGTCTTCATTCATGCGATCGAAGCGAGCATAGGTTCGCGAAGCGAGCATAGGTTCGCGAAGCGAACCAATGAGGATTGCGAAGCATTCCTCCGGGGGTTGGCGAGCGTCAGTGAGCAGGAGGCGGGCCCCCTAGTACATAGAATAGTCGAATTGTTATGATCATCTGTTTAGCACGTTGCAAAACCATTACTATTCTTGAGTATGTCATGGTATGAACTACTAAATTCCAAAATCATGTGACAGATTAGTTCAAATGCGATAAGTTGCACCCATTAGCTCCTCGATATTTTATACCAGCTGTCTGATGCACTATTTGGATTCATGGCACATATGCAATTAGATTGAGATCCTGTGGTTGAAAAGACCATTGAAGCAGAAACATTTATCCGATGATTCTCAAAACATTCACGTAGAATGTGGACAGTCAGATCTAAAGAGCATTGTCAGATGTACTGTGTGTATATATCCTCGACGGGTTGATTGAGTCGGGTTTTTATGAGCGCGAGAGCCATACTTGGTCAAGATGCGCCAAACGTCACGAAAATGGACATATACACAAAGGAATTTTTACTGGCACCGAAAAGGAAAATACATCTAAAGAGGAATCGAAGCTGACACTATCAAAAGCGAGATAACAAAAAACAAGCATAACTAAGAGACCTTCGTGACAACGATATTTAAATAACTTTAAATGGGCATACTTATATGCATAACGTTTCGAATCATCGTTCCTTTTTCATCGTCTGATCTTCAATTGTGGTCCTGAGTTAAAACTGGATGTATTTCTTGTTAGCTACAGAGCAATGGATTAAGACCAACCACCCTGCCTGATTCAGTAGCGCCATTAGAATAGTAAAATGAACTATAATTAGAAAAGTCATTGGATTTTTGGTCCCTGATTCAAAATATTCTATAATCAAGCGGAGTATAAATATGGACTTATTCAGTCCAAAAAATTGTCCCAGAATTCCAACACCCTAGTCGTGTGGGTGACACTAATATGAAATTACGATATTGCAAGACTATTCCAAACTTTACTTTCAGAGAATGTGTTACTTTTCTTGGGGGGGAGGGGGGTAATGACGCAAAAGGCCATATTTAGCCATTCTTCAAAGAATGTAACCAACTCCAGCGAAAGCACTGACGCAAAATGTGAGAATATTGACAACGATGACCTTTTATAAACTGCCTTTGATAGTTAAAGGTTAGTTGGGTTTTACGGCGCGTGGTCTATATTTGCTGCGCCTAACACAAGACAGACAAGTAAAGGACACACACAAAACATGTTTAACTGACACAACAGAGATAAATATATCCAGGAAAAGTTATAGGATGTAATATTCATTATCCTCCTTCTTTTTCACTGAAGATATTGATATTGAAACATAGTTCGATGTGACTAGTCAATCTCTTAAAAGAAAAAAGTTTGACATTACTTTGTATTCTTCATTTCACTTACCTGAAATGAGCTTAATTTGAACCCAGAATTGCACAACTGCATAGTTGGTTGGTTCTTTATCTCAAGATCCAAAAACAGATATGCTGTACCAACGATTGCATTGTTAACAACCATTACAACACAAAAACAGTAAAAAATTTCAGGGGCAAAGAAATGCCCACAACGCTAAAAAAGCACATTTAGTTCCGCAACGTCCACCAGACTGGAAAATGCTTTAGAAAACCCTGCACTGAACCATCTTATATGCAGGCCTATACGCCACAAACCCTATTTTTCAATTCATCCTCAAACATAAGAAAAAAGGATAGATCCAACATTGATACGAATCTATAAGTGTAGCTCAGAAAACGTTAGCCGAAACCCTGATGGGTGAATCAACAAGCGAAATAAAAGATCGAAACAGAATGATGAGTTTCCAGTCTACTGGAACTAATCGATGACGCGTCATTGTGTTTCAATCATATTTTTTCTTCTGTGAGACTGTCTACACTTGAAGGCATCACATTGCTTTTTATCGGTGCGTTTGCTCTTGTTCGCGGAAAGAAAGAGCTGCGACTTTGGAGACAAACAACAGATCAGAACTTACCCCACGAACAGGAGGTGGAAAAAAATAAGGGGGAACCCAATTCAGACCCCAGTTGCTACATATTATGTTCGGTGTTTGTATGCATTTTCGAACTATTACTTCGCTCAAACATTGTTAATAATATCTGCATGCTTGTAATAATTATCCCTCGTGTATGAGGAGAGCGTTGTGGCTCAGTGGGTTTTCCCACTTAGTCAGTACCAACATGTTTGGTCTAACATAACTATTCTAGCAACCTGCTAGTTGTAGGCGGTGCAAGTTCGCATCCTGTAACTTACACTGTGTGTATTTCTCCACTGTGTCAATAAAACTTTCCTTGTGTGCATGGCCATTATTTGACACTGTCTGTCTTGTGTTTGATGCAGCTTGGTCAAATTGGCATTTGCGTCATAAAACCAACACTCTTGTTTGGAAAGAGTAGTAGCCTCAACAACAAAAATACATGGAGTACAAGGGGTTGAACCCCATGGAGTTTGAGCTATTCATATAACCGGTGTACAGGTAATATTTATTCCTTATGGTAGGGAGAGGGGCTGACCACAACTATAAAAACACGCGGCCGAAGGAAGTCTGACCACGAGCTATTGGAGCTCTTGTCTCCTGATAAACAGCTATACGACCAACGTCCATGCATAACGTCAAGTATATGGACTTACACACAAGGAAAATGTTACTGACACAGAAGAAAAAATACGCCCGGGAATCAATTTTGGCTTGCGCCGCCGAGAACTCACAACCAGTGAGACCTAACGAATCTGCATACAATATTATCAGTATATTCGTAACATTCATCCCTCTGTGCTTGAGACTGAAACCGGGCCCAAACTTTAAAAGTATGCATTTTAATATCAGGTACGTCCGGAGTTTATATGGTTTTAGCCCAAAACAAAGAAAACGGTTACTAAGATTCGTGTCTTGCTAGGTTTGTCGCTCTACGGTCATTGTTATTTTTTGCTATGCCAGAGCTAATTCTACAAGGACATCTAAGGTTTAAAGTGGATTCCAAATCACTACAAATTGAACTCGTCATGGCATACCGATCCAACAAAGATTTACGATAAAATAATTTCCATCGGCGTATAATGACAAGGGATGGGTGATGAACTTTTAAAAATTTAAAACTAAAGTTTCAAGCATTCGCAGGAGCTTCTCTTAAAATATTTTGAGGAGGTTTGGGGGTTCATTATTTTTATGTGAAAAGAATTATTCAGATGTAAATGAAGAGTTTTACGCATTAAAGATGTCCCGACTTTAAACCGGTTCAATCACATCAAACTTCCTGAAGGTCATTAATCGGACAATTTGCAAGATTTTATACGTTGCAGTAAGGGGTTAACTGGAAAACCATGCGTCAGTGCTGTGATACTGGTTCCCTGATGTGGAGGCGAGTTGTCACCATTACTAACATAGTTGTCATAACCGGGGATTAAACCCATAGCCTGCTAAACCAAATACTTGAGTTCGTGGTGAGTTGGGTTTTATGACGCGGGGGTCATCTTTGGCACAGCTGTGTCACACAACGCCAAGTAAACAGACACACAGATTTTTACAGGCACAGAAGAGACACCAAGGGAGGAATCTAACGAGCGCCACCTACAACTCGCAGGTTGCTAGCGCAGTGGACAAACCCGCTGAGCCACTTCTTAGATCGCATCTTGCTTTGTTGCTACGAATGAAACAACAGTGCCGCAAGCTAATAAAACGAGGTTTTAAATCAAAACAAAGTCATACGCAGAAACCAGAAAAAAACAGATATTTGATTTGAGTTTATTTTGCTTAAGAATATCCGCACACAGATAAGAAATCAGATTCAGGTAAGCACGCATATGCAATTACATCACAATCGATATTGCAATCGAATCAGCACATACGATTACCGAATTGAAATATCGAAATCGTGAGGCCGAGACAGGTGACATAACGGAACGATTCAAACTCAAATAAACTTTCATCACAGATATTGCATGCGGAACAAAACCGTACCTTTACCTATAAGCACTAGTATACTTGTTTTGTGTATACAGTTACGAAGAATCAACACATGTCGTAAATTCGAGAGTTAAAAGGTCTGCAATACACGTGGATTCATGTATCATTTTGTAAAGAGAGAATTAAACTGATTTCGAAAAAATTTTTGCAATGACGGATTTTAGGGAACTTTTTAATGAAAACTACCACAAGTAGACCCAAAGAAGTTGGTCGAAAGAAATTAGTCAAAATGCCCAAATTGTTTCGCGAGTTGTAGGCGCAGGTTCAGATTCCTGTAATTTAGCCAATTCGCATTTTTTCTGTATCAGTAAAACTTTCCTGGAGTGTGCATGTTCATTATTTGACGTTGTTTGTCTTGTGCTTGGCGCAACTTGGGCAAATATGGCCGTGTGTGTGTAGAGCCATAAAACATCAACCAACTAACCAATACTTAAATACTAGATGCTCAACAACTGCTGAGTAAATGTCTTTAGACGCTAAGGCATCAAGTACTTTTTATGTACAACTTAAATATTTATTTTCCTAGCTTTTTCTTTGGCAAACTGGTTAATAATATCAGAAGTATTTAAATAATTAAATAAATCACTACGTATAAAATACTTAAATAATTTAATTTCCCCTGTCCCAAAGAGCATAAATAATTTTTTTTTTATTCTTTTAATTGCTAAAAAAGATCTTTCACCTCTGCAATTTGTAACGGCAATACTTAAAAGCTTCGCATTGTTGTGGCCACGTTAGGTGCATTTTTACAAGCCTTAGCTTAAAAAAATTTAAAAAAATTTGGCAGGTTGGGTTTTATGGCATAATGACCATATAATAACTAAGGACCGCCAAACACAAGACAGACAACGCCAAGTAATGGACATACACACAAGGGAACTTTTACTGACACAGAAAGAGAAATGCTTCCAGATTTAGTTGCAATAATCAAACCTGCGCCCTATATAACTCGCAGGTTGCTAGAATAGTTAGCAAATCCCCAGAGCGAAAGACCAAACATGTTGGTACTGCTTGCTTGCAAAAGCACAGCAGTCTACAAATGAAACACATTAAAACTGCAACAAAATGAGAGAAACACATTAAAACTTTTTAGTCAATTAATAGCAACTTATATACTTAACTTGACACATTGGCATCAGCGAAATACTATATGTGCAGCTTCAAGCATAAACCGTTATAGTAAACATTGGAGTGATGCACAGATAACACTTCCAGTGAGAGCTTTTAACTCATAGACTTGAAATATAAGTTGACTGAGCATTACTCTTTTAAAGGAGTTTCAAAAAGTGTGACCTACCTGTCGCCTGGTAGTCACACTGAAAAATTGACTTGTTTGGCCGATTTCGCTCGCATCTTATTGCCTAGTTTTGCGATATAATATCTTATGAAAGGGTAGATGTGTGAATGCGCATTTCAAGAAGGTCTAAATAAAGGTGAAATCGACAGTCTGTCACGTGGACCAATCAGATGATGAGGTTAGTTTCCAACCGATAGACGAAATTAGTCCAAGGGGTACGTTACTACTAGTGTTGGTCATATGATTCTGGTCAGAAATTTTTTTTTTTCATTTTCTCAATCTATTTTTATATTTATTTCATCTACGACTAAAATGTAATCATGAATTTGAATTCTCTCACGAAATAGTACATGCCGTTTTGCCTGCCTTTTCAGAATAGTATATGCCGTAACTGCCACACACAGAAGAAATAGTAACAGGAAACTTCACAGAAAATGTATTCGGCTGTTGATAAACCTGCTCTGTTACACTATTTTTATAAATTGAAACAAAGGCACATAAAGAATACTGAACAAAAATACATATTTGCGTAAGTCAGGAAATGAAATAAACATCAGGTGAATCGCGAGTGAGAAACTTGGGGCCAGCAAAAAAATGCGGAAATACCTCCATCTGCGAGAGTTACTGACTGAAAGCATAAATAAAAGGTGTCCACAGCGTGAGACAATGAAGATGGGACAGGAAGTTCAACGTATCGGATGACTTGATTTTCATTTACTTCCTTCAATAACAGATACATATGCATTTATTAATTAAACACATTTTGTAGTATCATTTTCACTGTAATTCCTCTTATAAAACTTATCTGACTGAAATAAGGGTTTACATCCTCAAAGAAGCGAAGCATAAAGATAGCAACTCCCAATATGTTCTTGATGGAACAAACTGAAAAGTTTGTACGAAATTGGTAAGAAAGAAAATGACCAGGCGTTTCGATTTAATACAATAAGATGAAATGGAAATGACAGATGCTATCTCAAGACAAGCTCAACAAAAAAAGAAAAGAAAACGCTTAAACAAAAACTGAAACGAAAAACAGGCATTAAATTCAGAACTCTTTCCAAGATAGTATCCATGTCATTTATCTAATGCGACGTTATCTAATGTTATCTTGACGGGAAAAAAATTCCTTGTATACTCATGGGCTTTCATGTACTTAGCTTTCAGTAGTTTGTATTAGTTTTTACATAAATTGTATTATCTCGCGCAACACCTTCACAACTCTATTTAAGTTATTAACGGAAGAATCTAGAATGCGAAGTGGGCATCTTAAGAGTACGAAATTCCTGAATGGTCAAAAATCGTTCCAGTTTGTCCTGTGTAGGTCGAATACACCAGGGCTCGAAATACCCGGGTGCACAGGTGCACATGAAAATAAAATTGTGCACCTAATTTTTTTCCCTCTAGGTGCACAGCGTGCACCCATCGTTATCTTCTAGTAACATATCCAAACAGACCCAACTAATAAAGTAGTTTACATTACATTAATGTTCTTATATTGCGTTTTTTTAAATGTGCACCTAAAATATAATCTGTGCACCTAATTTAAAAACTTAGGTGCACCTGTATCAAAAAATCTATTTCGAGGCCTGGAATACACCTCAAATAATCATATTCTTACAGTATTGGAATGGACTCTACACTTATTCCATAATCCTCTGATCTCTAATATTATAAAAGGAAGTGTTTGTTTGTTTGTTTAAGGCCGCAAAATCCCGACGATTCTATGGCACTTACAGCAATGAGATTTGGCACACAAGAAGTCCGAATTATTTGCAATTTTGGGGTCGCGGGGAATTTTAAAATTCAATCCAGAAGATTTTTAAATGAATTTAATAGTTTTATTCTCCATCGCTTTTTCAAACGCAGAGAACTTTTTCTACCCGTGTGACCTTGCAGTCAGGGTTTGGAATCATGCCAATTTTTTTTCATCCGCAGTAAGCGGGAAAAAAAATATTTTATTTTTTTTCATTTCCGCTTTGATTTTGCGCGGACAAATAAATTTCCAGACAGACAAAAAATCTTTTGATTGCAGTCAGTACTTTATTCCATCTACTTGACCGTTAAAGATAGAGTAAAAATATTTCAACGGATTTGAAATCTGTGAAAAATTTCAGTTTAGATTGATACCTAAAAATATGATTTTTTTTTAAATAAATAATTTTTTAACTGAATATATCCTCAACGGATTTGAAATCTTCGGAAAAATTTACACCAGATTAATACCTTACACCACGGGCACGGGCAACGCCGGGCTAGATATGCAGTGGCTAGTGATATAATAATTTCAATGACGAATACTTGGTGGATTAGGTATAGCAGGCGGCAAGACCAGGGGAATTAAGCAAGAAAGGAAGTCAGTAGTACTTGTCCTAGAGTATAAAAAGCAGATCAATGCTTTTATAATCCAAGCCTCTTGATTCATTGAAGAGTTTGAAAGTGTCACTAAATGAGGTCGGAAAGAATACCATGGACATCCACCAATCGGAAGAAATCCAGTCCACAGATTTAACGTGCACATTATCCGACGCGTACACGAGAGCCAACAAACAGTGCGCGGAGTTACCAGATGATCACCCTACTGGATATTCAGGGTGTCTACTAAATTTCTGTAGGTCCATTTAGGGACATTTTGGGGATTTTTCAGGTACTTTCTAAAATAAATGTACAAGATTTTACCTGATTATGTGGGTTAGTTAGATTCAATTATACTTTAAAGTCACACTTTTTTTATTGCTTATGGTCTAATTTCGAGAAAAGAGGACTCTAGTATCAAATTTCAGCTTTAGTATAAGCTGTTTTCTAAATAAAATTTTAAAAATAAAGACAAACCATAAATCATGTCAAAGTAGATGAACATGAAACAAATACTCTATATTATATTTATTATTTATGTTTTCTGAATACTTGAAAGTTTTCTAAAAATTGAAGAGAGTCCAACAATTATTTCAAAAACATTTCGTTATGTAAATTTTTTATTTTTATGTTTAATGCATCAAATAAAGTTGGTTAAAAAATTTTCAATTTGTGTATTTAAAAAAAAAACTCTCTGAATGTGGTTGGATTGGGGGAGTTACACCTTTTTCATTTTCTTTTCAGTTTGCATAATTTCTTTGTCTAATTGTTCAATTTCATCATTTGCAGTTTGCATTATTTGCAATTTCCTTTTTTTCATTTAAGTTCAGTTGCAGACACCTTTTGGTTTCGCCTTAAAAATTTGATAAATTTTCGGTACAAAATTTATGGTTTCGGGACCAGTTTCCATTTTTGCCATATTTTCGTCACATTCGGGACCAGTAGATAACCCTGATATTGGCTGCGCCAAATTGTACTAACTTTCGCAATCTGAAGGAATCCAGTAGAAAATTCGATTTAGCATGATGTAGCATTTTAGGAACAAACAGGTTAAAAATCATAATACAAAACTACAAGCTCTCAATGCAATAATTGCGGAGACATCTGTTTATTGGACATTGAGAAAAAATTTCTGAAATGCTATTCTCCGCATGGAAGCTATCCTCTGTCGAAAATATATGATCCATAGCACCCAGAAAACAAACGATCAATACGTTTCCGAATCGTTCTAAAGCTCAACTCTCCGAATGGTTTCGAAGAGATATCTTGTCCATCAAGGTATAACCAATTTTGCTTAATGACGAGAAATCTAGTCAACAATTTTTGGATGACGATATCAAAATTTGGTAAGTTTTCTTCCAATGACAAGATACCTCGTCGAGACAACGATCTGGAGGATTAATCATGAATGCGAGCCATTTTCAGAAAGTACGTTTTAATCAAATACAGCAATTAACATCAGCAGTTAAGACACCAAATGCGAGAGAAAGACTTCAATCTCCATTGCATCAGACACTAATGCATTAGCACAGCTTTCCGAGAGGAAGTACCCAACTGGCTGCTTGGATGCTGTCCAAATGTACGTGGAAATTAAATAAAAAAAACGACTCACAATCACATGTAACAACATATCTCGAATCTGATACTCAAACGATAACGAAATGCCAAAGGAAACTAGAGTTCTGACAGTCCTTTTGAATGGTTAATCATTTGCAGCGACCTCACATCCTTCTGGTAGTACGAGGAACATCCGGTGGAAATGACAAAGAAAAGGTTCCCTGTTCGAATGAATCGATTGTAGACGCATGCGATTGATTGTTCCAGGGCAGTTACGGAATTCAAAGGTGGTTAGTTGGGTTTCTTACGACACTTAAGAGCCATACTTGGCCAAGCTGAGCCAAATATAAGACAGACGTCATGTAATGGACACATATGCAAGGAAATTTTTACTAGCACAAAAGAAAGACACCTAGGGAGGAATTGAACCTGGAAGGAATGGATCAATGCGACCCCTACAATTTGCAAGTATTTTTAAGGATGAATCTGAGGTATTGCAATAAAATGAAACTGCCTCAAAGTTTAAGATGGTCTATTAGGTTAAAATGGCTCTACGGCAGGCCTCGAAATAGATTTTTTAATACAGGTGCACCTTTTGCAGCTAAGTTTTTAAATTAGGTGCACAGGTTATATTTTAGGTGCAGATTTTAAAAAATATCGTAATATAAAAGTATTAATGTAATGTAAGCTACTTTAGTAGTTTGGTATGTTTATATAGGTTAGTAATAGATAGAAAATAAAAATATTTAAACATCTAAATTCTCCCTTCTCTGGTTCACGGCTGTCGCGACAGTCGCTTCAACAGAGCCATCTGAAAAATGTTTCGTTCATCGGAAAGTTCTGGCGGCAGTGGCACAAGTAAACCTTCCTCCTGTTTAAACCCGTTACGGCCGAGCGATTTTGCATTCGCATAGCGTTTATTTAGGAATTGTAATTACTTTTCTTTAGAACGAGAGAGGTCGATCCTAATATTTTGTTCAAACATCAAAATTACATAAAACACGTTCCCCCACTTTTTTTTTTTTTTTTTAACATTAGGAGCACGCACTGCGTGCACCTTGTGGGAAAAAATTAGGTGCACAATTTTATTTACATGTGCACCCGGGTATTTCGACCCCTGCTCTAGGGTTACTGTGATGTTCTTCTCTTTCAATAACCAAGCAGGAGATTATAAAAATAACAATTTAATTGAATGATAAAAGGACATACAAAAACGAACATCACTTCATCCGGTGCAGTACATCGCGCCTCAAAACAAAAACAACCTCTCTCAGCCGAGGCAAGTATCCGAATGCAATTTTCTCTATGGTAACCCTTCCACGCAGGAATGTTAGTCGACAAGAACTCTCCTAAATTGATCGCCAACAGCGGCCAGATATCACAGTCATATTTGGTCAAGCTGCGCCAAACAACGTCACGTAAATGGACATGCACATATGTTAAATCCCAACGATTAAGGAATATTTATGTATAGTGGAAGTCCCTTCAAATACTCTTCCTAGACAAAATAAATGCTCAAATCAGTCCGTTCTTAGCTTTAAAATTTCATAACTCACAAGAATCCTAATTCAAGTGGAAGCACTCTATCACTAAGCAGGTGCGATTACAATTGTTGAATACAAGCCACTGCGTGGCTAGCCCGGCGTTGCCCGTGCCCGTGGTGTGAGGTATTAATCTGGTTTAAAAATTTTCCGCAGATTTCAAATCCGTTGAAGATATATTCAATTTAAAAATTATTTATTTAAAGAAAATCATATTTTTAGGTATCAATCTAAACTGAAATTTCCGCAGATTTCAAATTCGTTTTAATTTTTACTCTAAATTTAACGGTCTCGGAGATAGAAAAAAGAACTGTGACTAAAATAAAAGATTTATCGTCTGGCTGGAAAAACATTCATCCGCGCAAAATCAAAGCGGAAGCGAAAAAAAAATTCTCCACGTGCAAAATGAAAGCGGAAACGGTAAAAATAATTTTCTGAGCGTTCTCCGGGTCGACGAAAAAAACTTGCCATGGTTCCAATGCTGACGGCCAGGTCACGTGGGTAGAAAAGTCAAGATTGGTGTTATTCTTCTTTCGCGGAAGAAAGGCGTTGAAGAACCAGGAAGAGAGTAAAACTATTAAATTCATTAAAAAAATCTTCTAGATTGTATCTTCAAATTTCGCCGCAACCCAAAAATTGCAAAAATTTGGACTACTTGTGTGCCAAATCTCATTGCTGTAGGTGCCATAGATCGTCAGGATTTTGCGGCCGCGAAACAAACACAGACAAACACTTCCTTTTATAATATTAGAGATGTCTACTGCATAAAAAAATTGTGTTGTCTTTTTGTTGTCTGCAGATAAAGTTAAATACATAAGTCCAAAGAAATTTCTGGGCGAAATTGGGAGGGAATCGCACTTAAAAGATTTAAAAGGCCTCACAATAATAAACGTAGATATAAATTGAATTGATTACCTTATTGATAATGCTATTACCTGTAACTGAGGGCCACAAGTAGAGGCTTATTAAGATATAAGGAAATTTCAGGTAACTCTTTCCTTTACAAAAACCCGCGATTATGACACACAACTATTTTTTATTGGATTGAAGTTACAAGATAATTTTGGAACACCGTATAGTCCTAAAACCACTTCAAGAAATTCAAGTGTTTACCTTTGATATTTTTTGTAAAAGTAAATTGCGAGGCAAAAAAAAAATCACTTTTGAGGCTCAATCATTAAAGGAATTTTAAAAGGTTCTGGATAGAAGTACTTTCATCCTCAAAACATTTGAAAAAATACTTTCCGAAAACCGACCAAGAAAACTAATACATCATTTTAAAGCTTGAACATTACTTAATCAAAAGAAAATATCAACAGATTTTTGAAAGAGCAGTCTACAGATACAAATGGTGTCTGAACCATAAATTCGGTGGACCGTTAGGCACATATAATTTTTTATTTCTATCGACTTAAATAACTCAGACGTGTTAACTACTAATCTAAATAATCAAAATGTAAGTTAATAATTATGGTTAGTATAGTGACCGAGCACTCCAGCTCTCAATGCAAGACTTGAGTTCGAATCCAGGTACAGATATTGATGTTTGTAGAGGTCAATAGCAAGTTCAAGTTTATCTAGTTCTAGAGTAGCTTTTTCTGAAATGCCAAACTAAATGACTTTTTCGATATGTCTCATTTTTTTTTTTTTTTTAAGTTTCATTTGAGCAGCAAAATGTTAGGCCCTAAAAATGTCATTGATGTCCAAATGTCATGGGGGTGGGTAAATCAAAATAGACGTATTTCCGACATTCTTTGTGTAATGGTTGAAAAATCACATAAAAAACTGAAACCAAGGATCAATTGCTCGTTTGTTGGATATTCCAGACAACCCCACCCATCCAAACTGGTAGTCTTATAGGCTCTAAATGCATGGGGCGTGTGCTAATGAAGAGTGGGTATTTATCAGGTTAAGCCATAGGGCTTCAGGATACAGGGGCGTGGCTGGTATTAGAAAAATACTCCAGACAACCGTAAATGAAATTAAACATTTGATCACAAATCAATGTAAAAAACTGGTAAAGAAATTACCAGCTTATGGCGGAAACGTTAGAACTAAAATTAACAATGAACCATAAGGCCCGGTGCACACATCCGATTTTTCAACGTACGGCACCGAAGCCCAACTATGCACACATAACCGTGAAATGACGCAAGTACTCATTTCTCGCCATTTGCGATAAATATTCTATCGAAGAAAACGTGTTTATTTCGTTTACTTGGTGTAAAAAAAGTATATTTTGAAACAAAATAGACGTTACTGGATACAACCATAGATTAATTATTATTTATTTTCCATTTTTTTAAACAAGGTACTTCAGACAGGAGAAGCGTGTGCGGAGCCGTGGGGAACTGTGGTACAAATTGCACGCAAGTTGGACGTGCGTCGCCGCAGCGGCGCCGTAGGCATGTGTGTACTACTCCATCGGATCCAATGTATCTCAGACCGCAATTGCGTAGCGGCAGCGGCGCCACACGTTGAAAAACTGGATGAGTGCGCCGGGCCTAATACCTCGCATTCGTAAAACACAAAAACAATATTGGCGTTTCAAAAAATAATCAAAAAGAACTTCGAAACATGTATCATTTGCTCTTTCCGAGTGTAGTTTTAATTTGCAGTTTCGCCATTATCAACGACACGTAACTACGATTACTGCAAGGTGCAAGAGAGCGATTACGATCTGGCAATGATGCCTTGGCATCAATCGGATCGTGCTCCAGTGACTCAGTGACGCTTATGCCAGGGAAGACGCTGCCTCTTTGTTTCGTCCTCAGCTGGAAAAGCAAGCGCAAGGCCAGCGGTGTGTCTTGTGAGGGTTTTACTTTCGTGAGGTTTTCCGAATCGATTGTGCTCCCGGTCTCAAGAGGATTGAGGGGGTGCCTTTCGCAAGAGCTTTTCTTTTCCGTGTGTGCCTCCCCTTCTCTTCCGGTTATGGAAAAATCAATGTCAAAGGCTGGTAAGGAATGTCAGATGCATCCTTTCAGCAAACAGCAATAAGCGGCATTTGCTTGCGTAAGGGGAATGTCGGCGAGATTATTTTTATTATTTTAATTTATTGGACGGAAGAATCGTAGGAGAAATATGAAACTTTCACATCTGAAAGTTTTGTCGTGTTTTTCAATATTTTTCAAACCGTGGTACCATTTGAATTAATAATTCTTTCAGTCCCACCTCTGCTCTAACCTATTCTGTACCTACAAAATGCGCTATTTATAGAATTTTATACAATTTGTCGTAATTACTAATGTTTTGATCGTATATTTTCAAAAAACTGAGACCATGAGTGAATTTATTATTTAATGCAGTCGACACTCCTTTTACGGACCAAGGAACAACTAATTGCTTTTCCACGTGCAAACGATAAATAAGTTTTTTAAAAAAAAGTAATTCCAGGTTTTTAAAAAAAAATTAGACTTTGGTATAGCTGACGTTTTTTCAATACCTACAATGTTGTTTCTTTCATTAAAATTTCTACTTTTGGCAATAGCATCGTAGAACTTAAAAGTAGCGTCTTGAATAAAAGAATCATAGAATTCCAAGCGAAGTTTATTATTCTAGATAGGTTGACTAAACCTTAATTTTCTTCCTTCGAATTTTTATTTTTCCTATACTGCACTCTATAAAAGATAAGGATCCAAGGAAGGATAAAGGATAGAAAACCAAGGATACGTAAACTCCAAAACTCAAAGGTTATGTAAAGTTGTTAAATTGCTTATTTAATAGGCGTCGCTTCTTTCTAGGAAGACCAAGGAGCCGAGACAAAGTTAGTAAAAACATTTGTTCTATGCTATTCAGAACGAAACTTGAAAGTTCGTAAAATCGTGTGGATTCGTAAAAAGTCCGTTAAAAGGAGTGTCGACTGTAGAAAACATTCAATTTCAAGAACATCATTTATCAGAACTACAATAAAGTTGCAGATAATCGGACTATTTTCTTCTAGCTTTTACTTTGATCTATAGTGATAAATCTATCACTCTAACACTTTCGAACTGGATGTAAAGCACAATGACGGGGCTCAGCATTCGATTTTGCAGCACCCCTGAAGCGTTGTAGTCTAACGCACTGCGATTTAGTGTTTTAATCGTTCGAAAACAAACCATTTTTAGAATTCCACACGAAAAAAAAATGCACTTCAGAACGCGGTTAGATAAATCAGCTACAAGATAGTTAAAAAAAAAGTTAATTTTACACGAGAAAGTGTAATTCTTACATTTCATAATACAATTTTAAACATGAAAAGAAAATTGCTTTTTTTTCCCCACACAGAGTCGTTAATTTAAATAAAAAGTTCCATTCCTGTACCATCTTCAAATATTGGCAACGTTGAATGGAAGTTCGTTCCTATAGCAACCATTGTGAGGACTTTTTAGCCCTGAGATGTGGATACTTCAGGGCTCAGGTCTTGGCACTGGTTTGATCAATTAACTCTCGCAAGTTCTATTCTTTTCTGGTACATTTTTCGATGGCACTTTTTATAGTTCGCCTCTCTGTGTCACCCTCGAAGGGACTCGCGTTTCCCCGGTCTTTTCTTCAAGTTGTACTTCGATATCGATTTTTAAATGGAAATCCGAGGAAGACAAACTTGTTCTGCGGTGTGGGATAGAACAAAATTTCTGCATCAACTTTCTGTAAAGGAATCTGTTTAATTCGAAAAGGAAAGAAAACTAACATCGAAACCTAAAATCCAAAAATTGCAATACAAGCCCTAAGCTCCTTTTTTCGTTCGGTGTATCTTGGAATAATCCCGGTATCTTATAGCATCTGTATGAGACATTACTATCTGTATAAGGGGTTAATTTTATTAACCCCTAACATAATTTTTCCCACAGATAAGTTTAAAGACCCCTTAAGTTCCAGGATGACTAGCTTTTTTCTCTTTTCATCCGCAAGTCTCACTTGCTTGACATTTGGGGACATGACCCCAACGCATATTTATACCATTGTAATTTTTCGACCTTCCACACCTCGCTAACCACGATTTCAAACAGTTCCTCTCACTTGGGTTGTTTATTTCTTTCTTTTTGAATGACCCAATAAACACATGCGACTAAATAGTAACACCGCCTTCTCACCCAATAAACTTTCTTAATAGGTCTCCTTAAACAAAAATCTTTCTCTAAATCGTTACCCCTCCCCAAGCGGATTAAAATTTTAACTATTCACCATTTCAAGAGCAACTTAAAGACTTGATCGAACAGTCCTTCCAAACACCCTACAGAAAACAACGTTACAGCTGTCAATAACTTTACTGAAGGATAAAATTTACCCTGTATATCTGATTCAACTTGTGAACTCACAACACAGTTAACACCCCCTCCAACAATGGGTGATTCGTACGATTGCCTACACCATTCTTGGACGGGCGTTGTCATCCATAAGCCCAAATTCTGCGCCCATGGCACTCCTAAACATACGTACATGTTGTTCCAGTATGATGTCCCGATAAATTTGGCCTCTCATGCTTCCGATTTGAACATGTAGATCTGTTCTAGAGTCCAGTACAATTCTGCTCCGAACGAGCAAACCTGCACCACGAACGTCCGCTGTGAATCAGACAGCAAGCTAAACCTGGACTCGTCGGAAAACATCATTCAAGCCCACTGTGACGATGTCCACATTGCATGTTCTCTACTCCAGGCTAACCGCTGGCGACAGTGAGTTGCCGGCTGACGTACTATCGGCGTCATCTGATGGCTTCCTGTAATTTGGATATTATTCTTAAAGATGTGTGCGATAATTCTACAGGTGAAATTTTTACTTTAGAGTTCGATTTCCGCGTGATTCTGAATTGTCCTTAATTTATGGACATGAGTGTATAATATGTATCGTGTGTTCATACACGGCAACGAAAACGAAACACATTTTGAAATCAAAACCAAGTAGAGCGGATTGGTAACTGAGGAAAGATGTTTAGACACACATTGACCCCGACTATCTGCTCCTAATTTCAACAAATATGGCCTTTGCGCCCTAAAAACAAACCAACCCAATTTCAAACCCTGGTCCTCAGAATCATTGCAAAAATTTGATTATGTATGACAACCATAACAAAATATGTTTTCCTGTGGGACACACAAAACAAAATTACTGTTGAAATCTTTGCATCTATTGCATTTAGATGTCCACGCAAGCATATTGCACCCGTAAACAAATACGATGCCACACAGATTAAGAACAAACTAATACATGCCCTGGAAACTTATTTGTAAAAAAACAACCCACTCCCCCCCCCCCCCCCCCAAAAAAAAAAAAAACACTCCACCACACGAAAACTAATCTAACACGGAAACTTCTGCTTTTCACCGAAGAAGCGCGATGGCCAGACAGCAGCCTATTAAAAAGAAAAAGTTTCGTCGAAAGCAGATACTCGACAACGTGAAGCGCCTCGGAAATAAGAACCCGCCAAAAAGAAGACAAACATTGACTCCGAAAGGAGAGGATGTTTAATACATGCCGTGGAAGGCAAAGGCGTCGCAAAATC
The DNA here is from genome assembly GCA_947359465.1 of Metellina segmentata. Taxonomy (NCBI): domain Eukaryota; kingdom Metazoa; phylum Arthropoda; class Arachnida; order Araneae; family Tetragnathidae; genus Metellina; species Metellina segmentata. The sequence goes on along the minus strand of OX375880.1, from coordinate 70,572,717 downwards.
CCACCAACCGTAAAAGGGCGAACCAACCTTGCAGAGAAATTTTAAGTTTCAGGGGAGATCTTGGGTTTCGCTATCGATCGACCGACAGTGGCCAGAGAACTATTATTTCCTTGGCCCCTTGAACGCTTTGGGGACCCGGAAGACTCGAAAAATCCATTACTGAGTGGAAAAGTTCTGGAGATTAGGCGGGGTGAGCGTCGCGAGTGGAGCAATTTCATTTTTTAATATAATTCGGATTAGGGAAGGCAATGGGGCGATAAGGCAATTATGTTTTTGGGGGTTGGAATTGTACAAGAGGGAATCATAGCCTACAAAAGACACTCGATAAGAAAAATTATCCTAGACTTGTGGCGAGAGACAGACCTCAGCTTTTTTGCCACTAGTCTCAGTCTTGCAGCCAGTAGTCTAGAAACGAAAATGAAATGTTACTCTCAGTAAAGGACAGGCCCATCAGGAAAATCCCGAGAGCTCTGTAGATAGGTATTTTAAATAACGTCCAACTGGAGCAACACAACGGGCTATTGGCGACGGTAAGGAATCAATCCCGAAGGGAAATATCCAAGGCCTTAACCCTCAGGGGCATGCTTTCCACAAGTCTAAGTATGACGACTAGTTTCCTGGTATTTTCTTCCACTCGACTTGGAGAAGACATGTATGTTCCTTCACCGATTTTGGACGGTTGTTGCACCCCTTAATTCGGCGATCCCACTCGTCCCAGAGGTTCTCGATAGGGTTCAGGTCTGGGCAGGCCAGTCCATTCGGTTAACCCCATTGTCACCATTTCAATCCATGGTGGACCTCGCAACATGACAGATGGCGTTGTCGTCTTGGAAGTAACATGGGTCCAACCCGTATAACTACCACAACGTAGGAAGCACACTGTCGTCCAAAACAGTGCAGTAGGCCTCGGCGTTGAGCTTACCATGCATTTGGAAAAGGGTCCCAGTCCATACCAAGAGAAACACCCCAGACTATAATTCCACCTCCGCCGAACTTTAATGTGGGCACAATGCATTCTGGCAGGAGGCGTTCTCCAGACAGACGGCAGACACAAACCCTGCCATCCGAACGGTAGAGGTAACGAACCTTGATTCGTCGCTCTAGTGAACCAGTTTCCATTATTATACGGTTCACTTTCGACGTGCTTTGCACCATACACATTGCATCTGAAACTATGTTACATACCATTCAAACTTGTGTCAGGATTACAGATCATTGGTGTTCATAAAGCTTATTTACAAGTATATGAAAGAAAACAAATCAATGTTCTATTTACAAAGTTGTGTCATATATTGTTTTATCGAGAAGAGGGGGTTTCAGAAAAATTTAATGAAGCTATAGTACCCTTTTTGGTCTTTAATAGTTCTGCACTGAATTTCTGCTCAAAACAAGGCTTGGGGTGTTGTGTCTTCAACACGGACAAACCTTCCAACGTTTTGTTAGAAATGAGAAAACGGTATTCAGTTCGGCTCTTTTTGATGAGGCTGAAGATTCTCTCACACTGCATTGGAATGGGGGGTGAGCAGAATAGAAAGCATAAGTTTGGCCAATCTAGCGAATTTTAGAAGTCCATCTGCCCCTCTTATTTTACCAACTTCAACCAACTGCACATCGATACGGTCATGTCCTTCTATTAACACAGATAAATCCTCCAGCTAAGGACAACAAAACTCCCTTTTCCAACCCATCCATTGCTTCGTCTTAGCACTCATCAAATCCGATAGAAAATTTTAGTAGATGGTTGCAGAGAATGAAATATTTCGATTGCTCGATGGAAATATTAAAATTCTTTAAAAAGGCAGACCCATCCGTGAATCAGTAAAATTAAGTGGAAATCCATAAAAATTACGGATAATCCGTAAAAGTTGGCAAGTATGAATAAGCGAGACCAGCCGCTTATATGGTATAGTGGTCATTGCACTTCTGCCACCCAGCAGGTCCTGTGCTCGAATCCCAATTTGTAAGCACATGGATGTTGGTGATCATCCCTGTTAGAAGCGACGGCTCACCCACTGTGGGTATTCATTCACAAGGTGCCGACAGTTCGCTCCATGTAGTGCTGAAGAGGTCAGTGGTCGGGAATCAGAAATAATCAAAGAGAAAACGAAATGCTAGTTTCAATATGAATTCAAACAAACAATAAAACTTGTCTTTGTTTGCATTCAGTTGGAATTGTGTCGCGAACAAAGCTCAAATAGTTTCCCAATTCATCATGCAAACAAATTTCAAACTTTAATCAATTAATTTTCACGCCAGACAAGAGGGAAAACGGCAAACAAAAAACATTCTGAAAGAAGCGCAGAACTAACCAAAGTGGCCGAATAGCGATTGTTGATACTCGCAGACGATCTTAAAATAGCAGCAGGCGGCAGAGAAAAAAGTTATTTGCTTTATTTTAACTGCCAAAAGTGTCAACAAAAACACGAAAAGGATTACTGTCACTGCTGGAACAGGAAAATGGAGCTACGACAACGCAGCACTCTCAAGAAGAGCGTCTTCCTGCAAAAAAAAGATTCCACGCGAGGGAAAAGAAGATTTTTACGACATACGTGAATGGCCTTAATAGAAAAATTATTGATTTATCAATAGTTGGACAAATGCAGTTCAGTGAACGCAATTCTCCCCGTTCAGCTACTTGAAATGCGATTAGGAACCGTTGGACTTCTGGGGAAAGAATTTGTAAAGATTTCGTTGTGAGAGTAAGAGCTTTCTAGAATTAAATAGATTTAAAGGGAAGAATTACCGTAAGTTTCCATTAAGGAACCCGTGGTTCGAGATCTCTCTGTAGCAGTGAAAAAAGATGCATCGTAATTTTAAGTCCATTTTGGAAGAAAAAATTTTAAAATAAATTTAAAATTTTAATTCGTTCTCTTGTTTCTATATTGGGTCGATTTCTTTGTAAATAAATGCGAAAAACCTACAAATTAAGCTTTTATTATTCTTTAGATTGGAATTAAATGTATTTTAAAACTAGTTTGAGAAACTTCTTTAATTTCCAGAAACGATATTTTATTTTTGGAACGTGGGGCATATGTGAGGCTGATACCGCTTTTCAAGCCAAAACAAAATTTTCTATTTAAAAATTATAAGGTATATATTAAAATAATTAATACATAAAATATACTTGCAAAATTATTTTATATTTTTATAAAAATTACTGTTTTTAATATAAATATTTTGGTTGCAAATTTTTTTGAACATGCATAAAAACTAGCAAAAGGATGATCATTGATAATGGCACTTGTTAATGGGTTTCAAGGACGGAAGCAAAAATAAAGGCATTCCTTTCTGTTTTGTGCTCTACTGGCATTTGTGGAAAGATAGTTTTAGTCATTTGTCTTCTCTAAATAGCAATAGGAATGCAATAGGCTGCATGAAACGTAATGCGTATACAGGGAGCTACATGAAAGAAATAATTTATTTTTAAACGTTGTATCCGAAGATGGATTTTTTTTTTACTATATACGCAAGGGGACTTGAATAAACTTCTGTCACAAGGACAAAATTGTGCTTACAATAATAAAACACTTTATTTCCCAAGAGAAATTAGAAAACGTTCAAATATATTGAAATGTTGTCGCTTTGGACTTAATTTCTCGGAACCGCCACCCCTGTCACACTACACTCCCATAGCACACGCTAATGTTAATTTATCTTGGCACTACAATGTGTCGAATTCTTTTAGTGTAAACAAATATAAAAACTGTAAATTGAGTTCGATTTAATATGCTTATTCAATAATGCTTAAGAATAAATGGTTCGAGGAATTTTTAATCCCCTCAGCATTATAAATAGAGTTTGCTGTGAGGGGTTTTTGAATTTTTATAATTTGCTTGGATTTTTAAGCTTTTCAATAGCATGCCGATTCAGCAACTGTGCGCCGTCGAACATTTTATTATATTCATGTGTGCCCATTTCGTTTCTCCTATACATCATTTCCACTTGTGATCTGCTAGAGTAGCATAAAATGGCTGCATCAGAAAAGAAAATCCAATCAGAATTCGATCACATTTTCCTCTGGCTCAAAATAATTTTCACCAGCCCCCCACGTTCACAACGGTCTTTGTTTCGGTTTTAGAGGCACTTTCAACCAGACTACCGCAGACTAAGTAGGATACAATTGTTTAATTAAAGGAAATAAAATACTATTTCTTGCATCCAAACTGCAAACTACTTTCTTGTTTTTGAAATCTGTAGGCATGAAGTCAACAAAATTTTTGTCTATTTCCTTTCCCAAACAAAAATTATCCCCATTAAAGATAAACTCGAGCACCCGCATCGAGATAACAATGTTATCTTCATGTGGAATAAATCAAAACATTTATACACTTTTAACTCATCGTCAGTTGCTATGATTATCAAAAATGAGAGATACTGATAAATAAAGCTTCTAAAATTCGTAGATACAAGACCATCAGAAGTAATCACATGAATATAGTAACAACTTTTTCTCTTAATTCGCAGAAAACAGCTTTCAATTGAAACGAAACTTATTTAGTTCATATTTCACGTATTTTGGTCGCATGAATAGCATACAATTTTTCAATTAAATGTATGGAAAGAGTTAAATGCAAATCTATAAGTATTCATTATAACTTTAAACTCACTACCAGTAATGGTCAGGCTCACCAGGAAAATCGGAAAAATTGCCGGGAGGCCGATGGTTCTGGGAGTGCTGAAGGTATCTGAATAAAATTATCTTAAAAGTAATCAGACTTTAGATGGTAGAATTTACTTTATGTACTAATTTAAATGCTTTTAAAATTAGAAAACAATACAATATTAAAAGGATTAACGAAATCTACTCTATCATAAACGACAATAACAAGAAATATGTTTTATAATTGGAACTAAAGCTGATATAATTACTGAATTAAGTATTTAAGGTGTGGAAGCATCGGCCCAAGAAAAGGAAAATACAGTTAGGGATATGAGAAAAACCACTCATATCACTATAAGTAAGAATTGGCTTACTGTTTAAAATTACATATTTTACTTCGAACATTTCAAAGCTGTTCACTTCTGAGACCTGTAGATGGTTACAATTTCAGAGTCATCCTTGTCAGTCTGCAATAGATCAACACTAATTTACCTTTATGAGGAGCTACTTTTAAAAACTAGTGACTGTCAGTGCTGTAATTTTAATGTAGCAAGTTATCTGAAGGGTGAATTTTTGTAGATAAACCTTTGATAGTGGAACTGTAAAAAGTGTTTTATTAAGGATAGCATTTAATTTAAAAGGCATCCAAAGTTAATTACTCTTAAATATTGCCTCAAATTAAAAATCTCTCTGTGAATTCAGTACTTTTGTTTTAAGAAAAACATCAATGAAGAATCAATTGATTCTAAAATAGAAGTCCACAAATTTATTCAAATAAGATTTTTTATCAAATTAACCACTGATAACTCTGCACCACATAAAGCAGTCAACACATATCCACACATGCAGTGTGTTATAACACCAGGTTATTGGTTTGGCCATTCAATGATCCACAATACACCTACTTAAATGCATGCAGAATACATTCACGTGTTCAATCTGTAGTTACTAGTCATCTAACCTCACATCCACATGTACTATTTGAATTTGCAAAGATGAACCTGACCTACGTGCCTTGATTGAAACAATCTTAAGTGCAACCTACATGCCTTGATTGAAGTTCAGTAGTCCCTGGATCTATTCAGTATGCTTAGTCATTCTAATGCACATTATAGTTGGTCGCTGGTTCAAGTTTATTAAATCACTCTAGCAGATCAATGACAATGATTTCTTGAAAAATGTATTACAATATTTCGTATTCATGATAAACCATAAAAAGTTTGTTTAAATTAAAAGATTAATGAAAAGATCACATACAAGTTCATGCATTTTAAAGTCTTTGCTGATCTCCTGCCAGCATTAAAAGGAGGATAGATATGTATTTATGATTGGGTGGGGTTTTAAGGTGTAAGGGTCATATTTGGCCAAACTGCACCAAACACAAGTCGGACAATGTTATGTTCATACACACAAGGAAGGTTTAAATACAGAAAAGAGAAATTCGCACAGGGTAAGGTACAGGAATCAAATCTGTATCACCTATAACTTGAGTACCTAATGGTAAATCACAGGCTTAGCAATTGCTCAAGTATAAAAAAACACAATGGTATTAAAATTAAGATAAGAGAATTGAAAATTTCTACTTATAAATATTTGTTAATTTTGACAGCAGATAAGAATTTTATGACAATTTGAGATAACTGTAGACAGGATTTTACACCATAACATATATTTATATATGCATTTGCACATTTTATTCTTTTTTAAAGTGCTCATAAATACAAAGCGGACTGTTTTTTTTGAAAGATTTTAAGCACATATGGACTCTCAGAATAGAAGTAACATTATTTCATTGAAGTCTCTGAAATAATCCTGTGAAATTAGAAACTTTATAATTATTAGTAAAAAATGTTTTTATTCTTCCACTCCCATTAAGCTGGAACTGACATCACTTTTTAATACCAAATTGATGTATCTGGTCTGCATGACTTTTAGCTACACTTCCACCTTTACATCAAAAATATTTTGTTAATATATCATACAGATCATTGAAATTTGCTTAGGATGAGCATGTATTAAAATTATTCATACATTACTCAAGAATAAGCAATTTTACAATTCATGGATATTGTTTGGATTACATAACTTAACAAATTTAATAGTGATTAACGCAGGATTGACTTCGACAAAGTATAAGACTCAGAAAGATCCTTAGCTTATCCCAATTTTGAATAGTAAGACAATTTCAGTTTTATTGTAAGAATTTTCTTTTCAGAGGAAAGATAATAGTTATCTTAAACTTGGGAAAATTGGGCAGATTTCCATAATTCTGAGTTAACAACCCAGGTTTAACTTGACTTAAAAAATTTTGAGTGAAAATTTTTCATTAAATTCATTGATCACGTGCAAAAACTATGAAACATTCCATATACAAAATTTGTGATGCCCATTTAAAACCTCAATTAAGATGTTTTTAAACAAAGATTATTTTAATGAATGCCTTTTTAAAAAGTGGCATTTTAATTTATGTTACCTAAAATGTATTTCTATATTTCTAATAATTTGAGTTCAAATTATTGCCAAAGAATAGAAAGAAGACATTTATTTTGTTTTTGTTAAAGCACACAAAAATGTAAATTCCATAAAAAAAAAATTTATTTTGCTGTAATTCCTTTCAAAATAAATCTGCATTTCTTTTGGTTTTTCAAAGTTTATATTTTCTTTTAACACATTCTGCAGAGTTGTTCAATTTTCCCAAAAAATTTCGTTTGATCTTTACGGTAAAATTAAAATAAGCATAAATTGCACAACCATTAATTCACATAATCTCGTGCAATTTTAAAACAACTTAAAATAATCATTCAACAATCGTACAAACATGGATACGATTTGATCGTGTAAACTTTGATGCATCAATTAAAAATACACTTTTTTTACCCGAGTAGAAATGCAAGATCAGAATAACAGAACTGAAACTGCAGAACGATGCGATCTTAAACCTGGAAAGGCAAAAAAGAGCAAAATCAACACAGTAGAACTTACGTTTCGCTGCTGAGAGTAGATCTTTTACTTCTTTTATTAGCACTTTAATTGATTGGCTAGTTCTTTCCAACTCTTTCTCATGGGCGTGAAGATTTTCTCGAAAATACGGACTGTTTGTAAGACAGTCCGTAAATTCCAACGGTAGTAATCCCATCATTAAAGCGAACCTATCGCCCCTCTCATAGGGGATCCGCACACTAAAAAAAGTAAATGCGCCGAGCAACTTCTTCGAATTCAAACAAAATCATCTTGCATGATCAATTCCCGGGCCAAACTGCACTCATGCTCGCTTAAAATCGACTTTTTTTGTCCGGCAAAACGACTTCCTCTTTCTGCACTGACGATGCTCCTGCTGCGATGTCAAAACTCAAATATATGTTAGTGAACTCTCCGCAGCATCAGCTCACGTCGCCAGATGGCTCTGCAGGGTAGACCATGTGATGCAATGAGTTTCCGGTTCCGGTTAAAAGCAACATCATACTCTTTCACTCCTAAAACAGTATTTCTGCTATATCTGAATTTGACCAGGTTGGTTACATTAATTTGATAATTATTTACCCATTCAGAAACTGTTTTCATTTTTGGTCAGTCAATCTGCTTTGCTCAACATGTCTGTTTGCATTCATGAAATTTGATAAAATCGGAATTTTGACCTCCCAATGTATATACTTGAAAAGTGATTATTTTTTCTTGTACATCATAAAAAGGTTCAAAAATCAAGGATGGTATTTCATCAATTAATTAGGAGTCTTTTTCTGTTATTTTTTCCTTTGACAGTTTAAAATGTTTTCATGTACTTGCATAGATTTCTAATTATTTTTGAAGTGTTTTTGATATTCAAATTTGGTGGTGGTCAACAGGTTGAGCGAATATGATAAACAATAACACAAGTTCAGATGAAAAACGAGTTATTTTATTTCTAATAATAAATCTGAAACGTGTTTCAATGTAGTATAGAATATTAATACATTTCGGAATGAAACTAGTACATGTTTATAAATATATTGTGTGATGATTACTCTGTTACTGAAGGCATGCCTGTTCAAATAAGTATTGAAAAAGGGCCATAAGGCCTGGAAGGATAAGGAAAATAATTCCTGAGATGTCCCAGTTTTATCCCTTGAATTTGTCTCAGTGAATATAATAGTATATTAGGTATATGCATTTTACTTGTGATAATATATATCTTCGTGTATTTTCATATCTTCATGTATATCAATATGATTTGAGTTGCTCCAATTACTCTGATTCAGTGTGTACCTTTGTTATGTAATCGGAAATAGTTCATAAAGGACTAGCCCTTATTCTCTATCTTGGATGCATCCTTCTAAGACAGCCTTTTTCATCTCATGGCTTCCTTAAATTTATTACTGTTATCCCAGTGTTCTTGTATGATGTGTATCAGGGTTCCTTAAGATGTTTATCAATGTTTTGATAGCATTTGGCATTTAATCTAATTGATGTTGACCAATCAATTGTATATCGATTTGGGAATCATTCTTTGGAATTTTTATTGGCTATATACATGCTGATATTGTTTTTCGAAAATCGTGCCCAGTAATGATACATATGGTCAGCCTAATTTAGCTTGACAGAAAAGTCTCTTGTAACCCATTATCTTGTGATGTAAATATTACCCTTAAGTGAAATTTTTCATCAGTGCTCTTAATCTCCTCATGCAGGTAAACAGCTTAAGACATGCCCAAAAAGAAGACAGGACAGAGGAAGAAGGCAGAAAAACAACGACTGCGACAAAAAGAGATTAGAACTGCTTTTAACCAGAAACCATTAGCAGAGCATCCTTGTAATGCTGCAATGGTGAGTTTTGCATATAACATTTAATTTATTAATTGATTTAATACTTTATCTATTATTTTCGGTATTTTATAACATCCAAAATCCTCAATTTTAGTTCATGTTGATTTATAATTTGATTTTTACTTTACAAATTTATGAGTGACTTTAACATACTGGTTTTATCTTTTCAGGAATGTGATAAATGTAACAGGTATGGATAATCTTTTTCTTTTATGTTAAAAAAATAGTCGTTTTTCTGCATTTTTAATTTTTTTGAAATTTTAATCCAGGAAACAGAAGAATAGGGCATTCTGTTACTTCTGCTCTTCTGTACAAAGGATACCTATGTGTTGTCAGTGCGGTTAGTATTTTTGTATAGTTCATATTGATTCTTATCTAGTGCTTTGGAAGTCCAAATATTTTTTATACTAACAGCATAATACTATAAGAATAATATAATTTACTAGCCACTGCGTGCTTAGCTCGGCGTTGCCCGTTGTATGAGGTATTATTCTGGTGTAAAATTTTCTGCGGATTTCAAATCCGTTGAAATTTTTAATCTATCTTTAATGAATCTGCTTTTGCGAAAAAGAACTAAACAATGCCTCTCAAAATGTTTTATAATTTTTTGCTCTCCACTGAAAGAGTCAGGAAATGTAATCTGGGTTTTTTTTTAGCGTGAAATGCAATCTGTTTATTTTTGGAAAGGGAAAGCTACCGTGACGTCACAATCTCCTGCGAAAATATAAAAGATATATTCAATTTAAAAGTTAGTTATGTAAAGAAAATCATATATTTAGGTATGGATCTAAAGTGAAATTTTCTGCAGATTATAAATCTGCTGAAATTTTTACTCATGTCTTTAACGGTCTAGGTGATAGAGAAAGAACTAATTGACTCCAGTTAAAAGATTGTTTGTTTTTATCGTCTGGCAGAAAAATTATTCATCCGTGCGCCTGATACAAAAACAATAAAATTTAGAATCTGTGATCTCTTCTATGCTGTAGCTTTCAATAATGATTAAAATTCCATAGATTAATTTTTAAATGTTCTAGATTAAATTTTAAAATTCGCCTCAACCCAAAAATTGCAAAAAATTTGGGACTACCTGTATGCCAAATGTCATTGCTGTAAGTGCCATAGAATCATTAGGAATTATGCGGCAAGAAACAGACAGACAAACACTTCTTTTTATAATAGTGGAGATAGAATAAGAATTATTTTATTTGCAGTCATTTAATTTTATTTGAATGAAAGAAATAAACTCTAGTTTTTCACATTTAAATACTCTACATTTCTAATGTCCTTAGACAATTTATACAAAATACGTCTTAATATTAGTAATAAATAACAGTGTTGAAAAGTAAATGTTTTATAATATTACCATTTTTATGCTCTAAGTAGTTGTTACATGTTATAGACTTTGCATATATTTATGTTGGAAAAGACATAAATATTTAATTTGCTATCGTTTTCTATATAATTAATGATTAATGTGGTTCATACTTGCCTCCTGCAATTCTTGGAAACTTTTTTAATCCCAAACCTGAAAAATTGTACAAAAAATTAAGAATATTCAGGATATGAAAAAATTGATTTTTTTTTCAATTGAAAACAACATATTTATTTAATTTAAATCAGATCTTTTTTATTTAAATTAGATTTTTATGATTTTAATCCATTCCTTGCTGGTGCAAGATGATTTTCAATATTATTTTGGGGAGTGAACTCAGTATTAGCAAAGGTCTTACCTTATTTGAACAAAATAACATGCATCATGAACAGTTATTTCATTTTCAATGTTACAAATACAAAAATTTAAATTAAATCTTGATTTAAATCAATGATTTTAATATAAAAATCACTTCAATCATACTGGATAGAGCATTTGTTTTTAAATGCTGTGTTTAATATTTCATTTTCCTAACTGCTAAAAAAATTATCAATGAATTTTAGAGATTCCAATGAGTTCTGCTGTATGTATTGAAAATGTATATTTTTTTGTAAAAGTTATTTATCTTGGATATAAAGCAAAATTTGTCGGAAAAAATTAACTTGAAATCTACGTATGTACGTCTGTATTTATCTTTTAATTTTTTTTATGCTTCAATTGTCAGTGAAATTTCAATCTTATTGTGTATCATACATTTTGCTACATTATTGAAGATTTCATTACGATTGAAAATCTTACTTTATAACTTGTTTCAATTTTGTTTTAAATGTCCCGATATTTAAATTTAAATTGTGTAACTATCATAGGGGTGTCATTTTTCAAATCACTGCACCAAAAATGCTGTTTAGTCCTGTAATCTAATTAGACTCCATAATAAGGAATTTTCTTAAAGAATTTCATTTTGTGCCAACAGTACATGTAGAACTAATGACAGTTCAGATGATAGTTATAAACACCAAGCAAGGAGTTAAAAATTAAGAAATATTTATCGACACATAAAATAGCAACCTCAAACTATTTGCAAGATAATAGTCCTGTCAAATAGTCGCAAGGGGGGTCTAATCCAAATGGAAGGTAGTCAGACCCATCAAATTGAAAGGGAAGCTCAAATATCTCTTCAGCATTCAAATTCAAAGAGGATATAAAAAAAATTATCTCTAATGTTATAAAATTAAGTGTGTATGTGTGTGTGGACTGTCCTGGTGAATCTATGGCACTTACAACAATGGGATTCAGCACACAGGTAGTCCAAATTTTTTGCAATTTTTCTATATTTTAAATTATTGTTTAATTTTAAAATTTTATCTAGAACATTTTAAAATTAATTTAATTATATTATTGGTTTTTTTTAAACGGACTGGCAGCACCATAAAGAAATGACAGATTCTAAAATATTTTTTTCCCCTTCCGTTTGATTCTCCAAGTAACAATTTGTCAACAGACTAAAATAAAGTTTTGACCGTTCTTTTTTCTATCTCACAGATTGTTAAAGTTAGAGTAAAAATTTCAACGGATTTTAAATCTGCGGAAAATTTCACAGAGGATCGATACCCAAAAATAGGATTTTCTTTAAATAAATAATATTTTTGTTGAAATTTTTATATTTTTTCCAATACAAACACAGCTGCGCAGAATGACCTTTGTTTGATTCGAGATTCAATAAATCAGACTTCATTTGCTGTGCTCAGCTAAACAAATAAAAAAAATTGCTAACTGGCATTGTTTAGTTCTTTTTTTAAACCAAAATAGTTAAAGAAGATAGAAAATTCCAACGAATTTGAAATCTGCGGAAAATTTTACACCAGATCAATACCTTGCATTTGATTTTTTTTTTAATAAATAATTCTTCAATTAAATATTTATATTTTCGCAAGAGATTGTGACGTCGCACTGATTATCTCTCTTCCCTATTGAAATTTGGCAACGATGTGATGGCTGTTATCCAATAATCTACAAACTTCTCAAACCAAATGGGAATTCGTAGCAATCACCGATGGTTAGCGAGCAGTGGTCACACCTGACCCCACAAAAAGAATTGTCACTGGAATTCGTAGCTATGGGTGCTGGCCACGTAGTGGCTAGTGACTTATAATACATCCATCAGTATAATCTAGTAGTTATATTCTGTACCATTCAAGTGTAATGTGTGAAAGCTGTTAATGTATGTTTCTTTTATTTAATAAATCTTTAAGCATATCATTTATATTAAGGCTTGAATTGTGCATTCTTGACAATTTTGAAGTTCTTGTTTTCATGCATTATTTGTTCCTTTTTGCTGTTAGTCTTTCAATTAATATTTGCTTATAATTTGCTAAACTAATTTCATACATATTTTATTTTTTTGTAGGGAAAACAAAATGCATGTTGAAAACTGGTGATTGTGTAGTAAAACATCCAGGATTATATGCTACTGGAATTGCCATGGTGGTAAGAAAACCCTGTCTTGTCTACCTACTCAATTTTTGCTTATACAGAATTTAAAAATAAGAAGAGTGAGAAAATTATGACACCTCTAATATTATAAAAGGAAGTGTTGTGTGTTTGTATGCCTGTACTGCCCTGATGAATCTATGGCACTTATATTAATGTGATTTAGCACATTGGTAGTCAAATATTTTTTGTAATTTTTGTGCAAAGCCCAAATTTTAAAATTCAATCTAGAACATTTTAAAATTAACTTAACGGAATTTAATTGCAGGGTATGGGAGGGTTGTACAGAGAAACGTAAAACGGGTGCTTTTCTACAGGACCAAGAAGGACGTTCCACTCCGCATCATCTACTTGCTAAAGCCGTCGATAGTATCTTCACTACTCCTTACTAATATTGGTTTGTGAAACAAACCCAACACCACAGACAACGCCGTGGTGGCTATTATCCAATAGGCTACAATTCCCATTTGGTTTTCGTAGCAAACTAACACCAAGGGCAACGACATAATGGCTGTAATCCAATAAGCTATGAATTCCCATTTGGTTTGCAAAGCAAACCAACACCATAATAGATAATTTTTCAATTAAATATTTATATTTTTGCACGAGATTGTGATGTCAAGCCAATTGGATCACTTCACAATTCGAATATGGCCTCATTTGGTGATGGCTGTGATCCAATAGGCTATGAATTCCCATTTGGTTTGCGAAGCAAACCAACTCCACGGGCAATGCCGTTATGGCTGTTATTCAAATGGCTATGAATTCCCATTTGGTATGCTATGGGAATTCGTAGTAAGTGCAGGGGGTTAGTGAGCAGTGGTCACACCTGACCCCACAAAAAGAACAGTCGTGGGCAATACTGCGCCGACCATGCAGTGGCTATAAAAGGATAATTTAAGTAAACGCAAACAAAAAATTTCATGCCTCTAAATTAGTTGTGACTTGTTTCTCTCCTAATGACAAAACCATTTGTTTTTTGTAAGAACTGTGGCCTTATCTGTAAAGATATAATTATCGTAATCAAATTGCATATTAAATTAAGGAAGTTAAAAACATCCTTAAATATAGGTTTTATCCCTGAACATTGCCAATAGCCCATTGTGTTTCTCCAGTGTGACAGTGAAGTCCTTCTATCTCAATTTACAGAACAGGCTAAATTTTATGGTTTAAAACCTTTTATTTTAGGATTAAAATAAGATATTTTACATATGTACACAAGTTTTAAGTAAAACAACATCTGTTCAGAGTAGCGACAGCAAACAACCACCTCTACCTTTCTTCTCTCCATGCATTCCTTGTTTCCACCTTTTCCACTTATGGGATTCCACACATTCCAAATTGGAGGCCGATGGCACTGACAGCGTATCATGTCTGACAGTCATCGGAACCTTACTGTGACATTAATTAAAATACCTACCTTTCTGAAATACAGGGTGGCCAACCTGAGCCCTATGGGATACATACAGGACACCATTCACTATGAAAACTAAATAAAAAATAAGCATAAATGTAGTATAAGCAGAGCCTGGACCTTTAGTTGACCCAAAGTTTCATTAATATGCCTTTGATTAAGAAAACATTTCGTTTTTCAAATTGCCTCTTAATTTTTGCACTTACCTGTACTCTCTATATATAATCCACTTAGAGAGCAGAAGTTATCACCCAAACAGGGTGATAACTTATTATTTATTTAGGATTTTTATTATTTTCATAGGATCTATATACAGTGCAATCAATCTTGGTTTACACTTTTATTCAAGACATTTTCATTTACTTTTCTTCATGACTAATAGCGTTGCCCAATGTGTTGGTTTGCAAAGCAAACCATAACTCATAAAATTCATAATTTGGTTTGCGAAGCAAACTAAATTGGAATTCACAGAGAATTCATTCCACTTACACAGATCAAGGATCTGGAAAACTAAATAATAAAAAACATTAGGAATTAACGTTTGAAGTATTAGAATTCTAAAAACAATTTTATTTTCATTTTACTACACCTTTTTTTAGACTAATTGCAACTGGGATGATGTGACATTAAGAAGATCGCAAACCAAATGGGAATTCGTAGCAATCATGGGGTTAAAGAGCAGTGGTCACACCTGACCCCCATGAAAAAAACTGTCATTGGCAAGGCCGTGCAGCAGCTAGTGAGTGAATAAAACTAAATCTGTCTATGCAGGGCTTTAAAATTGTGGTGGTTAATCGTGTTTTCCAATTTTTCATTTTGTGTTGTCCAGGTTTTTAGACTCGGTCATCATTTTTACGTTGAATATTTTAGCTTGTAGAAGACAAATTTTGATCAATTAACCATTTTTTTCTTCTGACAAACTGCTTGAATCTATCTAAATACAAAACCAAAGACTAAAATAAAAAAAAGTATCCTAAAAGAGAAGAAGGCCACTAGTACAGTCATTGAAATCCTGATCATAGTCATGAATTCAATGTGGATCACATATATGTAAACAAAACATATTTTGAAAATTTACCCAAGTAGAGTATTTTGTCAATCTAGGATAAATATTTAGGGTTCATGAATGCGTGACTTTCTGATCCTAATTCCTAACCCTGAATCTACAAGGAAACTAGCTAGTAAATGTAGCCCACTGAACAGTTTGGGTTTACCAGGCCTGTGTGTAAAACACTTTTAAACCACTGCTCTTTTAAACCTTCTTTTAGTTTTCTTTGTTTTAATCTAAACCATTTTTTTTCATGATCTTCCTAATGCCACAGTACTCTGGCATCCCAGTTGTATAATGAAAATAAAATTGTTTTTAGAATTATAATTCTTCAAAAGTTAATTCCTAAAGTTTTTTATTATTTAGTTTTCCAGATCCTTGATCTGTGTGTGCTTGCCTAATAGCTATGTAATCAGCCCTCTAACTTTCAGTGTAACAGATATTGGGTTTGAATCAGCCTGTACATGTAGCTCCTAGTCAAGCTGTACATCCTTATGTAATTTGCCCTTGTGTAGCAAAATGAGGTATATGCCTACTTTAAATTATGATTACCAATTCCAATAAATCAGTTCAAATTTAAGTTTTGCAATGTTGGTGTAAGACTAAATTGAAATAAACATCAATTTTGGGGAAATGTTTTAATATTCATAATTTCTTCTGATTGAATTATAAAATTTGTGTTATCAGCTACATAAACTCAATTGCTTTGAGAAAGCTTGAGTATAAAACAATGAATACCTGTAATATTAAATGTTTATTTATAATTATATATTTCAGGGTGCTATTTGTGACTTTTGTGAAGCTTGGGTATGTCATGGAAGAAAATGTCTCACTACTCATGCTTGTAATTGCCCACTTCAAGATTCACTTTGTACAGAATGTCAAAGAGGTGTTTGGGATCATGGTATGTTTAAAAAAATGTTGAATTTCTTAAACTGCATGTTGGAATCCATTCTTATTGTCGCTGAAACTAAACTTTTGCCATTGATAACTTGATTTAAATAATATGTTCTTTCTCATGAGAACTTATTTAGAAATAAAGAACTTTGTATCATGGCCTAGTCTGTTTGGATAACTAATTAAATTAATTTTTGCAATTCTGTAGAATTGTCTTTCCTATCATACTCTTGGCCGACCAACCGGTATAGTGGTTAAGGTGTTAGCCTCTAGATCGGAAGGTTCCTGGTTCGTATCCGGGCATGGATGTTTGTAAACGTATGGTGTAGAGGCGGCTGGTGCACCTTAAATCTGTCGTGGCCGAAAGTCCTCACATTGGGTTGGCGTGGAAGTTTGGAGAGTGGGGTGCCAGCTCAGGTGCTGCTTCGTCATCTGACCGTGGTTCAAAATTACGAGGTGTTGTCCTCGGATCTTTCCCTTAAGGGACTGATCCGGACCGTCGTCAATAGCCCGTTGTGTTGCTCTAGTACGACGTTAACTAAAATTACCAATTACCTATCGTACTCTTGATATATGGGCATAGTACAAAAAACTTTTTTTTAAATACCCTGTTCATAGCTATCAGAGTAAATCAATTATTCACAATGCAGCTTTATAAACTTTATTTCAATGAAAATAGACAACTTATCCCCTTGCTTTTCAATACACCTGTTTGATAGAACAAGTGTACAATTGCTCTCTTATGCTTTCAAAGCAAAGGTTTTGAGGCTTATCTGAGAACCATGCATGCACCACTTCTTTCAATTCTTGATTTAGTGTGAATGTGTAATTTGTTTTCCATCAACAGTCACTTGTCTGTAACAGCCATTTTATATTGATTAAATGACCATTATAATCAGTATAGAGAATTGCCATATGGCTTCTTTATGTGTAAGACTTCAGCAACCACTTTTCGATCCAATCAAAGACTTCATTTTTGCAAAATACTGTTCTTGTATGGTGTATTGTGTCAAAAGACTGATAGATTTTAGCCCCAGATACATCTTCAGACCACCCAAAATGGTTTGCTGTTCTGTGCAGAATAGCTGTAGTAAACAACAAAGCTGCATCAATAGGACAGACCTAGCAACTTGACACCTGGTCTGTGATAAGACAAACCTCGCTTCATTATGCCCTCAGAAACTGTGACTTTCTGTCAACTGAAACTTTGGTGACATTTTGCTACCATTTTCCAACCATGGCTGCTAAGACTATCTATCTTTTTAAGTAAAAGCTCCTATTTTCAAAATTTTGGTGACTAAAAAATTCATTGGAGGTCAATAAAAATGTAGTCAATTTTTTTTAACTAATAGTGGACATAAAAAATATTTTAGGATTTTTCTTAGGAGAAAAATTTTTAAAGGATGCCAATTTTCAAGTTTGACCATTAGGCCTTGACTACCACAGAATAAAAAAAAATTTTAATCTTTAGTTGCAACATATTGTCATGAAAACCATGTATAAAAATCTTTTAAAGAAAACGCACGTTTGTTTAACTTTTTTTTCTTTTTAAATTTACATTTCTTGCAAGATCAACCTACGACGCTCGTCTGGAAAGCAAGTTCTGCTTCGTTCTTCCGCCACGGCACTACTGACAGCAGCACTACTGCAATAGTCTTCCTTGTCCATTACCTTTCCACTGATACCATTACAGTCAATATAAATAGTGTTTTCAGTTTGTTGTGTTTACTAGAATTGTTTAAGACAATTGAAGAACCTACTGACTGAGATTCGGTCTGTCATTCGTTTCTTGAATACAAGGGAACATGAAGTCTGCTGTAATTCATTGTCAAATTACTGGGATTTATAGTGAAACAGCAATGAGTAATAATATGGTGAGAAGGTGAGTTGTAAAAACTTAGGCACTCAATTCAAAGCAAAAGCAGAGGAATGTTTAGCCAAAGAATTGCTTCAAGACAATGTTCGGCCCCATGCCGCTGGTGTCACTCAAAGGCAAATTGAGGAATTCGGTTGGCAGCAGTTCGATCATCCCCCTACAGCCCAGACCTGGCACTGTCTGACTTTCATTTGTTCCTGCACATGAAGCGTGATCTTGGAAGTCAGTGCTTTGAAAGTGACATTGACATATAAAAAAATGCTGTAAAGATATGGCTATCATCACATCACTGACGGGAACCTTCTTTGAGGAAGGTATAGGTAAGTTGGCCACCCACTATCACAAATGTCTCAACATAGGTGGTTGTAGAAAAATAGTTCAAGAAATTACCTTTCATGTAAACATAAAATTAACTTGAAAAACAATTATTTTGTCTTTCTTTTTACAAAATGGAACTTACTTTCTGAACGTGCCTCGTATATGCCCCATACTTAATTAGCACATTTTGTTTTAGCCTATTTTGTATCTGAGCAACTAAAATTGCTATTAAAATAATGTTTAAGATACTTTTTTCTACTAATTTTTACTAATGCTTTAAAATGCATTCTACTATTTCACAAGTACTTTGGCTGTGGCAGCTCTGAGGGCTTCCAACAGAAACATAAATACAGCTGCATTGTGGATAGTCATCTTACCTTTTTTAATGATGGCTATGATGTGACACCTTTTTTTTTTACTTCTTCAGAACTTTAATAATCACATTTAATTTGATGTAGCTGAAAGTAATGTACCAGGATATAGGATGTATCTGATTATATGGGGTAATAAATCTGCTCATCGCATAGTATTTATTTGGCATAATGTACTTTTCTTATGATTTATTGACTCAATTGCAAAACCTCTTTAATCACAACCTCTCAGAATCCTCTTATTGGAGCCATGGCTACAAAGGAATTCACTGTCATTAAAATGCCTTATTAATCATTAAAATGCCAAATTACTTTTTTATCCCTTTGTCTTGAATAACTAATTCATTTGAAATGTTTTAATTAAATATTGAAGCATGTGGATTTGTAGTCAAGCATCTATGTACTTTTTAATTTGTTATAGTTCTATGTAATTCCTTTGTTTCAGGGGGTCGTGTATTTAAATGTTCCTTCTGCGACTCTTTTCTCTGTGAAGATGATCAATTTGAACATCAAGCTAGCTGTCAATTTTTAGAATCTGAAACCTTAAAATGTAAGCTGGTTTTCATATTGAAATGAAAGTACAAGTATTTATGCAGATGTGTTATTGATACCGAGTTCAACGTAACTTGTCTTATAAAATTAAATTATTAGGAATGTTAAGAGTACTAATTTTATAGCAGTTCAAGCAAAATTTTAAATTTATGTATGAAAATTTATAAGATTTATATCCTTGCTCTCTGAAAACTGATTATGGAAAATTAATGTTATCCTTAAAAGGAAACAAATGAGTTGACTTAAAAGTATTAAGATATTGTTTCTCTCAAAAATGTTGTTAAAACTTTAAACTATCAAAAGTTTGAGTAACCGAACTTCATCTTTTTAACAGTTAACTGTGTGCTCCATATTTCCGAAACTTTTTACATTCATTGCACAACCTGTTATAGTAATTTCTTTGTTGAGTCCTGAAGTAAATTTAACATTCAGCATTATGAATTGTTAAGACTATACAGCAATTATTTTTCTAAGTAATGATGCAATTGTAAACTTAATTAATTTCAATAAAAATATTCATGTGCAGTAACTGAAAACATAATGAGGTCAAGTTTGCATTCTTGATTTTGTTTAGGTTCATTGTCCTGTCAGACACTTACTAAAAAAGATTTACATTGTATGATATTGACACCCTTCCTACTATGCAAATTTAGAAATCACTTATTAGATACATTAAATGAAGCATATTTATGTAATACTAACTTGAACACAAAATTGTTAATCTTTTAAAATACAACTCAACTCAAAAAATATTTTTCAAAATTGTGAGACAAATATCCAGTGGTTACATTTTCTTAATGAAGGAATTTAGAGTTGTCTGTTTTCAATTCCTCTTCTCTTACATTAATTCCTCAAGCTCTTTAGTGCAGCCAAACAGCAGTCCAAGGATAAAAAGTCCCCTTATAAAAAATTTTATCTGATACCAAAGCAACACCAGTCATGGTCAGTAGACTGGAGGGTGACATCTAATCTCTTGCAAGTGAGGGGGTCTATGGTTTCTCTTAGCAAATTAAGTTCTTTCACACCCCTAAATCGACATTTTTCTTAAAATTCACACACACTTTTCTGTTAAGTCTTTATTTTAATTTTTTCTTATGATGCAGAGATGAGCTGTTGCACAGAGTGTTCTCCAAAAGTGATATGTTCTGTCCTTTTTCAGTTTCCTTGTTTGTTATTTGTCACTTAAAGTTATAATGATGCTCTGTTGTATTTTCAGTTGAATGTTCAGCTCTCAAATATCAATTTATGCATGCAATGGTATAAATGCATTTCCTATAATACATGAGCAAATTTTGATAGAGTATTCAAACACCTTTAGGACTTCAGTTTTTAAGAGATGTTGCCTTTCCCCTTATTATTTACACAAAAATAGCATTAGTAGAAACTTCGTCACGAAACAAAAGTCAACCTAATTTATTAGCTGTATCAGACAGAACATTCCAAATAAGTTTTAACTAAAACAAGTAAAATTTTCAAGCATTTGCATTAAAAACCAGAATATATTTACTAAGTAAGTTAAGAAAAGCATAATTTTTTTATTATTCAAGTGAATATTTCTACAATCCAGGTATCTTGAGGGATTTTATAATTATTTCTCTTACAGGCCAATCATGTAACAGGCTGGGGCAATATTCTTGTCTCCGATGTAAGGTACGTAGACTTGTTTATTATATTATGTCAACCTCACAATTTCACCAATACAAGTAATTTTTCTTAAAACTTTGTTTTATGCAGATCATTTTATGACATAAAATAATTAAACTGGCTTCAGGAGTGTTTTTTTTTTTTTTACATTTTATGTTACAGTTAAAGTACTATCAAATAAATCGCATAAGTAATATTTTTAAAGGTAAGGTATGATACAGCTATATGAACATTTATTCTTTTTAGACTTGCTACTGTGACGATCATGTGAAAAGGAAAGGTTTTAAATATGAAAGAAATCAGCCTATACCTTGTCCAAAGTGCAACTATGACACTCAGCAAACCAAGGACCTCAGCATGTCTAGTATGTTTTTTAATTCCTGCAGTTGCTTTGTAACTATTAGTGATCAAGAAATAATCGCTCAATTAATACAATAAGTAAAAGTTTAAATGAGATGTATGTACGCTAAATTATCTTCCATTCTATTAATGACAGCTCTTGTTTATATCTGGTACTTTGCATGAGATTTTTCAGCATGTAGTACATAACCTGTGATTCCCAATCATTTTTATCATAGAACGCTAAGTAAAATGCAAACCTTTGCAAGAATCTCCTGAATTTCTAATTTAATTAGGGCAAATATGGCCCTTGCGCCATAAAACCCGCTCATCTAATCAAATTTAATTACCCTCTTAACTCACCTACAAATCTTTTAACTATGCACTATATTGGCAAAAGTATCTTATTGGGACACCTGTGTAGTCTAGTCATGCAGAAGTCCAATATTAAAATGGAGTGGGTCCACCTTTTAATTTAATAACAGCAGCTACTCAATTTAAAAGCTGTTCACTAATTGTTGGTAAGTTTTTGCTGGAATGGCGTGCCATTTTTGCAAAAGAGCAGTGATCAGTTCCGACACCAATGTAGGCATGCGTGGCCTGGCCATCAAACTACATTCCAATTAATCCCACAGGTGTTCTATAGAATTCAGATTAGGGCTGTGTAGAGGCCAGTCCATTTTTTCAACATCCGTAACAGAAAACCAGGACTGTATGGTACCTGCTGTGTGGACAGGAGCCCAGTCATGTTCAAACAAGAATGGGCCTTTACTAAACTGTTCCCATAATGTGGGAAGTACTGAATTGTCCAAAACGTCAAGATAGGCCTCCGACTTTAAAGTTCCCTTCACAAGAACGAGAGGGCTCTGGCCAAACCTGAAGAAACAGCCCCGTTCCATGCCTCCCACATCATTTTTGAGGCAGAATACATTTGGGTAGATGACGTTCAACCCTCATTCTTCACACTCGGCCATCAGACTGTCAAATAGTGTGTAGAGATTCATCACTCCAACGGATACTTCACCATTGTTCAAGAATCTAGTTCCTGCACACTGTACATCATACTTGGTGATCTTACCATGTGTTGCTTATAGGTGGTTGCTTGACTGTAAAAGCTCAAAATTCCCAGCTCTCGACAAATGTAGTGGCACATCCCGAGGTTTTTCAGAATTCATCGCAATTAGTTTGCATCAATTCCATCATGTTTTCTTTGACTTTCTCTTTTTCAGCACTTTACATCTTCAATCTGTGAGACAACGTGGTCAAACAGCGGTTGGGCACTGGTAGCTCTTACACGTTTACTTTACGATTGTATCACTTACAGCAGTACGTGTTACATATCTGAAATTTACCACAATAGTAACAACCAACCACTTCTCTTTCAGACTGATTATGCTCATGTCTGCCTGTTGTATGTTTTGCGCTTTGCAATTGTGTCTTTGAACATACCTGCCTCCTTTTATATCAGTCTGCTCGTGCACTGTTACATTAGTGGCCGAATTTTACGCTGTGTTTGAACACTATTGTCCTTATATAGTATATAACAGGGGTGGCCAGTTACACTACCTTTTGAAGCCACATTTCTGAAAGGAATATTGCACTCTCAAAGCAATTGCCCTAACAAGTCCTCAACCAAACTTTCGGCAGCTAACTGCTAAGGTGGACAGCATTCGTAAAAAGCATCCAAAGCAAATCTAATTTTTTAAAGATTCTCTCTGCACTGCAGAATCAAAACAGTAATTTTTAATTTTTGAATAACTTTGTAACAAGACATAAAATAATTACTTTTAGACATTAATCAGTTTTAGTTTACCATATTTCATACATACATTTTATTTGCATAAGAGCCGCACCACTCACCTGAGAGCCACATTGTGGCAATTTTGAAAAACAAATCAGCAATAAATATATGCATGAATAGCGCATTGTAAACTTTTCCTTTTACGATTGCAAGAGGTACAAGCATTTGAAGTTCATCTTTAATAACTATTTCTCTCTTTGTCTTGTATAAAGCTGTGAATACTTTTATGCGAAGAAAATTACACCATTGAACACTTTCATTAGTCATTCAATTTTAAAGAAACAGTTACACTAAACACAATCACACCTGTAACTAGTAGAGTAGGTGGGATCTCATTTTTATGTTCTTAGTTCTTGAAGACATCATTATTTACATTTAAACTGAAATTAAGATATATTTATTAACTGTTAATGTAGTAAATAGTTAAAATCAATGAAAAGATAACTTTAAAAGTACTTAAAGAGCTGCCTGTATGGTTCAGTAAATATTAAAAAACATGAGGTATTAAAATGTAATATAATAAAATAAATTGCAAACTCTATATTAGTATATTAAATTACTATTAGTATAATAAAGTATATTAAAATTCCTGAAATAAAATGCCTTTGTATTTTGTATTAAAATAGTTTTTGGTGTTTACAGTTCGGAAGCATGACTATGGTCGCCAAGCTACTGGTGCAGGTGAAGATGGATATAGTGATGATGAAGGTGCTTGTGGTTATTCAGGTAGGATTTTTTGATTCCTATTGGTTTTTATTGTTTACATTTCACTTTTTTAACTTGACCAAGTAATTCAAATCCAAACTTGTATTTCTTAGGCAATTATTATGGAAGTTATACTACTGATGATAATTATTCTAACGAATCTGATGATGATGAAGATGATGACGACGATGAGGAGGAGGATGATGAAGATGAGGAGGAAGAAGAAGAAACAACTGATAAGAAAGAAGAAACGACTGATAAAAAAGAAGAAACTGACAAAAAAGAAAATACATGAATGCTTCTTAAATGTTTGCATTTTTTAAATGTTTAGGAATAAATTGCATATTTATTTTTTAAGATTTATATTTGTGTTTAAAAGCCTTGTCCATCAACAAATAATATTTGTTTGCTTTAGAACAAAATACATAAAAGCGTTTATTAATTTGGTTAGTTTTTCTTTTGTATTAACCACATTCGTCTCAATCATGACTGTGAAACTTTAAGACTACTCTACTTACTACACAAGTACAAACGATCCAAAGAATTATTATCCGAGGTTTGTCAGACATTTTAAACTTTTGGCTGCCCCCTAAAATCGGTATGAGGAAAATTTGAGGTAGTGCAAAAACTGATTGTCGGAATGAGCTGAAATTTTGTATCGACATATTAGAAGTTCGGAAAGGATTCCCATTAAAAAATTACATTAATTTAATCATTATTGTACACTAAAAATTATTTATTTTTAAATAAAATACCAGGTGGATTTTGTTTGGGTTGTTTAACATAGAACAAAATAATGTGCACTGATGTTCTATGTTACAAACATGTTTGTAACATAGAACAAAATATCAGTGCTGTAGAAATATTGTTAGGCAGGTATCCATAAAAGTATAAGAAACTGATTTAACATAAGAAGCTCCAATATTTCTGTAGTCATAACTTCGAAACTATATGATCTGAAGTTAAATTTTGATTCGAAATAGGGGATTCCCATTGGAAATTATGAAATTGATGCTCAATTTAATATGAAGACAAACCCCTTATACAAATTTTATGCATTTGAATTTATAGATGACATTAGCTCCTGCCAAACGCCATCTTTGGATTTTCTGTTAATATTGCTTGGTGGTTCGGTTTTTTTTTCCCCCGTAACTACATTGCTTAGAAATAACATATCAAATCTCACTTGGGTCCAGAAAACTGAAATTTTACAAACGTCTGCTCTTTGTTATTTGTGAGCAACAGAAATCAATATCCACTATCTAATTTATTGTTTGTATAACATTCCATTTTTTAAATTGTTATATATTTCACTTTTTAAATTGTTATGAAACTTGGTTCAGCCAAAAAAAAACAATTGAGTACACAGATCAGTGCACATTAAATCTTGTGGCCTCGCATGGATGTCTTATTACATCCCTCTGTAATATTGACTATTCAGTGATTTTAACTGTGGTGACGTTTTATTGAACAATTTCATTTCAATAATTTGATGCTAAGAGATGGAAATAAAAAATCAAACATAACAAAACAATTTTTTACTCTCTAATCTATATACACATACATAATAATGTAACATGCTACAAATGGAAAATCAGGATTCAGTGAGTAACAAATAAATGAAGGGTATTCTGTTTGTACATATTTTTTCTTTTATTTTAATGATTCCATACACTCAACGCTCCAATCCTGAGTAAGTTCTACCGGAAACAAATGATGTCCAATCTGTCAAAAGAAAATCCTTTAAATAAAATACTAACACTGAACACAAGACAACTGCTCAGAAAAGCATACCTCTAATAATCACATGGCAAGAAGTGTTCCATGCCAGTAAACCAAGAAAAATTACAATTGTTTCGGTACTGTACGAAGAACAGCATTTGGTAATGAAACTAATATCGTTTGAGATCACTGGCAGCATAATTGGAGACCAATAAGGACTGACGCACCAGCTTTAAAATTTAAAGATTACATGAGCTGGAAATGTCAAGGATCATTTTGACATAGAATATGTCTTGCCTTTCGAAACCGGGGTACCCCGCTTAATTTTTGAATGTCACAAAAAAGCGTAAGAAAAATTTTTAAACATGAAAAATACAAAGGATACATAAATGGGCGATATCGCGTTCAGAAGAGCATTAACCAAAGAAAGTTATAAATGCTCATTAATCTTGCATGACGTAATCACAGCTCAATCGTGAAAATGTGCAATGCCGCTCACATTTAGTCTAGCTGCGGCCTCTTTTGTGCAAGCATGACGTTTTAGGTGGCATTTGTTTCGTCTCTGCGCTTTATAAATATATGAAACCTAAATATTTAATACTTGTTTAGATATCGCACTCTTTTTAAAATGTGGAAATTTCAAAATGTCCAAATATATACATAATAAACAAGAGAAATTACAGAAACGCTCTCAGGAAGAAAGATGGTGAATCCAAGATCAGATCATACAATGCTGAGCGTAAACGGGCTCGGCAAGAGCGCCTCAAAGTTGAGGCGTCACGCAGCTTGCATTATTTAGTCTAGCTCCGGCAAGCACTGTTTTTAAGGTGTCATTTGTTTCGTCTGTGTTTTATAATTAAAAAAAAAACAAGTATTTAATACAGTGAGTACCTGCTATATGGTCATCCTGTTATAAGGTCAGTTTTCTAAAGTCCCATCTAACTTAATAGGGAACATGTGTTAAAGCGCACCACTTATAGTCATTTTATTTTCCTGGTTATCGGTTATATGGTTTTTTAATCTTTTCAATGAGGTTATCAGAATTTTTTGTTGAAAAATAGTAATTGTAACATTTTTTGAGGCAGGGAGCAACTTGGGGAATGACCAGAAGAAAAAAGTCCTCGAAAGATATGAATCTGTCAAGGTGTTCAACGTTGATGAATGCGGCCTTTTTTATCGGATCTTGCCAGACAGAATTCTTTGTTTCAGAGGTGAAAAATGTGCAGGGGAAAGAAAAGTAAGGAACGCTTAACCGTGTAGTGCAGTAGGCCTCGGCGTTGAGCTTACCATGCATTTGGACCAGGGCTCCAATTCATACCAGGAGAAACGCCCCAGACCATAATTCCGCCGAACTTTACTGTGGGCACAATGCATTCTGGCAGGAGGCGTTCTCCAGGCAGACGCCAGACCCTGCCATCCAAACGGTACAGGGTGAACCTTGATTCGTTGCTTTAGAGAACCCATTCAATAGAATTAATAAAGTTTAATTATTTGTTTATGAGCACTATATTCTGATAGGTGAATATAATCCTGCCATAATTAAATAGAGTAGTATTGTTCCGCATATATGGTCTGATTTTTCTGGACTGCTTAGCTGACCATATAACCGATACTGACTGTACTTGTTTGCACTTAACGTGACATAAACATTGTAATGTTAACTTAACAATGTAATGTTGTGTGCCAATGAACAGGACACAGCATAAATTACAACAAACTAATGTTTATTTCAATATGATATGTACAATATCTTACATGCAGGGATTTATAACCCTAGGTCATGAGAGCTGCAATCAGGGAAAAATGGGATCTCTCAATAGCTGTGGCTAAAAAAATGGGGCAATTGGGCTACCATCAAAACCACCCCAATAGATGTTTAGGATATTTTCAACCGAAAGTCAGGTGTTGACCTCTGATACCAAGCTGTTAGGGACATAACACTACTGCCTTTTTTAACTCAAAAATGGACTGTAGAAAATTTTTAATTTTTCTTATACCTCATGTCATTTTTACTAGAAATGGTAGATTTTATAATTAGTTATTGATAGTCATTTCATTAGTCTTCAATAAAAGCATGCATTTGTCAAAACATTGAAATTTGAGCCCAGTATAAATTAAGATATGTAAGAGAATACAATTGTTTTACTAAAATTGTGAGTAGTTGGGTAACTTTGAGAAAATAAATATTCATAAAAGAAAGTGAAAAAAACATTGTAAATATACAACCATGCACTTAAAAGTATGATATTCATTGATAATAGATGTTTTTCGACAGTTAATTTATTGCTATATAGTTAGCTGAATTAAATCTTGATTTGACTAAAAATGCTTACATTTACAAATTAGCAAAGATTTACACTTTGATAGAATATAAAATTTGAGACATTAAATAAAAATGCCTGCTACGTTTTTTCAAAAATGTTAAGGCAAGGCTACAAAGTCAGTAATTTATGTACTTAACAAGTTATAAAAACACAATTAATTCAATTGGATACGATGCATACTTATGGATGCTGTTTGATTTGATAATGTTAAGACTTATTCTTATTTACAAAAAGGCTTATTATTATAATTTTAAGCAATAAATATGTAAAGCAATATGAATACCAACACCACTTAAGCACTGCAAACAGTGCTTAAGTGGTGGCAGTACTAGATTAGTACCCTTTGTTTACAATTGTATACAAGTTCTACATGAGCTTAGAGTCCAATGGCTATTTTCCATCTTTTTAATATGTGTGTTTCACATTGCTAAGTATTATTGAAATTTGAGTGATTACATGAAATTGTAAAATCGATGTATAAAGTAATTAAATGATTAGGATATAATATAGATTATATAATGAAGATTTTCCTATTTTCACTGTTAATGCTACACCAAACAATTTACTCATGTCTTTTTATGCTGTTTGCAAGTTTCTGTGAAACCGAATCTAGTTAAAAAATATCTAGTAATAAATAAACCACAACGAAACACAAATAAAGTTCAAATCTGCTGTAGTTCTACTACAATTGCCAATTTGATTATTTCATGTGTTCAGTACTGAAGAATAGACCAAGTGTAGAAATTAATTAGTTGACAGTTGCAATAGCTTACCACATTCGTTCTCGGTGGAACTTCCAGGGGAAAATCAAGACTTCCTCTATGACTTGCACAATTCACACTATCACTGCAGTCCAATTTCAGAGTAACTTTACTGTGAGACTGAAAACAAAGCATCCATGTAAAAAGTTAGACATTTTTCTAAACTTGCACTTAGAAGTGAGTATGAAGAGTACTTTTAAACAGTTAAATATTTTTTATAACTTTATTGATTCATATTCTAAGAAGTACATAACAGAAGATGGAATGAAAAGTACTTTAGGAAAATACGAGACCAATGAAATGATAGTCCACACACACACAGTCTCATACCATTATTCAATAACACTAATAGAAAGAACTGGAATGAAATTAAGCCAAAGCATTTCAAAACTTTTCTTCTAGCAAATTCAGAATCAAAAATACATGTTTCTTGCTGATGACTATAGAAGGAACATACTACAAAATGGGTGTCAGCATAAGAATAATGATAAAATTACTAAAATTAGAAATCTTTCAATAATTGATGCATGTTTTAGGTCAGCATAATTAAGAATGATTAGTACTAATTTCACTAGAATATGCTACTTTTTATACACTTCAAGTATATAGTCGTTTTTTTTCGAAACCTGGATCTAACCTTGAATTGTAAAATATAAATACACAAAAATATTTCGATAAGCATATAAAATTGTTTAATTTGAAAGGAATTAGGTTAGGAAACTTCTTATACACTGTCACATAGTTTAAAAATCTTAAGGTAATTAATTAAGTTGCTTGCATTTATAAAATATAAAAACATATTACAATCAAACTCTAAGCTTTGTGACTCAAGTTTAAACATTATGATGTGTTTATTTGATAGTTAATTAAACATTAAAGTAAGTTGTGCTTGTTTAGTCTTAACTACCAACAGATAAATTTATTACAACTTAATAAAAACAGGAGCATTGCACATTCACTAATCAAGCTCTAAATGTTACCTGATTTTGTACAACTAGTGTAGCTCTGTGAGGTAACCTATGGATGAAAAGGAATAAGTCATTCATATTTTTCACTTTTCTTGATGACCCTTGCTCAACAGCAACTTTTCGCAAAACTTTCTCAGCAACTTCACTGTATGACGAGACAGGTACAGGAGTTAGGTTGAATTTTGCTGTCTCAGCTTTAACTACTATACGGAATGGTTGAGCCTAAGATGTGAAAGAGAAGTGAATTGAACATTTGAGAAATTAAATTAGTGAAATCTCAGTCTGACTTAGAAATTTCTTTTATTACTTCCCCTAGTTTCAGTTCATCCCATTGAAGTTTAAGTTAACAGAATGAAAGCAAGATAATAGATATACTGTACTTGTTCAAGTCTACTTTTTTTTGTTAGGTTGGTTAATATCTTTAATTTGAATAACATCTCAAATTAGTTATTAAAATTTATTTGCCACCCCATAAAAATAAAATCGGTATAAAACCACATTCTTCTAAGAAATATTTCATTCTAAAATTCCAAAGATCTCTTGAGTCAAACTATTACATATACTTTAAAAATAATTTGACAAAAAAAGTTTGAAAACAAATTTGAATTATTTCACTGTTAGCACTTATGAACTTCAAAACATAATGCAGCATTTTGTAAAGTGCACTCAGTTTTTACAATTTTTTCTACTTGATAGTATAAACTTAATTTTCCATGAGTTTTTTACATATTAATAATTTTCCAAAATGAAGTTGAGTTCTCCATTTTGCAATAGGGCATAAGAGATAGAAATCTGTCAATAATTAGTGCATGTTTTGAGGTCAGCATTGTTAAGAATGATTAGTATTAATTTCTTTAGAATATACTAATATTTATTAATACATTTCAAGTTTTTAGTCGTTTTCAGTAATATAAAGTATATAGTATTTCAAGCGGAACTGCTTGCTATCATCTACTGTCTACATGAATGTTCTAGAAGATCCTACACAAATAGGAAAATCTACATATTTATTGACAGTCAAGCAGCCTTAAAGGCGATAAACTCATTTCAAATAAGCTCCAAACTTGTTTGGGAATGTAGGAACCTTCAACAAGACTTGGGGACCAATAATATGATCTTTCTTACTTGGGTGCCAGGGCATACTGGTGTAGAAGGAAACGAAAATGCAGATAAGTTAGCCAAACTGGGGACTGCAGACCTACCTTTAAGCCCTGAGCCTTTTTGCGGGATCTCTAAGACTACCGCAAAAAGGGTGATAGGAGAAAAAATGCTTAAGGAAATTACAAAAAAGTGGAAGCAAATCCACCGATCAAAAACATGCGAGGCTTATGATTCAAGAACCTTCCATGAAAATATCATCTCAGTTCCTTCGTCTTAGCAGGGATAAGATGAGGGTGATAGTTGGATTTCTCACAGGCCACTATCACCTAAGAAAACACCTTCATAGGATGGGAATCTTTAAAGAAGAACCTCTATGCAGGAATTGCAATATGGTGGAGGAAACTGCCCACCATATACTTTTTGAATGCGAAGCTCTGCTTCACATAAGGCACTCAAGTCTAGGTCTTGGAACAGAACTTGATACAATTCACGAAGAACCTGTCAAAAGCCTTAAGGAATCTGGCTTTCTTTAACAGGAGTGTCGAAAAACAATGGGGTTTGGTGCAATATTCCCTAGTGGAATCAGCACCTAGGGCTTTCCTGACCTCCCCACTCAATATGACTATATAGTCGTTTTATTATCATCAGTAGGAACCCTCTCTATTTTCTGAAATATTGTTTCATTTCTAAATTGACAACAAAATTTTGTCTTGCCTACTGCAATAATGAAAACGAAATTAAGTTTTATGGGGTTTTTAAATGTTTCGAATTTGTTTAATCGGAATACGACTTGTCTTATTCATGTGACTTTCAATAAAAAAGAAAAAAAAGTTAACTCAATTTCTTAAAAATGCAAACGTAAATCAACTCACATTTTCATGTTCTAATGATTCGTTCATCCCCATTTGCTGAAGCATATTCATAACATCAGCAGGATCCGTTTGCAAAACCATTTGATACAGTTGTAGAAAGCCATTAAAAGTTAACTGACGATTTTCCATTTCGAAATTATCTAGAAAAAAAATTAATCAGCTCTGTGTGAAAGTTTTAGCAATCCACATTTCTGTAACCTAATCATGCATAACTATACACACAATCAATAATAATTTGAATTATTAGTATACAATAAACAAAGAGATTGGTCTATAATGAAGCAAGGTAATAAAAAGGATGATAGAAATTAATACAAATTTATTAGGAACATATGAAGACATGAATTTAGCATAGTAGAAAACATAATTAAATATAATGGTTAAAATAATTTTAAAAAACACTGGAGAAGTAAAAGTATAGTTAACAACCAAATAAGTATATACTTTTCATTAAATTTTATACTGGCTATATTTGTATGGGAAATGAACAATACTGTAACAGCATATTGGGTTTTCGTCGTCATGAGTGTTACTAAATTGACATACTGAATATTCAAATATATTGTGTGTAAGATTTAAAATTGAAATTTTCTTTGATTTATGAACAGAAAATTTAAGTGAGATGTGGAAGGAAAAAATTCTGGCAATCAATTTATTCAAACACTTTTAAAAGGAGTTTGTAAAACATTACAAAAATTAGGCCCTCTATTCAATGAAATGTGCGATTGTCTATTGAATGTTTGGAAAACTAACATAAGGTAGAATTGGTGCATGGCAAACAGAGGTGACAGAGAAGAAATGTACTCCATACAGAACAGAATTAAACCATGAATACGAAGGGTCACCTGAAAGACTTGTTCATATAGGACTGTTATCTCACTTTCTTTTGTCAACTTTAGGTTCTACTAATCAACTCTTATAAACCCACTGTAATGAATACCAATAAAGTTCATTTGGACTCTACCGCAATCTCCCTTGAAGTATTGGAACTTTGAAAAATGAAAGTCGCATGTCACAATGAATACAATCTAGTACAACTGTCCACACTACTCCTGCCAAGCTGTATTTTTCAACTGTGTAACATCAAGTACCTACTGTGAGAATACCTACTTTGAGTTATTTTTACAAATGACTACGAATCATACATACACATTGTGATATTCAACCACCCACATTCCCTTAGAGCTTGGACGCTGAAGTGGCTAGGAATAGCCCTTCAGAACGATTGAGACAGTCATCCATCAATGCGTTAAATTGTATATCAGAGTGCCGACATGCCCCCTGCCTAGGCTCGACCCGCCCTTGATTACATCCAATGGAGACAGTGTCAGTGTGTCACCGACGTGGCGTTAAAACAAATATGAGAAAGAGACAACGACTTTGCAATGCTATTACACGAAGCAGGGTCGAAAAGGCAAATTGAACACCATCGATCGGGGACTTGCAACTCGAACTTCGACTGTGTTGGACCTTATCTGAACGCTCTGTTCAGAAGCATAAGCCCGGAAGCCTCAAGCGGAGGCAGAAGCTAACAACAGATAGGCTTAGATCCTTGCGGCCCATATTTTTCGGTAGATAGTCCTATGCTACAAGATTTAGGACATACGTCCTATGTGTAGCCAATATTGGCAGACAGGCACAGATCTTTTATGACCTAGAATCGCATATAACAATACCAATAAGACTTGATACCAATAAATCAAGTTCAACGAATAATCGACGCTTCAACATGCACCTGTTTGTATGTAAATGCACCATATTTATTTATGAGAAGATGCACATACAAATATGTCATATAGTCTGGCTCCAGAGAGTTGGCATTTGAGGGCCTGGGTTCATAAAAGCACATGGATTAAGGTCCAGGTTAATGTTTACTAATACATTATTTCTATCGTATACCTTCAATAGTTGTCCACTCTTCAGCTGCTGTTTCCTCAGCAGTATGCCTAATGAAGAAGTCGAACTCTGATTGACTGAGAAGTCCATTTTCATCAAGGTCAATAGAATCAAAAACAATTTTTAGAGCAGCTTCGCAGGCTGGAGTCAGAGTTATGTCAGAATCTTCTTCTACATGTATAAGTGACTCCAAGTTTAAACTATCAAAAGAGTTGCTTTTTCCTATGAGATCCCACTTCAATAATACAGGAATCAAAATATATTTTCCTTTTTTCAAAAAGAACTTCACAGCACAGTAACCCTAAAGGACAAAAACAGCAACAGGATTTTGTCACTATGTTTAAAGTCAGAAAATCATTATGACTAGATAGGTAACAGATAAGACAAAACATAAAATTAAAAGACCAAAAAAAATAAATGCAGATTATTTTATTTGCATGTAGCAACTTTAAATCAAACTTCTTTGCAGAAATGACTTATCAACATATCCTAAACAAAGCTAGAATATAATAATTAAAATAAACATTCAATATTTCATACAGTTACATAAAATATATTAATGCAATATCCAATTTTCTTGTAATTTCTAAAGAGTTTGTACACTGCAGACTTATGAATGTTTTTATATTTTAGGCATCAAGGTGTTTAAATTAAACTATCTATACAAAACCAGAGAATATATAAAAACTTCAATCAATGTCCATAAAAGTTTCTGAAAATTGCTTTGATGTTAAACTAAGAAGTCACATTAATTAATACCTACAAACATTAAATAATCATACAATTAGAACAAATGAATCTAGAAAAATTTGTAATGTACTCAAATGAATAAAAGCACATTCAGAAAAAGTAATTACAGAACTATTTTTTAGCAAAGGGTATAGAAAATGTTTCCTATCAAGTCTTGAATGCAGGTTTATAAAGTTTTCTAACCTGAACAGAAAATTTCACAAACTTTCAGGTTTTCATAATAGTTCTACAAAAATTCCAAAAGTGCAAATTCAAAAAAGTTTACAAATAATGTAGGGATAATTAGTACTTACTTGATCATTAATTACAGAGGATGAAGTAACAAATACTTTACTCTTGCCATCTTGAAATATCAATACTTCAATAGAAACTGAAGTGTTCCCTTCTGAAAAAGAAAAAGTAACTTAACAAGTTTTTAAAATATAGGTTTTCATAAGTTAGGATGGAAAAAAGTTTTCATATTTACCTTTACTTGATAAAGCTTGGGCATAAATTTCAACAGCTGTATTTTCCAAAACTTCTAACTGATAACGATAACTTCGCTGGTCTCCATTTATGTTAAATAACAGCCCTCTCAAACTCTTTTTAAAAGCTTTCTGAAAGAATAATTATACAATTCTACGAGTGAATAAAAAAATAATACTAAAATTATATGAATATTTATAAAAAAACTAGGGGGCTCCGCCCCCTGCTCGCTTCCGCTCGCCAACCCCTGGGGATTGCTGCGCTATCCCATTTGGTTTGCTTCGCAAACCAACACTCCTGTCACAGATGCAATTTGGTTTGCTTCACAAACCAACATTACTTTCACAGAGTGAAACTATCTGAATAATTCGTATTATGCTGATATCACTTTCCGGTTCATGACGTCACAGCGAGGGCTTCGCTGCGTCTCGCTTACGCTCGCCTACCCCGGGGATTGCTACGCAATCCGTTTGGTTTGCTTTCTCAAACCAATACTTTTTTCGCAAGTGATTTCACTTTTTTTTGCTTTAACACTTAATGCACCTTAAACTAATAGCCGCATCAATAAAAAATCTTCTGCATCTTGTTCCCTGTACAATTTTAAGTAAACATTGTTAATATCCAAACTTTACGATCTGTACTTTGTAGGTAAACTGTCTTGAGAACAGAGGGAAAAAAGCGAGCCTTTTTCCTCGCCAAATAAAAAGAAATCGTTTTTATGGCAATTGTTGCTACGATAAATTTGATATCTGGCAAACCCGATAATCAAAAGTGCAACCAACTACTGCTTGTGGAAGCAGCTATGCGAACTGAAAAATACGAAATTTGTGTCACCAACTTTTGATTGCATCGAATTTATTTATGAACAAATTTTAAAAATAATTATACCGTAAAAAAGAGTACATTCTGAGGTATACTGCAATATTTTTTAAATTAAAAACTAACAGTAATACTATACAGATATGACCATTTTAGTTTTGTATCGGAAGTTACGATCTGAAAGTTTCGAAAATTGTATGACCAACTTTTAATTGCATCGATTTTATTTATTAACCAATTTGAAAAATAATTGTACCATAAGAAAGAGTGTAATGTAATGTATTCAGTGAAGTTTTCAAATTTAAAAAATAATGGTTTTTGCCGTAGACAAAACGGTTTTAACAATAAGTAGCGAAAATATCCAACGATTCCGAATTTTGTATGACGAACTTTTGATTGCATCCAATTTAATTATTAACCGATTTCAAAAATAATAGTACCGTAAGAAAGAGTATATTCTGAGGTATACTGCGATATTTTAAAAATTAAAAACTAATAGTAATTAGATATAGATACGGCAGTTTTAAAAAAAAGTAACAAAAATGTCCCGATTTTTCCTGAATTTCAAAAAAATATTATCAAGAACCAAATTTAAATTTCAAAAAAAACTCGACGAGCTGCAAAAATTTACATTGAGAGGTACTCTTTAAAAAAAACTCACGACTGAAGACTGAAAATTTGAATGTGTTTTGCTCACTCGCGGAAGAAATTTCACTTCTTCAACTTTAACACTTAATAAAACCTAAACTAATAGCTGCATCGGAAAAAAATCTTAATAATTATGCAGGGAATACGATGAAGAACAAAGCATGTTAATTTCATTTTTTTCCGATCAGTACTTTCTCGGGAAACCGTCTAAGAATCAAGCTAAACAAAACAGTTTTCAATCCTGCGGTGGCGGCTGTAACATTTTTTTAATATAGAGAGATAGCTTTAAATAGGTTATATACTGATATGTTTAAGGGACCATTTTTATATTCAAATAGAATGTACATTTATTTTGAAACTAATACCTTTTAGTAAGACTTAGTCTACTGAAAAGTACTTCAATTGGAGATATAGGTCACACTTATATCTATTCTATATCAGGGCAAAAGGAGTCAAGTCTTACTTTTGATAGGTCCAAAGGACTTGTGCATCATGCATTTAAAAAAGTAATATAAAATGCTTGAAATAAAAACCAAATGAATAGAAATTACAAAAAAAAACTGTATTATGGCATGCTTCTTTTTCTTCCTGAATCTTTGTGAGGATGAGTGAAATGTTCAACTGAAGATTTTGAGAAGTAGGCATTTCGACTTAACCCCATTTGCCCTGACCAGGAAGATGGTTTTTGTGGTGGTGGCTAAGTTCAACACAAAGCTCCCTCTCCAGAATGTATCATTAGCTTAATTTGATCGATGCTACCACTATGCTTGCCGGGTATGAGATCATTAGTATTGTTTAAAGATCACGAGAAGTAGGCATTTCGACTTAACCCCTTTTGCCCTGACCTGGAAGATGGTTTTTGTGATGGTGGCCTTGCCGGGTATGAGATCATTAGTATTGTTTAAAGATCACGAGAAGTAGGCATTTCGACTTAACCCCTTTTGCCCTGACCTGGAAGATGGTTTTTGTGATGGTGGCTAAGTTCTCCAACACAATGCTCCCTCTCTAGAATTTATCATTAGCTTAATTTGACCGATGTTACCACTATGCTTGCCTGATTGCTGATCCCATGAGATCATTAGAGTTGTTTAAAGATTACAAGTGTACTTCAGTATGTAAGGTCATGCAAAGGATGATTGTGACCATTGGACTGTCCTGTATCGCTTTCAGATGACAAAGTAGATTTTAGTGCAGCCAGCAGTTTGTTGAAATCAGACTGATCAGCAATGAATAGTGAAGCTGTGATAGGAGTGGAAGTAGTGTCTTCCATCACAGAGTAAAAGGTAGTAGTTGGAAGTGATATACATTGCACTGGCAATTCAACTGTTCACTAAAGGCCATCCATCTAAGTGCATGCAGATTGTTTAAACAGCATCTGGTATTTGTCAGAAACACTACTCTGACGTCGTGAATTTCAATGAAATTCTGCTAAGTGGACATAGAACAACATTACAATTAATATCCATTTAATAAATATCAAATTTACAGTATTAACACTGGTTAAACAATTGAAATCAGAATTTGAAACTAAGTGAAAGTTGAGATAAAAATGATTTCAGCCCGATATTTACGAAGCAAACTCTGGGTTTGTTCACCTCCAAAACTTCAGATAGTCTTCCTGCTGAGGGGTCAGGAATCCAAGTCACCACCTCTCATTACTTGTTAATTAAGATATGAGGTAATGTTAATGAATACCTCAGAGGGACTATTTGACACTCCTTCATCTGGTCAAAAACCAGTCATCCCACCCCAAAGATGTATATACTGTCAGTTCTACTTTGGAAGTATTTTCAAGCCCCTGAAGTTAGGGAACCATGAGATGTCATTACATCAAGCTTGTTTTTGAAGGTGTGTATGCAAATAACCACATTTGACAATCGCCAATTTAGCAAGACCTGTACAAGCCAGTGCAACTTTGTCTACCATAAAGTACTTCAGGTTGAAGATAGGTTACACTGCTATATGTAGTGTATTGCAAGATTATTTTTGTAGTGGTGGCTAAGTTCACCAAGCTTTAATAACTGCTGGGTTTTATCAGGAATCTTACATGTCTAATGATAAAATATTTAAATCAGATTCTGTAAGAAATGTGCAGATAAGTCTTTAAATATATTCGTTTTCTATCGTAAAGTGATTAAAAATTACAATACCTCAGCTGTTGAATTACTTTCAAGTCTGCTATTGACCAAATTTGCAGTTTCAGAGTTTGCTGAAATAGAATTTATACACAATTTAACAAAAAAGCTTTTAAAACCTGTACTAAAAACAATAAATTTAATTTTTAAGACTAACACTTTGATACTTCTGTTACATATACCACAAATATGTGTTCTTTTTGCAATAAAAACATTTAATTTAAGGCAATCGCCATTCTCCCACATAATAATAAATAGATAAATAGTTATGTGTTTATAATAAATGAGTGCAAAAATTAAAGCAAAAGAAAAGATAAAAACTAATAAGATTTGTGTAAGGCAAACATTAAGTACTTGGGATACATATTTTTATTTTATGAGGGCTGTCATCCCATTCGATATGCCTGGATGGAGAGGTGTTCTAATATTTATGTTCTATTCATCCCTTTACACATACCAGTAAGAAAAAATCAGTATTACATGTGACATATAAACATATCATATGTAATAGACATCCACCATCATCAGGATAGAAGTCACAAAAAAAGTGAATTAAAATATATTGTACAAGAATAGTGTGTTACCACACTTACTGTTTAACTAACTCTTTACAGGTCATATGTAAAGGAGGAGAATAACTAGTATATGCAACAATTACTTAAATATAGGGATCTCTGATATTTAACCCTTCGGGTACAAATTTATTTGAAAAAAAAAAGCAATTTGGATTATTGTTTGCACATTAGTTATGTTTTCATATTATCGTCGGTACACTAATTACTGTTATATTTCGTAGTGTCATTTGCACACAAGTTACTGTTATATTTTCTTATTAATTTCATTGTATGACAAAAGTATAAGAGAGATTGCACAGCTTCTGATCTCTGCATTCATTTAAAAAAAAAGAATGTCTGATAATGCAGCAGTGTAAATATTTCTATGTATAGATACAAATTAAATAAAATGTATTTTTGTAGAGAACGATTGAATAGTTTGATTCAAGGAGTCTCTTAACTCCAATCACTCTTGTCATGAAAAAGAATGTACATGTTTAATATTGTCCTAGTTTGAATGACAAATTAGACTCGTCATCCGTAACTAGGCAAAACAAGTGTATGACGAGTCTCAGTCGTCAAATATACCCATGGGGTTAACTAGAGAATAGATGTCAGATATATTGGAACATTTTCAAATGTTTAAAAATTAAACTGGTGAGAAAATTCCCAACAATGTTGAGCAATGGCAAATTAGTTTTTTTTTCTCATTTTTAACAAAAATAAGGATTTATTTTTACTATCAATTTGTTTATCCACCATACGTAATTTTAACCTTCATAAGTAATTAAAGCTGGTCAATAAATTTATATATTAAAATTCCTAAACAAACCAGGACACCCAAGAACCAGTCTCAACCTAATTTAGTATATATTATCATAATACATGTGTTTTATCTAAAATTAGGTCCCAATCTGCACTCTAGTCCATAGTATAAAATTACATGGTGGGCTTTAGGACCAGTTTAGATAATACCCTCATAAAATAAAAATATCACCCAAGTACTCAATGCTTGACTTGAACAATTGTTGTAACACCTGTATTAAAATAAAAACATTTTTAACTTTTTGTACTTTAACAACAGATTGAACATAACAGTAAAAAACGTTTTCACAGTGCATGCTATCCCAATGAGATGGACAGACCCAGAAAATGGGGAAATTCCTGAGTATGTCCTTCAAGAGAAAAAATAAATTTGTATTAGACAAGGAGTTTATTAATTTAAACGTTTTTCAAATTAGAAAAACAGTAAACTTTGATCGATAAATAACAAATTCAAAGCTATATATCATGATATGATGACTATAGCAGTGCTTTTGGTACTTGAAAGCAAGTTTGAACTAAGCAATCAAGCAATTCTAGAGACCTCGATTTAGAACTACAAAATGAATATAATAATGACATGAGAAATTAATGCTGTTTTGATAAAGGCACTACACAAGATGATCCTTATAAAGTCTCATTACCATGCACATGAAAACGTTCACAATCATTGTAGTTTCTTGGAATTAAATCTTATTTCATAAGTATCTAATATTTTGAATTTATGAAAAAGCATGATAAATTATTTCTGAAGATCATCAGTAAAACTAGCTTTACCTCTGATATTACAAAGACAGATTTTAAAAATTAAATTTTAAAGATACAAAATTTAAACCATCAGCATTGAATGACAAAGTCACCAGTAAACTAGTGCTACAGCAGTATAGCCAATGCATCTGAGTATGCCATTAGGTTATGAATAATTTATAACTGACCAATATTAAAGTAATAAGGAAAAAACAATATTGTCCCATTCAAAACAGTTCATATAGTAGCCTAACTTTTTTAAATAACTAATGTGAAAAGACAGAAATATATTTGATATTCAGGTAGATTTTTTTTTTTTTTTAAGAAAAGTACCAGATCAAAATCCAATAAATAAAATTCAAGAACTGTAATTCTCTATTAAATTATATTAAAAATATCCTCATATGTTTACTTGAAATAATTTGATGGTAAAAATGATAAACTTAAAATTATTCTCCAAGAGACAAAAATCATATTTGAATGACTTACTTTTAATCCGTGTGAAAGTGCGAGTGTTTATTGATGGAGTAGTAGTGACAACTTTTCCATTTTCTATAGAATTGTTGAAAATGGTTTTAGTAGACAGAATGGACAAACACAGACCCACAAAATCCAATTTGCCATTGGCAACATGATGTTCAGCATTGATAATTCCCAATACTTCTTTGGCTTCAGTGGCATTTTCCTGGGGAAAAAATTTGAATTTTATGCTGTTATGAAATGCAAACATAAATATTGATTCAAATTAGAATATAAACTCTAAACTTTGGCTAACTATCTTCAAGTACGGGGCTTGTGCCAAAGTTCGACAGTTAATTTAAAATAAAATAAATTATAAAACAATTGGAAAGTAAAAGAGGGTGAGGTATAGTATATCCGAGGCAACGGTGATTCATTGCCAAACATAGTAACCTTGTTGTTTGATCCAGCTTTAAGGCAAA
This sequence comes from Metellina segmentata, assembly GCA_947359465.1. Lineage (NCBI taxonomy): Eukaryota > Metazoa > Arthropoda > Arachnida > Araneae > Tetragnathidae > Metellina > Metellina segmentata. Next base: position 70,530,965 of record OX375880.1, on the reverse strand, counting down.
CCTATGCCGGGAAAGTTCATTAAGCAACTTACCATAGCAATGAAGTTTCGTTCTATGATTGGTTAAAATTTCGATTATTTCAATTATTTACTTTATTTGTGTATGTATTCTTCATTTTCACTAACAAATCGTATCCCCACGATGGCCGCTATTTTCATTTGGCGAGAAAAATTACTTGACGACAAACATGCCTTGGATACATCTTTAACCGTAAAATTATTTAAAATGTACAATGTCAATACACGAAATAATATCCAGAAAAATAACAAGATTGAGAGGGATATTTAATTTTATTTAGAAAACCAACGCCTGAATCATCAAGTATAAAACACTTGTCGAAAATCAAGTAAATATAAATAAGTTAATCAACATAAAATATTAAAATCCACCAAGCATATTAAGAAATAGTAACTTGCATCCTTCAGGACTGTTTTAAAACGTTCGTAATCAACGAAACCCAGTTCATTCCCACCCAAAGTTTTGAAAGCGTATAAAAATCTTTCGATAAATGCAATGTCATTTTTATTGAGAGTGTCCATTCTTTAAAAGTTGCAAAACCAGATGTTCATTTCATTATATAGTAAAACCAACCAGCATTAATTCTGAAAAACAAAACTAACGAATTTTCCAAACAAAACTTTGAGAGTTGAGCTGTTCCACATTTTCATTCAGCTGTGCAGAATTGCAGTCCTTTAGTGGCTGTCTAGTAAGCTATGTTTAATTAACTAGAACAACAAATGATAATGGTAATTTTAGTTAACGTCGTACTAGAACAACACAACGGGCTATTGACGACGGTCCGGGATCAGTCCCTTAAGGGTAAGATCCGAGGACAAAACCTCGTAATTTTGAACCACGGTCAGATGACGAAGCAACACCTGAGCTGGCACCCCACTCTCCAGACTTCCACACCAACCCAAAGTGAGGAATTTCGGCCACGACAGATTTAAGGTGCACCAGCCGCCTCTACACCACACGCTTACAAACATCCATGCCCGAACCCGGATTCGAACCAGGAATCTTCCGATTTAGAGGCTAACACCTTAACCACTATATAGCTCTATACAAATACAAATACAAATATTGACGACCAGCTACAGGCTCAAGCCCAACAAGGCTGGTCCTTTGTTTATGAATTCTCCAATTCCCACTGACTATCCAATTGTGTCTTAAATTCGTACACTCCCTTTGAATTAACTATATTTTCTGGCAACGCGTTCCAACTGTCTATTACCCTATTAAAGTAGTAGTTTTTCCTTAAATCCCGATTAAAATGTGTCTTATTCAATTTATACCCATGGCCCCTTGTTCTGTTATCCCTATTGAAATTTAAGCCCTCTGTGTCCCCTTGTTTTACAAACTTGAAAAGCTGAATCAAATCCCCCCTCCTTCTTCTTCTTTCCAGTGTATACATGTTTAGCTTACTTAAACGTTCATTATAGTCGAAATTTGCTAGCCCCTTTATTATTTTTGTAGCTCTGTGCTGAACCCTTTCAATTGATTCTATGTCCTTTCTCATATATGGAGCCCAGAATTGTACAGCATATTCTAGATGTGGTCTTACTAAACCCTTATATAATGGCAAGATTATATTCTTATCCCTTGAAGTTACAGTCTTTTTAATATACCCCAATAACCTATTAGCCTTTTTACCCGCAGCTGAACATTGGTGACCCATTTTAAAATCCCTGTGAATTATCACCCCAAGATCCTTGACTGTTTCTCCCTCCTTTACCTTTACTCCCTGCAGACAGTACTCGGCTCCACTATTCCTGTAACCCATATGCAGAACTTGACATTTCCCTACATTAAATGACATACCCCATTTTACAGCCCATTCGGATATCTTATCAAAATCCCCTTGTAAATTTTCTATCTGTAACTTGGTATCCACTGTCCCCCATATTTTTAAGTCATCTGCAAATATACTGATTCTATTCTTGATCCCCTGACCTATATCATCTATGAAAATTATAAATAAAATTGGTCCCAAAACTGATCCCTGAGGCACCCCACTTATAACTTCTGTCCACTGTGAATAATTTCCTTTTACCTGCACTCTCTGCTTTCTACCCAATAACCAATTCTTTATCCATATTAATGTTTTTCCCTGAATCCCCAGCCTTTCCAATTTAAACAGTAATGCCTCATGAGGTACTTTATCAAAAGCCTTTTGAAAATCTATGTACATGATATCCACACTGCTCTTATTATCCAGCTCCTCAGTAATTTTTTCGTAGAACTTCAAAAGGTTTGTAGAGCAGGATCTGCCCTTCCTAAACCCATACTGATTCTCTGATAACAGTCCCCCCTCCTCCAAGTATAACATTATATGCTTTTTTAACAGAGATTCAAATATTTTGCAAATTACTGATGTTAGACTTACTGGTCTATAGTTGCCCGGATCACTTTGTATTCCCTTTTTGAAAATTGGAGTTATGTTGGCCAACTTCCAATCCATTGGCACCCAACCTGTGCTATATGTTGAATTAAATATCGTGTGAATTACTTCCCCCAGTTCCTCTAGTACGACGTCAACTAAAAATTACCTATTACCTCGCCTTGCAACTGGAACTTTGAAAGGATTGAAACAGAGCACGATCGCAATTACCACAAAAACTATTTGCCAAGAAAAATAACAAGTATGAAATAATCTGGAACGCCTTCCAACACTTTTTTTAACTTCCACAAACTACTTTGAATACAAATCCTGTACATGTATATCCATCCATGTAATCCATTTCCCATACAGTGGCTCCCAAAAGTGTTCGTACACATAAGTACAATGAAATACTGCTTTAACCATTTATAAAACGTAATATTTCAGAATGGGGATTTTTTAATATCTATAACTAGTTCTTACCAAAACTGCATTAAATATTTTTAAAACATAGTAAAACTTTTTTATTTGTAAAATCAATAGTTAAAAAGTAACAAAAAGTCTTAATGCACTTAAAATAAATCTCAATATATTAGTGAATATTGTAATAGTTCTGTAAATTAGTACTCAGTACGATGTCCTATAGCATATCCACAACAGCTTTTAAGCGTCTGGGAATAGAGTTCACTAGTTTTTTTAATAATTTCTGTCAATGTGACCATAAAATTTTTTTTTAATTCCCGTTCTTCAATCACCACTCTTTTTAGTTCGCTTTTCGTTTAATGTCATGTTTTCGTACTCTAACCTTCAGTTCTCTCCATATATGTTCTATTGGGCTTAAATCCAGTAAATGATGTGGTATTTTCGAAAAGGCGAACGTTGAGAGCCGTGTATCTCTACCAAAACTACTGTCTAATAGCTACCAGTTATTGTCTGAAGTCGTAGTTCCAAAAAATTCCCTTAATGTTACACCGATTAATGGCGTAGATGAAGGTTTTACCCTGTTTAGCTCATTACCAGAATCTACACTCCCAACACGTTCACAAAATGAGTCAGGACCTAGCCTTCATAGTACAAGCTAACATTTCTTGGAAAGAAATATTCATTGATGATTTTTATATTTTGTCAAGAAAAGGACTGAGACAGTAATGAAAAGTAATAAAACACACTTCTGTACTTGATTATCGTTAGGATATGTAGATATGTAAATAAATAGTTTAAATCTGAGAACCTTTGTAATAATTTAATAAAATAAATATAGAGTAAATGGTACTAAAAATATTTAAAAAAAAAACTATTGACAAATAAAGAGAATAAGACATAAATTTCGTATTTTATTAATATAACCCTTTTCAAGATACACATAACACTTGTTTAATGTATACAGTATTTTGGATTCAGTTATTTGGAAAAATAGACGTATCAAAACTTCACTCAAAAACCTATTATTGTATAATCTAATTGAGAAAAGCAATTAGTACATTTTAAATAAAGAACAGAACTTAAACTTTAAAGCAATTGACATTCAGAAACGATTATTGAATTTTCGCAACAATGCTCTTCCGTTGTTTGTTTGAAACAAAGAAATTTTATGCCCATAACAGTGCTGATGGACTATATTTCTTCAAATTCGGGAATTTTTTGCGAAGCTATAGCATCTCTGATATTTACTGCGATAAAAAAAAATAATAATAATAAAATAAAACATTGTTAGATTGATATTTCAAGAGTTTTCTTGCGGTTGTAAAGAGATTTTTTTTATTGAAATGAAAATGGCCCCACGACATCTGAAGCGGTTCCGTAAGAAATCGCAAATTTTGTTGCATTATTATTGATATAAAGTTTTTGCTTCTTATATAAATTTTGATTTTGTTGTTTTCTTACTTTTGTAAGTTTCTTTGCATTTTTAGCAATATAACTACCACAGCGTGTCCAGCACGGCGTTGTCCGTGACAGTTATTTTCGTGGATTCAGGTGCCACTGCTCGATTTCCCCAGTGATTGCTACGAATTCCCCTTTCGTTTACGAATTAAAACAAATGGGAATTCGTAGCCTATTGGATAACAGCCACCACGGGCAACGCTCATTGTCAAATGCGGCCAAATTCGAATTGCGAAGAGATCCAGATGTGAGACGTCACAATCTCTTGAGAAAATATAAATATTTAACTGAAAATTTTATTTATTAAAAGAAAATCAAATATATATAGTATCTATCTGGTGTAAAATTTTCCGCAGATTTCAAATCCGTTGAAATTTTCAATCTATCTTTAACGTTCCCGATTTTACAAAATAGAACTAAACAATGCCAGTCAAAATATTTTTATTTGTTTTGCTTTTCTTCGCTGTGAAATCGTTTGAGCGTAAAGATTTGGAATCTGTGATATCTCGAATCAAACAAAGGTCATTCTTCGCAGTGTCGTTCGTATTGCAAAAAATATAAAAGTTACAATTTCAAAATTATTCATTTAAAGATAATTATATTTTTAGGTATCGATCGAATGTGAAATTTTCCGCAGATTTCAAATCCGGTGATTCCGAAGATTTTAAATTTACTCTATGTTTAAAACTACATAACTACAGTTAAAACTTTTTATTTGTTTTGTTCTTCGGCTGAAAGCGTTCATTCAAACAGAAACACGGAAAAAATAAATTTAGAATCTGCCATCTTTTATGGTGTTGCCATTCTAACGAAAACAATAACAATTAAATACGTCATTAAAATCGTTTTTAAATGTTCTAGATCCAATTTTAAAATTTGGCGCATCCCAAAAATTTCGGACTGTGTGTGAAAAATTTCATTATTATAAGTGACGTAGATTCGTCAGGACTCTGATCAAAGACAGACAAACACTTCCTATTGTAATATATTACAATAGTAAGAGAAGATGGCTTCGTTTTATAAGTGGATTTTGATTGAATTGTAGTATCTAACTGAAAGAGAAATAAACAATCTCTACTATTATAAAAGGAAGTGTTTGTCTATTTTTTTCGCGGGCGCAAAATCCTGACGATTCTATGGCATTTACAGCAATGAGATTTGGCACACAATTAGTCCGAATTTTTTGCAATTTTTGGGCCGCGGCGAATTTTAAAATTCAATTTAGAACATTTTAAAATGAATTTAAGCCGACCAACCGGTATAGTGGTTAAGGTGTTAGCCTCTAAATCGGAAGGTTCCGGGTCCGGGCATGGATGTTTGTAAGCGTGTGGTGTAGATGCGGCTGGTGCACCTTAAATCTGTCGTGGACGAAAGTCCTCACGTTGGGTTGGTGTGGAAGTTTGGAGAGTGGGGTTCCAGCTCAGGTGTTGCTTCGTCATCTGACCGTGGTTCAAAATTACTAGGTTTTGTCCTCGGATCTTTCCTTAAGGAATTGATCCCGGACAGTCGTCAATATCCCGTTGTGTTGTTGCTCTAGTACGACGTTAACTAAAATTACCATTACCATTAAATGAATTTAATGAAATTTAATAATTATTATTGTTATTATTATTATTTTTTTTTTTTGGAATAGCAATCGCAGAAAGATATGACAGATTCTGAATTTATTTTTCCCGTTTTCGTTTTCATTTTGAGCAGAGGAAAAATTTACCAGCAGAGGAGGAAAACAAAAAGTTTTAACTTTAGTTATGTAGTTCTTTTTTCCTATCTCCTAGACCGTTAAAGATAGAGTAAAAATTTCAACGGTTTTGAAATCTGTGGAAAATTTCACTTCAGTTAGCTATCTAAAAATATGATTTTCTTTTAGTAAATAATTTTTAAATTGAATAAATCTTTTATATTTTCGCAAGAGATTGTGAAGTCACGCAAACTTTCTCTTTCCGAAAAAAAAAGATTGCATATTCTGCCGTTCGCGTTAAAAAAAAAAAAAAAAAAAAAAAAAACTAGATTACATTTTATGTCCCATTCCATTTCCGCTGAGAGCAAGAAATAAAAAACATATTGAGTGGGATTGTCAATTTTTTTTGCGTAAAATCGGAATCGCTAAAGTTAGATTAAAAATTTCAACGGATTTGAAATCTGCGGAAAATTTTTCTTGAGTGTGACTCCTTAAAATATGATTTTCCTTAAACAAATAATTTTTAAATTGAATATATCTTCAACGGATTTGAAATCTGCGGAAAATTTTACACCAGATTAATACCTTACACCACGGGCACTGACAACGCCGGGCTAGTACTCTTGTATTTTCCCAAATACACGCAGTTCGGTAACATATTTGATGTTGAAGAGAAAACACAGATTTGAAAATAATAGAAAACAGTAATTTTTTTTTTTTTATTATTCTTAATATATATATTCCGGTTAGCTTAGTTTGTGTTTTTCATGCTTATTTTTTAAAATTATATTCTAATTCTATGAATAGCACATAGCAATTGAACTCTATTCGATCTCTAAGTATTTTTTGTAAATTTCCTTTTATTCCTTCTTTTATTCTATGAATTTCCTATTCTGTCTTTCCTTCTTTAAGAGTTTGTTTCGACGAATTTCAAGAATGCGGTTACTGCCTATCCCGAAATTTGTGACTAAAATTTTCATTGCCGAGCGGCTATTTGGATAGGTCACCGTATTGGTCGCCTTTCACTTTCACACAAGTGCATGTAGATATCCTTTTCATTTTTCTGATGGTTAAGGTATTAGCCTCTAGGACGGAAGGTTACTGGTTCGAATCCGGGTCATTGCATTGATGTTTAGGGTAGAGGTGGATATGGTGTAGAGGCGGCTGGTGCACTTTAGATCTATCGTGGCAGAATGTCCTCACGTTGGGTTGGTGTGGAAGTTTGGAGAGTGGGGTGCCAGCTCAGGTGTTGCCTCGTGATCTGACCGTTGTTTAAAATTACGAGGTGTTGTCCTCGAATCTTTTCCTTAAGGGACTGATCCCGGACTGTCGTCAGTAATACACTGTGTTGCTTCAGTAATGAGTTTATTATCTACCCCTTTTCAGAAATCAGCCACACCTATATTCAAACAATTTCTGTTTGATGTTTAGTTAGTTGGTTTGGCAACACTGCACTAGCTCCATTTTTCTTACACTGTGCGCTCCGCCGACTCTTCTACAATATTGAAGTTGTTCTTGCACGTGTAAAATTTCAAGATGAAGATGAACAAATTGGTTACCGCTTCTCGAAGGAAAAATAGGAAAAGGCATTTCAATGCTCCTTCACATGAGAGAAGAATTATCATGAGCTCCCCATTGTCAAAGGAATTGAGACAAAAGTACGGAGTTCGTAGTGTCCCCATTCGTAAAGACGATGAGGTGCAAGTCGTCCGTGGCCATTACAAGGGACAGCAAGTCGGCAAAGTTGTTCAAGTTTACAGGAAAAAATATGTCATTTACATCGAAAGAATACAAAGGGAGAAAGCAAATGGAGCTAGTGTCAACGTTGGAATTCATCCCTCAAAGGTAGTAATTGTTAAAATTAAGATGGATCGAGATAGAAAACAGCTTCTCGACCGACGTGCCAGAGGCAAGCAATTGGCAGAGAAGGGAAAAGGAAAACATACAGAAGAGACTGTAGCAATGGAGACGTAAATTTTGTAAGTTTGTTTTCTTGATTATTATTTCATTTGTTGAAGTTCATGATTTTGTTAAAATGATATAATATCCAATTAGTTTGTTTACATGTTATACATAGCAATCTGATGATTCGAAAGTAGGCATATCTATTGAAGAATGTGACATTTAGTATTTTTATCTCTAAAGATATCCTAATTTTTCTTGATGACCACCGAGAACTTGCGTAAAGACGCAAATGAAACCACGGTGACTACTAGCTGTACTTAACTGACCACATAGGTTTCACTTAAAAAAAAAAGGTATAATCCAAAGGAAATATTGATGGCGATTAACCTGTTTAATGCTTGAAAGGTTGATCGTTTAATTAAACGCTAAAGTAATGTTTTTGTGTTCCAAAAATTTGTCCCTGTATTATCCAAATACTTTAATGATAAAAATTTCATTTCCTAAGAATCAAATATTCAGTCTTGTAAGTTTTGAGAAAATAGTAAAATCTGAGCATATTTAGTGCACAATTGCTAGAAACATTTCAGAAAATTGCAAAATTGTTAAATCAAACAATGTTTGTGCTTTGCAAGCATTGCATCATGTTTGTGAGGACTGCTTATTAATTTTTCTAAATCTTTTGTGTACTCTATATTTGTTTATGGTTAAATCAGTTATCCTACATTATTTCAGTTGTTTGAGACTTTTTTTTGTAATGATACTTTACGCCATCAATTAATTTATTATCCCAAAATGTTATGAACTAAAATGATAATGAAAAATATAAACAATGAGATAAAATCCTACTCGCAATTTTGGAAATAAATTATCAAAATAGTAATAATAGAATTGCAGGCGAACTTCGATTATCTGTTGGGACCGGTACATGACAGTTAAACGAATAGACAGATAAAAGAAAGGCCTTAACCCATCTTCACTTTTCGAACTGGAAATACACTACATACATATATTTTAAAGAAACAAACAATTTACATTAAGTACAGTATAGTATGTATTGTTACACAAACATGCGTTCTTGTCAAAAATACATATTAAAATTTTAAAATAGTCTCATTTTCAAGGCTCGTCTCTTCTAAGTGGCAATGTTCCATATAGCAGACTAACGGTTAACAGAAACTTATTGTTAATCGAAGTTTTACTACTTGTGCTCTTTAATATCGGTCACTAGCATACTTGAACGGTATTGCCCGCGACAAAGTTATGCTTTCAAAAAGTAAATCCTACTGATTCCAACAATACCAAATTAAATAGTAATAAACAAAACTTGTATAAATAAAGAAAATTAAATATCACTACAGTAGAGTCCCAATTATCCGAGTTAATGTAGACCAAAACTAATTCGGAAAACCGAAAAACTCTGTTAAAGCGAAAATTGTTAATATAATAAACTGTTGATTTAAATGTATATTTTAACAAATACAAAAGTTATACAGGTACACCACATGCATTTCATATTGTTATGATAATTCAAAAGTTCTTTATGTTTTTTTGTTACTTTGGTGTTCTAAAGCAATGTTTTTTTCAATCTAATCTCTAGTTCGTCAGTGTTTATCCAGTCACAGATTTCGTTATCCTGAGTGTTTGTGAGATCAAGTTCAGAATTTTTTTTGGTAGCTTTAAAATTGAAAATGTGATGCCAAAAGAAATCCTAGAATTATTTGTTAGCTCGTTTAAAGCGGTAACTCGGATAACGGGTTTTACTATACCTTCAAAAAGTGGCGTTGCCTGTGACAACATTCCTGTTATGTCCCTTGCACATACTGAAAACATTAAAAGAAAAACAATGTTAAGAATGAATAAGACCCTCCTCTACCTGACATGACACGAGCATGATCATTGCATAGTGAAGGTGTATGTAGATTTCTGAGAAGCATAATCAGTGCCCCAATCATTAACTCTAATATGTGCGAGGGTTCTCTAGATGGCTCCAAAGTGTTAAGAAATTGTTGTGTAGTTTACAGCCTCATTAGGAATGTTGCCTAATTCCTTCCAATCGCTATACTTTCAAAAGGTTTTAAGGCAAAAAAAAAGCAAGAAAGTTATGCTTTAAAAAAGTTTTAACGCTAAACTTCACCGATTCAAACAAACAATGTAAATAACAGATGAAAATATTAAATGGAGTTCGTATTCCTTATTGCCAAGATCTCCATAAGCAAATTTTAATCCAAACTAAGTGAGGTTGAAAAGTAGGAAATCTCCCAGATCCTAAAAATTATACAACCTTTTTCTCAATTTCCATTGAGCTGCATTTAATTCTACTTTGTAACTAATGTTAACCTCACCTGACATTCACTTTATTAGTTGATACCTATATATATTTGTCAAATTTATGTTTACTTTAATGCAAGTTCTAGTGTATATATATTTCGTAAGTATATAATTGTTTCATTGTAAGTTAATATCTTAACGATAAGAATGATTGAAAATTGCCTTATGACGACACACCCAGCTCTCTGAATTTAAATTGGAGAAAATATGTTTCCTATTTCATCTGAAGGCAGTGTGTTTAATATCTAAAGCATCTAGTGTCTTTATATTTTGTCTTAAGGAAAGACCTTTCTGTAGATGATTTTTACTGTAAATATTTCTGTTATTAATAGAAATTAATAACACAATTATTGTAATGTCTGTTACGTTATTGTAATTAATTGAATTTTATGTTGATTGGATTTATAATGCTGACCATATTGTCAGTTACCATGAGATATCTAATTTTTCAGTTTATTTATGTATATGTTTTTATCTCATCCCTTTACTATTTTTACTACCAGTGATTTAAACCAGTCCGTCCAAAATGCCTCAAGTGGTTTAAACCACCAGTGGCTTTTTGTTATTTTTTTAACCAAAAAAAAAGGGGGAAATAAACAATTTTTTTTAACACCTGTTTAAATACAAATAGCCATTTATTTCTTAATTTGCAGCTATGTAGGTTTTAGAATTAAGCATTCTGTAACAATTAACTAGTTGACTGAATCGTTCATTTCCTAAACCATTTATACTTTGGTTTTGAACAAAGCTTAAAAGTTAAAAATAATCTTTCTATACTTGCTGATGATGCAAGGCTGTCTTAGAAAGCAAGATGTCTAACTTAGAAATATTTGTTCAAACTAGGGGGCCTGCCACTGCTCGCTAACACTCGCCAACCCCAAGCAATCCTCATTGGTTTGCTACACGAACCTTACTCGCTTTGTTTACATAATATGTTCAAAGAAAAATTATACAATTCCTCTGGAATCAGAACTCGAACAATTTTGAATTCAAATGAAAACTTTGAGCAAATTTTGACTCAATGTAAGCGATGCTTTCGTAATCGAATACCCATCATATCGTTTGTAAGCAGCAACAGCTTGACTAATATTAATTTTTTTCAATCAAATTTTATCGGATAACGCTATAAATTCAATTGAGGTGCGATGCTTCATGGTAAAAAAAATCTTACAGTGATGCCAAAGCGTGATAACAAAAAATTTATTTTTTGCGTGCCACGTAAGAGAATTATTTTCTTTAAATATTTTATTGAAAATGTGATGAAATTTGTTACTACAAACAAGGGCGAAGTGTGTAAATCTGTTCTTGTGGTAGATAAGATTATTTAATAAAAATATAAAATTTGATAATTGTGACTTTCTCCAAGAAATTCTTCCAATTGAATTTTAACTCTGGAGAAAATGACAATTCTGCCTAGTGATGATACACCCAGCTCTCTGAATGTAACTTGGAGAAAACTTGTTCCTACTTTGTTAGGTCTGAAGGCAGGTCAATTTTTTAATCAGCAGACTTAATCAATTTTTAATTACATAAGTAAAAAATTATCACTTGAATAGATGTATTGCCATGTAGCATGATTTAAATATTTATTCATGCCCTGAAGTTCATAAATAATTTGCACGAGTTTGCCTTGTGATGATAATCCCAGCTCTCTGAATAGTTAATATGGAGACAATTAGTTTCCTAAAGAATTAGTGCTGAAGGTAAGCTAGTAACTAGTGTTACTCTACACATGTTCTGAGCATTTATTTAGAAATATTAACGTATCTTTTGCATCTATGAAATGTTAATTTCATTTTGATTTAAGCGGGAAGAAAATATCACTGGGTGTAGAGTGGCTGATGAGAAGGCAAATACCTGGGTTGGGTTTGCCTGGTGATACCTACCAGCTTTGAGAATAGCTAACAGGGTAATAATTTGTTTCCTAAAGAATTAGGGCAGTAGTAACTTGTAATCACCATAATTACCTATTGTACAACATTTATAGTGATGTTTAGGTGGATGTGATGTACCCCTGTGAAAAATTAATTGCTTATTGATAAAGAAGGCATCAAGTATCAATGGTATAATAAATACAGTAACTTGAATAATTGAAGGGACTCACGGAAAATTTTCTCCTAAAGAAGTTTTAATGGATTCCAAAGTTGAAAATTTATAACAAGTAATTAACCAAGCAGGCTGGTAAAAAGGAATCGGTACTAACATTTGTTAGCGTTAAAAATAAGCACTGGGTGCTCTTCCTCAATTTATTCAACTAATCTGATTTTAAAAGTGGTTTTAATTTATAAAATTTCAAATTAAATCTCCTCTTATTACAATGAAAGTAAATGTAATGGACCAAGAATAATTTTAATTGTGTTACGCTTTTGAACATTTGCCATGCTATATTTTCTAAAGCATATATAATTGTATAAGAGATAAGTTCTATATAAGCACCTAATTTGCATTTCTCATGTATCAAGTTTAAATTTTTAGGAGCAATAAATTAATTCAAATCATTAAAAAATTCCATCTTAAAATTTTTTTAAAGCATGCTTTTTTCATACCCTGTTGAAGCCACTGATCAGAATTAGATAGATTAGTTGCAAATAAATAAACATATCCATTGCCATTTTTGGGAGTGAATTGGTGAAAATGTTTTGGATAAAATCTCTATATTAAAAATATTCTAATAAAAAAATAACTTCATATGAGATTACAATTATAAGAAAATTGGAATCAATTAATATTTAACATGGCAACAATTAGTTTACCTTCAAAAGCTTTGAAAAATTATGTTATGCTTATGTTTATAATGTAAGCAAAAAATATAGTAATATTTCATGAGTAACACTCATGCAGTATTTTATATGAATATATTTCTAATACATATACAAATTAGCCTGTGATGATTCTCCCAGCTCTCTGAATGTTTAACATGGAGACAATTAGTTTCCTAAAATAATTTAGGGCTGAAGGCTACCTAGAAACCAGTTTTTCTTTTCTTGTACCTATGAAAAAATATTTTTATCTTGACAAAGTAGGCACGTTGTATAGTAATATTTGATAGTAACCCATGCTAAATTATGTATTATATGTATGCAGGAAGATATCCTTTATGAATTTGCCTTGTGATGATTCTCCCAGCTCTCTGAATGTTTAACATGGAGACAATTAGTTTCCTAAAATAATTAGGGCTGAAGGCTACTTAGTAATCAATGTTTATTTTCTTGTACCTTTGAAAAATTATTGTTAATTTGACAAAGTAGGCTCAACGTATAGTGATATTTTTGTGAGAATTTGCCTTGTGATGATACTCCCAGCTCTCTGAAAGTTTAACATGGAGACAATTAGTTTCCTAAAATAATTAGGGCTGAAGGCTACTTAGTAACCAATGTTTATTTTCTTGTACCTTTGAAAAATTATTGTCAATTTGACAAGTAGGCTCAATGTATAGTGATATTTTTGTGAGAATTTGCCTTGTGATGATTCTCCCAGCTCTCTGAAAGTTTAACATGGAGACAATTAGTTTCCTAAAATAATTAGGGCTGAAGGCTACTTAGTAATCAATGTTTATTTTCTTGTACCTTTGAAAAATTATTGTTAATTTGACAAGTAGGCTCAACGTATAGTGATATTTTTGTGAGAATTTGCCTTGTGATGATTCTCCCAGCTCTCTGAAAGTTTAACATGGAGACAATTAGTTTCCTAAAATAATTAGGGCTGAAGGCTACTTAGTAATCAATGTTTATTTTCTTGTACCTTTGAAAAATTATTGTTAATTTGACAAGTAGGCTCAACGTATAGTGATATTTTTGTGAGAATTTGCCTTGTGATGATTCTCCCAGCTCTCTGAAAGTTTAACATGGAGACAATTAGTTTCCTAAAATAATTAGGGCTGAAGGCTACTTAGTAATCAATGTTTATTTTCTTGTACCTTTGAAAAATTATTGTTAATTTGACAAGTAGGCTCAATGTATAGTGATATTTTTGTGAGAATTTGCCTTGTGATGATTCTCCCAGCTCTCTGAAAGTTTAACATGGAGACAATTAGTTTCCTAAAATATTAGGGCTGAAGGCTACCTGGTAACCAATATTTCTTTTCTTGTTTAGAAAGAGATTTATAATGTGGAATGTTGAACCTTTGAAAAATTTAGCATTTATCTTTATAAAGTACTAGCCCCTGCGTGGCTAGCCCGTCATTGCCCGTGCCCATGATGTAAGGTATTTAGCTGGTGTAAAATTTTCCGCAGATTTCAAATCTGAAGATATATTCAACTAAAAAATTATTTATTTAAAGAAAATCATACTTTTTAGGTATCAATCTAAACTGAAATTTTCCGCAGATTTCAAATCCGTTCAAATTTTTACTCCATCTTTAACCATCTAGGAGATAGAAAAAAGAACTTTGACTAACGTTTTAAGATTTAATGCACAAAATCTAAGCGGAAACAAAAAAAAAATTCTCAGCGTTTTGCAGATAAAAAAAATTGGCATGATTCCAAACCCTGACTGCAAGGTCGCATGAGTAGAAAAAGTTCTCTGTGTTTGAAAAACCAATGGAGAATGAAACTATGAAATTCATTTAAAAATCTTCCAGATTGAATTCTAAAATTCTCAGCGACCCAAAAAATTGCAAATAATTTGGACTACCTGTGTGCCAAATCTCATTGCTTTAAGTGCCATAGAAGGATTTTGTGGCCCCAAACAAACACCTTTTATAATAGTAGAGAGGCTTAAAGTATAGTAATATTTGGTGTGTAACACATGCTAAATAGTATTTTATATGTGTGCAAGGAAGATATATTTGATTATTATAAGATCTATTACACATGAATTTGCTTTGATGATAATCCCAGCTCTGAATACTTAGCATGGAGACAATTAGTTTCCTAAATTATTAGGGCTGAAGGCTACTTGTAATGAATGATGTTTTATGTTGGTTCCAAAGTGAAAAATTGTTTGACATCTTGCATGGTGTTGTGTTTGTTTGCTTAAGATGCATCAAAATTTTTAGATTTTTGCTAATTTGGTCTCAAGATCTTTATAAAAGATAAAATTTTAGTATACAGATTTTTCTAGCTTCTATATATCACAATAATTGAAACACTAACTAGTTAACTACATCTCAGCCTTAAACAGATAATTTATTTTTAAAAAAGTTTATGAATCATGAGCTTGTTCAAGTTGGTAATTTCATTTGAAATTCTATTCTGCTATTTTAACAAAAAAATAACTGCATTGAAAAGTAGAATATATTTCAGAAAAAAGTATTGCTATGTATCAGTTAAAAATTTGATTTTTTTTAAAAATAAAAGTATAAAACTTATATTGAAGAAAATGTTTTTATAGAACTCTTTAAGGTCAGTTTTTCAGAAATTACGGTTTCTTTGTTCATTGACTTGTTTTGTGGAACTATAGTATAGTGTATAAATTTTATTTTTGTGAACCTTGTATATAAGTGAATGTTATGATCTATTCTAATGAACCATATAGCCCTATGATGATCATCATCCTTGCTCTCATAGCAGCTATGATCCATAGCTCACTGTTGAAAAAAAATGCCACCTTAATTCATGTCGTTGTACATGAAATTGAGGCTGAGGGTTGTGGTTATAGTGAATATCCTTTTAAAAATTGTGTAATTTTTTTTTTTTATGAAGGTTTGCTTTTTTAATAGGTTGGTTTCATTATAATTTACAGGTTTTTGATGTATTTTTTCTTTTCTTTTCAGGTAAAAATTTAAAAGGAGAGAAACAAGTTTCAGATTACTCTGTTCATGATGAAGCTTACCTGTTATAAACTCTTAATCATGAATAAAGTGAAAAGAAGCTATGTTGTGTTTTTATTTGCAAATCATGTTGAATTTGAAATATGGGTATAAATTATAAATTAGAATAAATTCATTTCATATTTTATGGAACATTTTACTATTGTATACTGACCCCACCTTGAAACTAAATGCTGTAATTATATATTGGCATATTTCATTCTAAATTAAGGGGCATTTCACAGTATTTGATTGTTGCAGACTTCATTTAGAGAGATTAAATTATATCTAAACAACAAATACATTTAATTAGATCATTATTTTTACATATTATAGTTCTACCTAGTGGTATATACTATATGGGTCATTCTTGTGAAATAGGAAAAATTGGCTTCTTAAAATTTTTTCAATCGAAGGTTTTTAAATTTTTTTTTTTTTTGGCCTAATAATTTTCTACCATGTTTATTAAGTAAATTAAAAATATCAGCAATCTAAATTATTAACATTTTGTTAAGGAAAAAAATATTTCAAAATATTGGAAGGCAGGACAATGACGAACCTGCCAGGACAATGATGAAAATAGAAAAATATATATAAATTTCTTGTTGAACATTTGATAGGACCATGTATTTTTAATTCAGCTGATTAAGTACATAAATAAAATTACTAGGAACATGACAGTTCAGGAAATTATGGATTCCCGAATATTTAAGTATTATTAGAAAGTAGGAACATTGTGGATAGCTATTACTGCAACTTTTATGCTTTTTTTAACAGATTACGTGTTTTGCTGTGTGGTGTTAAATTACTGCAATCAATTCTCAGCTATTTTTTATCTGTAGTATTTCTTTTTTTATTTTTCCATTTGCCTTGTATATTTTTAAAATTTTTCTTCCAGTTTCTTTATACGAATGTAGGTCTCCGCTCTACTAACTTTTTTTCTTAACATTATCTCTTGTTGTGTCTGGGTTTGAAGAACCTGAAAGTTGAATATCTATACCACTTTCACTTGGTTTGGGTAGCCAATTCTATCGTATGACAATTTCTTGTTCAAGCGATAGAGTTTTGAATTTTCTTTCCTATTTTTATAATTCCCCTTTTCTGCCTCGAACTCATTTTAGCTATAGGCTTTACCACTCCTTTCTTCTTTTGGTTAACATATATTTCACATGCATCTTCAATTTATCTTGTATCAAACGTTATGGAATTTTTTTTAATATGCTCCTGAGTCCTGACGACGTTTCTCAGCTAACCTTTTCTTTAACAACCTTTCCTCAAATGTTTGTTTCTTTTTACCACTCATATCTGTCCATATATTGTTTGCAACTTATAAAAAAGAGCATGTGATAAAGGATATTTAGTAATATCTAGACATTTTTAGGTGCAATGACAAAAGCATTATGTTTTAAATAAAAGAGACAAATAAGTTTCAAAATTTCAAGCCCATTATAAGGTAATTTACTATTAAAAAAATTACAATGGATAATAAATAATCAAAAGTTAATAGTTAAAAGTAAAGAATATATTTGTCTTCAGTTAATAATTTAAATATTTATAAAATACTGAACATAAAACATCATTTTCCTGTCTTGACATCATTGACTTGGTATGTTAAAGGCAGGACAATGATGGCCAGGATAATGATGAAATAGGCTTGTTCAGGGCTCAATGGATGAACCCTTAAATATTTCAGTTTGAATTTCACACACATTTAAGAAATATCTTTTATACACTTGATAATAAAAAAAAATTAAAAATTTACTACAAACATTTAATTTTTATCAAAGCCAGGAAAATGATCTTCAATATACATAAACCTTGAATTCTGAACTTGTATGTGCTGACCAAAAAAAAAGTTGATAACTTTTCAAAATGGCAGTTATTTATTTAAATAACCTCAACCCCAGATTACTTGAAAAGTATTCTTTTAACTCAGTGCTGTCATCTATTAATTGCCCACATAATGATATCTGAGATGCCAGGAAAATGATATTACTTGGGACAATAGTTATTGAAGTTACTTTTGGAAATTTTTGCAATATTATTTCCATTGTTGTAACTAATAACCTTTCAAATGTATAAAGAAGCAGAATAAATTATTTACAAGAATATATAAATAAATATTAAAACCCTAATGAATGAAGAAATTGTAAAATTTCACTCAGGGACATGCCAGGACAATGATATTTGATATTTTAAAGTTTTAAAAATGTATAAAATAAAAAAATGTCATTCATTTTCTAATTCTGTAGATTATAAAAGTGATCCTAAACTATTCTTGAAAGTTGACAAAATCTTCAGAGTGATAGAATTCTATAAATTTTGAAGGGACATGAATTTTGCCTATTTTGCAAGAATGACCCATATACAAAATAAAATATTAGTAAGAATAGTTATGTGAGAGTTCTGATAGAAAATGTCATGCTGCACAGTTTGTCACCTGAAAATTTATGAAAAATTTCAACATGATTCCCTTTGAATTTGTAAAACTTTGAAGCTAAAAAACTTATTATTTAAATGACCGACATTCAAAGAAATGCTTTTAAAAAATTTATTTTATGGGGGGAAATGTGTATGTACTGAGAAAGGGAAGGATATAGCACAAATGCTGATGTCGCATACTACAGTTTTGCATTTTGTTAAAAAGCAATAGAATTCAGAGGGGAATTTACATGTTAGAAAAAAGTGCATTGTTTAAAGGTTTTTCATGACCGAAGAAACTTAAGTAGGAGTTTCATGCATAAAATCTTGCCGATAAGTCAATGGTATGAATGATCGCTAGGAAGCTGCATTTTATTAAGAAGAACTCTGAATTGTTTATTGTGGTCTTTTCATTGTTTTAAACTAGTTTTCAGCAATAGACTTGAATACCAATTATGTCCATGTCATTTTCTGGATTTGTATTGAATATTTTACCAGCCCACCACAATGATTGTTGAAAAGCACTGCAATCCATTAACCCGGTGATAATGGATGATAACCAAAAGTAAAACAGCTTTTAAGTTTTTTATTTAATGACCAAATGTCTGCTTGTTTTAGTTCAACAAATGGGGGAATTTATTGCAGGGAACGATTTATTGTGCCAAGTATTCTGAAATGATGCATTCTTGCAAGGAATTTGTTGGCACTGATCCCATCAAGATTCTAAATTCATGGATTTTGTCTTTTCTTCAATGGAATAACAGTCAGCATAAAGAATTTTAACCGATTTTGCTTCCCTTTTAGGAACTTCATAAAAAAACTTTTAGCAACAGTAGGAACATCTCCATTTTACTTCAAACCATACACATGCTTTTTGCATGTGCAGTGGCCAAAAAAATCCCACAATGGAATGCGTTAATTGGTCCTGCATATGGTTCTCTAAATTGCCTTGCAGATTGTACTTAATCTTAAACTGTTCCCCACACCCATCTGACCAATAGTATAGATGCCTTATGGGAGATGACTTGGTCTTTGCATCTAAAATTTTTTCTTTATATGAATGGTTAATATAATATGGTCTTTGCCATGATACAGATCATCTGAAAACATTTAATTCTCCCATCATTTTTTAAATAAATTACAGTTGTTTATATTGTAACTTGTAATAACCATTCGGCATTCATGCCAGATGTAGATTCCAGAGAACTTCATTTATAATTAACTTATGACTATTTGAAGGGGCGACTCCGAGGAGTGCCAGCAGCACAACTGATTGTACCGAGACCCCTGCTCATCCACTGAAGACCGATTGCCGGAATAAATTTCAGCAAATACGCGATTGGAATGTTTAACAGTTCCCAGGGTTTGCTACAGTGGTATCCCAGATATTCAAATTGTGCAGAGTAATGATCACATAGGTGTACAGAACTCTCCTCTACCATCGGACAACCACTACATCAGGTATGGGTAACCTTTGGATAGTTGCGGGCAAAACTTTAGGATTTTTATGAAGTCACGGGCCGTAGATAATAGTAGTTGTGAAAAAGTAATAATAAGATTTATTTTATATATTTATAAAGTAGAATGGTAAAGTTACATGAACAGAATTATATCGTATTAAGTACTTACTTACAATCACCAGAAATTAATGAGAAGTTTGAACTTGAGAAACAAGATAATCAATGTTGGGATCAAACCCACTAGTACTCAGGCGCAGAGTGTTTTCCAAATTTTCCTCTGCAAGCCTGGTTCGATACTTCTATTTATTAGTTTTCATCATGGAAAAGAACTGTTCACATTTATAAGTGCTTCCAAATGCGCAAATCCTTTTTCTTGAAATGCTCTCAGCTATGCAGGGTTCCCACGGTCCTTGAAAAGTCCTTGAATTTGTTTTACCTAACTAGGGGCCCTTGAAAATTAGGAAACTCGGTGAAAAGTCCTTGAAAGTACTTGATTTTTTTAACTAGTACATAATAGTGTAATTTCGTGTTGCATTGCTACTTGTCCAGACTAGTTTCCTCCAAAGCAGGTCTGTCATTCTGAATGAAACCGATGTTTCCCGCTTTGACACTACAAGATATACTAGTAATGCTATGTCTAGATCGTCCATTTTCCACAGTATTCTGTCCGTCTAAGTTGACACCTCTGGTCTACGTTAAGACAGCCATCTTGTTATGTCCGCCACATAATGACGTATCACGTTCGCTAGATAACAGCACTGCTTTCTTAGGAAACCGTAGCTTTAGCAGTCAGGATGTCATTGGAAACCTGTCACGCATCCAAAGAAATGAAGCCAAATTCTTATTGCAAAAATATAAAAGTTACAATTGAAAAAAAAAAATTTAAGAAAATCACATTAAAGATTTCTATTGTTGAAAATTTTCTGCAGATTTCAAATCCGTTGAAATTTTCCCTCTATCTTAACGATCACAAAGATAGAAACTCAGACTAGATAGTAAAGAAGCCCTAACACCAGTCAAAACTTTTTATTTATTTTGTTACTCAAACAAAATATACCATGACAGCCGTCTGTTGTAGGCAGTGGACGACAGGAAAATAGAGATTGTGTCATGTAGATCGAACCGTCTGTGCTCTACTCGTCCATACTCTTCGTGCGACTAAAAGAATTTATCGCACGACCGAAATTGATGTGTGCAAGTAGCCTGATAGCATTGAGTTGAGACAAAAAGCAAAATAAAAAAAGAAAGTCCAAATTTTTACCAAAATTGATGATAAACTTTCTTTTTTTGGCTATCAGTAGTTTTAAAAAAATTGTCTTTTTTTTGTATTCACATTTTTCTTTTTAATTGACAATTTTTGTGTATGCCTTGTTTTAGGTAGTTATAAAAAATTTTAGGTCCTTGAAAAATTTGTTTTGGGTTTTGAAAAGTCCTTGAATTTGTTTTGGATAAAGGTGTGGGAACCATGCTATGGGTACTTTTCTTTGGCAAGGTATCTTCTGTAGAAATCACTTAGCTCCACGTCTTTAAATTTTGACTTCAAATGTATGTCTTCCTGAAGCTCGATCA
This sequence comes from Metellina segmentata, assembly GCA_947359465.1. NCBI lineage: Eukaryota > Metazoa > Arthropoda > Arachnida > Araneae > Tetragnathidae > Metellina > Metellina segmentata. The sequence continues at coordinate 70,509,594 of OX375880.1, read as the reverse complement.
AATCCATTTGCAGGTGTGTGGGAGCCTTCTATACATCACTTTTCATCGTAGTAGCAAAAAGGTTAAAGCGGCTATCCATGTTTTCAAAGTCGGAAAATCTATTAAAAAATTGCTCCGACAGTGATTTTAGTTCTTCAGCATATTGAGTGTAATCAATATTTCCGTGGCTGGATAGTGTTGAAAAATGACAACAGCTTCCAGATCGTATTTGAGTATCCCAAAAACGAATTTTGTTTTGGAACGCTTTCAGATGGCTGACAATTCGTGTACCAACTGACCTTGTTTTTGAACCACCGTATTTCTCCGAAAATACCTAAAAAAAAGTTAAACCCTAGCACCTCTAAAATAAGACCTAGTTATAGTAAAGATAGAAAAATTGTAATTAAAAAATAAACGTTATTTTTATCCAGTAGAATCGATGATGACTCCTCGGCTGTCTTTAATGGGTAGAGACAAATGCCACAATGATGATACTAAGAACAGTTATATATTTCATACTGAAGCTTGAGATTCTGTTAAATTGGGTTTTAGAGATTTGTATGAAGCAACACTGAATAGAATTATTTTTTATTTTTGAAGAAATCTTGTTTACATAATGAAAGACAATGTTTCACCAAGAACATCAATAAAACTAATTTTATTTGGTACAAGGTAAATTTTTAAAAGTACAATATTAATCACATTTCAGAATTCAAAGAAAATATTTGGATTTTGACATCCAAATAAAATTTTGTGGCAATTTAAATTTTCTTTCTAACATAGTTTAAAAATTGAAACATGGAATGGTGATTGTTAACCATTGAATTCTAAACATTAAAACATTTTCTAATTAAAAACTTGTAAACCATATTATTGCTGACAAAAAATTCCAGTTTCAATATATGTAAAGTTTGAGAACTATTAACAACAAACTAAATACACTTTCAGCTTTTTAAGTTAAAAATTATTTCCCATTCAAAATACGACTTACAATACATCAGTTAAGGTAGATTTGACTATCGGGATTGATGAATAGGAAATTCTCAGTACAGATCATTTGGAGTTGCTAAGGGTCATGACGCTTATAATGCTATCTCCATTCAAAATCAATTAATCTAACCTGTCCCTTGTGCCATAAAAATTCAATCAATTCCTAAGGCCTGGTGAATTTGGGATGCTTTTGCTGTGAATTAGTAAACAGGTCAAGAAAAAATTCTTAAATCCAAACAAAGGCTTTAAGTTCAATAAGTGCAGTTATCAACATTTAGTCATCTCATATAAAAGGTGTCCATACGAATCTAACTTAGTCATGAAATTTGGCACACTAGTCCTACAGGTAACTAAATAGATATTGAAGCCCGAATTTTAAAATTAATTTAATAACCCTTGCAATGTTTCTTTTGGATGCCTGTCGAGTTTCCAATGTCACCGACTGCTACTGGAGAATATTCAGGGTTGCTTAAATCAGAATTTCTTTTTTGGGACACATGCTAAGTTTCGATTGCCGATTCTCTAATTTTTCATTTTCTTTAACAGATTATAAATTGAAAGAATTACCGTACTATTTGATTTGAGTCGCTTCAGGTTGTAATGTTTCTTGCCTTTTTAAAAGCATAACTTGTTTACTGTTTCATTTGGTTTGATTTACAGTGTTTGAAACAATGAATTTCTGCATTAAGCCTTTTTGAAAGTATAGAAATACTTGATAATTTTTTGTATGCAATTTTTTTGTTTAATTTGGTTGTCAGAATCGGTGAGGTATGCAATTTTTTGTTTATTTCTGTTTTATTTGGTTTTGTTGGAATCAGCGAGATTGACCTTTTAAAAGCATAAATGTTACGGGTAATACATATAGAAAATGCTTTCTTTATGTACAACAACTGACAATTTTTAAATAAGCATAGTTGAGGATTTTTACAATGCATTTTAGTGTGCACTTTGAAACATTTGATTAAAAAAGCTTGGCATACATTTATGTATGAAAAAATAAAACCATTGAAGAGTTGTGATATGGTTATTAAAGAAGGTGTAAATTATTTTAAAAATAGTGTTTTATATTAAGTCTACACTTGATATATGCATGAATTCAAATCTGAATAAAGAAATAATACATTTCTGATAAAGTAGTAAGAATAATTTTGCATTAATATGCAATTGAAAGAAATTTATATACATTTTTCATTGTATCCAAATTCTACACACAAAATATACAACTAATTTTCTTTCCAATATTTTTTTCTTTGGCCATTTAACAATACTGCTAATTACAAAATGCTTCACATTTGATTGAGGTAAAAAGTGCATAACAAAATAAGTAATTTTTTATTAATGTGCAAAAATCCAGACAGTGGCACAGCTAGCTTTGGAAGTGTTTTTATTCTTTGCCTCTAGAAATAAAATATAATGTGCCTAAAATACTTGAGGAATAGTTTTCAAATTAGTTGATAGATTATTAACCATTCACTAAAAACTGAAAAAAAGACATTTTTCTCTTCAAATTCAGGCATTTTTACATAAAAAAACACTTTAAGATAAATAAAGATGTGTTCACCAGTTTTCATTACAAACAATTGTAAATGTGATTTCATCTACCAGAAATGACTTCAGGAATTTGTATTTATTTATATCTTTATCTTGCATTATGCCACTGTCCGGAAGTTACCAAAACATAAGCACTATTTAGTTTTGTGGAAAAACTCTAAGGGTACAAAATTATACAAGACTAAGCATATTATTGCACAAAGACACTATACTGTACAGTACATTTCATGAGCAGAAATTTATCACATCTTTCAGGAACTAGAAATTCACTGTAATACATTAAACAATGTGATTAAAATATAAATCGCCAGGTGTGCTGAATTTCTAATTATCTATCACAATTGATGGAATTCACCAAAATAAATAAGAATGTAAATGACAAAAATCCTAAAAGCGTGCGTAAGGCAAAGGTGCATGCTATAGTACCTGCTGTTTGATAAACTCACAAATCACTTCTCTTCAGACAAAAACAAATACATTTAATATAAATACAAAAAATCTTAAATTTTTAAATAGCTCCTAGGTACCTTTTAAATAATCACTAAATATAGTAGGTGATTTGTCATTTGCTTTGATAAAAAAAAAGCTATTTTAATATACTTAAGGAATGAGGAGGAGAATAATTTGATAATTCAAATGAAGCAGATCCAGAATGTTTTAATTGGCCTTTCAAGCTTTCTTGCTTCAATATTTCATGAACAGAAAAGTATTGCAACTTTCAGTGACTGAAGATGCATTGTAAAAAATATAAATGACCAGGTCTGCTGAATTCTATCACAATGATGGTATTCCCCCAAAATAAATAATGGAATGTAAATGACAATCCTTAAAGAATTAATAAGGAAAAGGTGTATTGTACAATACCTGCTGTTTTTTAAATTACTTCCATTCAGACAAATTTGATTGTATTGAGTTACTGATTTTTGTAGCAAGTAATTTGTAATCTACACTTATAGATATATAAAATATCTTAACACAAAGCTGAAGTAAAAATATGCATTGGCCTTCGTAAATTTAAGCTTTCCTAGCTTTGTGGTAACATTTCAAGAACAGAAATATATCACAACTTTCAAAAAATGGAGATTCATTGTAAAAATAAAATATAAATGACCAGGTCTGCTAAATTTATAATTCTATATCAATCAAAGGAATTCACCAAAAATAAATAAAGGAATGTAAATGACAATCCTTAAAGCATCCATAAGAAAATGTTGCATTGTACAGTACCTGCTGTTTAATAAAATCACATCTATTCAGACAAATTTGACTACAAGTACTAATAAGTCTAATGCAATGTATGTCATTGAAAATATCTGACTTTTATACAGAGATGGAATGACTGGCAGTTACTCTAAGCACTCAATATCTATGGGATGGCATAGAAATATATCACTAAGTGGTGTGTTTTGCCTTTGGGGAAATGCCATCACGATTTTAAGAACAATTTTGTCCTTGTTCCAGCAGCATTTTCTAGAGTAATCTGAATGAGTATTTTCAATGACATCAATTCTTCCTTTCATGTAGTACTCTGTAATTGCAATTACTATCCAGAATAGAGATAAAGCATTAGTTATGTTATAAACGTTTAAAGAGGACAAAGCAAGACAAGGTGCCTTTACTTCTTTCTGGAGATCCACAACAAAAATAATTTTTTTGCTATTTTTTGGGTGTTGTCGATAATAACTTGCAATACAATTTTTTATTATGAACGATAATTTATCAAAATTAATGCCAAACTAATTAAGTAAATATTGTGACAGTATAAGAGTAACCACATTTCATTTTAAATATGATTAAATGGATTTTGCTTTGTACAGAGGGTGGCATCAGTAACATTCACCTAAAAAGTTTAGCTTCATCTCTGCTTTTATAAGCAGCGGCATTGATTTTATTATACACAGTACAAAGTCCCAAATTTTTTGTTTTTCTCACTTTTTTTATATTTTTCTGACAATTTTTAAAGAACAAGAATTAACTTCTTGTTCTTGGAAGCTAATTGATGAAACAATGGACATGTTTACAGTAAATACCACACAGAAAAATTAAAAGATTTGCAAATAAAATTTGTTGCAATGTATTAAAAATAATTCCTATTTTTATATCTGCTATTTTACTATTGCAAACGCAAAATTCGTGCGGGGATTCCGGACTTTGTACTGTATAACCTGCAGTATTACAATGGAACTACTGCAGGTGAGAATAAAATCAGGAATGACTGAAAGCTGTTCCTGAGAAATTGATTACATTACAAGCTGGTGATTTTATTAACAGCGGGCACTGTATTAGTAATTATTTCAAGCACCAATGCTTAGGGATTGTAAATATATTCACAAAAATATATAAATGACTAGTACAATGAGAATTGATAGAAACATCACCAAAATTTGATGAAAGTTATTACAGATCAATGAAGAAATTGACCAAATACACAGGATTGCTAGAGCTACTAAAATTATCAGTTGAGATGACCTAAAAGGGAAAATAGAAATTTCATTAGTATACTATAAAAATCGAGGATTTCAAACATGTTGTTTAATTTAGTGAACAGATTTAGGTTGATTACCTTTAATACAGAGCTACTTCCCAAAAGTGTGTGTTTCTGATATTTTAAAAATATATCAATAAAATTAGAGCCGCGGTAGCTCAGTCAGTAGAGCGTCGGGCTCGCATAGGAAGGGTTGTGGGTTCTGTCCTCGGCGGAACCTGCAATTCTGATGGTTGTGAGATCGGCGCTTGAACCTGGCTAAAGATCGTTGTGTTCAGTAATGGTGGCTGGGGCACGTTAAATAGGTCGTGGTCACAAAGTCCCCCATGTTCCCATACCAAATCAATACCTCTGGGGGTACCTGATCAGGGGGTTATCGGCCTCTGATTGGGATCTAAATTACGATATGTGTGAGTGAATGGATGTGTGAAAGGGACCTTCCTGTAAAACGGATGTGTCATGTATGAAGAAGTCCAACCCTCCGGGGCAATGGCACCCCGAATTGGGCCATATATGGCCCGCACGACAACATCAATAAAATTCTATAAGTACATGAAATACCTTTTATAATTCCTCCAATAAAATAATAAAATCTGGCCAATGAATAAGAAACCCATAAAGAAATCTGAACAATGATGTAGAATAGCAGAGGATAGCCAGTGAAGAAATCTCTAATTTCTGTGATGAATGCCAGAATTCGCAAACAGTGGAGTCGAGAAAGATGTAACTGGACATCCGAGCATTGAAAAAAACGTGATGTGGTCATACAAATCACGCTGCACTTTGTTTTGAACTCGCAGAAGGCATAGAGTTTGGCAAGGAAGCTATGAACCCATCTTGCCTAGTTCAAGTGTCTTTTAGGAGAATCATGTTGTAGGCATGTTAGGTTTGAAACTGGTCCCTTGGTGTTAAAAAAAACTCTCCAAAGAGTAGACAGTCAGCCATGAAGGTAGATCAAGTGCATCCTGTAATGTTACATTTTTACTATGAAGGTGACAGATCTTTCATGGATAATAATGCAACCATATATTGTGCGTGCAATGTTTAAGAGTGGTTCATGTGGAACATCAATCTGACTTTCAACATCTTCCCTGGTCACTGCAAAGCCAGGATCTAAACCCTATAGACAATGTTTGGGCATGTTGGAAAGGTGCATCCAACAGAACAATCTCCCCTGCCATCTGCTTTACAGGATCTTAAGATCTGTGTATACAATGCATGGTATTCTCTGGGCTTAAATGCACTTCTCAACCTTATAGAATCTTCCTAAATGCACACATGCAGTAATCTGTTCAAAAGGGATCCAATAAAATATTGATCCAAGGTAGCTAATTCAGTGGCCAGTGTGTGTAATAGTTATTTTATTATTATTTACAGCTATTTAAAAACTATTCTATGAATTAATATCTACTATGCAATATAATATTTTTTTAAATCCAGAGAATATCATTAATGGATTTTTATACCATAATAGATTTCTATGATTAATTATTGTATTGAAAATTTATCCAGCTCAGTTGCCGGTATAAGAAGTTTTTTAAAACATTGTAACCAACCCAATGACATAAATTTGACTGAAATAGTTTTCAAGTTCCAACAATCCGCAAGTTAAAATTGTTAAACAATGTCACGGTAAAATTAGAAATGCAAAAATTATGTAAAGCTTATTCCAGTAAGGGTAGCCTACTTAAATCATCAAATACACTCAGTAAAACTGAAATTGCAACACAGAACTGCTTGTCTGATGTCTTCAAATTTGCATACAAGAACCTTAGACATGCATTTGATTATAGCTTTGAAATAATTGAACAAGTGATGCAACTGATATAGTAAAATCTATTACATTGTAAAATCGAAAAACGAGTTTGAAATTAACTTATTTGTTCTTCTCAATCCCACGGATCGTGAATACTGGGTATATCCAATACCCAGCTTTGGACGAGTGGTTTTGGTTGCTTTGGTGGTTAATCACTTGGAGATAAGTAAGGAAATGGACGGTCTGCACAGATTCACCGATCCTTTCAGTTTTGAAATCTAAATTTGTATAAATATGCCCTTTTGTTTCAGAAATGTTATCCCTTCTCCGTAAATTTCATACCAACAACTCTATTCTTCTTGGCATTGCAATTTCAACTTAACTAGGTATAAATAATTTAGAAAAAAGAATTTTTTGACTATAAATTTACCATTCAATCACCACGAACATATCCCATTATCTGCAGGATTGACATGAATATATTAACTATATCCAAATAAATATTCAGAGCAGCAAAAATGTATTCTTCTGGAGACAAGCTGTAACGATGCTTTCCACCCATCATCAGTTGGGTATCGAAAACCAAATACTGAAAAGCAATGAATGAAATGCATTAGATTTAGGATGAAAATCTTGTGAATTAAAATTTTATTACATAGAGAGCTTTTTTGTTAACCTTAAGACTACAGCCGGTACAGAAGTTGTACTGTGATGATGCCAAGAAAGAATTTAGTTTACATCCAGTACAGCAGATGTACTTCGAAAGTACAACTGCTGTATAAGAATCGAGCCAGTTATATCTATAGCAAAAGGTTATACATTTATATTTTTCAAACACCTGAAGTATTTGAAAGCTTAAAAACAGCTTCACAACCTTCACCTCAGTAATATCTTTACTTTTTTTCATTATTCCTTCTGTATCTTTTAAAAGAAAAATTGTGGAAGAGGGTCCTAATTTTCCATTCCTCAAAACGAACAATGCCTTTTTATATTTTCAGCTTCTGCTATTAATGATCTTTCCATGTGGAGACTGCTTTGCAATGCCTTGTAGGTTCAGGTTTGTCAGGAAGGGAATATGATCAAGGACACCAACACCTTGGGACACCATAATTTTATGGAGGGTTTGACTTCCCCAAAAGGGGGAAGTAAATATAACCAATGAGTGATCAAATAAGTTGTTTTAATAAAACACTAACATCAAGGAACCCAGGACCCTTGAGGACAAATATTTTTATTTTGTATCCTAGTCCTTACAAACATGAGGGATACATATTACAAATATGCCGACCAACCAGTCTAGTGGTTAAGGTGTTGGCCTCTGCATCGGAAGGTTCCTGGTTCGAATCCGGGGTCAGGGCATGGATGTAATTGTGCTGTCCTAAGTTAGGGATAGTGATGGTCGCCCATTGGGTGCCCCTTCACATATGACCATCGCTTCCCGGCCTTGCAGTGGCCTATGGTTAGCAATCAAGTGCCCGCCGTAATTATATAAACAAAAATATTGCAAATATGCATATAATATTGGCAATTATCTGTATAATCTTGAAAGCATACATGTGAAGCAACTTGCTAACTTTGCTCCCATTCAATAATTTACCCCAGTAGAGATTAAGGTCTTTGTTAGAAGTCTCTCTTTGGTCTTTGAGATGATCATTGCTCTGCTAAGATGAGTACACCTGCTGAGATGAAAATCTCATGGGGCAATCAGAAATATATGGAGACAATTTTACCTGACACACTCCAGCATTACAGTTTGATATTTTAACTGTCCTCATTTTAAGGTCTTAAAATTAGTTTAGATATAATAGTAATAAAATTTAGACATAAACCACCATGAATTTCCATTATAGTAATTAATAACTCAAAGGAAACACAAGTTATAATACCCTGCATGACACAACAAAGATTTTTTTGTTAGAAAATAATAAAGCATGGTCTCAGCTAACTTACCAAAGAAAAGATAACTGCACCAGCAGCTCCATATAGTAACTGGATAATCTAAAATAAATTGTTATATTTACAAATAAAGTAAGAGCAACTATAAAATGTGAATAGAATATCAGGAAAAAATGTAATTATATTCAAGTATAAAAAAAGGATAGCTTAGAGGTATGAGATTTTGTTTACCCTTTGACAAGATAATTTCAATAAAACTTACTGGTTTCACAGCAAAATAAATACTATTTACAACAAAAATGGCTTTGGGATTGACGCTTAAACAAATTGAGTGGGCGATAATGCTACTCTTAGACCCCACCCAAGTGCTGAAAAGTATATTATAGTCATTTGGAGTTTATTTTTAGAAAATCTGATGTTTACGTTGAAGACAAATTACACATTGCATATTGTGTTGCCAAGAAAACAAGACATTGGCCTATTATATTTTATCACCTCCTACATAAAACTAGCATCAATTTGAGTGACTTTTTTTACACTAACAGTAGTTTCCAAAAGATGCAAGTATTTTCAAAAACTATCCCTACATAAAAGTTAAATCTTTCAAGAGGCTTAAAAAGCCTTCTAGCAAAATATAGATCTAAAGTGTTTTCCCACAGGAAGTTCTGGGAACATTTCTGCATGAAAACAGAAAATATTAAAACCATGCTAGGAACATTCTAAAGCAGACGGGTGTACAAAACATACACAAAAAAAGTAATATTTATTCATATTTAAAAATATGCTAAAAAAAAGAATGTCTCACTAAAAAACTTACAAATAATTTCCCTGATTCTGAAAGATTACCTCCTACTCTTTACTTATAACTAGTTGAATAACTCGGCATTGCTCGGGTTTCAAATATGACTGCAACATTTCCCTGTGTTAACTTAAATACAGAAACCCTGTAAAACATGTTTGCTAACGCAACAGCTAAAATATAACCACAATATTTCCCAGAGTTCCATTTCCACATACACAAACCCTGTAGAATGTGTTTCCTTGTACAAGTTCATTTATTGCAGGAAAGCAAACTTTAGATTTTAAAATTGGGGCTTCGATGAGCACTTTGCCAGTGTGCAAATTTTCATGGCTACATATTCGTCTGAAGACAGGAAAGAAATAGAATATGTTTTGCAGCATTCTAAAGTATAAGTGTACCAAATTTGGTGTGGTCAAACGGTGTAAATTTGTACAGAGAAAATATACACACACATCCTTTTATATATATATATACTAGCCACTGCATGGCTAGCCCGCCATTGCCAGTGTCAGTTGCTTTTGTGGGGTTATTTGTTAGCTTCGAAAACCAAATGGAAATTTGTAGCCTATTTGATAACAGCCATAACAGAGTTAACCATGGTGTTGGTTTGCTCTGTAAACCAAATGGGAATTCATAGCCTATTGGATAACATCCATCATGGCGTTGGTTTGCTTTGCAAACCAAATGGAAATTTGTAGCCTATTGGAATGAATTCCCTGCAAATTCCAATTTGGTTTGCTTTGAAAACCAAATTATGAACTATGTTTTACTTTGTAAATTAGATAACAGCCATAAGAGTTGCCCAAGGTGAGTAATTAAAAAAAAAATTATTAAAAGAAAATCAAACATATAAGGTATCTATCTAGGTTTAAATTTTTCGCAGATTCAAAATCTGTTGAAATTTTTAATGTACTTAAAACGATCCCGATTTTATAAAAATAAACTAACAATGTCAGCCAAAATGTTAATTTTTTTACTTTGTTTCGCTGAAATTGTAAAAGGACAGGAATAATTGTTCACACAAAACAAATTTCTGAAATATTTACTAAATCTTTGAATCACCCAGAAAATTCATAATATTTAGACTGTTAAATAATGTATGATCTCTAACCTAAATTGAACGTAACAAAACAAATCTATAAGTAGTTCATAAATGTGCTAAATATAACAAAACTGTAATTCTCCAAAATCACTTACTCTTCCAGGAAAAATTATTGCAATGATTCCAAAGCAAAACAGTACCAGAACACAAACCATCAGAAACCCTGAGCAGAGAGTGAAATCAATCTAGACAAGGGAAATAATTTTCAAAACTGTGTAAATAAAAAGTATAACATAGTAGTTTTGTCTCTAAAATTTCCTCTGGTAAACTTACAGAAGAAATGCTTTCAAAGATATAAATGAGTAGGTATTCAACAAGGAAACTAATAGATATATAAAACAGGATGTACCGGTCATAGAGAAAGAGTTTAGCAACTAATGTTACATGCCGTTATGTACTACCTAATGGTCATATATTAAATTAACTTTAAAACGTTTATTATAACAGTACATCTCTATCAGCATACCTTTGTTTGGAATGCAAATATAGTCAGTCCAAGGCAGACAACCTAAAATAATATATAATAATGAAGGCCTTGGTACAAAAATTTGAAAGAAAAATTAAAATTGAGAAAAATCAACATGCATTGAGAGATAAACAAGAGAAAAATTAAATTTGCATCAATGCTAATTAACATTAATGTAAATCAAAGTTAATGCTATACAGCCCCATATTATGAGCTATTTTACCTACATTCAAGCATATTTCTAGGCCATATGGCCCCAATGAATTTTCAGACAAATCTGGTTTTTGTTTTATTCGCAGCGGATAGTCATTGAGTTAACGACCTTTTGTTATGAACTCTGCTCAATAGTCTGTGAGGACAGTTGTTACAGGAGTGCATGTATCCCAGGCCATGTGAAAAGGCTAAACAGTATTGTCAAAAAAGATTTGGGTGTCTCAAAAGTGTGAATGAAATTGCATTTGTGCTTCAAAAAGTATTCTACAATATTTCATGTTATTTTATAATCAGTTTTATGTTAGCTTGCAGCTTTTCATGATTACAAAAAGAATGTAGTGACTACCATATATTTCCTCTCATCGATGATGCTGAGTGATGTCGATAGAGGAGAGGAAGTAAATTCGGTTAGAGAAGACCTCGGTTCTCTGCTAACTCCACAGTAACACGTGTTTACGAGCTCGCTCACTAGCTTTGTTGACTTAAAGTATTTATGTATCTTGGTGTATTTACATAATTGTATTTGTAAAGAAATTAATTTTTGTGCGTTATGTGAGAGTATTTGTGTACAGTAATTCATTACTTAGATTATATGTAACTAGATTAGCATGCATAAAAAGGCTAAAAAAACCGTAACTCCTTTTATTTTTACAATAATAAGTATGCACTTTTTCTTGCCTCCCAAGAAGTGTTATGTATATCAGGGGGTTACTGTATTAACATTGAGTGGATGTTGAAAGAGTGAAATTGCTTATATGAAAATTAACTGGCAACATTATGATAAAATAATGAAAAATGAATTGGTTTAATTATCAGAGGACAGATAATTTCCATTAAATTTATGCTCCAAATAAATTAACAGGAAGTCTCGAATTATTTCTTTTAAATGTCAGGACAATTTTTGAAAATTATATAAACACAAATTAAACAAAAATAAATTTAAAGTAATTAAGAAATACTTACAACACATATGCCAGCAGCCATTAAAACTGCATCAGTATCATAATGACTGAAAGTTTAAATTAAGAGCAAAAGGTGAGAAAACAAACTTTTGACAATTCATTTTCAAAATGGAATTTAATTGTTAAAATGCTAAAATTCAGATACTTACCTAGCAGCTAGACCCAAAAGGAATGACTCGCAGACAGTCTAAAAATAATAATAACAATTTATTAATAACATTTTGTGTAAAAATAGGAACTAGTTCATGCAGTAAAATTATTAAAATCATGGAAGGTTATGTAAAGTTATCTTCAGCACCATTAGGCAAAAATTTAGGACTTGGTTTACAAGCTGATTAGATGCTGGGACATGAATTTTTGAATCACCAGTGATTTGATATTGGATGTAAGGAACACAGATATGTTACAGGGTAAATTTAAGAATCATGCACCAAATTTAAAAAAATGTAGTGTTCCCTACATTAAAACATTTAATGACAACTTTTTAGTATGGATTAGAACATTATAAGTTAATCACACAAAAGGTTTCTTAATTAAACTGCTTTCAAGGTAACTAGAGTTGCTTGATTGGATTTTAATGGTGCAAGGGCCAAGCTATGCCAAACATAGAATGAATTAAACTAAGTTAACATTTTTAAAATATGATGACGGAGGAAAAAAGAAAGTACATGAAAAGGTGAGCCTGAAACTGATGGGAGAATGGATCAATAAGGTAGCTCAGGTTTGTGATGCAATGTGTTTACTATAAGGAAGTAAATAAGCTGTTTAAACTCATAGTTATTTCTCCGGAGGAGGTGTTAACTATTTGAACCTATTATGACACAAAGCTAGACTTTTAAGTAAATGAGGCTGATGTGGTTCTTTGCAAAACAAAATTTACATATTTAAAATGATTACAAAGTATACTTAAATGATTAGGTTAAAATACACTAATCATTCTTGTATTAATTTGTAAATCAATGTAGTTCATAATAGAAATTTTTTACTGCAATTTTTTGCATTGACCATGCAAAAAAACAAAAGGCTGAATTTTGTTAACAGTGTCTGTCAATGGATCTCCAACGGAAATAAGAAAAGGCATTCTCTCGCCTTCTTTCGATCCACAGATATTTGTGGATATTTTATCGAATGATTGACTTTTAAATACAGTATTCTGAAGATATATGATGGAGAGCACAAAAGTGTTCACTTCTTAAACATAACACAGGAAATTACTTCGATGACAAAGATGAAATTGTGCATAAAAATATAAAACTTTCTAAAGAAAAACAGCAAAACTATTAAATAAGTATTTCTGAAATGCTGTCCTCTTTAGACATTAGAGCTTGGGGCTGACACTCTTGTTGACTCACTTAGCTATGCCTCTGCATTTATATTTGTGCATGAGTTTATTAAACAAGAATTTATACTTACAAACAGAAATAAGCAAATGAAATTTGAAGGAAAAGATCTCCTGACGTTTTCACAGCATGCCAATACAATGAGTAACACAAAAGTGAGGGCACTGGAAAAAAATATGATGCATAAAAACATTCAAACTAAGCAATATGAGAATTTAAAAATATATATGCTTCATACATGTTTGTAAATTATTACCAACTTACAATACAAAAAGGAAAAATAATTAAAAGATACTAAAAGTAAATACTGCACAGAATTTGGTAATGTTAAATAAATTCTGATCATTAGAAGATTCTTAAATTCCAAAACATACTTACAAAGCTATCCAGAATAACTCTGGATGTTGTATAGAGTAGAGCTTGACACTTGGACTAAAAAAAATCACAAAAAAATATTTTAATTAAAATTTTTTGTACAAATATTAAGCTTACTTAAAAACAACACGGAGAAATACAATATAGACATACAAAGTCAAAGGAAATTTTATTAAAAAAAAAAATGAGTGTATATGAATGTGAATGAATGAACATTATGTTTACTGAAACAGCTATAAAACCAAAATAGCAACAAATAGAAAAAACAACAATGAAAATTTTATTTAAATTGGAGTAATTTTCAAAATAAAGTTGTTATAAAAATACAGAGTAATTTTGATTATTACAGATTATTTTGGATTAGTAAAAAAAATTTCTGTGTGACTAAATTGTAAGTGCTTTTAAAGCGTCCTCATTATGTAAATGACAGCTGATTTTCCTAGAAATAGGGTCATTGCACGAACCTGCTAACTGTACCAACAGATTACTAAAAAATTATATAATCAGAAATATAAATGTTCAAGAATGTATTAGAAATGCTTCAAAACATTCAAATTTCAAGAAAAGAAAATTACTGCTCATGGGGCTTTGAATGCTCAAAAGATCAAGAGATAAAAAATTTGGATAGTCCAAAAAGTAAAAAATATTTATTTCTAAACTTTTTTTGTTAAAACTGTCATATTTATATCTTATTAATATTAGTGTTTAAATTTGAAAACATCACAGGAAACCTTAGAATGTACTCTTTCTTATGGTACAATTATTTTGAAATTGGTAAGTAAGTAAATTCAACGTGATTAAAAGTTAATCTTACAAATTTAGGAATTTTGGGAAATTTTCGTTATTTTTTTGTTAAAACAACAGTAATATCTATAGTTTAATACAATTAGTTTCTTAATTTGAAAACATCACTGAAAACCTTAGAATATACTCTTTCTTATGGTATAATTATTTTTGAAATTGGATAATAAATAAATTTGATGTGCTGAAAAGTATAACTTCACGATAGTGTACCAATTTTTCCTCGCAGAGATGAAACATTAGATCTTTTTTGCTGGCCTTGGGGTGAAACTCGCTGTGACGTCATGGCCTGAAAAGATGCTTGCAAAGGCAGTGTTCATTTGTGAAGCAAACCAAATGGGATTGCGTAGCTATCACCAGAAGTTGGCGAGAAATTAGGGGGCAAAGCCCCCTAATTTCTAAAATTTTCAATAAAGAAATTTAGGTCTCCATCATTCAAATTAATCATGTCTGGATATCCAGCTATCAACAGGCAGGTATGGTGAAACTTTGGTGAGAAGGCAGATGTTTTCCAGCTAAACGATAGCTGGGCTACATAAGTAAGGGGATATAATGTACATAAGCCCAAGGAAAGGGCTGCTACCCACAAATCATTTACCACAGTTGTATCCATGAAACTTGAATCTGTGATAAAGCCAGTAATAGAAACCCGACCCCCTAATTTATTGAATATACTAGCTCAAAATCACGTGACAAATGAAAACCACCAGAGCTTGACTATAATGAGTTATTAAGGATTTAGCAACCAAATAATGAAAGAGCATTTTAAATGACAGATTTTAGAAACTATGAGTATACTGCATTGCTAAAGTACTTAAATGTAAAACTATCTGCACACAAGTAAAAAGTGTGTCGTTGTATTATAAAACAGTAATTGCTTCAGTGGACATTTAAATTACTTCTACTCTTAAATAAAAAAGTAATCAAAAGGTCTTAGTTGGAAACAAATGGGCTTGCTTTATGAATAGACATAGCGTGCCTCTCCTAGCTTCCTTAGAGCTATCAGGATTACATGTTTCAGGATCTTGACTAGACACAATTACCTTCTGGCATGCCTGTACTGGATTGGACTCTCTAACTTTTCAGGGTATAGGATAAAATAATTATTTGAGGAAGTTTATTTTCAGGATTATATGGGAACAAAAAATTTAACAGAATACATAAAAGGTTTTTTACTCAACTGAGTTATTGACATAATTTTGTGTAAAACAGATAGGTGAGATATAATATTAGTTTAAAAAGGTAGTTTTATACTAGAGTAGATTCATAGAAGCAATGTCTTGAATTAATACAGTGGATAACACTAGCCTTAGCCAGTCAACAGTTTTGAGCAATGTTTGCACTAAATATGACCTAAATTGAGGTATAGTAATTTCAAAAAATTTACAGAATAATTGCTAACAAGTTATTTAAACTTATAGAGAAATAAATACTTACTTAAAGAGAAAAAGAGCAATAAAAGCTGTTGTGATGGCCAACTGTACCATGATAATACAATACACTTTTTTAATAAAAGCTATAAAAACACAAGAAAGTACTATGTTATTCATATTGCTACATATTATAGTAATAGTGCATATGCAACTGGTTATTTTACATTGAATTAAGAATCATCTTTGGTAAAAGTCACGGGGGAAATATTAATGTATTGTACACAAATATTTTCAGGTTTAACAGGCACAAAACATAATATTTAAAACCTACTAGTTTTATAATATGGACGCCCATACAATAATTTTTTTTTTGTAACGTTTCTAAGCTAGCTATCTTCTTATTTTATAAAATGTTTTGAAATTATATAATGTTACATAACACCACAAAATAATCAAGTTTTGTAAGTGTCTTACTCAAAGATTTTTTTTTCTTCAATGGTGGGCATAGTTGATTTGTAATCATTTTGCCATTACAAGACCAGAAGTGATGGCAACTTGTGAAGGAGCACCCAATGGGCAACCATCATTACCCCTAACAAAGAACAGTACAATTTACATCCATGCCCTGACCCCAGATTCGAACCAGGAACCTTCCGATCCAGAGGCCAAAACCTAAGGTCGGAGTCTTATTCAAAGAAAAGTCTGGTTCACATTAAACATACACTATTGATAAGTGTCACATTAAAAATACTACTATATTCTTTCTATTGCAACTTTACTTTTTCTAAAAGAACCAATGTAAAACTGAGTTTTAAAAATAACTTCACAAATAATGTTTTGTTGCATTTTATTCAGTACAGGAACATTACACAATATATATCTTCTAGTGCTGCAAGGTTGAAGTTGATTTAATAGGTACAAAAGTGCCTGTCATTGTGAGATACCTAATAATAGCGATCAAACTTTTATAATGAACATGACAACAAGAGCAGTTTTTAAACCTTAGTTTTCAGTTTGTTTATCCTGATGAGTTTGTATCAAAGTTAAAATTAAAAAGTATAGTCTTCTAATTATTTTCAGATTAAAAATTGAGAAAACAAGGAAAAATACAAATCTCAAAATGTTGATCGATATTGCATCATTTTTCTGATAACTTACATGAATTTTTAACTAAAGCAAAAAAAAAATGGTTTGTTTCCTGTAACCCGACCGATACTGAAATTACAGTACAAAAATTCCAACCCTATAGTTTCTTAAACATTTAAAAAAATTTAATTTAATTTAATAAAAAATCCTGTTTGTTAAAACCATTAATTGATTACGATGTCACAGCGATTGTAATCGATTAATAATTCCCACTAAAATACCCATTTAGGGTAAATACCAGAGTACAATAGGTGACCCGCAAAAATAAATATACCCAGGTATTTTACATTACTGATCACACCTCTGATCAATTTTAAATCTAACATTATTACTCAGATAATATTTCCTTTTGAGTATTTGCTAAAAATATTTAGCAAAGAAAAAACTTTTCTTTCTTACCGACCCTAATATTTTTGCTCATGTTACAGGAAAAAAAACCTTTTTTCTGTCCTAATTCTATAGTGAAATTATTTTTGAATCTTAAAGGATGCAAGACATTATTTATATAAGAAATAACATATTCTTACCATGCCTTATACTTTTCTCAGAGAAAGAATTATCAAAGTTTCCAATATTTGTGTCTGAATCGTAGTACGACATACTTTTCGTGAGAGTTGAAACCTGTATTAAGTAAGAGAGCCTGCCAACAAAAAAAGTTAAGTCATTGAAGGGCATATAAGGATAAGATGTTGCATCAATTAAGTAACAATTAAATTTCATAATTTGAAATTCTTATTAACTTTGCAATACTGCTGTAAAGATCATATCTTTAAGTAATAATAGTTAATAAAAATAATAAGCAGATATACTTAAATTAAACATAAGTAAAACATTCAGAGGGGAAGCTAGATTTTTTAGGACCCAGGATAAATGAGATTGATACTGCCCTCTGTCACAAACAAAATTTGCTATCAAAATTATAATAGTATATTATTAAAGTAATGTAAGTATAAAATATACTAATTATATAGTATATTTGTATACAATAACTCTTCCCAATATTAATTATTCTGGCTGTAATTTTTATAAAAAAAAACTTGATGAAAAAGGCTGAGTTTTGATAATAACTGTGATTAATGAAAATAAGGCATGCTGTTCTTTTGTGCTCTACTGACATTTGTGAGATGAGAATTGTAATGATTTGTCTCCTTTCTTTTCTTAACATGAATGCAAAGGTCTACAAAAAAGTAATATGTGCATACAAAGAGCTACATGCAAGTAAGGATTGACTTTTAAATGTCAGATCCCAAGATGGAGTGCCCCCATGAAAGCATTCACTTCAAATGCACAGCACTGAACTATACCCTGTGAGAAATACAAAATTGTGCTTTAACACACAAAACATTTTTTAAAAAGAAAAACTGCAAAATGTTTAAATAGATACTTTTGAAATGCCATCCTTTTTTGGCACTTGGGGCCACTACCCATGACATTTCTTTGTCAACTTGTAATAGTTACTAAAAAATCATGCAAATAGGGTTTCAGATTTCTAATAACTTTTTAATGAGTTCATTGGTTTGTAAGCTATTGCATGAATACTTCACATTATAGTAGATTATATTGGATTGTAAACTGTATGTTTGTCAGTCAATAGAAACCTGGATATGAACATAAAGCAACCTTTCAGGTTATACTATTCATAACTTGTATGATGAACCAATTTTACACTGTTACAAAACAAGAATTATGGAATGGCTTGTATAACTTTAAGCCATAACTACTTTAGAATGCATTTGAGCATGAAGAATAGCATTTTTGAAGATATGGGCAGTCCAAATTCTAAATTTTTTTATTAAGATTTCTAATGTCATTGCGTTTGAGAATCTACTTCATGCCAAGTTCAAGGTTAATTAACGGATCCCTTGCATATATTCCAGATGCATCTCTTTAATGTGCAAAGATCATTCTAAAAAAAGCCACAATTTGACAATTTAAAAAAATCTACACATTTCCTTTACAGGATCTTGATTTTCTAGGCAGATGTTAATATTTAGTAGATTATTTTAATGAAAAACAGTTACCATTAAGATCAAATATGTGTATATGGAAATTTTTAAACTGAAAAAGGAACATAAAAACCTGGTCCATTGATATGACAAAAGAAATGAAACAGATTTATAGTTTAAGGACTACATATGTAGAGGTGTAGAGAGAAATAAAACTTGGACACCAACTCATAGGTTAAGGGAAACGGTGATAGTTTAAAAAAAAAACACTTAGTTTATGAAAAAGAAAGAACTATATACAAAGGGTTATGAATTTAAAAAAGAAAAGAACATCTATCATCTTGCCCTACACATGAAGCTTTGTTCATGCACTTTTGTCACCTATTGGATTCTGAACTTGGAGTAGCTGTTTGCATTTCAGATGGCTGTTTCTCCAAGTATTGATAAACTGAATTTGTTTTCACATAAATACAATGCAGCGAGTGATGACGTAAGAATTCAGAAAACAGATGCCCCACTTGGAAAACTGTTATTTTTCAGGCTCCCTCACCCTTGCATCCTGGTATCAAAGTACTGGTGCCCTCCTTGTGATTCTGATCCCTGGTTTGAGTTCATTATTTTGGGACACCTGTGTCAAAGACTTAAGACTCTTGGGGAAGGTATGTTAGTGTGTAAATATGTATTGTCGTTCTATCACAAGAAACAAGAAATACTGACATATTATACCTGGGTAGTAGTGGTGGCTAATGAAACTGGCTCCTTTATTTTTAATAGGGGTGATATTTTTAATAGGTTTAATAGGATGAGAGATGCAATTTTATTTTGATTTTCCTAAATGTTGGCACAGGAAAGAGGCATTTTACTCACATAGATTTTCTTGAATGCAAGTAAAATTCTTGTCTAACATATTCCTCAAATTACCATTAAGTGTGCCAATGTGTCAAACTTGAATACATTCCAAGCATTCCCTATGAAAAATATTATATGGTCCATTCCTCCGGCAACAGACAAGGGTAGATGTTATGTCTGCAGCAGTTCTCATGGTAGACAGACAGCAAATTTATAAGTCTAAGGACAGATTGAACACTGAAATTTAATTTAGCATTAAAAATAGTTTGGTGAAGTTATGCTTCGAAAGAAAATTAAGCAAATCCAAGCATGCTATACGGCAAAACGAGTTAAAAGCGAGCTAATTTTTTACAAACATGCAAACCTATTTGTAACATTTGTTATCACTGAATAATGCGCGAGCAGGAACCAGCATAAATGCTTTTTAATAACATGGTCAAATGATAAATCGTTTTTGTGCCGAAATCTACGTCTTGTTTTAAAATTCGATTTGCAACAGACAGTAATGAACAGATAGTAATGTTGGTATACGACTTACCTTATTCAAACGGATATATATTTGATGCAGCTGATACGTGCAAGCCACGCCTGTCAGCAATTTCTGTACCGATCGGAAAACCTCTGCAACAATTTTATTGAAAGATATATCAAAAGCTATGTCTCACAGTGAGTGACAATAAATTACGTAATTTTATGATCGGTTTCGTGGAAGAAAAATCAACAACTAGCGGCAATGACAAAGCATGGAAAGTTCTGGTTTCATTTTCCCCAACGTACTTGATTCCCAGTAACTAAACGTAAAAGACCAATTGCAGCAAAGAAAGTTTTATGCACTTCTGATTGGCGAAAAAGCAGCCAATAAGAAGGAAAACTCACTGTTTCTACAATCTCATTGGTTAATAATTTAAGAGTTATGCTGCCTGTAATAGGTTAGTAACAACTAGCAGGTAATTAATTAATGGCACTCGGGTAATTAGCAATTTTTAATTAATGTCATACTAGAGTATCACAATGGGCTATTGGAGACGGTCCGGGATCTATCCCGAAGGGAAAGATTCCAGGACTACACCACGTAATTTTGAACCACGATCATATGACAAGGTCACACCTCAGAAGGCACCCCACTCTCCTAACTTCAAAACCACGCCAATGTGAGGACATTGAGGTCACGTACGACACGAGGGTCTTTGGTTTCATCCAGTTGCGAGCCCGCTACCCTCCTCTTGCGAACCTGCTTATCGTCCAAACGTGCTTTGGACCTTCACATACGGATTGATCCCCAACTGTCAACAGCGCGTTTTGTTGCTCCAGTGCAACGTTAATAAACTACCTACACATCCAAACGGTCTACCGTTGCTCTCGCGAGGTTGCCGGTTGATTGTTTTGGGGTTTTATAGCTCAAGGGCAATATGTGACAAAGCTGCACCAGACAATGGACACACAATATCAAGTAACACACCCATTAAAATTGTTTTGCCGACCCAGAAGAACCTGACACAGAATTCATGACAGGAATCGAACCTGCGCGGCCTAAAACTTGAAGGTTGCTAGCTCAGTGAGTATTTCCTAGAAGCCCAGGAAGCTGCTGGAAATTCCAGAAAACACACATGAACCAAAAGGTTTTACTTAAACTCTCCATCGATGATTTGAGGCGAATGTTGTCGAATAGTTCTAAAAACCGAATAGTTCTAAAACAAGTGGGGTTTTACTTGCTTCTCCTGTTTTATTAATTTAATCAGCTTCCTCTATCAGATTAAATGCATGTAGATATGACTGAACATTTATAAAATCTATTAACTGTTTAGTGTTTGAACATTTGATATGAACAGTAAACCGCTGGGTGTATCCCCTCTGAAATTATTTTTTGAATGCATGCGTGCTTCTATATTAAGCTTTACAGGAAAATCCTCTCAAAGCGGTTAATAATCGAAGTTGAAAATGATAGAAATCTAGAACTGTGAACGTATTTTTAGATAGACTGCAAACTAACACAGCAAATTCAAGGTTGACAAAACTAGGAATATTTTGCCACCAAAAAAATTATACTTCCAAACATTAATTTTAAAAATTTTCAAAACTGTAAAAAATATACAAGTTTTGTAATAAAATCCAACAGTAAGACTCTGCCCAATACAATTAATTACAAAAATTTAATTTGTAATAATTGGTTCTAAATTATAACATTGAAAACTTTAAAAATGTAAACACAAAGTTTTGATGAATATTAACGATTTAAACAAAAACTTTATTCCAAATTTAGTCCTTTGGTAAATAAAAATAGATTAACGTGGTTAAAATTGTTAGCACTCTAGACCTTAGCATGGAATTGGTTTATAATCCGTTTTTCATCATATGCCCCGGTCTAGCAAGAAATGAGAGTAAAGCGATGAACCAAACTATAGTCTGTACAAGAGAAATGCTTTAAAAACCAAGTCTTGGTGGTGAGGATTGCTATAGAAACAGCTTGTTTATTTTGAGTAGGGGTTACTCTGAGAGGAAGTAATTCTATTTTATGCGAATGTTAGCAGTAGAAAGTTGTAGTTAACCAGAATGATCTTCCACACACACAATGATAGGTTAAAATCTTTATAAATATATTTCAAAATTGCCATAAAGTGTGCCAATGAGAGAAATTTGAATGCACTTCTTCCAAGTACACCTTATAAAAAACACGACAAGTTCCATTTCTATGGCAGAAAATGGGGACAGACTTCACCCTTGTAGCAGCTCTTGTGGAAGACACACTAAATTAAAAATTTGAGTTAAAAGTTTGTTTTCTTCATAAATAGAGAACATTTTATATCTATCACATAAAATTAGACAAAATCATGAAACAAAGATAAAACATTTTATTTCCAATGGCGGTACAAAAGACAAAACTGAAGACCAAAAACAGAACAAAAGCAATGTAAAAAAAAAGGCAACAGAAGAAAGTCTATGGATTCATTCAGTCTCTCACTTCCCAGTATCATTCCCACAAAGTTGCAGCGGAGAGCGCAGGACAGTGTCGCATGAGTGTATAGTCCATGAGTTCCTGTAGGTTGCAGTGTGGATCGTCAAGGATGTATATGCGATGTAAATGTTTTGCAAGGCAGTCGTGGCCAGTAGCGAGGCGGAATTCTGCTACGGCTTTCATTCTAGGTCAGTCAGAAAGATTTGGAATTTTTTTCCAACAGGATTTCTGGGAATTCTTTTCTGAAAGATCTTTTTCCAAGTTTTTCTTAAAAATTGCCTTTACATTTTGAAAAGGGATTTCATCATTAACAATTTGAGTAATCACTACAACTTTTTGGCCAGCAGGTCAGCTTTTTCATTACCCTCTATGCCGCAGTGAGCTGGTATCCACTGCAGGCAAATAGTCTTATGATTGCGAGACAGAAAACGTAGGAGAGACCGGCAATTCGCAATGACTGCAGAATACGAGTTTCCAGTATAATTAATTGCTTGCAAGGCGGCTCTCGAGTCGGACAAGTTAACCACTCTGGAAAAATGACCCACGTGACACTGTAGCTGAGAGAGAGCAATACGAATGGCCTCAATCTCACCATTAAAAGCCGTTCTATATAAACCAAATGGGGAATATAAAGCAAAGGAGTCACAGAAGACACCGGCTCCCGAATTAATGCAGATATCCATACGAGAGCCGTCGGTATAAACCCGGAGCCAATCTCTTTCAGGATAAAGAGTATTAATAGTCTCATATAAGCCATAGATCTCAAAACCAAGTCATTTGTGTTGCTTTTAAGGACAGGCTGAATAAGTTCAGTACAGATTCGAAACCCATTATTTGCACTTGGATCAAGTAATTGTGGTAGATGTTCAGGTCTAAAATTAAGTTCATGATGTTCTTCAACTGAAGAACTTTCTGCAAAAAGACATTGAGTTTTCAGATTTCGTTCGCATGTTTGAGAGTCGCTGTTCCACAAAGAAAGGTATCCAGGACTTCTTAAAATTTTTTTCCCAGAGAAGAAGAGCCCTTTCCTCAATGATTGTCCCAATAAGATAAAACATAATAGAGGGAATTAAAAATATACTTTGCAATTCTCGATAAATAGCTTCGCACAATCCATGAATTTAGAAACTGGTGATGGGGTAGTACAGGATACAAGAGCATTGCAAATGTCAATTGCATTATTCTAATTCAAAATAGAAACAGTACAAAAGGAAACTGATGTTTATGTACACAAGGAAGCAAACAAAGACAATGACACATTTCAAATATAGAAAAGATAAGAAATTTTATTCACAATATTTTCACAAGTTATACACACACAAAAGGCTATTTACACAAATACATCCCAAAATGATTATAAACAAATTTACATTATTCTTTCAAATAATCAACAAAAAATTTGTTATCCTTTAGACTAGTGGAAACTATGTTCACAAAACAGGAAATTTACATTGCAAATACTTTAGTCCAGAAAAATGACAATGAAATATCAATACAGTATGGTGAAACTAAAGTATTTCAAAATAATAGTAGGTTAATTAAAAATGACTATAGTACAACATACACAGGAACATTTCTACCAATAGCACTCATTTTCAATAATTCTAAAAATTGAGTGTGAAATCATAACTTTTATGATGAAAATTATACAAAATCAGATTAGTAAACATGAAATATAATTCTATATTGACTTATAGAACTTAAAAATTTATTTTAACAAAAATCATTTATATGTAACAATAAATTTAAAAACACAGAAGTATTACAAAGGGTAGCGTATGCTTTGGATTTGTAAGAGTTGAATAATAACTTTTAGTCTCCACATGTTATAAAACAATGCATGAAACTAAGATTTCTAGTTTTACAGCATAGATTGCTGTTTAAGTACATAGCATTTTTGATTTGCAAGTCAGTGAACTGTGCCCTAAAAATGGAAGGTGAATTGTTT
Organism: Metellina segmentata; assembly: GCA_947359465.1. Classification (NCBI taxonomy): domain Eukaryota; kingdom Metazoa; phylum Arthropoda; class Arachnida; order Araneae; family Tetragnathidae; genus Metellina; species Metellina segmentata. Next base: position 70,484,661 of record OX375880.1, on the reverse strand, counting down.
TATTATCACTTTGTGTACTATTACTGAATGAATTTTACCATTTCAGAATTATTTGGGTTCATCATCATTTGGATTAAGGCTATATAATGTTCAATCACAACCCTAAAATTATAGAAGCCAAAATGTCCAATCCTTTTTATCGCATTTTCCTTCTAAGTCCTTTTATATTTATTACATGGAAAAACAGGGTAATTTTTTTCACAGAACGAAACTACATTTATGAACTTTAAGAACACTTAAACAATTACGATAAATTGTTTTTTTTTTTTTAGCATGTGTCACAACCCAATATATATTTACAATTTAATACAAAGTCCCAAATTACAAATTATTTAAACATATGAATAAGAGCAGATGACAGTGTATCCTAAATATTATCAAATCCCTATTTGGGAAATGCGCTATCATGGAAAGCACCACAAGGAGCATAATTAAAACTCTACTAGATAATGGAGATGTGTGTTACAAAATGTAGCATTTTAATGACAGTTAAAATTAGGTCATGTTTCTCAACATGTACTAAAAGTACAGTGCAGATACAGGAATATGAAGCCTGTAGTTTTAATGCAGATACTTTGGGTTTCATTATCCACATGATGCATGATTTCATTTTATCATTGAGTTTAACCCTCTGCATACGAACGCGCCTGAAAATCTTTTTCCTTTCCTTAAGGTGTAAAGAGAATGTTGTCGGATTCCCAACGAGACTCCTGGATCCACCTAAGCGCTTCTTTCCCCTTTGTCTTCAGGCCTTTAAAGAAGAGGGCGTGTTTTGCTGTCACTGTTGATCAATTCTAGCTGCGGGATACCGATACTGCTTTCTCAATGGTGTCAATTTTTAGACTAGAGTCATTCAAATTGCAAATGGAAGATAGGGTTTTTTAGTTTTAAAACGAACGATAAATGTTGACATGTCTATGTCTATATATACACAATCTATTACATAATTCAAAATTAATTATCTACTTCGGCTATAACTTTTAAATACTTATTCTAAAAGCAGGTGGTTTTGAGAATTTATTTTTAATATTCCTTTGATTATCCATACTTCTTTTGACTTTGTTATATATGATAATGAGTTTTTAGTAATTGTCACAGAATACCATGCTTCGGAAAGATAAAGGACAACTTCTTGAGTAGTTTTTGACCCCCTACAGCCCATATAAAGGAGATGGTCAAGTAGAGTGACAGGGTGATACGCCTCCTATGAGAAAACACTAATCTCGGGCACTCTCCGTATTCTGCTTGTCCGGGCGCTTCTTGTAATGAGGTGTTGAATTGATATTTCGAGGCTTTGTATGCAGAGGATTAAAGTTAACTTGGAATGTTATCATAATTTCATTTCATGCATTTTGCATACTTCTAACATTTCAAGAAGTTTTAATGTTTTTTGTTCACAATTTTAGCATTGGTATAAAGAAATAATTTGTGTATGTAATATATTATGTAAAATAATTATAAATATTATAAATGAAAATATTATGAGCATTTTCTATTTGGTTTAGATTTAGACTGCTGTTCACAGAATTAAACTAGGTTATCTTAGCAAATTTCATAAAAACTCATGCTGTAGAATACACAAGTGGATACTAAACACTTTATGGAATAAAATACAGATTTATAAATGTGTGCCTGTATGAATTAAATACATGTGAAATCATGATCTCCAATTAAAACTTTGTGATGTGTTTGAAAATATGATATGAGAAGCATGAGGCATTTTTGCATGCTAGAAATAAGTTAAACTTTAATGGTCCTTAAGCTTCCTTTGAAACATTGATATAGGGCAACTTTTGATTATTTTAAAGTTTCATTTAAATAGAGGCAGCTAAAAACAATGCAAAAGATCAGTATATTTCAAATGCTGAAAAAAGGTTTGAATAAAATACAGAATTATTTGCTACATATACTAAGTACTCTTGAATGAAAAAGAAACACTAAGCATTTGAATCTAAACCAAATTATGGAACTGACTTAACATAAATTATTAGCATTTTTATATATTTTGAAGTGAGAGGAACAAGATGCAATATTCTAGAAGGTGGATACATTTGAATGTCCCCCTTTCCCAGTTACTCTTCATATCTGTCTTTAAGCATTTTTGTAATATTTAGCTAGTTCACATGGATGAATAATAATGCTGTCTCTTTACTATGAATGATACTTATTCAGTATGGCCATAGCAATCTTTGTAAGTGTTTTGCATGCTTTCGTAAATTTATCGTAGCATCAATAATTCAACGAAAATAATCAACAATGAATATTCATCTGATATGAAAAGCTAGCATACATTATATAACTATATAAATGTCCTCGTTTTGAGTCACAGTAAAAGCAAATTAAAGGTTAAAAATAGCACCGAGGAAAGGAAATATCTCCTCGGATGGAATACACAAATACACTAAACAATTATAAATAAGTTTACAAATTTGCTTCAACATAGTAACATCTAAAGAATGACCATTTTTGCAACTAAAAATAACTGGACTCCCTTCTTTGAAGACACTGGAGATAATAGTATTGACGGGGATGCAGTAATGTGAGCTGTTATGCGAAATTATTGACCAATAAGAGAAAACCATTTACTTCCTCATATATGTATTTTGGAACTCATTATTTTGGTTTCATAAACATATTTTTGATATATTTTTAATATTCATCCTAACCACACAAAAAAATTAGGATACAAGGAATCAGGACCAGAGAACTCTGCACCCTTTCTGATAGTGACTAAAAAGATAAAATCACTGCATATTTGGTTATGCTATTTGTAAGATTGTAAGCAATATTTGGGGCTCGACCATAAAATTTTTAAAGGATTCCTTTTCAAGAGGGAATTTGCTGTTTCTGATAAATGAATCAGCACTGTTTAATATTTTTTTTCAAAATGTTAAAATGAGTACTGGTTGCCACTCACTTCCTAGCTTATTTACAAAATCCTCAAGAAGAAAATAAACTGAGCTTCGATAGAAAGAACCTCTTAATAATCTCAAGACCAAACTATCCTTATAGTACCATGAATGTAATTGTGAAAATTCAAGAGAAGGCAGATAAGTTTTTTGATTTCCACTTTGCCATCTTGTATTCTAAATATCTCCTTTGAAATTAGGGAAAATAACCTAGATTTTAGTGTTGGTTTAGAGGACAAAAAATATTCATGAAGCCATCTTATCACCAGTTATTTCTGTATTTGTAGAAAGAATATTTTGAACTCAACTGTTTAACTTAAGGTTTACACACTTAAAACAAGTTGTGTAATAAAAAGGCAGGCAAAATAAAATTTATTTAATTATGATTTATTACAATTATTACCCCTAATTTAAAAATATAAAATTAAATTTCATATCCCTTTATTTAAAAACGTTTATTTTTAATTTTTGAATTTTAACTACACCTATACCTCACTATACGGCCACTCTTTAGACGGCATTTCGCTATAACAGCCTTTTTTTAATTATGGAACTTTTTCGATTTACCGCCGAAAAAATTGCTTTACTGTTAGCGACCTTTTATTTCTTTCTCCCTTTATGCGGCACTGCTACATTTTGCCTCACGAAAATATGAGGAGCATTTGGCACAACATCGTCATTATTTTACTGCATTCTCGCTTTAGTGCAGTTAGACCAACACCGACTCTATACAAAGCCCACGTACAAATTGCAGCAAAGCTTGTGACGTCGCAACTCGAAGTCCTATTGCGAGGCTACTTTTAAGCGCTACGATACGGAAAGTGATGATGGCACCATATAATGAATACAGCAGAAAGTGATGATAGCAGCATAATATAGCTTACTGATTCTTCATGTTTATGTTAGTCATCAGATTAAAACAGTTTTTAAACAAATTTATTTTGTTTTTTATAACATATTTATAAACTAAAAACTATATTATTTTATAAAGAATCGGAACAGATCCAATTGAAATTGCATGGGGTTGTTTCAAAATAAGTGATTTGTTATACAGCTTTTCGCTTTACGGCAAACTTTTCCGGAACATATCTAGGCCGTAAAGCGAGGTATGGGTGTATTACATATTGTATCATGAAATGAAATCCAAACAAAAATAAAAGTGACTAGGCCCATGATGGTAGGTTGCATTGAGTTTTATGACACCAGGGTCATATATTTGGCCAAGCTGCGCCAAACACGAGACAGACATCAAGTAATAGTCAAACACGCACAATGAAAATTTTTACAGACACAGAAGATAAATACACCCAGGGATGAAACGAAGCTGGCAGGAATCGAACTTGTGCCACCTACAACTTGCAGGTTGCTAGGGCAGTGAACAAACCCACTGAGCCACAATGCCCATGAATAATTTAATTGTTTTAATCTTTAAAAATTTGATCTGCTTGTATTTTTGTATATAATTCCTCTTATATATTAATATTTAACAAAAAATAATTTTACCTAGAAACTACACTGATTTGCATAGCTCATGTGTTTAACATTGAGAACAAATTAATAAAAATTGTAAAAAACAAACAAACATGATTTAAATCATAAAAAAATCATGATTTTTTTTATACCCTGGTATAATAATTTCAGTACCCTTTTAACATGATTTTAAAATGTTTTAAGCTTTAAATATGTACAAAACTTCAACTATTTTATGATAAAAATTAAAAGTACTCAGATGAGTAAACAGATTCACCAGAACTCTATAGCAACTTATTCCACAGGAATTTAAACTTCAGACAGATTCCAAGAAAATTGTAGAGAATATTTAAATTTATATGATTTTTGTAAAATATAAAAATTCAAATAGTCTGAATTCAAATTATATTTTGAGAATAACTTAGAGATGGTTCTCACATCTGAAGTATAACACTCATACCATTGTTCATTATTCATCTTTCTCAGCGGTCAGCATATTCCCAACTACCTTTGTCATAACCTTCTTGAACATGATTTAGAAGAACCTTTCTTCGGTTGTCACAGTATCTGCATGATCAAAATCATAATAGTTAATTTTTATTTCAATATTTTTATTGTATAGCTTTTATTTAATGAAGAAAAACATATAACATACCTTACAAGATAAATACAAAGATTTAATTGCAAAAGTGATAAATTAATGTTTTGAGAATCTAATAAGGATTAGCATTTGAAAATCTTTAACTACAGGTAAATGTAAAATGTAATCATATATAAAACATAAAACTCAAGTACATGGTTACATATTATCTTTTAGATACTATACATTTGTCACAAATATTCTTTTATGTGTCAATAAACTGCTTACTTTATAAGACACTTAAAAATTGTTAGTAGCCAAAAACTTTGTAATTACTTACTGGTTCATGCTTTTTCTTGGACATAACATGCTTATATAAATATTTCTATCACTGTATTTCTTATTTAGATATAAGTTAAGGTTAGCTCTTTGCAGGGGGTTGTAACAGGTTTTAAGGAAAGAAAAAGTGACTAATCGAAAAAACAAAGTGACAAATAACACTAATGCCAAATATATTCAAGTATAAAGATAGAAAAGAAAAAGATCCTCCTCAGCCATCCCTATCTTTTTCTTTTCTTTCTTTGGAAGGATATTTATTTTCTTCATTTAAAAGCATATTATTTTAAAACGATATTAACAAAAAAAAATTTTAATTTTGGGATCGCAATTTTTAAATATGTAGTTTATTTTTGACATAGCTTAATGAATTTCTTCTTTTTCTTTGTAAGATTGTCTGATTTCCTTTTGTTGCAAAAGTCTGAAAATAATTTTGTCTTTTTCTCAAGAGAAGAATGTGCATTTTTTAAAGTCTGTCTTTGTTCACAGCATCACCTGAGACTTTTGCCACCCCTTCAATTATTGCCTGGACACAAGTGTTGCTTCCTTAAAATCTTTATTTTTTATCGCCTTCTTGAGCCTATCATTGGCTACCATTAACACTTTTGAAGCACTATTCATTGCCTCATCGTCTTCCTTACACATAATTTTTAATTTTCATTCTTTTATTACCTTTCTTTTCAATGCCAGCTGCTTTAAATTTTTTTCTCTGCTTCCAGTCTTTCTCTTTCTTTCCTGTCCTCCTCTAATTTTCTTGTGCCATCTGTTTTAATCTTCTAAATAGGCCTTGTAGGCTTTATATTCAACCCTTCCCTTATCCATAACTTTTGATGTAATTGGTTCCAAATAAGGTTGATTGTCAAAATTTGCCAAGTTACTTTTCATCGCCATTAATGCATTGAGTGTGCGTTCTGACATTGACGCTCTGTCTCATGTCAAAACTCTTCCTGAGGCTGGGCTGAGAAGCCATGTTCAATGTCAGCACTACCATGAGAAAGTGACAGAGCAGCCTTAACTAGCTTTGACACAACTGGGTATTTAGGATCCACACCACTAATGTCTCGCAGTCTGAAGAACTGGTTCCAGTAAACATCAATAGCCTTCATGCTAGTTCGTTTTTTTTTTTCAAATACTCTTTGGAGTAATTTCCACTCATCCAGTATTATATCTGTTGGGACCACCCATGGCATTGCTCTTGTAACTTTTAATAATTAACGTACACTCTCTCAAGAGAACCAAGACATGATAAACTTTTAAGGAGAGATGAACTGAAGGAGGACTTCTTCAAAAGATATTTAACACTAGCAATGTAATGCTGAGCTCTTAGGAAAAAAAATTTCCTTTCTTTCTCTTTCACATTCTTTAGCGCTGAAGAAATTCGGTCAAAGGATTAAATATTTTTGCACTTGATACGACAAATATCACCTCAGCCTGCATAGTTTCTCTTCTAAGTAAATGAACAATTTTCATGTTGCCTGGTCTTTGTATCATGTTTGGCTTCTTTATTGGAATGTAGTCATGGAAATACTTTTGCACTACAATTCAGTGTTCAAGCAACCTTTCCACAGCTGGCTTTAGGCTTAGCCACCTGCTTGAACAATATTAAATGAAATAGTGTGTGGGAAATTTTAAGACTCCTTGAATTTGTTTGTATGTTGACCAATGCCACTGATTAAAAAAATCTGTGAATAGAAAAAACAAGTTCGGACGCATTTTCCCCCAAGCTCTTTTAGACCTTTAAGAAAATCATTATGTACTAGGGGGCCCGCCCCCTGCTCGCTAACCCCCAGAGGATTGCAAAGCAATCCTCATTGGTTCACTGCGCGAACCTATGCTCGCTTCGCTCGCATCAATGAAGACACGTGTCCTAGCAGAAAGGATTGTTTACAAAATATGATACTCCAAAAAAATATTTTTCAAACCTAAATTTGCTATATTACAGAAAATATAAACAGTACCCTGGAATCAGAATTCAAATGAAAACTTTCAGCAAATTTTTATTCGAAATGTGAGCGCTGCTTTGGAAATTGAATACCCAGTATGTTGTTTGTGTACATTTCCAGCACTCTCGAGTCACCCACACTTTTTCATTGAGTTTGTTGTCGAAAGTTATAGCGCAAGCGTCTTATTGAACTATAATTGTTGGCCCTGAAAAGGACCGTTTTTTAAATGGCACTGAAATGATCCTCCGCTTTCTTTGATTTCTAATTCTAAACTGCAACAGCTCGACTAAAATTTTCTTTTCAATAATATTTCATCCGATATCGCTATAAAATCAATTGAGGCGCGTGGCTACGTGGTTAACAAACAATCGTTCAATGTTGCCGAAACGCGATAACAAATAACGTCTTTTTTGCGTGCCACGTAAGAGATTTATATATATAGATTGTGTGAATATTACATATCCCAATGTTAATTACTTCTTTTTTTTTAGATAGAAAGTAATGAGTCATTAATGTTTTAAAAACTGAATTGTTGACATTGGGCCCATCTGAGCCAATCATGAGCAGTTGAGATTGTGCAAGGGATAACTCACTCAGAGCAAAATCTTGTCACATAAAATATCTGCCATTCCAGATCTTATATAAAATGTCTTTAAGTGTTTGCAATCATTTTACCTTGTCAATCTGACCAATATCTCACATCAGTTAATAATTCACTCTTTCCACACCAAGTTTCGTAATTTTCAAGGGTCCGAGCTCCGAAAAAAAATTCAAGGATTTTTTAAATATCATGGGAACCTTGCCTCAGTTCATCATCATTGGGGCAAATGAAAATACCAAAAGAAATTGCTGGTAAATTTTTAAAAAATCTCATTTTTTTGCCTTTTTTTCATGAAGAAAAAAATAGAAGCACAAAAAATTAACATTTGACTTTTTTAGAGGAAAAAAGGAATTTTTTAAATTGTGCACTAAAAGTTGTTATTGTCTAAGTAGAATTTAAGAACTTAAAAAAACCTGAAAAAGTGACAAAAGAACACCCCCCCCCCTCCCCCTACGTCAGGCAGTGGTAATATCAGACACGAGCCCTCTGGCAGCCCAATAAAATTTAGCTGCCTTAGTATAAAAGTTGTCATGAGTACAAAACATAAAAGAAAGTGCATTGCAGTACATCAGAAGTGAAAAGTTCATAACTTCGCACAAAACAGTCAGGAATACGAACCACACCGATATGTTGCAGATGTCCACAAAGGAAGTCATGTCCTGTTGCAAGTTTAAAATTTGATGTGAATGCAGAGCGAGGCAAGTCCATTGGGATGGGCGACAAGAGCAGGATATTCCAAGTCTTACCAATGGAGTCTTGTTCATAGTTAAGTTTAAGGGATCTTTCTATTGTCTTCTGCACTTTAGAACTAAATTGGCGAAAGGATAAAGGGAAAGGTGGCTATTGTAATTTGCAGCCATTTTTGGCAAAGAGGTCTGCTTTTTCGTGTCCATGGAATCCACTGAAGAACGACTTTCCAGCCAGAAACATTTGAATTAGACAGACTAACCTTAACTTCCTTAACAAGGAAGAATTTGCTCAATGCAGAAGAATCAACTTTCAAGATTGCAGCTTGGGAGTCTATAAAGATGGATAACTTTCCAAGAGTAGTCCCCAGCCACAGCAGGCTTGAAATTGCAATTTTTATGGTTAAGATCTCTGCGTCAAAATTAGAGGCATTAATACCAACTGCGTGCGATTCCTCAAAAAATCCCCTACAGTAAAGTCCTGCACCAGTTTTACCATCACTTGCAGAGCCATCAGTATATTTGTGAAACCATTCATCACTTGGGTAATTTGAAGCAATAACCTCCAAGGAAAAGGCCTTCAAGGACTGCATCACATTTTTTTTTCGGAAATTCCAATAGTGCGACAATAAGGAGGGGTTCTGCAAGTAGGAGAGGGGACAACATCAAAAGGATGGGATAAGTTTGGCGTAATATTGTACAGAGTACCGAGTTCCTCAGCACTAGAGAAAAAAGTTTTATGTGATTTTAGACTGGGGATATAATGTTGCCAGTCTTTTCTATTTTTCATGGAGCCCCAAAAGCTGTTTTTCTCTTCTGTATTTCAGAGACTCAAGGCCAGTCTGAATTTCCATAGCAGCAATTGGAGTGGAACTTCTGGCTCCAGTCTGACAATTAAAGTCTCCAATGATTATGGTATTTTTATCGAGAGCGTTTTCCACGATAGAAGTCATAGGCATGTTACCAGGAGGGTTATAAACAAAAAGATGAGTTTCATATGTTGTGATCCCTTGCAGACATTTAATTCAACTGCCTCAAATTTGTTATCATGCATTGTGAGAAGGATTATGAAGGTACAAGTCTTAATACTTTTAACACCAACAACAATGCTGGAGGAAACTTGAAGAGATCTTGGCAGAGTATAAAGGTTAAAGTTTTTGCATTTATAGTAGTCAGGGGTATCAGTAGAGGCACAGGCCTCTGCAATAGTGAACACATCGCACTCCTACAACAGAACAAAAAATTTTACGTGTTAGAAGCCCTGCCTTGTTGATCTGACCAATATCTCACAGCAGTTAATTGATGACAAGATTGTCTTATTTGGTGAGACTTAAGGCTCCAATTCTTTTCGCGAATTGAAACCAATATTATAGCAGCCAGAGCCAGCTGTAGCATTACATCAAAACGCCTCAAAATAAATATTAAAAAGGTAGATTTTAGTGGAAACACAGGCAACATTCAGTAGGGGGGGTTTGCCCCCCCCTCTGAATAACGCTCAAATGGAGTATCTGCCATGGAGGAAACTAGTCTGGACAAGTTCCAATGCAAGACAAATATACACAATATGTACTAGGCAACCAATAATTTCAGCACTGGGGAAGTTAAAAAAAAATCAAGGATTTTTCACCAAGTTCAGTAATTTTCAAAGACCATGGGAACCCTGTCTCAGGTCATCATCATTGGGACAAATAAAAATACTGAAATAAATTGCTGGCACAATGAAAAAAAAAAAAACAATTTTTCAAATTTAATTGACAATAGACTTTTTTAAAGGAAAAATAATTTTTTTAAATTGCATACTAAAAATTATTTTTGTTTAAGAAAAATTTAAGAACTTAAAACACTTGAAAAAGCGACAAAATCTCAAAATGTGACAAAAGAACAAAAAAGTGACAATAAGTGATGTGTTACAACCCCAGTCTGTGAGTAACCATCTTTTGTTACCAGAGATTTATTATAAAATAGTAAAAAAAGTAAAAGGGAAGGATAGCAAAATAAAATTTCACACTATATATTTTCTACTTGGGTAGTATAAAACCCACAGTAAGAGTACTTCATAAAAAACCAAGAAAAGTGTAAATATAGTAAGTTTCCAAAAAAATTTCTAAGACATTTGGGTGTATTTAATGGAATATTTTGTCAAATTGGTGTTTAATAAAATGGATGCAGGCTGCATAAACAAAAGTTCAAAATAATCTATCTACTAACAACAGAAATAACTGTATACCTAATCTATTATAGCAAATATTACAATTGTTAGCATTGGAATATTGCACAATTCAATTTCACTGTTATATTGATTGCCAGATGCTAAAAGAAAATTTAATTTCTTTAACAAAATAATTTTTCTAATCCTTTTTTTTTTCTTTCTATGTGAAGTATGTACCCATATAGCAAAACTGCATATTTAAAAATGACCCCTAGTATTAAAACTAACACAGTATAATTATCACTATGAACATAACTTTACAACTCTTTAAACAAAGAAAAAATAGCGTTAATAAGGCCTTTTCAAGGTTATTTATCAATTTTTAAAGGTTACATTTCATATAGATTGCAATGGCTGAACCTATGAGTGCACATATGAAGAAGCTTTAACGAGTGTTATGTTTGGGTCTCATGGACCCAGTTTTTAAAATATCAACTTTTGCTAGCCTTTGAATAGTATACCATCGGTTTTTAATGACACCTGACTTTGGACAAGTATCATTGATCTTAGATTTTTGTGGAGGTGAAATAAAACACGTTCCTGCAAAAAACAAAGACTTTTAAAAATTGTAAGAACTTTCAGGAAATACTGAGGCTTTTAATGGGACCTTAAAAGCAAAATGGAAAATTCAGGTCTTATGCCCTATGGGAACCTTGTAATTTAGTTACATTCCATGGATATTACCACTTTTACATTTTCATCCATAATAGAATGCTAGAATCATAAGCAAAGATCATCGTGAACAAGCCTGCTTACTGCTGTTATATGCTTGGCATAACTGATTTGGCAAAATATTTGAACACATAACAGCACAAAACATGCAAAAGTAAGCGGCATCTAAACTTTTTGGAGAATAGTTGCTTAATTCTTTTATTTCTGTGGCAATCTGGCAACAGATGACGTTTCTCCATGGTTGCCATAACAAGAAAGTAAACTCGGATATGGGCACTATTCGTTACATCTACCAAAAGAAAAACTTCAAAAACACTTTGTTCAGGAAATCAGAAAAACTGATAGGCTTGGCATAATGTGAAACAATTGAAACTGCTAATTATACAGAATTATGTATAAGAGAAGAATCTAGCAATATTGCAGCAGTTATTATGACACTTGGGTCTTCTTCCATTGAACACCAGAAACTACAGATAGTTCATTCCAGTGAATTGATATGAATGCAGAAAAAAATTACCTGAACATATCTTGTACTGTTTGTTTTAATATCATTAGATTTTCTTTTTTGAGATCTCGTTCCAAATATGCTGATAGTTGCTCAACAGAGTTTTGAAGATCATTTTGGTTGGCCTACAAAGAGAATAGCTACTTAAAGATACAAACCCATTTTTCACAGTAAAACGAACCAGCTGGTCCTACAAAAACCATACACTCTTGTCTCGTTATACTTTTTTATCAAGGGCAACAACTCCCAAATGCCTCAGCCCAAATATTTTTTGTTCAGACCAGTTTCCCCCAAAAAAACAAGATATAAATATTACAAATACACAGGTAATATGAGTGATGAAATACACAAGGTAACTTAACGAGACTCCATATTTTATAAGGCTGCTATATGTGGTGACAGGAATGCAAACTCCAAGTTGCCTAAATTCTTGGCCCCGATAATTTGATCATTGACCTCTCCACAAATTTGAGGAATAAATATGTTACAAATGTACAGATAATAACGAAATACACGAGCCAAATACAATGTTCTGTAACACACATGAAAAAATTATTTCCTAGCCCCCAATAATTTCTCACATTTTGCAACACTGCTTACTATCTACAAAAAATGTACAGTTGATTTAGTTTTTAAAAATTTCCAATGGCGGATACTTTTTAATGAAAAATTAACAATTACAAAACTGTGAAAGATGAGTCTTTGTCTCATTTAGCCTTTCTTCCCAATACTTAACCAATGAAGACCCACAGAGAAATCCACATCAAAGAATGTAGCAGCTGGTCCATAATGGAATCACATTCACAGAACGAGCAGTTGGGGCTAGGTAAATCACAACAAAGAGGAGTGCTTTGAAGTTACATGCCAGGGGTGAAATGAAATTTTGTACCACGGAATTAAAGATCTCCATCAATTGAAAAAAGAAAATCTTTAATTATACTTCAAACGTAATTGTAAACTTCACTTGGGGACATAGCAGTGAGTCAATTGGTCTTTCTTAAGTGATGCAAATATTTTTGTTTAGAGTTTAAAATATATACATTTTAATGTTTTAAAGTTGATTTGCCATTCTTTGATAACTGAACCTATTTTCACAGGCATTTAAAATATTTGTGTACCACATTGATCTAAATAGCGGCACGATTTGGTTTTATCAGATTGTATTAAAAGTTTAGAGGAGCATGTCTCTTTTATAAATTTCTAATTTCATTTGATAGTAAATCCATGGCAAATTTCAATGAACCACCATAAATAACATGGCAGAAAGTTAAATTTTAGATATTTTGTATTCAATACATAGTCAGTTTTTAAATAAAGGGCCCACACTGATTGAAAAAAAAAATAAAATACACACAATTCACAGAATATTTTCTAATAGCAATTTAAAAATTATTGTATAAGTTTGTTGGAATTCTTCATAACTTAATTCTAGTTATTAAAATACATTAAAAAAAAATACTATTTCTGAAAGAAACTAAAAATAGCAGATAAAGATTATTTCTAAATATATATATATAATATCACAATCTTACTTCAAAAATTGCAGATGCATTGTTTTTCACTAAATAATACGCAAAAACGTAAGTATACATCAAGGTCTGTCGACACTGACACAGAACATCAACAGCTTTATTTAGGAACTGGGCTTCAATCCAAGATACATTTTGCCGCTGCAATTCTTCTATTTTGGCTCCAACAGAAGCATACAACTATTAGGAGAGAATTTTCAATTAATTATCTTATATTGAGAGAAATTTTATGCCTGTAATCTAAGAATTAAAAGAACAACATAAACATACTTGATTATATATAAATACTAGCAAATATATCCAGCATTGATTGGATTAAATTAGTTAAATTTTGATTGAAAAGTGAACAGACTAACAACTTCTCTTTCATAAAGAATGCAAGAATCATTTAAGTGTAAGGAAAATACTTTTTTTAACATCGTTTTAACTTTTCCATAGCTTTTAAAACTTACTTTGGATACAATTATTTATGCATCATATATCCATCCATATAATCCATTTTGTATTCAGTGCACCCCTACTGTAAGACACACTACAACTTCAGAAATCAATTTAGAAATACCTTTGAGCCATATATGGCTATCCGTTTTAATTTATAATGCAACCTATTGTATTTCAAAATACAGTGGACTCGCATTTTTACAAACTGCACCAGCCATATTGTGGTTAGTGAAGCAATAAAGGGCTGCTCAAATATCACTTGATACTGTGGTGCGAGGAATCTAAAAATCTCAACAACTTCTGAAATGCTATGCCCCATGTGTTGCATTCAATCATTCCAAATCTTTTAATTCTTATTGGGTAGCCATTACTACATTATTAAACGTTTTACAAGACATTCAAGGGTCCAGCAGATAACACTGATGCCATTCGACTCTTTATACATGTTTAATGTGATGCAAGCGCCACTTGCAAATTTGCATACTGCTATCCCATGACTTTTGGTACATAAAACATAACCAAATCCATTATAAACATAATAACAAAGGATATTCACTGAATACTGATACGATTTTGAAAAACTTTATATATTGAGAGCTATTTATCATGGTGGTTGACATGGTACATAATATTTGGTAATAGAATAAGTTATCAGTCACCAAAAATGTAGTTGAAGTTCGCAAAATATATATATTGAGACAAGATACGATAAATTTAAACTAGATTTTATATTGCAGTCGTGTATCGAATTGAGAGTCCATGCCTTGTTAAGGTAGGCAGTTTGGCTTTGAGCTCCTTACATGATGATGGTCATGGTCAGAAGGAAGATATCTTCACAATATGTCAATGAGATCGAGGATATAACGAGACTGGGTAGTATTTACAATTGGTGCTAAGACAGCCATATTAAAATGAGAGGTTCAAAGGAATGTGAGATAGAGGAAATAAATTAATGTAATAGTGAAATAACTGAAATAAATAAAAGATTTTAGGCAGACACGCATGGTGAAAAATTGTTTACAATCATATCTGAAAATGGATCCTAGATATGCATTAACATTGCAAATAAAAAAAAATGTGACTGATTCTGCTGAAAAAAAAATTTAGACACATAAAAAGCAAATTTTAACAAAGGTTTTGTACTGAAATGATAATCAAGAAAAGACCAAAACAATTCTATTATACACAGAATATTAATTATTCTTATCCTGACTAAAGAACATTTTGTCCAATACCACAGCATTTTGGCCTAAAATAAATTTCTAAAGGCAAAAGGAAACATCAATCCTAATCCACCATGAACATGTTTTTAGAGGTAAATAAAGAATATCTCTCTCTCTATATGTTTCACAGGAATTTTCAATCCTATTAAAATACACACTTCACAAAGAACCTTATATAAAAGTTGACAAATGAGAGTAATCAGTTTAAACGTACCTGGTTTTCAAATTTTAAGCTCAGGATATGATTCATATAACGATCATAATAAAAGAGGTACTTCTGAAGAGCCGATCGTGACTGTTCTTTGGACTTGGCTGCTTCTTCATTGAAACTATTACACTTATCCCTACAATAGATGAAAATTATGTTTATGCAGAAGAGCACAACAGAATGTGTACAAAACACATCTAAAACATATTTCGATTAAAATATCTTTCGTTTGAAATATTTTGAAAATGTTTTGTTGAGAAAACTATTTTATTAAAATTGTGGTATGTTTGAATAAATTAATATTTCTTTATGGGAACTACTTCTTGGGGTTCCCTAAAGAGGTTTAGTAGATTTGGTGATATCGAATTATTTAATAAAGTCGTGAGTCTTTGAAATAACCACAGTACTTTTCAAAAAAATTATGTTGAAAGATAAGTTGAAATAAAGTTTCATGGGACATTGTTCAGAAATGAAAATCTTGTTATGGTCTTATAGTATCCCCCTTCCTTTACATAAGAAAATTAATTTGAAGTAACATCAACTTGGGTTTTTATCATCATGCAAGAACAATTAGGTAAAGGTAAAAAAAGAATAGAGAAACTGTACAAATTGGAATTTTTTAAATTAGCAGACAAATTTTTGTTTAAAATAAAAGCTGGAGTAAAATTCCAGAACTAAATGAAATTTTGATGGTTTCAAGGATTATGGGAACTTTGATCTAAGTGTGGACATGAAGAAATTTCTAACCTTCAACAACAGTGTATTATGGCTAAAAATAAAGCATCTCCCAAGGCTAAAAATAAAACTTTTTAAACATAAAATTAAAGTTTAAAATAATGATTTTTGAAAGTCTTTTGATTTATTTTGTTACAAGACTGAAATTTTAAAGGGTTACTATAAGCACATAAAAGTGATAGGTTGATCAAAATAAACAAATGACTATGGTTGCTAGTATTCTGACTATATTTATATAAGTATAAATTGAATAAGACACATTTTAATCGGGATTTAAGGAAAAACTACTACTTTAATAGGGTAATGGACAGTTGGAACCCGTTGCCAGAAAATATAGTTAATTCAAAGGGAGTGTACGCATTTAAGACACAATTGGATAATCAGTGGGAATCGGGGAATTCACAAACAAAGGACCAGCCTTGTTGGGCTTGAGCCTGTAGCTGGTCGTCAATATTTGTATTTGTATTGTATTTGTACATAGAGTGGGGAGGTCAGGAAAGCCCTAGGTGCTGATTCCACATTCTGACTATAACTATGACACGAATGGTATGAGTATCTAACTCATATGTATGTATAATAAGTGTATGGTATTACAAGAAAAAATACAATAAATAGAATTAAAAATATCTAGACATTGTTTCTAGAAATTCACTTTTTACTCTAGTATGTTGAGAGATTGATAAGGTGCATAGATAAGTGAATCTGTGAAGGTGTTTGAGTTAGTGCAGAAAAACTCCCTAATTATAACTTTCATCTGGCTACTGTGTCCTAACTAGACACATTAACCTGAAAGGTGTTATAGATGACCCATTATGTAGAGGCTGCCGTATGGTAGAGGAGAGTCTTGTACACCTTTTATGTGACTGTGATTGTTACTCTGTCCAACAATTTGAGTATCTGGAATACCATTGTATCGAACTCTGGGGAAACTCTCAAACATTCCAATCAGGTACATGCTGAAATTTATTTCGGCAGTCGGTTTTTAATAGATCAGTAGGGGGTTTCAGTACAATAGACTACTGGTCGCGGTGCTGGCACTCTTTAGAGTTGCCCCCACACAAAGTCATAACTTTCATACTTTGTAATGAATAATTTGTTATGAAATATGAAAGAACATTACATTTGTTTCATCAAACTATTATTTTTATTTGAGAGTTCACCACTCTTCAATAAAAATAAAAATTAGGACCTTTCAAGGCTACGTTTCAGATTGCAAGATAAACCCATAAGAGCATAGGTGAAGAAGCTTTCACAAGTATTAGTTTTGCATCTCATGGACTCAGCTTTAATTCCTTTTCCCAACCTATAGGCATTGTGTCCTCTATTTTAAATGACACTTGACCTTGAACAACTATCATTGATCTTGGTTTTCGAATGGAGGTGAAATAAAGAATGCTGTATTCTTGTAAAACCTGAGGTTTTTAAAAGAATTTGAAGGACTTTCAGCACAAAGTAAAGCATTTTAAGGGATTTTAAAATCATATATTAGAAAAATATAGAAGTATTTTGTCATCCTGTGTTACCTGAAGATTTTAGAAATCAGAAACCCACATTTCGGGTGACCTGTCCCCAGACCCCTACTGACTAGTGACTATAATTTTGATCTCGAAAAAAAAATATGAAACATAAAAGTCAATAAAAATTAACAATTTTGCCCTACATTAAAAAAGAAAATATAAATTTGTAGTAAGGAGCTAGAATACGAACAAAGTTGAGATTCCACAGTAATTTTTGAATGCTAAAATATATTAATTTGAATAAAAACTTTAAGTTGTCAAAGGTAAAGTTTAAAAAAATTGCTAAAAACATTGCTGTAAAGGTAGCTTTAAAGCAGAAGCTTCAACAGTGTCAGACCAAAGATGATCTGACACACTGCAGAAATGGCCATTACAAAATACATGATTAAAATATTAAAAAGCTAAGTGTAAACAATAGTTACAAACCATGAAAATTCATGAGACTCCCAGGTGCGCAAGCAAATCCAACAAAATTCAAATTTACAATGTTGATTTTTACAAAGCATATGGTTGCAGCCACCATTTTTTTCTATTCTTATAGAACAACGAGGACATTCCTAGATAAAAGTAATAGCTTCTTCAATAACATGTATGATAAAAGTAAAGAGAACAAATATTTTAAAATTCAAGTTTAGATACTCTAAGTGTTTTTGTTGCAAATGCAACAAAAATTACAAGGATTTTACAATTAGTTAAGAGATAAATATTTTTATTATTAATGTAATAATTGTAATAAACATATGTTTAGAAGACTGGATTAAAATTAACATAGAATTAAGTATTGTTAAAATAATATTGAAATGGATTCAAATATATTTAATACAACTTGTAAAGTTTGAAATATGAGCATGTATAAAATTTTTTACCTAGAAAACTAACTGTCGAATTTTTTTATCAAATCTGAAGGTCAATAATTCTGACGCAACGAGCATATTGTCATCATTATAGCCTGAAAGATTCTCAAAGCAAATCAATAATTAGGTATTTGGTTGGTTGGTTGGTTTTAGAAACAGGGTCAAGAAAGCAACATTCCATGAACAAGCAGATCATGCTCGGTTCAGGACGAAGTCACTAAAGTGTAAATGAGTGTTACAGAAGACCCAAGCATTCTCCAGATCTGACAACTGATTTCTTTCTATGATACTATCACAATAATGTGTCTTAACATGTTAACTAGTCTCAAGACACTCCAACAGATGAAGGATAGTATCTGGGCTCAAATCGGAGCACTGGAACCTGAAACACTGTCATGACAAACCCCTTGGAAAGGATACCTTTATATGAAACAGAACATGGAAGCAGTTTTAAAATATTTGATTCATATCTAATGTAAATTTATTTCATACAGTTACTGTATAAGATTTTACAGTAATATAAATTTTAAACAAAATATGATGGAGTTACTAAACAATGAAACCCTTTAGCGACTTTTTTTACTGCCCTATATTATTATCCACAACAAAATTTCTTGCACTCACATCCTTCAGGTTGTTATAGTAATGTTATCGTACATTTCATGTCTAAACTATGAAAGCAGTAATCAATCTACCTTTGTGTTGGCAGCAATCCAATTTAGAGTAGCACTATCATCATGGCATTTCTGCTGCCATTTTCTAAGCATTTGGCAAGGAACAGGATCATGTCGATTTTCTGAACACAGGAAACTGCAAAACAGTATCAACACTTAGACACATAATTAACAAACTAACATTTTAATATGCTATCACATCAAACACGTTTTGATCAATCAACTCTTTGACACATTTCGTATTTTAGTGTTTAGGAAATTTAATACAAACCAGGAAAAGCAGATTTACATAGTTTTCCTGGATATAGTATTTTTGAGATATTGTGCTTAAGTTAGCAGAACCTCAATAGGGGGAAATTTTTGTAAAATGTTAAGCTATTTAGCTAGAAACATTTTTTTGCTCTTTTCTGTACCATAAAAGAATTTATTTCTACAACAATTTTATCTGGTACTAAACAGTACTGCTAGATATTCCTGAAAAAAGTAAAAGCTTTCCTACAGTCAAAGTTATAATTCAATGTTAGTATTTGGTACTCACAATTTCAGATTGTTAACGAAAACCTGGACTTAATGTTATGTTAAAATATAAATCATATTAACAGTGGTTAATAATTCTTTCAATTATTTAAAAATATTAGTACTTTCAATTTTTATGGTGGCAGATAAAGACCATGAGGGGTATATACATTCCAGACTTCTCAGGGGAAGATTCTTTACTATATTGTATTTTTTTTTATTCATTGTAAAGTTGAGCATCAAATCGCTCTTTCAGATTGAACTACAGACACATTTTGGCACAAGTCAATGATTATCCACGACATGTGGTAGTGGCAGAATTCGGATTTGACACAAAGCATCGTTGCTTCGCTTTCACAAGCCTAGTATCGTTTATTGCTTCTTGTGCCCTCTTTGTATGTTGGTGCACTAATGGATGCAGTACACTTACTAACCTGAGCAGTTCTAACTAAAACAACTCTCAATGGATGTTAGTGGTATGCAAAGGACTTTTTAGCTATCTGGCAGCTTTTTGAAATTTTTATTTGCTGTTTTTTATGTTTTAATTCTCGTTTCTATTTGTGAGTACTTTTGGCTAAAGGATTTCTATCTGTAACAACCTGCTGGGTGGGAAATGTAATATACAGTGGTATCCAGGTAAACGTCTTTGATCCATTCCAGATCCTAGGACATACCAAACAAATTTTTCCGATAAGAAATAAAGAGAAAATGATTAATCTGTTCTCATGAAAAAAATCGTATTGTTATTGGCATATTATATGAGGATTGTTCGGAAAGTAAGACTCATTTGAGCATGCACACCAATGTGACAGTGGAAGGTGCACCGGTAAAGGTCAACCAGTTTTAAGGACTCGTCTGCCAGCTGTTTACCGAATTACATCGCATTATAACGGTTATTGTTGTTTTACTAAGCAAATAAAATGTCAAAAAAAAAATCGAGCATGTCGCCAAATGTGAAGTGAGATCTGCAATCAGGTTTCTAAACTAAAAAATGTGCGACATAGCAAAATTTATCATGAAATCAAAGCAGTGTATGATGATGTGATGGATGAATCATGCGTGCATTGTTGGAGCCGAAATTTTAATGAGGGAAGAGAGAACGTCCATGATGAGGAGCGATATGGTCACACAAGTGTCAGTACGGCTGAGCATGTCAAGTCTGTTGACAAATTTATCATGAATTTCATGATGAATTTCACATGTCTCGCACTATCATTTACAAGTGGTAACAGATCACCTCAAATTCAGAAAACTTTGTGCAAGGTTGGTGCCATGCGTGCTCTATGATGACTGCAAAATCATGCAAATGGCTGCCGTGTTAAGCTTTCTGGAGCGCTACTCAAATGAAGGAGATGAGTTTCTTTCTTATATTGTTACAAGAGATGAACCTGGGGTTTCTTATGCACCTGAAACCAAATGCCAGTCTATGCTCGTTCACCAACCAGGCCATAAAAGTTAAAAGAAAGAATCTCGACTTGCAAACTAATGGCTATGGTCTTTTGGGACCGATTTGGAATATTGCTTATTGAGTTTATGCCAAGAGGAGCCTGCATAAACACCAATGCATGCTGTGATACATAAAGAAGCAACAACGTGTAATTCAGATTCGAAGACGCTGCATGTTGTCTAGTGGCGTGGTCCTCTTGCATGACAACACATGGCCTCACAACTGCGGAAGTGCAACAGTTTATTAACAAGTTTCATTGGGAAATCCTTGACCACCCTATAGCCTGAACTAAGCTCCCAGTGACCTTCATTTGCTTGCAAAACTTAAAAAGAGTTTCTGTGTAGGAAACATTTTGCAAACAAGACATTGTTAATGTTTATCTCAATGGAATGACGGCAGAGGAGTATGACGCTGGTATTCAAAAGCTCGTCACAAGATATGACAAATGTTTAAATTTGCAGCTGGACAATGTACAAAAGTAATACAAGGTATGAAAATGTAAAATAAAAAGTGGGGTTAAAATTTTTTAATTGGTCTGTATTTTATTTAAAAATGGGTATTACTTTTCGAACGACCCTTGTACATATATTTGCCGTTTGACCTCCACATCACAGGTAGATCAGTAGACGCTTCAGTTTGCAATCCCCATTTGCATTGCTACAGAACAAGAGAGCCTGTCTGTCATTGGCTTGTGCCTTGGCAATGCCTTCTCTGATTCTTGTGTAATATAGGTCCTGTTAGGCATTTTCTTCCAAAACAGGCCTGTTTTGTCACAATTAAAAACTTGTTGGGGAATAAAACTCTCAGCCTCTACAAATTCCCCAAACTCGGTGACAAAATCATTGGTGGCATCTTTATCAACACTGGCTCCCTCTCCATGCCTCAAAACACAGCGAATGCTAGTCCTGATCTTAAATGATCAAACCAGTCATGGCTGACTTTAAACACTTCACTTTCTTGGCTCGTTCTTGCCTTTTTTCCCCAAAAGATTGGCATGCATCAGTTTTGTTTTTTCTCAAACCATTGCTTTTGATATGCTATTACCAGCACACTGTTTTTCTGTTATACAGATCAAAAGCAATTTCTCAACAAGCTCTAATGTTCTTGATCTCTGTGTGATGATTGATTTCCCCCCATTTGCACCACTAGCAGATTTAATAACATCATTGTTTTTCACAATTGTAGATACTGTCGTTTTAAGCATACGGTATGCAGCAGCCAAATTCCGAATAGGCATGGCACCTTCATACTTTTATACAATCTCTTTTTCACCTACATGGTGATCCTAACCATTTTCTTCGTTGCTTCGCTCTTCTCATTAACTTTCATAGATAATTAATGAATTTACACGAAAAAACACAAAATAAAGTGAAAACTCAAAGAGTTATAGCGCAGGTTGTTCAATGAATGATAAAAACCAATCATACTGATGCTTGTGGCAGGTATGCCAGATCTTACCCCCTCTGGAAAATACTATTTGACACATGTGAGACGTATTCAAACCGAAGTTAGTACACCAAACAAAATTTTTTGCTTCAAAACAGGATGTATTCCAAAACGAACGTATACTGAGGTATCACTGTATATATTAAGGCCAGCACCCAAAACTCGACACACAAAAAAGTTGATTAATTTTAGAGGCCATTTATTTATATCGATATCAATTTTTCGTGATTTTAAGACCCCTTCCTCCTAAACTATCAAATAATATTTAGACCACAATCCCTCACCTGGCAGAGACTCAAGGCAGTGTAGAGGAGTAACTGAAGAGGGCAGCCACCAATCAACTATGGCTGTGTGCAAGCTCTCATTCAATTCTTTGCTCTTCCAGTGTCTAGAGATTCAGTGGCCATACACCGAGTTTCCCATGTGAAAGCAGTCTTACGTTACGGTACAAAACCCACTTCTCATCTCCTGTCACAATCCATGTCAAAGCTCATTTTTGTACAGAAAAAGCAAGGAAACACAGGTAGCGATTCGCCAGTCCCGTCGATCTGTAGTAAGCTGATGTGGAACTCTACGATCCAACTTTCTGGTGAAACCCAATGCTTCTAGCCGTCTTTCGACTGGAGAACGATTTAGCTAATTCTGACTGCTTTTTATGGCTTCATCAAGAGCCTCTTCTATAACGAGTGTAGGACGTCCACACCTTGCCTGATTTTTTGACGCAATGTCTCAAATGCGTTTTATCACTTGCCAAGTTGCAACATGTCAGATGCTTTTACAAATGCAGTACCATCAGAAACACTGTGCATCAAAATGCTGGGTGTGAACATCTTACTTCGTAATATCAGGCTTGGGTTCTTTCGTGACGTAATGGAAACTTTGTTAATAACACATACTATTTTGAGATGAATTACACCTTTATTTAATGACAACACACACACAGGAAATCTATATGTACAGCAGGATGGACTTGAAGTGATAGGAACAATCATTTACACATTCTACGTTTCTAGCCGAATAGACGACACCCAGCGTTCTTTTGTGTCGACCATCGTTCCTCTTATGTCTCTTAGGGAAGCGTTGTGCACCAGTTCGGCTTAAAGTGCGCATGCGCGGAACATGACACTGGGTATCTACACGTGTCATTGGCCAACAATTCCGGTCATCACAAAGTCATGTGCTATATCAGTTCACCAGGAAATTTGCAATCTCAATTTAGATTTTACCTATTGAATAGGCATGACTAGAATTGCATAATAATCAAATTTGATTGCCTCCCAGGTAGAATGAGATTGTTTACTGCAAACTCATACCCACTTACCTGCTACAACTTCTTGACCTATGGATTTAATATGCACTTAGCATCTACATAAAAGATGAGAAACAACAAGATTTTACCAAAATGAATGGCCGCACGAACAGGTAACAGCACGAGCATCAGCATATTGAACTTTGATAACTCTACTACAGCCTGGTTTGGGACAGTGTCGTAAATGACGGTTACACTAGAATGAAACAAATTTTAAATCCATGTCACTGTAAGGATATTAAGCATAATAATTAGAAGTCAGTTAATTTACCACCAGGGTAATATAATATTTTTATTATACTATTTCATATATGTTTTTGGATTACAAATAAATTATTATTTGTAATCCAAAAAAAATACTATATGAAAATAACCACAGTATGTTGATTTAAATCATGTGATTTTTTTTGAAAATTATGATCTAAATCAAACTTTAAATTCTCTGTATTCTTCTTTTTTTAAAGTTACAAACATTGAAAACAAAATGACCTGGGTCAGGATACATTTCCTTTTCTACAAACAAGATGAAGAATTTATCCTCTATACTGAGTGTAACAACCAATAATGGCCTGCTTTTTACAAAAAGTATCTGGCTCCCTATTTTGTAAACACTAAAGATAATAATACAGGGTGGCAACAAAATCCTTGAAAAAAAGTTCCCTGATATTTCCATGATTTCCCTGATAGTCTCACAAAAATTTCCCTGATTTAACAATTCCCTTAAGAAATGTTATGATCCTCGATTGGTATCGATATACAGTATCTACACAACACTATTTTTAAATATTTAGGGTCAAAGGGTGGAAAAGGATCATTCTCCACAAATATTTTATGTTTTTTTCTAGATATTTTAATTGTTATTGTTTAGAACCCTTAATGGAACTCTTAAAACTGCAATTCAAAAAACTGGAGAAAAATTAAAAATATTTTGATTAAGGATCTTTTTACACCTGAAACTACATTGTCATACTATTCATCGAAACCAAATGCAGATATACATAAATAATTCTACAAAAATGTAATTGCAAACAAAAATAATTAATTTAATACACAAAAAATATCATTTGTGGCCCAAATTTCAAATTGTATCCCACAAGCCTCAAGGCAACAAAACACTGCAGCCACGAAAAAAACAGCGACGGCGGTTTCCGCAGTGTTCAAAATTTACGACACTATGGTTCTTTTTTCGAATTACAATTTCAGCGAATACGATTTATTCGATTCACAAAAGCACTCATAATCGCGCATCTCAAAATAGGACAAAAGATAATAGTAGCCGTTTAAATTGTCCAAATTTCCCTGATTTTTTGTAAAATTTGGAAATTTTCCCTGATTTTTCCAGAAATAAAAAGTTCCCTGAGAATTCCCTGATTTCCTGGTTTTGTTACCACCCTGTAATACTGATAAGGATTAGGGAATACAGTGGCAACAACTTAGTGAAATTGTTTG
Source organism: Metellina segmentata (assembly GCA_947359465.1). Lineage (NCBI taxonomy): Eukaryota > Metazoa > Arthropoda > Arachnida > Araneae > Tetragnathidae > Metellina > Metellina segmentata. The sequence goes on along the minus strand of OX375880.1, from coordinate 70,459,402 downwards.
GGTGTTAGTAAAACACCACTTGCTTCATATAAGGGTTTTACAGATATTTGTTTTGTTTACTTAGATTATTACCACTATTATAGTTATTTTTGTAAAATTTTTAATTGTTTTTTTAATTACGTTGAGGAATGGGTCGTATTAACCATTTTCTTTTGTGCAGCCCAATATAAACTAGCCTTTGAAATAGAGTTGTCAAGAGGTAAAACATTAAAATTTGAGTTGGACATAGTAGCACAAACTATCAAGTGGTAAAAATTCATAGTCTCTCCAGTGGAACACAGAGGTCAGTCAGGAATGACTTTCACACCAATCCAATGGAGATAGTCATGTCCGTTTAAAATTCTGAAGTTGGCCATAAAGATTCGCCTGGGGAGGTCCATTGGGACTGGATTACATAGTAGGCTTTCCCAGATTTTACCCTTAGCATCAGTCTTTTGAGTTTTGCGTAGGTATCTCCTCACTGATCTTACAATGGTGGAAAATGCCTGGTTGTATGGTAAGGCAATAAGAGGTTGTGGAAGGTTGCAACCCTGTTTCGTTAGTTTTTAATTGTTGGAGGAGCCTCTCTAGGCTACCAATCATAAAAACCTTAGGTCTCAAGGTGTTCGGATTTTTATGATTTCATACCCTTTCTAACAAAGCGATCTAATATTTGAGAATGACTCTTCAGATTTAATTACATTGTTTGTAATAATATTTCCTTGTATTTGGGCATACATAATGTTTCTTTAACAACTTGAGTAATTTCTTTCTCATTGGAAATATTTACCTTTGCTTTTCAAGGATGCAAAAGGTTCGGGACGCAGGGAGTTGTCACTTGTCTTGTAATGACAATGACCTTTTGCTCATTGAAAACAAGTGTCACTGACAAACTGGTTAATCATTGGAGGCTGAGTTTTACACGTATGGACTAGGGATGCGACATCAATGTCGATTTTTTCAAAACATCGATGTTTTGTAAAAAACATCGATGTATTGGGGTCGATGTTTTTGTAACATCAATGTTTATACTTGTCGATGTTTTATTTTAAAATGAAATAAGTAACGTTATAAAAATTTAAAAAATAACCAAGGTGCATAATTTTCATAATTAGCAAATTGAACATACTATTTGACCAAAATGACCAAGGATGAAGGGTCTGAAAAGTAGGGATGCAACATTGATGTCAATGTTTCCTAAACATTGATGTTTTGCAAAAAAACATCGATGTATTGGAGCCGATGTCGCATCACTAGTTGCTAAACCAGTTTTAAGAAATGAGGAAACAAGTTTAAATACACAGAATTTTAAAAACATCGAGGGTTTGGGGGCGATGTATTATCAACATCGATGTTTTGCTGTCGATGTCGTATCAATAATTGCTAAACCCGTTTTAAGAAATGGGGGAAAAAAGCTTAAATACACTGCAACATCGATGTTTAAAAACATCAATGTTTTTGGGTCGATGTATTATCAACATCGATGTTTTGCTATCGATGTCGCATCCCCAGTATGGACCAGTACATACATGCAATTCTTTTTGGTTAATTTTGACATCCTCATCCTCATGGAAACATTAGATACACCGACACCCTTCAAGAGGGAGTTCACAACTTTTGATGAAGGAATTAGAACTGTTTAAGCATTTATAATTTTTTTAACCAACAAAAAAATAATAAATTAAAAAATTTTGAGATTTTTATGAATTAGTGAAATATTAGAAAATTTATGGGCCACCTTGTAGATACTTTTTCAAACTAAAACTAGCATATTTGTAATAATCCTGATTTAACAAGTAAATGAAATAAATTCTTCTCACTTTTAACTGGATTGAATTTTACGATAATAATTGCTTCAAATAAACTGGTCCCAATTAACAGATGGTTTAAGCAACTGCAATTAATAATGCTGTTTTTTAATCCTGAGAAACAAAATTTTTAGAAAATAGAAAAGGCTAAAGATAGTTGTTAGACTCACCACAATAAAATTATTTGTTATGAGGTATTGGTATTTTAACTTGACATTTGGATCAATTACCAGTTTCCTAAAAAAAAAAATTATTAGAAAATAGAAAAATTTAAACAATTTTATAAAATAAAAAATTGATTTTACAAAAGTAATTTACATTTCTATAGTTTCTATATTAAACTTTAGTTGAATAAATGTTCAAGAAAATGGTTCTTACATAATAGTTTGATCATCTACAAGGATATCACAGTTCACATCAAAACAGGGAATATACTAAAAATGAAACAAATCAACAAATTAAAATTGTTTTCATGTATAGCAATAAAAAATGTTCAAACAAAGTCCTGATTAATGAAAATTTTTTAGGATGTAATATAAATTAAACTTAATGTGTCTGTCAAATATGAATTTTTTTAAATATTTTTTCAACAGGACAACAATTTCACATAATAAAAGCTATGAACAGTTTGTTAAAATTATGCTAATGAATATTAATACTTAATCCGATAATATATCTAGAAATAGTATCTGATTAGAAATAGTAACCTGATAGTAAAAAAAAATTGACACTGTTTTTCAGCAGGAATCTTTCAAACACAGGTTCAATAAATCAATTTTTAAAAGAAAGCTTGTAAACCTGAGAAAGTATCTGTTTATTGTTTTCTTTCAAACCTTTTATTTAACTTTGACATTAAAATGAACTGCAGCATTTCAACTGGCTATCCCCACACGGTACAAATTGTTTGCTCATAAAACGTTTATTTCCAGAAGGATGCAGTGTAGATACTTTGATACACAATTTTCCCCCTCAAACTACTTTTTACATTTGTAAATATTAGCAATGCAAAACCTTTGGGTATAGATGCATCACAGGAATATTCCATGGCCAAGTGACAATTTGTCAGCAATTCCAAAATTAAAGTTGCATGCCAACTTTTTGCAATGGTAGCCAAAATGGTGCATAAGTCATGTGCTTATTGTGTTTGGAATGTCTGCATTGTTTCTGATTACAATAAAAGCCAAACAATTATTTTAATTCAAAATTGAATAAAATAGAGACATGAAAATAATTATTCAAGTAATATTAATGTGAAAAATGTATAAAAGCGTTACTGCAACAAAGATCTAAAAGAAAGAATAGTGACTTTCCAGAATAGGTGCCAAATCCATCTGGACCAAGTATAATGACCTTTCAACGCATCTTTACCAAACTTTATGAACAAAAGCTGAATAGTGTAACACAAGAATTTGAAAAATATCATTAATAACAAATTATTTTGACCCCTTCAGATGGATATCTATGGAACAGTTACCACATGTACCGGTGTTACTTGTATTGTTTCCTCGTAAAACAAACTTTATGGAGTTGTGTCTTTGAATAAAATGCTTTGTGCAGAAGCACCTAATGTGGATCCACCAAGTGTGATTATTGATGATTAAGAACTGACTCAATTTAATATTTTAATAAATTATCTTATTTTTTCGGGATCCACAAAATATTTATGTACGTAACTCAGCTTTCCATGGGTTAACACTTATCAGATTTGCTACAGTAGTTTTAGACTGCAATCTATTTTGAATAATGAAAAACAATGCTTAAATAAAAAGGTATGAATGCAAAAATAGGAAATTCAAACTATTCAAGAATTTTTAGAATTATATAATACAACATAATAGTTTTTGTAACTCTTTAACATTTCGTTGCTTATCCAAACACATTTACTTTACATAAATACTTTATGTAATCAACGTAGAATCTAATTAATTACTCATATTGGGATGATGTCGAAGTTTGTCCCATTTTTGGTGCTAGACGGCATTGCATCGCAAAATCGAAATGTTGTTTACTTCAACAAAGGTAAGTTTTTATGTTGTTTGAAAAACAGAAATTTCATCCAGTACTTGGGCAAAAAATTTTGTTATTTGGTTGTGTTTTAAAATTTTTGTTAAGCATTAAAATGACAGAAAATAAGGAGCATTTTTGATATAGTATGCTTTTTAATTTCTGAAAAGGCAAGAATGCTTTGTAGACCCAAATAATGAAATGTGTTGTGTATTGTGGAGGTGCCATTGACAATTCCATGTGTCGTAAGTGGTCCAGAAAGTTTCGTCGCCTGGATCAGTTCTTTAGCCAGAAACCTCAGAACTTTTACTAGTGCTGGACGATGCAGCTACCGGAGAGATGGAGATAGGTCATTGAACAGAACGGCACATACTATATTTAAATGTCATTTTTAGTAAATAAAAATTTTGTTTTTAAGTATTTGTCAAAAAAACGGGACAAACTTTTGCATCACCCCAATAGTAATGTCAGACATGAAAGAATGCAAAAAATCGTTTTAAACCATCTTACGATGCAGAAAAATTGTGGTTCAAAAACTTACTCAACAATTTTTCATTTCAATTTTAGTATTACCTGAACTTCGCCTTGGTCCATAATTTTTGTTGTCAGATATACACTCCAACATTCTGTGCAATAGCGATGCCCGCATGAGAGACTAGTCATTAACTAATATGGATAAGAAAAACAGATTAAAACATTTCTTTTCAATTTTATGTTAGTAGCAATAAGAAACATAAATACAGTGAATGTAGACATGTACAATTCATTAAGGAAAGGAATATATTGGGAAATATGCAAGGAAAGGAATATATTAGTGATTATATAAATATTTATTTCATCAATCTGAGACACAGAAATTGATGGTATTTATTTATAGTTGAATGGTAGCATAGGATATATGAGGGGGGAGAGTTACAATGTAAAAAATCAACCATTAAGGAATTCATTCACCAATTTAACCACTTAGTTTAAACATGCTTGATTTTAGCCATGTAGCTACATAATGTTGCTAAACCTAAACAGAAGAGTTGACCATTCTAATGAAATTATTAAGCAATCTGATGACTAGAGCTCGGATCGATATGCAAAAAAGTGACCTGAAATATGCATAACAAAATCCCAAAATATGCAAAATTGTTTTTTTAAATCTTACAAAAAGGGTAGTGAGGAGGAAAAAGTGAAAATTGAGCCACACTTTCATTCAATTAATATACACAATTTTATTTATTAATCGCTTCACCCACTGTCCTGGCGAGTGTGGAGTGATTTGTTTTTTTCCAACTCTTTGCATAAATTAGGTATTGCCAGCAGGGGTCAATTGTTTCATTGACATCCAGATGGGGGAATTCCCACCTATCTCATTTTGTATTCTTTGTATCACCTTCTTGTACACTAGCGTAATGTAGTTCTTTCCGAGTGTCGATTCAAGAGGAATTTCTTTCCCTGTGTACTTATTCAAGAATGCTCTAAAATGTTTAGTTTTCCTATTTATAAAGAGCAATATTGTATTTCAACATTCCCTTGATCTTGGTACATCTCATTCTTCTCTCTGGATTGGGACACTGACTCAAACTTTGACGCGATAAAAGGCTGTTGAATATTCTTATCTTTTTGCACCTTTTCCACTTTTTGTTTGTGAGTCGTAGTTGATTTGAACTTGATTGCTTTTGAAAACCTTCTTTCCAAATGTGCTAAGCAAAATTCTTTGAAAAAAAAATATATATATATTTTTTTGATCAAAATGTTTAAAAATAGAGAAAAATTGTCCAAATATGCACAAAACATGCAAAAAAAACTGGAAATATACAAAATAGTCCCAAATATGCAAAATGAATTTTTTTTTTAACAAATTGCTAAAAAACACTCAATACTAATTTCTATCAACATTAGGGACTAAAAAAAAAGAAATGCAAAATGCAAGCTCTACTGATGACAGAAAGCAATGAGAAATCTAGAAAATAGAAATCAGGGCAGGAAAGAAAACGTCAAAACAACGAAGTTTAGCATCAAAGAAATGCCAAATTGCCTTTAAACAAGGAGATGGGATGAAATTGAAGATGTTCAGAATCGTCTGGTAACATGGCTGGATTGTGTTTTCTACCATACACTTTATTGGAAATGAGAATTTACATGAGGAAAAGTAAACAAAATGCTATTATTATTATATGTTTTGGGATAATTTTATTTCAAACAGCGGAATGAATATGTGAGTATGGATGCTATAAACATTACAAAGGGATTGAAATAAGATATGAAATGTGAGTAACGACACTTTGCCAACGATAGATATACACAATTCACTCATGCATAGATGCTATGTCCTAAAACAGACAATCTAGTTTTGATATGTAAATAAATGGTCATTATTTAACTGTCTTATTCATTAATAAAACATTAAAGTCGATTTATTTCATTTCTCCATACAGAATTTTAATAAATTACAATTCAGAACTTAGAAGAGTACGAGACTGCAACTGTGGATCTTACCAGAATAAGATCTTAAAAACATAGCTAAAACAATGATTAAATATCATCTAAGAAAAGCAGTAACTATACTTCTAAAATTATTATTCTTACTTACCTCTGAAACTGATATAATTCACCAGTTTTTAAACTGTAATTTCAACTAAGAATAAGTGATCATTTATCATTTTTAATTATTTTAGTAACTGAACATTATGACCAAATTACAAATTGTCCATTGAATTATTTTTCATTTACTATTATCTGAAAATAGAACAGTGGCAGACAAATGACAATTTTACTAGACTAATTGGAACAGAAATAAACTGTAAGCACCTATATTTATTTATTTTTAAAAAAATGAGCAGCAAACACAATCTATTTTTTTTCTTTGTTTATTCCTATTTATTTGAAAGAAAACATTCTGGTAATGGTAATTTTTAGTTAACGTCGTACTAGAGCAACACAACGGGCTATTGACGACGGTCCTGAATCAGTCCCTTAAGAGAAAGATCCGAGGACAACACCTCATAATTTTGAACCACGGTCAGATGACGAAGCAACACCTGAGCTTGCACCCCACTCTCCAAACTTCCACGCCAACCCAACAGAAAACATTCTAAAATGAGCATATACATTACATACAAATTAATAAATTACTTTGCATTTTAAATTGTAGACAATAGAATTGTGGGAGACAAACTAGTTTACTAGACTACTTGAAACAGGAATAGACTGCAAGAGCATGATCATTTTCATGAACAGCACACATAATTAACATCTTAAAATGAGCACATCTCACATTAACAATGGACTCTACACTTGAAAAAGTACTACCTGAATACAAATGTGACATTTAGTAATATTGCTTTTTTACATTAAAAGCTTCTAATATAACACTTTTGTTACAAATCTTTCAAAAATCAAAATACTCTCTAAATGCAAATGCGACACTTAATAATATTGCTTCGAAATATTAGAAGCTGCTAATATTAAGATTTTTACAAATTAGTTCACTCAAAGGTATACTTACATTGGATGGCAATTTACTGCAACAAATTTCACATATTTCCTGAGTGGGTAATTGTTTAGCAGGTATCTACAAAGATAAAAGTTACTTAGCATTTTACTGTGTTAAATACAAAATTCCTCATAAATCTAACAAAAAAAAATCAAAGGAACACTATATTATATAAAATAAAAAAAATTTAAATAAAGTAGGAACTACTGATTTAAAACTACAGTAGAACTCCAATTATCCGGATCAATTGGAACCAGACCCTATACGGATAATTCATGAAAAAAAATGTTATTTCTTAGTAAAAATACGAATTTTGCTTTAGTATGTAATTTCATGACTGAAAACAATTTTGTTTAAGTTTTGTACTTACATACAGTATTCAAAAGTATCATTGCTTAAACATATAGGTTAAAGTCAGTTGTTCCACTGTCTTTACTTATTTCCATGCAGTTAAGTATTGCATGTGCTTGACAGTGCTCGCACTTTGAATGAATACATCATCACTGATAATTTGGAATCCAGGGTCTGAAAAATCCTACACAAGCCACTCGCCTATGTCCTCTGCATAGCATTCCTCACTAGGAACATCCAAGAATTTCCACTATGATGTTTCTTTTGAACTTAATTGACACATCGTCCTCTTCGTTTTTATCACTCACCGATAAGAAACTTTTAAAATGCCGATTTTGCTGAATTCTTTGTTCTCAAAGCCATTCGGATAACTGGAGTACAGATAATTGGAGTTCTGCTCTATTTCTTTCAGATGACAGAAAAAAAAAATTTCATTTTTTATAACAAAGATTTTTGAAAACCAAAAAAATCTTACAAAAGATACATTTACTTCGAAAGTTAGCAGAAAATTCTTTCTAAAATCAGTACATTGGTTTTTGTGTTAAAGCTTAAGTAAAGATAAGAGAGCTCAGTATTTGGCCCACAAATGCTATCTTAACCAGACAGGATAACTTTGATACTACTAATTTTAATTAACCTTAATATTAAATATGAATGCTGCAAATTGAAAGTATAAATCTAATACGAAAGTAATAGAAAATGCAAAACAGTGATCCGGAAGGAAACAAAATATGCCCATTAAAGAAAAAATGCAAGTGGTAGTCCAAGTCCAGATACAAGTCCCTATTAACAGTTTTTACACATCTACACAAACAAAAAATATTTGTAATTGCATCCAAGTAGATCCTTTTGAAACTGAGGACAAAATGTTTAGGTGTCATTTTGATATCTTTGTGACTTTCTGCTCTTAATTTTTAACACTAAAAAATAATGATGATTTTAAATTTCCAGATATTTTTTCAAGCCAAAAAGAGTTTATTTTCAAGATTTTACTGTTTATGAAATTTCAAATCAAAATTGTTGAATGCACAAAAATTTAAAAATTAGGGCATTATAGAAAAATAATTTAATTTAAATTGGTCATTTTCGATTAACAGGGGCACCAGTCGTAATAACGCGCTAAATAATAAATGTGGTAACTAGTTCATTTCAAGTGATGCTTAGCGACGGAATGATGTCATCAGGAATAAATGGGAACATCAATCCAGTCATCCCTCAGAGATTGTAAGTTACATTTTTGTTGAAGTGATGAACTTTTTTGGCAAAAGAATCAACATGGATCATATGCTTTGACAGTCGCCAAATGCTGAACAGTTCATAATTAATTCTTCCAAGAAAAATGAAATCACAATATAAAGAAGTATTTGATTTCTTTCCTCAATTTTTATTTTATTTTAAAATTTGTGTTACTGGTGAGTTATTTCTTGGTGAAGTCATATATATCGTGGAGTTGCGATTCCTATCATTATTATCTCAAGTTAAATTTCTTGCCAACATTTGGCGCACTATTATAACCGGCACCCAGTTAACCAAAAAGTACCAAACAATTTTGCTCAGCTAAAATTCTGTGTATAAACATCTGAATGAACTTCCAATAAAAATATACCTATTGTTGATGAATTCTTTAAAAGGAAAAATATATCTAAAGACAGTAAGTGTAAACTTAATTATGCAAGATCTTAGAATATATTACACTTGCTAAATGTAAAATCTGTAAACAGATCATTTGATAGCAAAGGTTAGTGCTTTACTATAAAAAAGTGACTTATAGGTACATGAACATAGCGAGTCTTTATTTTTATGCTAAAAAGGAATCCCGATTTAGTTTGGAATATTTAAAAAACTTGTATGTGTGTTCAGCTCAAACTTAATTTTTTTTCAAAATTAAACACTAAAAATATAAATAATTTTTTAGTTTCAATTAAATATTTCATCTGTCAAATATTTTGCTACATCATTTTATTCTCACGTATTTAAAAATAACTAAAACATCAATAAAATTTACCACTTTACTCCAGGACATAGAACTCTCAGGGTTGGCAACACGAGCTTCTTTCAACAAGCTTATAGGATCACCATCATAATACCTGTAATATTTATTAAAAAAAATTCATGAATGAGTCCTTAAAATGATTTGATTAAGTTTCAAACAAAAAGACAAATGCTATATATTTTTCATTCGATTTTGCAATAAAAAAAATAATATGTGCTTTGGAAATTATTATTTTTTTTAATAAAAAGTACCATTTCGCTACGAAACATAAAATTATTTAGTGTAAAATGACTATTACAATACAACTATTAAATATAACTATTATTTATAATGCTATATTATTACGACCATAAAAATCATGTATTATCCAACAAAATTAGTTCTTGTTTCATAATGTCATTATGTTTAATTATCAGTTATTACTATTACTGAAACAAATGACATATAACTCACCTCTCATAAAGCTTTTCTTTATCCCACTTGAAATGGTTGAGAAGAATTCTGATAGTAGTAGGTGGAATCTGATGAACAACAAAATAAAGTTTAAATTGCAAACATAATTACAATAAGATTTTCTTTAGATTCTTGCAAAATCAAAACCAACATTGCATTGAAAGTTTAAAGAAGTCATGAAATCTCATCAAAAACATTGGTTTTATATATTTTACTTGAATACACAAAAAAAAAGGAAATGTCAGTCATGCCCAATCTAACAGAAAGATCCTTGAACGAGGGGAAGCTATTGTACAAAGGGAAAGTAAACAAGATGTATTTATGATGTCCTTTAATGTGATATTTTGTGACAATGTTAATGCCACATGCTTTTTCAGGTGGCACAAAAGATGTGACAAATTCATAATAGTTGAGAGAATTCTGTCATAATATAAATGAGACAGAAACCTTTTTGCTAGGAGAAAAATTACTTTGTGTTAGTTGGGTCGATGCAGAAATTTGATTGAAAGAAAGGCCAGTTTCAAGATCAAAGCAAGTTGCTGTTTGTCACTACATTTAATTTCATACTTATTTTTCTGAAATTAATAAAACTTTCTCAATAGTGAATGATTAACTACCTAAAACGAATTTCGCAATTTCGTTTGGCACCAATATTAGACATTCAGTTCTAAATTTTTCAACCGCTGTGAAATTACTTTCAAAAGCCAAAAAATTTAAGGCCTTCGAAGAAAAAAACACATGCAGGACTAGGGAAAGTTAGTAAATATGTATATACCTTGACAACTGAATTAATTTCTTTGATGGAGTCCAGCATTTCGTTCACAATATCCTCAGTTGTCAGCACAGTAAATGAATACTCATCCTCACGTTCTGAACTTGAAAAGTTAGTGGTAAGTAAATTTGAATCCAAAATAAAACAATCTTCCCCCTCATCCACTCCAGAGTATGAATCAGAGTCATAAATATCATCTGAATCCATAGCTACAACACGAAATTATAATTATTATAATTTTTTTGATGGCGAGAGGAAGAAAAAAATTGTCTTTCCGACACCAAAGCAAACAGCAAGAATTTAAAAACAATACAGAGATTACTACGAAAATTCAGTTAGTTTCAGGTTTATTATTTGACTAAAGCTTCTCTCTATATTATGGTTCGCTTTAACTCTAATGCCAATATTATTTTTCAACAGTGCTCACATCTTATTTATGATTGGATGAAGCCACGAGCTTTTAGGAACCGTGAATAACACATTGAATAAAATTTTCAAAACAGGGATATGGCAACTAACTGGTTTGTTACTGTTTACCCTAGCTGTTTACATTCCGATTCATTTCATAGAGAAAAAAGAATAGAACTATAAACGTCAGGTTGGGAGAAAAATACAATTTTTTAAATTATGGATCGGTTTTCAGAAATGTCTGAACAAAGAAGAATTATAGAGGAAAAGAAAGAAGAAATTCTTAGAAAAATAGCAGAAAAGAAACGAAAAAAAGGAGTCGAAGGACTTTCAACAACTACTAATATCGTCACAACATCTAATAAAAGGTTTCTACAAATTTCTATCGAAACATTTTTGTTTGAATGTATTTGTGCTGAATATTGTTCATGTATCAAACCTTATACTCTGAGTTTTTTATCGGTGCATCAAAAACCACGTTTTGCTATAAGTTGTATTTGATGCATGAATTTCTCTAAATTTTAGTATGTTTGGGATTGTTAATCCGTCGTTACGCTACTTTTTGTAACGCGAGTAGACGCGCCGGTCTATTCGACTGACCATTTAAAAAAAATCAGATAGGAACTGTTCTGGAGTATCCACACTTTTATGAATACTTATCAATAAAAAGTTGTTGCATAAACAACATAAATAGCTATTGCTACAAACATAAATAGCGATGACAGTCAATTGGCAAATGCATAATTTCTAAAAAATTATTTTTATTGTAATATAATGTATATAGGAAAGGAATATAATGTTTAGCAAGAGTGAACACTTATTATTCACTTAAAATAGATTTTAACAAATAAGTTATGAAATATAAAATATTTAATTATAATTAAGAAAAAAGTGAATTTACATATGCACGTTGAGACTTCTAAAGTTTTCTAACATCTCATTTACTGTTACATACTCACTAAGAGTCAAGTGTTTCTTGCATGCCAATACAAATTCAGTGAATACCTCTCATATAGGCCTAAGTCTATCTAGACGATGTCTCTCTTTTCTTGTGTCTGATGCTTCTCAAAATAAATCTAAATCTTTTGAGAGACATAGTAGCACAAAAAATATTTGCCCTGGTTCCATCATCTTCCCATAAATCTTCATAAGTTTTGATGTAATGATTTTCTTGCACCCAAAATGTACAGCAAGCCTACTACTGCTATCAGTTCATGTTTAGTAGTAAGTTTAATACACATACAGACTCTTTCCCTAGCAAACTTATCTTGTTGTTTTTTCTATGTAACAGTTTGTATAATCAACTATTTTGTTGACAATAGTCTCTGGAAAATATAATCCCCATGCTTTTAAGATGGTTTTAGAGTCTCGAGGAACACCCAGTCTAGTGCAGTTTTTCTTCTACTCAGTTTTATCTTTCTCTAGAAAAAGGTCTTCATTCAAATCCTCGTCGTCACTGGCGACATCTTCGGCATTGGTAATGTCTTTATAGTGAATAATTTTATCTTTTTCCTCACTAACGTGTGTTAATATGTCTTCAGAAATACTTCCATCATCACTTAAATCAGCATCCTCTTATTCATCAAAAATCTGCAAAGCTTCGGCAACAGTACAGTCAAAGACTTTTCATTTTGAAGCACTACCAACAGCTAGCTCGCACCACAACAATGTGGAGAAATGAATGCATACTCTCCTAGAAATTTCGACTAGCGTCAGTTGGTGTGCAGCGGTCAGTTTGACAGAACTTCTCTTTCAGATACATAACTTCCAGGAATTTCACACTAATGTGACCAAACTGGAAGAAGGGCTAAAGAACACTTTGAAGGTCTGCTACACAGTGGCATTCCTCTTTTTTTGAAAAGGACGGGAGGTACAACATGAAAAGTACACACATGCGGGGAAAAGACCAATGTGCGACTAATGCGGGATTAAGTTATATAATGCTGTGTTAGCAATTTTTAAATTTCTGAGGTGGACTAGTGTTATTCCTTTAATTTTTTAAAGTAATTAATGAAGCCAGCTGTGATAACTCCAAACTCAGGGTTCACACATATCAATTCCTAGCAGTTGATTATTTTTTTAATCAATCTGTAAACTGAAATACAGTACTACAAAGTCCCAAATCTGTAATCCTCCGGACCTCGGCCATTTCAGATTATTTGCATGTTTTGTCAAAAAAAACTTCATCTAACACACACCCCTGTGCAAATTTTTCATTGTAATAGTAAAATAGCAGGTATTAAAAAAAATTGGAATAATTTTTTAATAAAGGAAAAGACCGTTTTAATACAATAAAACAAATTTTACTTGTATATCTTCGAATTTTTTTGTGTGGTATTTACTCTGAACATATAAGTTATTTTGCGTTGTTTCATTAATTAAGTCCAGGTTTAACTCCTTGTTCTTTAAAAATTGTTGGATAGAAGGGAAAAAAATGCTGGTCAGCAAAACGTCTGGATTTTGGACTTTGTACTGTATACTACTTTCGTTTTGATTTCTGAAACTTACCCTGGGTGTAGTAATGCTGTATCATTAAACCTTTTCTAGTGTGTGCATGTCCATTTACTTGATGTTTTGGGGTGCATCTTGGTCAAGTATTGTCCCTTCAGCATTAAAACCAACCAGCAATACCTGTTTTAAGTAAAAATGTCATAAGAACAGAATATCCATTTATACCTGTCCCTGTCTTCCTGTTTGTATTTCTCTCATTGGTACACCTTTGATGTATGCATACTTTTGTGCAACACTTTTGGTGCACTTTTTTATGTCACCAAGAAAGGAATGGCTTAGAAAAAAGTGTTTTAGAAACAGAAAAGAATTAGCTAAAGGTTAGAAAATAGCAGTTAAAATATCTTTTCAGTTTTTACTGTTTTAAACTCCTTCCAATCTAAATGTCTAACAATTTCTAAAACCTTGTTGAAAAATCTATTTCAATGAAACCAAAGGGCAATTTAACAAAATCGAAAATAGCATTCTAGAATATATTCTAAATGAAAATTTAAACTTTCCACTTGGCAAGGTTGATATTAAAGCAGGAATAATACTAATAAAGTTGGTTGCCTTTACCTGCCATAACTTGCTATAAAAAGTGCACTGAAAGCATTGCCACAAAAGTGTTCATATATCAAAGCTATACCCTGTATTCTATGTCAGTAAAAACTTTCCTTCTTTGGGAATATGTTCTGTGCTTGGCGTAACTGCCAAATTTGGCCCTTGTTTCATCCCGACAACTATGATGAATGAGACGTTTAAAAGCTTAATTATGACTAAAAATAATACAAATTTCAGTAAATTAATCTTGTTTGACTGTACAGCAAAGTCTAATATTGGAATTATTGAAAACTTGGAAGACTCATGGAATGTGGTTTTCAAAAATGTATATGAATCCTGAAATTTACCACGACTTCACTGCCACACCAATTGCTTTTTCATCTCAAATCTTTAACAAAATCAGTAACTAGTAAATATAACATGTATTAGCATTCTAAATAAATGTAGCTTGGCCATAAAAATCCCCCCAAAACAACCATCTCATTGAATGTGAGCTTTTAATATTGAAAGATACAGCTATTTCTTTATGTATATACTCGTACAATCCTTTTTCTTATTATTCAGGGATTAGAATATTTCTGATGTATCTTCTTTATCGTTGTAGCTTTCCTGTCAAAATTCCATGCCTATTATCTCCAAACCAGTTCAAGAATGATGGTAGTTTTTTAGATCAATTTAAGAAGATGCAAGAAACAAATGGTAAAAAATGATGATGCATTTTATTAAATCATTACATTTATATACCTTTTATATATTTCTTAAATAAAAACTTGCAGATTTATTTGATGACTTACTATAAGATTTATCCTATCTATTCAAAAATAGTTTTCAAGAAATACAGAATTAAAATTCTTATTTAGTGTTTTCTTCTGAAGGTATTAAACTAAATTTAGTTATAGCTGGTTGGGGTTGCTCAAACTTGCACATGATTAATGTTTGTTGATATTGGTAAGGTTGCCACAGGCAACTAAACAACGACTTTTTGCTACTAATTTTCAACCTTGATGGCTAGTAGGTATTTTAAAGCAAAATCATTCCCAAATCTATTATTTCCGATTTGTAGCCACTTTTTTTTAACTTCACCAAAAGTCAATGCAAATTAAGCATCCCTCCTCTTTCTAATGCATAGCATGAATCCTTGTTACTGTCACAAATTTATCTTACTGTGTCATCTGCAATTTCTTTAATTTAAAATTATTTTAGACTTGGATTTCTATTGGTACCAAGTATATTTCTGAAATATGAAAGTCAATAAAATAAGTTTTATATTCTCCAGTTTTCAACCTTTATTGCTTCCCTAGAACAGGCAATCGAGAATTTATATACATTTGGTGCCATTGTGGTGTTTAAATGTTGCCAAATTGTTAGCGTTAACTGTACTTTATCCAGTTGTATACCACAGCTACGAAGAGCAGGTTTACATTAATAGACTTGTATGGTGCTTATTTGGAGATTTTAATATTTTTTATCATTTGTGTACTGGAATTTTTTCATTTTGAACTCTAAAATAACTTTGCGTCAGTGTGAGAAGTAATAAAATTTTGACAAAATTGGAATGAAGTCTTTTAGTAAATTGCTTTCAACAGAGATGCCAACCATAACAGATTTTCTATAGTTCTGGATTTTACCTATAACTATGGTGAATAGTGAAAATGTTAAGGAAAATCCGACTCAAAAGATGAAACAAATGGTGCTGTCTCCCAAATTCGATAAGTTGTAGATCTATTGTGTAAGAGTTTGTATTTTTGTTTAATCAATTAAAATGTGCATGTATTTTCCCCTAAATAGCTGTTAATGATCTGTTGTTTATTTCAAGTGTGAAAGTTTTTAATTTATTTTGCTAGTAACAAAACCAGAAGCAAGTCAATCTACATCATCTAAAGGTGGTATATGTATGAAGATACAGCCAATTGTGAGGTAATTTTAACTCTTAATATCTGATGCATAGAAGTATTCATAAATGGTGTATCTTGTTTAAGAGTTTTGTTATAAGCTATCTGACCCATGTATTGTCAGATATTGTTTGCTATTTTAACTAACAGTCAAATGACGTGGCTGTTCTATGATATTTGAAATTGCTACTTTTGATTTATCTGTGTTTCTGTCTTGTAGAAGTGACTGATGTTAGAAAATATTTTCTTAATCATTGAGTTTGTATTTACTGTTTCTTTAAAAGAAACTGCTTCAGAACACGAGACATGACATACATAGCAAAAATTTCTTAATTGTGAATATTCATTGATATTTCCACTGTCTTTTCTCATTTCATACCTTATTAAAATTAATTTGTAACAAAAAAAAGATATGCACATTTCATACTTTCAAATAAAAATATAAAGCAGCATTTTGTACTTACCGGTATTAATTCTTATTTCCTTTAAAATGTATTGCAAAATGATTTCAGTCGTGTACCCCAATTAACTTCTGAAGGTCCACCTCAAGTGCATTCCATTCAGTTGTGCAAATGCAATTCTGTGCTTTTTGACATCTAAACCTATTTTCACATTCACTCTATCTTTTCTGTAAGTTTCTATCTAAACTTCCCATTGCCTATCATCAGTAATCAGACTGACTATTGAACAATTTCAATAGAGTAGTGAGCTCTTTAACATGTAGTTTTAACATTATGTAGCTACATAGCTCAAATCAAACCTAAATTAAGCAGCAATGTTGATGAATGAATCCCATAGCAGTTGATTTTTTATTCTTTGTATCTATTAGTTGCCATTCTCCTATGTACAAACTTAGTTGATTTCTGTGCCATATGTAGGTTTGCGAAACATAAATATAGATATTGTAATGCAATGTTGAAAATGTATATATATATATATTTTTTTTTTTTCAATATTTGTTATGCTAATAATTCTTTTCACTGAATTTGCTGATTTAACTGGGTAAAAATATAAAGTATGTTGAAACATTTTCTCTGATGGAAATTGCAGAAGTTAGAATAAAACTTAATTTTAAATTCTTTGAGTTGACTGCACTGTGTATCATCCTTCAGTCATTTAAATTATCTATAGACATCCATATTTTCTTGTTTAACTAGGTTTTGCAAATGAAAAAAAAAAAATTGCTGAACAAATTTATATTTGCAATTGTAATGTTTGTATTATTAAAATATACCTAATGTACCAGTGGTTTGATGTCTAAATTTTCATTTAATTGCATATTCTGTCATGGTTACTAAGGTATGTTTCTTATCTTAATTAATTGATCACTCTAAACTTGAACAATTTTAATTTTAATTGCTAAACTTGCATAGACCAAGTACTTAATAATTCTATTTTAGAGAAATATACTTAACTATATTTCTCTTAAATAGAATTATATGTCTAACATCTACACTAAAGTTTCTTAATTGTTAATATCCATTGATGGCAGTGTTGTTTCTCACATATCATACCTTATTTAAATCCAAATGGAATAAAATTAATGAGAAATATAAATCTGAATTTTGTTTACATTTTTCGAATATACTCTTACTGGTGTTAATTCTTATTTTCAATAAAGTGTGTAGTAAAAAGTTTGTACCTCAGTAATGTTACTGTGATTAGCTTCTGAACCTTTCTATACTTCAATTGCTCATTTACTTACTTAAATATTCAAAGGTGATTTGAATATTTTACTTTTAAACCTATTTTTGGACTCTATCTTCCAAATTTCTCACTGCCATCTGTCATCAGACTGTTGAGGAATTTCATTAGTGTGGGGAGAGTTCTTTGCAGTTCTAGAACTATTATCGAGCTCCTAGCTCATAATAAGCATAAAAAAATTGGCAAATTTATCTTGTAGCGGTTGATTTGATATTGTTTGTATCCATTTATTACCATTCGCTAATGCACAAATAACGTTGATTCCTGCGCGTGAAATCGATTAGTGAATTAATATAAATGTCATGCTGTTATGAAAATATTTATAATGAACATAGAGCTATGAAAATATTTTATGGGACTTATTTTTTTATGTTTACAGCAAAACACTCGAACTCACACCTGCTCAAGAAAAGTTATCAACTGAAGATGAGGATAAAACAAATGGTATGTGTCTCTAATATCATAAAAGGAAGTGTTTGTCTGTTTGTTTCTTGCACGCAAAGTCCTGATGAATCTATGGCACTTACAGTAATGGGATTTAGCACACAGGTGCAATTTTAGGATTGCGGCGCATTTCAAAATTCAATCTAGAACACTTTTAAATGAATTTAGTGAAATTTAATCATTATTGAATGCAACAGCGTAGAAGAGATCACAGATTCTAAATTTATTGTTTTTGATTCCGTTTTGATTTTTCGCAGAGGAATGATTTTCCAGCCAGACGATAAAAACGAATAATCTTTTAACTGTAGTCACTTAGTTCTTTTTCTATCTCCTAGACTGTTAAAGACAGAGTAAAAATTTCAGCAGATTGAAATCTGCGGAAAATTTCACTTTAGATTGATACCTAAAAATATGATTTTCTTTAAATAAATAATCTTTAAATTGAATATATCTTTTATATTTTCGCAAGAGATTGTGATGTCACGTGAACTTCGCTTTCCGAAAATAAACAGATTGCATCTTCTGCCCTTCGCGTTAAAAAAAAAAAAAGAAACATTACATTTCCTGCCCTATTTTATTCCCCTGCCCTGATTTAAATGAGAGGAAAAAAAAAATATTTTGACTGGGATTGTTAAGTTCTTTTTCGTAAAATCGGAATCGTTAAAGATAGATTAAAAATTTATATAATTTTATACCAGATTAATACCTTACACCACAAGCATGTGCTAGCCACGCAGTATATATATATATATATATATATATATATATATTACATATAGCTAGTTTTTAATATTTGTCTTTTTATTAACTATCCATAATTATTGGTGCCCTTTATTTGATTAAGATGATTCATGAAATCATTTAAAATCTTAGCATTAAGCTTTCTATTGAATTAATAGGCCCCTAAATTATATGGAAACATTGAAAAGTTTTTTCTGTGTTTAATATGTTCAAATAAAAAAAAATCAAAATAATTGCTTTTCAAGACGAATTTTATGTCTTAAAATCTTACTTGTATTTGTTAATGTTTTGACAGTGTAATTTAGTAGAACTTTCAGAAGTATATTGAATTTCTTGGAAAACAATGATATGCAAAATATCCTAATTTGAGAAGTAGGAATTTCTGAATATACACCAAATATAGTTTTGACAAGGCTAAATGGGAAAAAACTCATCTGAAAAAAGGTTCGATTCTGAAAGATTTGAGATAAATAAATACATCTAAGAAGATTTTCAGTTTAAATCACTAATCTTCAGCCTGATGTTTAGGTGGTTAGCATATAAGCTCAAAACAAGCAGGTCCTGTTTTTACGTTTAACTAGGCAACCTGGAAGTTTTGTTTTAAGATCAAATAGGAAGATCCCTAATGTTTATTATAAAGTATATTATAAAATATGCACTATTGTCTAATATACATGTTCACTTTAAAAATATTCTAAAAGGCTTTTAGTAAAACTATATTTGTTTCATTTTGTCCAATGTATGTGTTTGAAATTTGTTTCACATAAATATGTTTGCCCTTCACAACTGCTCATCCATATAGTCGTACATTTGGGAGGAATGTTTATTGGCTGCTAGTTATTTATGCATGATGGGCGTTTGTTTTCTCTACCTGCTAATATAGCAAAGATGATCATACTTGATGATTGAAAGCACACAGAATTCTGATAGAATGCTTCTAGTTTTTTCACCAGAGGATAGAGCAGTGCTTATTGCGGTTGAGAAGGTTGCAATATCTGTGGCTGTGAATGGTGACCTGGCTGAAGAAGTTGCAAAAAAAGCTAATCAATCTGACCCTGCATATAAGTAAGTTTTAATGGCTAAGCATTTTAAACGATTCCTAGTTTTCCCATGATTGGTTCTTTGATGAAATGTTAAGCTTAGAAAAGTGAAGAATAAACTACAGGATTAACATACTCTAACAAATCTTTTTTGCAAAAAGTTAAGTTTCACTTAATCTTAAACCATGGTAAAACTTATGACTCTTCATTGTTTTGAAAGTCTAATATTAAGATGTCCTTAAAAAGCATTGATGTGTTTGAAAAATCTATTTAAAAATTTGTGGTAAATCGGGTTATAACGTATTTTTGGCGTATGAACTAAAAAATAATAGTTTAGCTCATAGTGCTACAATTCCTTTGTAATATTATGTTAATTGTAAGCAGTTTACTCCTGAAAAACGCACTGTGGGTTAAGTGGTTTTTGTTCGTACAAAATCGATTTCCTGTTAGCCAATATTACATCTCAATTTTATGGAGAGATATGAAAAGAATGCTTATTCAGTGTTTGGGGAGGTCAAACGTGCTATGTACTGAAGACCAACCGTATTTTCAATCGTTACCCAATCCAATTTTTAAACATTTATTAAACATAAACAGTATGAACTAAAAAATAATAGTTTAGCTCATAGTGCTACAATTCCTTTGTAATATTATGTTAATTGTAAGCAGTTTACTCCTGAAAAACGCACTGTGGGTTAAGTGGTTTTTGTTCGTACAAAATCGATTTCCTGTTAGCCAATATTACATCTCAATTTTATGGAGAGATATGAAAAGAATGCTTATTCAGTGTTTGGGGAGGTCAAACGTGCTATGTACTGAAGACCAACCGTATTTTCAATCGTTACCCAATCCAATTTTTAAACATTTATTGGTAGAAGATGGTGGTCAGCTTGATACACTTCATAATGAAAGGTTCACATTTTTGAGTTTTTAAACCACTTGAACAAAATCTGAAAACATTTTCCATTTGCTATGAGACTATTTTATGTTTTATGGCATGCATTAAAAAATACATTTCATTGGTCCTTTTTGTGTGAGTTAACAGTATTTTGTGGTTTAAGATATTGGCAGCATAAAATTTGTCATAAAAACTTTTCCTTGGTTAAAGAACTTGTTCTTATACACTACTGTTTCTGAAAATTGCAACACTACGAAGGAATCATGCAAATTAAACAAAACTTGCAGGAAATGCAAAACAAGTTAGAATATGCGAATGATTAGGATTACAAAGCAATCATGCATGCCTGGGCCGAGAAACACCCTCTAAACTTCCAAGTGAACAGTGCATAAAAAGCACTGTAAAGGTTCGTAAATGTGTGCATCGTCGTTTGACTGCTGTAAATGATTGATTAGAAGTTAATATGCCTCGTCATAAACACAGTGCCATGTGAGCAACTAACAGAGTTCAAATGGGCCACATGATCAACCTCACCACGAGACGACCGACAACTCATCCGCATGGCGGTGACAGACCGTACTGTGTCCTCTCGTGCGTTGGCACAATATTGGAGCACATCTATAGGTATGTTGTTATCTGTCCCCATGGTTTGTCGACGTCTGTTGCGCCATGGGCTATGTGCACGGTTTCCTCTGTGCAGGATTCCCTTGACGCTGGACCACCGATGCCTCCGGCTACAATGGGCTCACCAACACGGCCAATGGCATGCCCATTTGCAACAAGTTGTCTTCTCAGATGAGTCCCGCTATAATCTGGACTATAACGATGTACGCGTCAGATGCTACAGAGGTGAACACCTTCTCCCTGAGTGTCTTATTCAGCGTCATACTGAGCAAACGCTTGGCATTATGCTTTAGGGCACTGTTGGATATCATGGCTGATCCCTCCTACTCCAAATAGGACTCTGAACAACGGGCACTACATCAGAGAAGTTATAGAGCCCGAGGCCCTACCCCTCCTGCAATATTCCCGGAGCTATATTTTAGCAAGACAATGCCCCGTCCACATGTTGCTCGGAATTTGCAATCCTCTTCTTCAGTGCACGACAGGTTCCGCTTCTTCCATGGCCTGCACGTTCCCCAGATATGTTGCCCATTGAGCATGTCTTGGATTACATTGGTCAGCGACTCTCTTGTACCTCTCATTCGGCAGAGAGTACAGCTGAACTTTGGCATCAAATCGAGGCCATCTGGAATGCCATTCCTCAGCATGACATTCAGAATCTGTATGATTCGATGCCACAACATGTACAGGCTTTCATCGCCGCTTGTAGTGGCTGCACAAGTGCATTATTTTTTTTTATGGCTCTGTAAATTTGATTTAAAATAATTGTATTTTAAACCGTTATAAGTAATATGTGGAATAAATTTAATTTATTTCTGATGTTTCTTTCATAGTGTTGCATTTTTCACAAACAGTTGTGTAGTTACTTGTTTTCCGACTGTATATTCTATTTAACAATCCATGACAGTTTATAAAGGATAACAACTTGCTGTTTTACACCCAAGAGTTTATCAGTTCTATTAGTGTATATACTTTCTGAAGAAAAATATTATGGTTGCAGCAGTGTTTATATATATATTTATTTGACAAAATGTGTACATTTAATTTTTAATTAAGCTACTATATAAATGAGCAAGAGACATATTTTACATGCATGTCATTAAAAAGAAGCTGTTAATGCACATGTAAGCTGCCTAGTAGCATTCTAAGAATCAGTAAAAATTAATTTATTTTAAATTATTCTTTATCTGTTACAACAGTGTGGAATGTTTGATACTTTTCATTTGCAGTTTAGAGCAAAATCACTTTCTACTGAGTTGGGATTTGCTGTTTGTATATACTTTTGTGTGATCTGTCTAAAATACTTGTATAATTAATTATGTCATTTTTAACTACCAAACGACCACAACAAAAGCAATCATGATCATTCTGGCAAAAACTTAATTTAATAAAGTTGATTTATTGAGACATAATATAACACTGAGGACATGAATTACAAACAGTAGACAATGGACCAAAGGTGAAACATCCAAGAGATTTATGTCAGAAAAAAGAAATATACAAAGTGGCAGGTAAAGCAATGGAAAGTGCTGAATTTACAAATTATATGGTTAATTCAAAATCTGAGAGAGGAATGCTATGGAATTGGATTAATGATGAGTTTGCCTAGGAATTCTATCAAGAAATAAATAGCAATTACAAATTTAGTGTGTTGATGGAAAATATTTTGCATTTCTGTTAAATGCATATTAACTGAAAATAAGCATGCCTTAACCTTTTATTCAATTATTAGTAATTAAGAATAAACCAATTTAATATTATTTTTTACAAATCAAAAACTTGGGAAAAAAGGCAAAAATTTGTAAATTGTTATTTATTTTTAAAAAAAAATTGATTTCTGTTCTTTGTTTCACTATACTTCTATTTTCATATTGAATATTCTAAACTTTTAAATGGGTGTTAATTTATAATTTTTTAGCTTCTTATATCAGACTGACAGTGAAATGTACAAACTATATCAAAGGCGAGTTGCTGAATTAGTAGAAGCTAGAAAAAGAGCTCAAGCAGATGGACACTTGATGACTTTCAATAGTAAAAGTAGGTTTTTCACTATCTTTTCAATTTATCTCTAAACAAAACACCTAAGAGATTTGAGGATCTTCTGATCTTCCTAAGGTTCAAGCTAATTAAATTATTGTATTAATATAAATTAAAAGTTGATTTCATTTTATTACAAATATTTTTATTACCATAAGCCAATAGAATTTTAGAGAAAGTAAAGAGTACTTCTCAATTTATGAGAATTCATGGCCCTCCATTTTTTGTAGTAAATTCAATTTCTAATATTGTGGCTGCCAGCCTCGGTGGATTTGCCTACTGTTCTCACAGTCTGAGTTGTAGGTGGCCCAAGTTCAATTCCTGTAATTTACTCTGTGTGCATTTCTCTCTTCTGTACCAGTAAAACATTCTTTGTATTGGGTCATCTGGAAAGCTCTGCAGGTTTTTTATGATAAATACCAACGAAGCAGTACAAAAATATAAGAAAATATTATTGAACCACACAAACACCATTTTGTTCTATGACTTTTTGCCGTCTTTCTGCCAG
The DNA here is from genome assembly GCA_947359465.1 of Metellina segmentata. Taxonomy (NCBI): domain Eukaryota; kingdom Metazoa; phylum Arthropoda; class Arachnida; order Araneae; family Tetragnathidae; genus Metellina; species Metellina segmentata. The sequence goes on along the minus strand of OX375880.1, from coordinate 70,435,211 downwards.
CTGGATTTTTTTTTTTTTTTAATCATTAGGATTATTTTTAAGATGTTATTGAGATGCTGTTTGATAGTTTCTAAAGAATTTAAATCCAGGCCATTCAGAGAATTTTGAAGTGACCTGAAGAGATGAAAATCTGAGGGGTAAGGTCTGGTGAATATGGGAAGTGACACAAAACATCTCAGCCATACTCAATAAGTCTTTGTCCGACATTCAATGAAATGTGGCGCTGCGCATTGTCATGCTTACTTACCCCAATCTTCTTCAGATGATCATGAACTGTACTTTTTGGAATATTTAGTCTGTGTGATAGTTTCTGAACTGTGTAACAGGAATTTTCAGCAATGGCATCTTTTAATAGGTCCTTGTTTACAGAGTATTGTCGTCTAGAGCAGGCGTCATTTTTGAAATTTCCGCGCCTAACTCAAAAATCAATAACTTTTATCCTGATCAATAACTCTTAAAATATAAAAATTTAAATAAGCATTATAAAGTGATTTTAATCTGAAAATTTTAAGACTGAATATTAAAAGTATTATCTGGGTAGCTGACTCTATATCCTCAATGAGTTTCACAACTTGGATTTTGAAACATTGAATTTCATTAACTATATCTTCAACATTAAAATCCTTGGAATACTGAAGCCCCAAATCCCTCTCCTCGACTAGCGTATTTTTTTCTTTTGTCATTCTCATTAGTATATCTTCGTTGAAAAAGAACAAAAAATCAGAAATTCTGCAGCCTATGTGTGGACGATTTTACTGTGTCAACCTGCTTTTCTTTATAATGGCCAAGCCCTAGATACTGCACTGGCCGGTGCCCAATGCAGTGGCATCTGTCACTGGGGCCTTTGACCTGCCCTGCATAGTAGTATCGTTTCTATATTACATTCACGAATAGATTGCAGAACAGATAGTATGTGCGTTTTGAACTGTGTGCTTTCATTTACCTATGCGTACATCTAGATATGTATATATGTATCTGTTATCAACGTTTTTATTAAATTTGGTTCTTAATACAACTGAATTTCCCAACATCGTTCCAATGGCTCACACAATTAGTGGAGTAGGATTCGATGATCTATTGGGTAATCATTTTGTCAAACATGATTCTAATGGGTAGTAGCAGCGGAAGCCACATAAGCAACCGCTGACTGCCTCACTCTTTGAGTTGGAAAAAGGGCCTTGCAGAAAATCAGACATTAATAATTTGCAAGGTGTGTTCTATATTATGAAAAATGTTAAATGTTCCTGATTTTCTGTGTGGCCTACCCTTAAAGACTTCTTTAGAAATTTACGTACAGAATATTGATTAAAAGGCTAAAAATGCAACAGGAAACTTGCGACATTATTCGAAAGGTTAGTAGACATTAGCAATTTATTAGCCTGCCATAACTTAGCATTTAGAGATCACAGAGAATCTTTAAATATTAAGTTTAACACAAATTCAGGTAATTTTATTGATATAATTAAGTTAATATTGAAGTATGACCCAACATTACGTGAACATCTGCATCACATCAATGAAATTAAAAGCCACTACTTGAGCCATGAAATTAAAATCGTACTGATCACATTAATGGGAATAGGCCTAGTTGAACAAGTAGTGGAAAAAATTAAGGTAGCCAAATATTATGCTATCATGGTAGAATCACTTCTTCAGGAATTTTACAAGATAATTTTGTTGCTTTCATTCCAGTAGGTAAGAGTACAGGACAGCATTTAGCTCAAACTATAACGAAAGCATTGAATGAGATTAGACCTAGACATTCAGAATTGTAGGGTCAGGTTTGCGACAATGGGGCGAACATGATAGGAATTGCTACATTGCTATTGAGATGTAAAAACACGAATTCTTACTATTAATCCAAGAGATTTTTCACACCTTGTGGCTATCACAGCTGGAATTTATGGTTTGTGGATGCTGCTAGTTCCTCAACAATAGTGAAAGTCTTTTTTTGGATTCATTCAAAAATTATACACTCTCTGTTTTCAGGTTTTTTTTTTGTCTATTTTCTGTGTCATCGAAAAATGATGGGGTGTCATCACAGACAAATTAATGTTAATGTTAAAGACATTATCCAACACCAGATGGGGAAGCTGAATTGAAGCTGTAAAAGCAATATTATTTCCATGTGATGAATTAATTTATCGTATCGAGAATTTACAAGCTGCTTCGATGGATTCATATACTCTCAGTGAATGCAAGTCTGTCTTGAATGAAATATTAACTCCCGAATTCATTTGTTTCTTTGCATGTATGGTATAAACTACTTCTGGCAAATTTACTTAATACATTTTTTTATTACATGTGTATTTTGTTAAAATAAAATAATTAGTTTTCAACAAATATTTTCATGGGTTTTTTTTTTATAATTATTTTTACTGATTTTTTAGATCCAGAAACAATCTCTTCTTTTCTTCCATAAATACATGTCTTTTTTGCACATATTCTTCAGAAACAAATCTATCGTGTAAAAACAGAATTAGGTGTAATTATTTCATCATTAAACATGTTGTAAGATAAAAACAATGCTACATTTCTCTTTTATCTCATGATTAAGATTTTTTATACCTTAATTCTAATTTTTTTTTATTGCATTTAAAATTCTTACACAAAATCATTACATCTTTGTCTCAAAAATTTAAACAGGAGTACATAGAAAGCAATTGTAACAGCAGTGGATAAAACTCTGACTTACTGATGGATTTTAAGACCACATCCTCTTGAATAATATTTGCAATTTTTACAGTATTTCATCACAGACCCTCATTAAACTTTCTGGAATAATCATTGGAATTTTGTGCTCAATGTTTAGTTAACCCTCTGCTGTTTCCAATTTCATCTTTAGGTTTATTCATGTCATTTAATTAAGTCTATTTTTGGATGGAATTGTAAAACAAATGCTTTTAGAGGATGTTTTACATCTGATTGAAAGCTATTCTGATATGTCTTTTTGAATTTTGTTTTTAGCTGACGAAAATAGTAGCTCCGAATCCCAATCATCAGCCAAAAGACGTAAGAAAAGTCGATGGGAACCAGAAAGTTCTGAAAATGATGTTAACGTGATGCCAGGATATGTTCAACAAGGTTTGCTAATAATATCAATTTATTCATAGGTGTTCCTTTTGCATCTATGCACAGTATCTATGCTATCTCTTAATCTCTTCTCAATCTTGGGAAAATGTGTAATTGATGTATATTTAGCAGTAGCAATGCTACTGTGTCATTATCTACTATTTGAAAACCTTCAAATAGTAGATATCAGTACTCCCAAACTGTCCAAAAAAAATTAAACTTAGTGCTTCATGTCAAAAATTGTGAAACAAGTATATTTATTTTATCTTTACTTTCAACTGGAATAAACGAATGCTTTGTCATGAACTTAAGCATTAGTCCCACTTTTAAATGCTGAGATTGAGTTTCACTTTCCGTTTATCGGTATCGTCTACTGAATCCAATTCCGATTCTTTAAAAAATGTAAGTATTGAAAAACGCATTATAGTCAGACCCATATATGACAGTCTGTTCTCCAGTGAAAAAGTGATCATAATGTGTGATATACCAAGTTACAGCAAATAGTTAACTATTTTTGTTGGTTTAGCTTTTCATGGTAAAAATATATTGCATTCTGTCTGCCATTCTGGTATACATTATATTTGATACATGAAAATGCTTTTATAACAATGCATTTCCCAATCAGTGGCAATTAGCTTCTCTAAAAACACATAACTTGTTTGCATTAAGCAAATAAAAATTGAAAATTATCTTCAATATTATCACAAGATTACTTACATCAAGTCAAGATTAGTTTGAGGTGAGTGAACTTTGGCAATCTTTTTTTTTATATATATTTTTTAATTATGGCAGGCACTCGATTGCTAATCGTAGGCCACTGCAAGGCCGGGAAGCGATGGTCATTTGTGAAGGGGCACCCAATGGGCGACCATCACTACCCCTAACTAAGGACAGCACAATTACATCCATGCCCTGACCCCGGATTTGAACCAGGAACCTTCCGATCCAGAGGCCAACACCTTAACCACTAGACCGGTTGGTCGGCTATCTGTACACATTATTGAAAACAAAGCCACAAATCCTCATTCATCAGAAAATTTCAGAAAAAATTTGAGCATTGTATATAAACGATTAAGCAATGTCTGAATGTGTATTGTTGTCATAGGTCTACCAGTGGCCCATAGTTGAGATCCAATTGCTCAATGATTATTCTCAAAAAGAAATATGCATGAAGAATGTATTAATAATTGATTACTCAAGTACATCTAGTAACCTTGAGAAGATATCTGCCAAGACCGTCGTTAACCAAAGTGGGTGCTACAACCCCTGTGACTGAAGAAATTTTGTGGGACAATGCTGGCTCCAGTAGAAATAGAGGGGTGTTGAGGAGTAGGAGTCGGCAATAAGATGCTAGAAATATGTGTCCCCTAAAATGTTTTAAGTTAATACTTATCTTTATTGTACAAAAAGTCACTTTATTGATGCATTTTCGCATGCATGATATGTTGTTAAATGAAAGTTACAGCTGATAGGTCTAAATCAAGACGACAGACAGCTCTAGGTTAATGTTAGCATGTATTTGCATGCACTTCCAACTTAAATGTTTTATTATATTTCCGTCATTCTGTTTAGATGAATGTAGATTAAGTGCACTAAAGTGAGGAATTGACTTCAAATAGGTTATCCGAGAGATTTATGAATGATACTGACAAAAACAGAGCCTAATACTGACAAATTAGCACAACAGGTTCATCCTTCTCATTATTAAATTTTTTTTTTATGTACTTATTTTACGGACATTAATAATTTATAAAAGTGAGCATTCAATTATGTTCGTGTGCAATTTACTTATGTTCCATTTTAATCGGTAGTGTATTTTTACAATTTTAGTTGAGTTGTTTTATTTCCAATCAGGCTTTTTGAAATGCGAAAACTAGTTTGGCGAAATTCAAAAATTATAGACAGCTGCACTTGCAATTTATTAGTAGTTGAAATAGTTTTCTGTTCAGAGGGGTAACCAAAAATAAATTGGTATTTGAAAAGAGGGCATTGAGTCTAAATAGTTTGGGTAACTGATCACATCCCTTCTGTCCATTGAGATTAACTACATGTTGTGACTCTTGTAAGTCCTGTAACATGTCAAAGTAGTTTGAGAATAACTACATTTTTGCTAGTCAATCAAGTAGACACCAATTGTTGATGAAAGGTGAGGGTTAGAAGTCTAAATGTAGTTTCTCAAAATCTTATTTGCAATTTGCCTTTTCCAATGTATTGTATTGTATTGTATGGCATTAAATCATAATTGGTAAAATTATTATCCATATAATTCAGTTGTTGGTAACTTCTGATACCACCCTAAAGCAAGCAGTTCCCAAAGTATTGTCAGTGAACCTCTGGGTCCATGACAAACAGTATTTCGAGCACTAGTCATACTGGAGTAAATTCAAAGGTATCATTGAATAGTGAAAGACATCCTCTACAAATTCAAATTTAAAAAAATTATAAGTGGACATCTTCATATCAAATTTTGTACAAACGAAATTTCTAATGGAAACACCATGTTTTGGTGCCATAATCAGGTTCTGCATCGTTGAATTAGTCTTAATATGAAATTTTATGACTTCGCTATTTTTATAGCCATAGATATTCAGTGAGTTGGTGTCAATTTTAGGGATCATCACCACATAGGAAATAGCTTTTTGTTGTCGAGATTAACTGTAGTTATAGCTACCCAAATTTCAAATTTGAACACTATCTCAAAGGTTTTTTTTCAGCGATCTGAGAATTGTTATATTTTTTATGCAAGTGCCAACATTCCGAGAATTATTATCCAAGGTTTGTCAGACATTTTTTTAAACTTTTGGTTACCCTCCCAAAGTAGCAATATAAAGGAAAATTTAATGTAGTGAAAAATCTAGATTTTGGAATGAGCTGAAATTTTGCATGGTCATATTAGAAGTCCTTCTAAATCGATTCCCATCAAAATATAGTAAGGTTCCAGTTCATGATTTTTCCAAACATTAATTTAATAATTATTATTGCTAACTCAAAATTATTTTTTAAATAAAATATTAGGTAGATTTTGTTTGGGTTGTTTATAACACAGTAATGCAGTACAAAATATCAGCGCTATAAAAAATGTTTGGGAATATATACATAAATGTCTGAAACTGATTTGACTGTAGGAGCTCTAATCTTTTTTGTATTCTTAATTTTGAAACGGTAAGACTTAATGACATGATATTTGATATATGAAGTTAAGTTTTGATGTAGATTTTAAATTGTGTGTCGAAATAGGGGGTTTCCTTTCGAAATTGCGAAGTTGATACTAAATTTAATATAAAGACAGCCCCTTATACAAATTTTATGCATTTGAATTTATAGATGTTAGGTTCCTGTCAAACGCCATCTTTGAATTTTCTCTTCTGATAGAAAATACTCAAATGAAGAGGGGTGTTTTTTTTTTTTTTTCACGACTGTATATTGCAAAAAAGGTGTGCATTTTAATATTTTATTTCACCTTTCGCACAAATTACAGATTAGTCCTTATTTTTTTAGCTATCATCTCATCGTGAGTTGAAATGATGTTGCTTCCACTGTTGAACAGAATTGTAAGGTCTAAAGTCTGTTTTTGTGGTTTAATGTCACTGCGTTTTACTGATCTCCAGTCACTATTACTCTGTACTACTTTTTCAACCACACATTTTCCGTGAAGTTGATGGTTTATCACCATCTTTCCAAGATTTATCCATGTGTTGGACAATTTATAATTTGGTGACAGTGATTTCAATAAACTTGCAAGTTTTCTGAACTTGACAGACAAATTATGTGAAACTTTTTTTAAACATCTTTTACACGACCACATCTTCAGCATGTTCACTAAAATTATCTGTGGCACACTGATCCAATTACTGTTAAAGGTTGTTTAACCTACAGAATTATGTAAATTTTCGAAATGCTTAACCAATCCCTCAGTATGTGCATGTTTAAATACACACCATAACTTTTTTTTGGCCACACAGTGTATGTTAGAAGACAATACAAATGTTTGTTATGAATGTTAAATAATAAATATAAATTTTTGATTTCAGAAAATCTAAGCATTTAGCAATCAGAAAATTCTTTTGTGTCTGTTTTATAGCATTTAATTTATCTTAACATTTTAATCAAGTCATTCTACATTTAGACTTATATTTAAGGAGAGTGATAAAATTTTTATTTTGAAATATACAATAGTTAAATAACCATTTAACATGGAACTATACTTTACCCCACCAAGTAGTGAGCCAAAATTAATAATAAATGGAACTAAATTTATGTCTGACTACTTATTTTTAAGATGCATCCTTTCTATAAAGAAATTTAACATCCAAATCTGAAAAAGTTAGCAAAATGTTTCTAATATTTTTTCATTACTATGAAATGGGGAAAATTGTGAATACGAAATGTACAAATTTACTTTTAGGAAATAGATGTTTTCTATACATAAATTAAAGATTCGATTAAACATATATATACCATTGATGTTGATTCTATGCTTAACGAATATATTTTGCTTTGTTAACTTACTGAGATAACGTTATAGAAACATTTAGACTAAAATAATTAAATATCATACTGTGATGGCGCTTAGCCTGCCCATTCTAATCAATTATCTTCATCTGTTCTTTATGTTGTTGGTTAAATTTAATAGAATTGAACATAAATCATCCCTGTGTTTTGATTTAGTTAAGTAGTTTTGTATCATAGAGACAATAATTTTTAAAAGACCCCTGCCTGTAACTAACGCTATCTTTGTTAAAAATGCCTTTTACTTAACTGAGATTTCTGCTTCATCGGTATTACATTTTCACAAGTTCTTAGATTCTCTTATTATTTGTTGTGTTTGAAAAATTTAAAGCTATTCATTACACTGGATCATAAGGTAAGTTTGGTAAACATTTCTTAGTCTGAAAACTCAAAGTTGTGTTAGAACTAAAAAAGAAGAAACCAGTAAATGTGGGAAAGTTGAGTGTTTTTATATTTATGGTATTTTGGGGGCTTATTTTCAACCTATGGATTCTCACATGACATCCCGGGAATTTGTAAAATTTGAATTTTATAATTGAAAGGTAAACAAAATGTTATAGATGCTTAACTCTCATGTTGGATAAATTATCTTGTGTGCATTTAATTACTTTGAAAACTTATACATTCTAAGTACCCCTTGATATATATAGCACTTCTTGGGGTCAAAAAAAGCATGATATCCCAAGGGATACAACGAAACGAGAGTGAAGAAAAAGTTGTTTCTTAGAAATAAAAAAAAGCGCTATATATATTTTTTTTCCTTGTCCACGCTTTTGAGATACCCAAAACTTTTCTTAACAGGCTTGAAAAATTAATTCATTATGGGACAAGTAAAAGAGAGCGAGAGACACAACCAAACACATGCGATGTATGGAGGGATTACTGTACTTTTAATTTGAACTTCCCATGAAGAGTATAATTTAACACAAAATGTAATGATATTTTCCTATTCTGTTCATCTTCACCAATAACTACTTGCACTATATCATCATCACTTAAAAACTCATTTTCAAGACTTTTATCACCAGTAACCCATTTGTTCACATCTTCTGCACAAAGACCACCACTTTCTGGAAGTTTCTGTAAATCAATGGTTAGGTTGGTCTCATCAGGTTCAGGTGCCTCGATAGTATTCTGTACAGCTGTAGGATTATCTTTACTTTCCATAGCTTCCAACATACTTGGCCATAGTTTTTCCAAGATTTAGTAAACGAAGTGTTAGTCATTTCTTCATAACCTTTATCCAACATATAGACCACATCCTTAGTTTTTACAGTCTTCAAGGCAGCAATTAGTCCTGTTTCTTTATCATTCAGCTTTGAGAAGATTTCAGAAAGGAGTTTGTGTCTGTAATGCCTTTTCAAGCTTGCAATGATTCCTTGGTCCATGGGTTGCTTGTTAAATGTGGAGGGAAAAAATAAATTGTTATTTCGGATTCACATGAGCTCCTCCAGATGTATTGGAGTGTTGTCAATGACTAAAACAGCTTTGATCAGAAATTTCATTGAGTTGTGAGGTATTTTTTTACTTCAGGTACAAATTCGGTCACAAACCATTCTGTAAACAAATAACTGTCCATCCATGCTGATTTCTGTGCATGATAATGTACAGGAAGGGATGACATGTTCAAATTTTTTAAAGCACAGGACTTTTTAGACTTTCCAGTTACAAAAAGAGGTATCTTGTTGCATTCCAGTGGAACAAACACTTACAGTTAGTCTCTCTTTGTTTGTCTCATCCAGGAGCTGATTTTTCTTCACTTGTAGCAATTGTTTTCTGGGGTTAAAACTTTAGGTAAGGCTAGTTTCGTCCATGTTATAAACTTGTTCTGGGAGTAATCCTCTTTCTGTTATATAATCTTGAAATTTTGTAGGCAACTCGCTTGCTGCTAGTGCATTTGCTAACAATTTTTCAACAAACATGCCTACAAAATGGTCGTGGCAGCCGCTGTTCCAGCAAGTGAGCCACCCTTCACTTGCTGAAAATCGATCACTATCTTCAATTTTTGAATGAAACAAAAGTTCCTTTTAAAATGGAACCACTTAATAGAGTACACCTCTGACGTTCTTGTTGAAACCATAACCAAAGATAATCGTTGACAAATTTATTTGCAGGTTTTCTGAGCGTTGAAAGTGTTTTACTTGATTCTATTTGAGTGCACAAATCCCGAATTGATTTTCAATTCCTCCGCCAGTTGTTTACTGTACTTTTTCCCTGCATTTAGTTTGTCACAAATAAGCTGACTTGCCCTTGTCCAAACGTTCAAGAGCATTTAGTTTTTGTTTCATTGTTACAACTTTACGTTTTATTTTATTGATCATTTCTTCAACACAACACACACAGGTACAGTATTCACACAGTGATACGCAAGAAACACTTCAATGCCACAGTAAATCAGCAGCTCAACTGAACTGAAGAGACTAGAGGTATGTTGCGAAAGATTCACGAGTCATCATTGTCTCAAACTCATGGCAGCCAGTTAAGAAGGAGTCCACTGTATTTTAGTGTTCTCCAACATTTCAAAATATTTATGTCTGAAACAAAGTTTTTGGATCCTAAAGTATATTTAAAAAATTAAATTATACTACTAAATCAAAAAGCGTGTAGTAAACATATTTCTCATATAGTTTTATATCATTTGTGCCCATCTATATTTATGAAAAATATGATGATTTTAAAAATAACAAATTACTTTTCTGAAATACTTGTTTTCTAAAATTTTGTTTTATGAAGACGGGTAATTTGTTGAGTAAATAGTCTAGAGAAGAATAAAGTTTCTTGTGAATTATATGCCAAAATATGTGTTAAAACTTTTTAATTGCAAATATTTATAGACCAGGGTCTCAAATCCTATGCAATGCAAGTGTTTGGTTCTACTGATTTAACACCAGAACAATGGAAACAATTGGAGGATCAAAGGAAAGTAGGTGAAAATTTTGCATTGTATAAAATTCATTGATGATTCGAATTTTTGTTTCTTTAAATGAATGAATAGTATTTCTTACACTTAATTTTAATCATCTTATTATGCACTGTACTGTCAAAATGTGTCGATTTAAAAAGAGACTTAATCAGAAGTATCAAGCTACAATTTCACTCTTATTTTATTGTGAACAAGAATATCATTTCTTATAAGCACATTTTCTAACAATCATGTACGTACGTTGTTGCATGCAAGTCTCATATTAGGACAGATGCTCTATTTTGACAAGCACTAGCATTCTACTTGCAATATAGTTTTTTTTATCTTTAAACTAGCAAATTGCCCGACCTTACTCGGTTTGAATTGGTTAACTCTAGATTGAAGAGAGAGATGATCAGAATATATAATCACTTTTGTCTTTCATACAATAAAATAATATTTTAACACCTTTTGACAACTTTATAAGTTGTACAACTTTGGACACAAATCCTACACATGCATATCTACCCATGTAACACATTTTACATACATCGCACCCTTACTGTATGACAGAGCTACAAAATGACGAAAGGTGGCACTAAAGTTAATACTGCAAAAGACTATTTTGAGGGAGATTGGGAATTCCCTTTCTCAAGTTCTTTTCATCCTCAACTCAATTAATAAAAATGACGAATTTACGGTGAGTGCTCTCGCACTCATAGTCAACAAAACAATATTTTGTACTTGTAGCACTTTTGCATCAGGCCTGAGACACTGTCTAATTTTGCTATCTCTAAGGGAAGGATGACAAATTAATTTGATAAGATATTCATCACTAAGGGTTTTTTAGGTTGAATAAATTTTTCTTGAAAGTTACATTTTGTCGTCTGATAATAAAAGAATTTGTTTGAAAATTGAATGTCTTCAGAATAAAACTACAGAGGTAACCTGTTTACCATTAAAAAAAAAAGTAAATCGACTTCAAGTTTTTTTTTTAAATCATTGTTTTTAATGACTTTAAACAGAAATAATAAGTTGTTCAAATATAGCTTCATCTCGTTAAGTAATCCATCTTAACCTCCTGTGATTATGATAAAACATAGGAGGAGAAGATGGACAGACTGACTTGCGCAACCAAGTTCAGTCACTAAATGAATGCTAGTACGCACAGTATGCAAAGTTTCATGAAAATGCATTAAACTGTTTGGACGTGCATTGGGCGCACACATACAGACACAGATGCCCAAGAGAGGGATTTGGTATCAGAAGAGTCCAAAACGGATAGAAAACTTGAAATGGTTTGAAAATATTCATTGTACAAACAAACCCTCCATTCTTATTTATATAGATGTACCAGTTAAGTAAATGTGAAATTTATTTTGATTATTTTTAAATTTTGAGGCTTTATTTGTGTTAGTAATATTATAACCAATATAAAAAGGGAATGTAATGTGCTACTGTTTCTTGCACAAAATATATTAGAAAATGCCTGATCCAACCCTTAATACTCTATTTCAAAGACAACACTCTGCAAGTACACCCTTTCCTATTTATCTACCACCCTAGCTTTAAAATGTGAACTTCAAACCTCTGGGTATTAACAGGCACATTATACTTTGCTTGATTCTTTAAAATAATGTATTGGAATTCTTATTGCAAGTGGGATGCAGAGCTAGTCGTTAATAGCATCAAATGAAAAGAACAGCAAATAAAACAGTTTAAGATTTAAGGAGGAGTCCAATCAATAAGAATTATCTGTAATTTATACACTCTTAGACAAAAAAAAAGTTTCACCTAGAAGAAATTATCAGAATGTAATGAAATTTACTAGGTTGGTAAAGTGTGTGTGCTTTTATGAATGAGTAAATTATTCAAATGTGAGACTGAAATATGCAAACTTGATTGAGAAAAATTAAAAAAAGTGGTATCCTTCAGTATGGCGTATGACCGCCATTATTCCTAATGCACTATGCCAAGCGCCTTGGTAGTGAGTCATACAGGCTCTTTATAAGTCCTGCACAGTCCATCCCATGCTGCTTGAACCCTGTCATGTAGTTCCAGCAGATTACGCGATACGGGTGGAGTGGTGATATCTCGTTCAATGTTATCCCATTCATTCTCAATCGGGGACAGGTCCGGTGAGTATGCCGGCCATGGTAAGATATAGTTTTGTTGTAGACAAGCTCTAGATACAGCAGTGTGGCACTGCAATAAACATTAGTTTTACATTAAAAAGTGCAGTTACTTTACAGTGAATTCTCTTTAGTTTCCCCAAGGCCCGTATTTTATTAAAAAACCAACCTAATATTCTCATTTTAAGTTTTAATTTTATTTGATAATTTTTTTCTCATTGTAGATTGCAATTGGTTGTTTATTTTTACATTTAAAAATTAATATACATTTTTATCACAGATGCGCCTGTTGTTTGAAATGATGCAAGCGAAACAGAAGGAAGAAAATTTGAGGTTGTTAACTGGGAAAGTAAAGTATGAATATGATTCTGATGAAGATGTTGATGGAGGTACTTGGGAGCACAAGAAAAGAGCAAATGAAATGGAAAAGACAAAAGGTATAGAATACATCAGAAACCATATTCCATTTTATGAGTATCTCTTTGGTTCTCCATTGTGAAAAAAGTTTCACTTGTAAAATTCAACAATATTTTTTTCAATTCTTATTTGTAGCTTAAACTAAAAGAACCTCTAAAAAATTTTAAATGCATGAGTTTACAAACAGTTTAGTAAAAGGTGTTCATTTTTGTTTTGAACTTTAATGCAGTGTGAAATAAAAATCCAGATTGTACTTTTTGACAGATGATATGCATGCTACTGTGATCAAAAGGTACCCGGAATGCTGTCATAAAACAAAAGGGTATCAATTTAGTGACCAAAATTTATTACATCTTCAAAGTAACTCCGACTTCTGCCAACATTTTTTCCAATCCTCAAAACATGCCTCTAACGGCCGTATTCACAAGTCCGAGTTTACTCGAGAATCAACGATAATCCGCGAGGTATCGAAAAAACCGTATTCACAAGTCCTGATCCATGGTTTAAACTGCCGGTTCGGTGTTACATTTTGATCCTCCGAAATCGGCGAGTTAACTCGCGAGTAAGAGTTACGCATGCGCAGTACTACCTTTTTGCGAAGGATATTCTGCAAAAACAAAATGGGTGACACATTTCATTCTATGCTAAAGTATAGTATTCTTGCGACGACTGGTCACTGGATTGGACGTATCATTACGCAGATAGCAGCTCATGTCCTCATCATAATATTGCTTAAATGTAAAATTTAAAACATAATTTTATTGAAATTCAAAAGAAAAATGAAAATAAATGTAGCTGCGTAATCTTAACAAGCAGCTTAGCGAAAAGATAGGTGGCGCCACCTCTGTCCTCTAAGCCGAAGAGAGCGAACGGTAGAAAACGACCATGGCAGATACAAATTCGTCGTAGAATAAAAATTATTCTGTTGAATTATTACGAATGAAAGAAAATTGACAATGCAAATCACTTTTCACACCACCAACATACACCCATACTGACAAGTACAAAGATAATCGGATTACATACATCTGTCAAGACATTGTGTACAATTCTTTCTTGCAAAATTTAGGTTTCCATAAAAATCCAATTTGAAATTAAATACCTTTGCATTACTTTTCCCAAAACCATATTAAAATGCTGTACGTCCTATTTATTCACAATTTGGAATCAATTCTACGGCGAAGTACGTGCTTGATCAGTATGAATGCAGATTCGGGCGTCGTAACCAATGTAAACAATACCACGTGATCATGAGGTAGCCAATCACAGCGAGCGTCTCATTTTAATCCCCGGATCACTTAACACGCTGTTTGAGAATACCGTTCTTGCTAATCCTCGAGTTAACTCTTACTCGCTGATCAACTGATCCTCGAGTTAACTCGAGACTTGTGAATATGGCTGTAAGTCATTTTAATGAAACCCCTTCAGGGTTCGTTTTGAATTTTCTTTTATTGCATCTATGGACTCAAAATGGTGACCACAAAGAGGGAGTTTCACCCGTGGAAATAAGAAAAAGTCATTTGGTGCCATATCAGGTGAATACAGAGGTTGTGGAACAATATTTGTTGAATGCTTTGTCAAAAAATCCCAAATAATAGTGCATTGTGAGAAGGCACATAATCGTGATGCAAAACCCATGAGTTATCTTGCCACAATTCATGTCATTTTCAACGAATGATATAAGAACTTGTTCAATAATGTCTCTTATTGTTAAACAATGATCACTAAGCCGCAATTCTATGACTTGATTGACATGTTGATCATTAATCGAAGTGGATGGTCTACCAGGTCACGAATCATCTATGATAGATTCTCTACCTTAAAACTTTTTATACCAATCAAATACTGTTGTTTTTGATAAACAGTCGCCCATAAAAGCTTTTTACGACATATCAAATGTTTTTGTAGCATAAATTCCATTGTAGAAACAAAATTCAATGCATGTTCTTTGCTCAATTACATTCAACATTTTAGAAAATCAACAAACTAAAAATTCTTCTCTTATTAAAAACAAGTTTATTTTCAGACAATAAAATTAAATAAATATGCAGTTGTTGCCACATGTTTATATAAATCGTAAAAATATTTTATAAAAGTTTGCAGACGATATCTACTATATATGGTAATGGTAATTTTAGTTAACGTCGTACTAGAGCAACACAACGGGCTATTGACGACGGTCCGGAATCAGTCCCTTAAGGGAAAGATTCGAGGACAACACCTCGTAATTTTGAACCACGGTCAGATGACGAAGCAACACCTGAGCTGGCACCCCACTCTCCAAACTTCCACGCCAACCCAACGTGAGGACTTTCGGCCACGACAGATTTAAGGTGCACCAGCCGCCTCTACACCATACGTTTACAAACATCCATGCCCGGACCCGGATTCGAACCTTCCGATCTAGAGGCTAACACCTTAACCACTATACCGGTTGGTCGGCCCTACTATATATGTATTTTAAAGGAAGCATTCTGGATACTTTTTGATCACAGTAGTATATTGAGATTTTTTGTTTATGTCGGAAAAGGGTTTGGGAAGTTCCTTTTAGTTTATGATTTAAACTATTTTTGCAACTAGTGAGCCCCCATATCTAACTTTACAAATCAGTATTTCTTGAATGAATAATATTTGTTTTAATGTATTCTAAACTCATAAATATAATATAAATCAGTTACCTAAAGTCGTCATGCAATGAATAGTATTTTCAAAAGTATGAATTTGGCTACTGCTGTTATCTTTAAAGATGTAAAAGTAAACTTGAGATTTGTTGATAAAATAACTTACTGCTATCTACCAAATTGAGAAAGGAATACATAAGAAATGCAAACCCCAAGTGAAGTCGTTATTTTGGAATTTTTTTACTTGTTTACCTTTGATCTAGAAATGTTGTTTGTTTCTTATGCCTACACTGGCAGACCAGAGGAGTGCCAGGCCCGTCGAAGACGGCGAGGGGGGGGGGTGCGCCTTCCATGTTATTGAGCCACATTGGGAGGAAGTCCGACTTTGCTCGACATACATCACACATCCGTTTTACAGGAAGGTCCCTTTCATACATCCATTCACTCACACATATCATAATTTAGATCCTAATCAGTGGCCGATAACCCCCTGATCAGGTACCCCCAGAGGTATGGATTTGTTATGGGAACATGGGAGACTTTGTGACCACGACCTATTTAACGTGCCCCAGTCACCATTAGTGAACATGACGGTCTTTAGCCAGGTCGAAGCGCCGATCTCGGAATCATCAGAATTGCAGGCTGTTGTTAGTCCAAAATGGCCCTGGATTCTTTATACATTAATTAATTAGCTGTTACTGATTTTACATATGTGATTATTTTAAACAGTATGTATGTGATGGCAAGTCAATAATTACCTGCATGCAGCTATATTATTCAATAAAAATAGACAATTTACAGTAGCATAATTTTTCAACGAAGCTCTCTTGCATTTCAATGCACTTATACCATTGCTGCACAAGCTGCAGTTCTTAGTCTGTGATGAGCGACTCATTTGCCACTTTATTTACAATAATCACTGGTCTGCAATAGAACTATATATTTTGTACACTCTAAATCTCTCTGTTGTCGTCATTTGTGGAAATGGATCTTGTCTGACTTATACATGCATTATATTTGTGCAGTTATTTTTGAACCTATTAATCCATTTGTGCACACTGCTGCAGCAAAACACTTCCCAAACTGCTAAAATCTGAATTTTGCCCCATGCACCTTCAAATCATAAATGAATTACTAGACACTATTCTTGCGTAAGTGGAAAGTGAAGCAGACTTGGTTAATATTAATATAGTCAACAATAGAATAAGGCCTACTATTTCCTTGAATTAAAAATAGGATACCATAAATGGGACGGGGATTACAATATTCTGTATTTATGAAAAATAAGAAAAAATGTTTTATGACATAAGCATACTGAACTTACCATTATTCTTCAGTGACATAACCTATACAATAATTAAGGTAGACTTAGATGGATACTGTACTTCTCTCTCACATGTTTGTATGAATATTTCTCTTCTGAAATAATCTTATGCAGCAATTTTCAGTTTCTCAATCCTTGACATTGCATGACTCGATTTTCTATTACAACTAAAATAGCCCTCACTGTCTCAATACTTATTTATGATTTTAGAATATGACTAATTTATAGTTGATTGAAGTATATTCAGAGTTTTTGTTACAAATGAGACAAAATTGATATTTTTGTTAAAACAGCAGGGTCAAAACAAAACGGTCTAACTATGGTCAACCTAAATTGCAGGGTTCCCATGTGAAAGGGAAAACCTGTCAAGGTGATGTCAGTATGTCAAGGAAAGGGAATTGTCAGAGAATTTAATTTTGTCTAAAAAAAAATCGGGGAAGACGGGAAAATTAAGAATTTTGTCTAAAAGGAAAATCGACTCAATGACATGGAAAATGATTGATCGTGGCTTCTCAGATGCTTTGCAAAAAAGTAACCAATAAGATTCATACAGTTTCGTATCACTTTATTTTATGAATTGAATTTTTCAACCGATTTTAAAAGAAACAACTAATATTTAACATGTAGAGAATTTTGTTTTGTCCCACTGGCTTAAATTGAAAACATTCATGCGTATGATACATTAATTCACAAATTGATTTTTGAGTCAAATATGTTGGATTATTTAAATAAGTTATTTCAATGCAAAATTACTTGTGCTTTTTTGTATTAATTTTTAGTGTATAGTTTTCAAATTGTATAATTGTGTGTTAATGTAATTGTTAAATTGTACACAGTGTATAATTTTTAAATTGGTTTTTATCATTTGTTAGTTTTTCACCTTTAAAATGTCATGAATTGCTCAAGTATGATCTGGAATTTCGTAAAAATTTGTCTGAAAAAGTCGGGGAATATTATTTCTGAAATAGTGTGGGAACCCTGAAATTGTATCCCAGTTAAGAGGGCCGGGACACATTGAAAAAAAATTTTTATTAATTTATTTAGAATTTTTTTGTACTGATTACCCATCTAACTAATAAGTGAAATCACAACACAAAATGTTTCCAAAAGTTTTTTAAAAATTTTAAATTAAAATTTTTTGAAAAAAAGAGGGGTCATTTTAAATTGCTAAGACTCAAAATATTCTTGATCAATTTTCAAAATTCTTGCAGTAAATTATTCACAAATTTATAAACTTTACTTTTGATTCAGCAATTTAAAAAACATTAATATAGTAAAAAATTAAAAATATTTGAATAAACATTTTAGAAAATTTTAAGGTACTTTTTTTTTTTAAGTCATATTTTTAAAAGTAAATATTTGTTTTAAATTTGCTGAATCAAAATTAAAGTATAATGTTTGAAAAAAGATGTATTACGAATTTCAACCCGAAAACTTTATCGGTTTTCGACTTATAACAATTTTAATACAGGAAATCTTGAAAAAATGTATCATGGAGAAAAACGCATTTAAAGTTTTAAAGACAGATGTTGTTGCCATGACAACAACTGTCAAGAGTGTTAGATTTTCAAAACAACGTACCACAAAAATTATTATATCTCTAGTTCTAATTAAGATAGAAACATGATTTAGACTTCATTTTAAGCAGAAAAACACAGAGAATTTCTTAAATTAATACAAAAAAATTCGAAAATTTGACGATTTTTGTGTCTTGGACCCCCTTAATTATTTACTTTGCCATATATAATAGAATCCCCATTTTCAAGTGTGCAACTATTCAAATAGCCCTATGCACACAAAGAGAAAACTGATTGCATAATTTCCAGTTTGATTCGCATTAGGGGCCAACATGGCTCAGTGGGTATGTCCACTGCGGCAGCAACCTTCGAGTTGTAGGTGGCACAAGTTCGATTCCCATCAGGTGCATTCTTCCTTGGGTATATTTCTCTCTTCTGTGTCAATTAACTTTCATTGTGTGTCTAATACTTGATATTGCATGCCTTGTGTATGGTGCAGCATGGTCAAATATATGGCCCTTGTGTATTTAAATCCCAAAACCAACCAATCAAATCTCATTATTTTTTTAATTAGTGTGGGCTGAAGAACTAACAGAACAAGCCAAGGGTAAACATCACATAGGAGATTTTTTGCCACCTGAGGAACTAGAAAATTTCCTGGAAAAGTGGGATGCTGTGAAAGAGGGAAGAACTCCTGATCTTTCAGATTACAAAGAACATAAAATTACATCTGACAATATTGGTTATCAAATGCTTCAAAAATTAGGGTGGACGGAAGGACAAGGTCTTGGAGCAAATGGAGCTGGAATCATAGATCCGGTGAATAAGTAAGTATTACATAAATTAATTTAAATGCTTTACTTGGGAGCTTTAGGCAGTTCTAGAATGTGTCCTTTTTTAAGTATTGAACAATTTCTTTTAAATGAGTACATTACTTATTACATTCCTAACAAGATGGTTCATAATTTATATCTTTCAAAGGTGCACAAATCCTCGAGGTATTGTTACTTAAATAAATATGCAAGGTTGATTGGTCATTGGATGAGCACAAGAGATTGGAACTAAGCAAAAATAAATGTATTTATTTGTTTTTTTGCTAGTGTAATATGACATCATAAAAGTAAAAATGTAAGTAAAAATGACTAAAATAAGTAATGGCCTTTTCTCATTTCTGGATCCTTCAATATGATTAAACAAATACAACAAACCAAATTAAAAATCGAGATTTAAAATGATATACCAGGTCAGTCCAGCACATATCCAACCATTGTTAATATAATGAGAATAGCTTGCATGGTATCATTGTAACTTAACAGTCGAGGAAAGGGGACATTGATGTCATTAGTGAAAAGTCGCGAACCCATGGATCATTAAGTTAGGTGCTAGACGCCCTTGAGTGACCGTATGTTCTGTGAGACTGATCACAAAATCATCATTCAGTGATGATCCTTCAGAGGATAATTGTACAAGAGCTGCAGTTTACAGGCTCCAATATCAAAAGAGATTAACTATTGGGAATGTGAGAATTAAGATTGTCTGTGCTTCCAACATCTAGTGTTCAAGATTGTGACGAATTATCTTGGCATGAAATGTCCAGGTTTTTTTTTTTATATAACATCGTATTAACAGGTGGCTCACCTCCCATCCCTCCTACTAAAGCTAAAATCACCTCTGAAAATAAAAAGATTTCACAATGAATGCAAATCAAAATTTGATGGGAAAGCTAATGATGATTCTAACAATGGACTAGGAGGATTTGAAGGAAACTAGGTGCCAAAAGTCCTAAGTGCAATGAATCTTATTTCATATTACATGGAAAGATACTTTATGGATAGACCTCATAAATACGTTTTTGCTGTCGCATGTAAATTTTTTAGAATCTGAAGTATTAATATTTTTTAACATTCAAAACTTAGTGCATTCCTTAGCTGATCTGGATAGACATACAAAAAATTTAGCATTCTAATGAGAGAGGATGGTTGAATTATGTGTTATATCAAAATTGACAATCATATTAAAAATTGAAGTATTTTTTATAATCACCGGTCAAGTTTCAAGAACATTTCTTGAATTAAATTATATTTATCTAAACTTAGTTTTGTGCAGGGATATAGAAAAGTTTATAGTTAACATCCATGCATGAAGTCATTTATTGATTTTTGGTAAGATTTGCTAATGTTAAAATATTTTGTACATAAATAAGATAATTATGTAATTTATAAAATATAATATAATTTAACTTTCAGAGGAGCAGTTCCTGTAGAAAATGCTGGTTTAGGTCAGAGCAGACCAGACGATATTAAATCAGATGATGATGAATATGAGGCATACAGAAAGAGGATGATGCTTGCTTACAGATTCAGGCCTAATCCTTTAGTAAGATTATTCGGAGACATTTATAAATAAAAATGACACTGCACACTTAGTTAAAAAATTTTACAATTAAGAAATTATCTTGATAGAAAAGTTCCTTGCCTATTTCTGCCAGAGCATCCATACTACAAATCAAGGTATTCTGTATTCTGGCTAAGTTGAGAATAATTGTTCCTAATTTAGAATTAGCAATGCATTTAAAATATAGACATGACTAAACTGTATAGAAATAACGGTTAGTTATAAACTGTTATAGAAATATTTGGTAATCTCAATATTAATAGTGAGAAATAAATCAGGTTTTATAAATTTTAACTTTGCTGTTTTAGTTTAATTTTCTTACTCTATGTATGTCAAACTATATAAATTTTTTCATAAAATATGTCTAGTAAATTTAATCTCATTTTCTTACTTCAAATTTCTCGTTACAATTTTTGATAAAGTTGATCCAATGCAAATGTCCAGCTGTAAATTGGAAGGTTTTCACAGTGCACCTTTACTTTTTGAAATAATGAACTTGTAGAAATCTGAACTATTCAACTAAAATAGTATTCTTATTGGAAAATGTGCTGTGTAACTTAAAATCTTTTTTTTTTTTTTTCAGAACAATCCAAGGCGTCCATACTATTAAACTTGAAAAGTTTTTATTGCAACTTTCATTGTTTTGGGAGATGTACTCGACACTTCTTGCTCAACTTGAATTTTCAGCTTTATTTATTAACTTCGATAAAATGACAGGATCCAACTTTTTTGTTCTGAAGAATTTTTGTATTCTAGTGTCAGTAGTTTGTAAATATGAAAATAAAATTTTATTTAATGTTATGTTATTGATTTTTTTACAATCCATTATGCACTGATTTGATTCTCCGAAAAACTTCCCAAACTCTTAACCTTGAGAATTTTGACCCTCTAATTTGATGCAAGTGTACTCTTTGTAGAAATAATAGTTTTAGGTAATAGTAATAGGTACATTATGTGTTACAATTTCAGTGCCTCGTCTTTCTTTAAGCCGGTCCATTTGCTAGGTCATGTCAGCTATCTCAGCATTTGTGAAGTGGAACATATTACTAGCATGAAGTCAGTACCTAAAATAAAGGTGGTCTATCCTAACAGTGTCTATTCTCAAGCAGAAAGTTAATTCGTGTTTAGTGTAGAATATGTCTCTTTCTGGCACTGATGATTTCTTCCCTCAAAAGGGATCCAGGGTAGGACAATTCATCCTTCAAACATGTTTAGTTCTTGGGTAGTGTTTAAGAATAAGCCTGCAGACCACTAAATCTGAAGAATTTTCCACAGAATTGAGATGCAGGGAATATATTGATCACTCCAGTGCCTTGTATGAAGTCAGTCATCCACTCTACTTATAGCATGGACAAGCATAATACTTTGAGACATAGTCCAGTTGTATACCAGTTAATGGACCAGACAGGATCAAGACAATTTTGTATTTAAAACCTCATTTTTAGGAAATTGTAGTTTATTGATCATGCAAAGATCTTGGATCTTTTATGTATCATTCACGATTAGGGTTGCCAACTTTTTCTGGGACATATTGCGCAAAACTGAAATATATTGATTTTGTCACTAAGTGCAAAAGGTTGCATGTCTAAATGCTGCATTTATCAGGAGAGCAACAAAAAAAAATTATTTCCTTTCGATTTGATTCTATTATTCTATACTTTGGGTTTTGTTATTAGTTTATTAGATCACCTGATGACATAAGAGATTTTGCCAAATGGAAATCATAAAATACCACATAAAGCAATAGTAAAAGAAAAAATAGCAATAATAAAGAATTTTTAACATACTACCTTTTGCATTTTGAGTGACGATATATAGGATTGATTGATTCATTTAGATATTTATTCACTTATTAAAAATATGTTGCATGGCATATGTTTGTTTTCGAATCTTGATTATTTTCCTAGGAGAATATTTTACAAGAGATTATTAACGAGAAATTTACATCTCTAGTCTGTCTTCTCAATGGAAGGTCAGTTTATACCAACTCCAGGTGTTCAACAATATTACTGGGTTGGAACAAAATTACAAGACCAAATTTTAAAAAATTCTTTAAATAAAGCAGCATTTTTGCACATTGTTCTTAGCTAATTTGAGGTTCTTAGCTAACAAGGTAATTTTCATTTCCTGTAATAAATTTTACATTTTTAAATTTGTCTTGCTCAAAAATCAAATGGAAACAGAACGGAAAAGTTAACTACATAATAAATTAAATTTTTAATCAGCATTTACATAACACTAAGTTTCCAATATAATACAGGAGAATAATCACAACTAGGAAATCCATGCAGATCACTGTTATTATAGCTTCTTTTCACAAAGAGGGAAAATGTGCCACTCCTGTTTAGGACACTACAATTTTTTAGAACTATTTTGCATAGAAAAATTATTTACAATGAGCTAATTGGTTTTATAGCTATTCAGGTCCACCTCTCTGAAATAAAAAAAATGTACAGTTAATGTAATAATTAAAATTATTTCATGCAAAATAAAAAAAATTTTATTGCATGCAGGCACTTTGACAAATACATCTGTTAAACCTCCTAAACACAGAGCATAGAAAAAAAAATCAAAATTCCAGCTGTCACATGTGACTTTTTGCTACTATTTTTCAATCTTGGCGACTAGGGATATCTTTTTAAATAAAAATGATTAGTTGATATTGATTTCAAAATTTGGCGATTTTTTGAAAAATTATCAAAGGTTAACAAAAATTGAGTGCCCTTTTATTATCAATATATGGGAATGCCCTTTTATATTTTTTCAATATGAAACTGCATGTTCCAACTTTCAAAAACAGATATTGTTTATAAATATACACATACATATGGTTTTAAACTTATTTCTAGTGTGTTCACAAATACTGTATAATTTCTGAGTATTATTTTACTACAAGATATCAAATAAATTGTTTCAAAAAGATTTTCTTAAATGCCACTTTGGAGAAAAATGGAGTAAGTAATCTACTATTATAAAAGGAAGTGTTTTTTTTTTGTGTGTGTGGCCGCAAAATCCTGACGATTCTATGGCACTTACAGCATTGAGATTTGGCACACAGGTAGTCCAAATTTTTTTGAAATTTTTGGGTAGCGGCGAAATTTAAAATTGAATCTAGAAGATTTAAAAAATGAATTTAATAGTTTTATTCTCTACCTGCTTCTTCTAACGCGTTTCGTCCGGACAAAAGAACAAAACCCCCTAAAATGAGCTTTTTCTCCCCCACGTAACCTTTTTTTATATTTTCGCAAGATATTGTGATGACACCTAAACTTTCTCTTTCCAAAAAAAACCCCTAAAAACATTGCATATTCTGCTTTTTGCGTTAAAAAAAAAGAAACAGATTACATTTCCTGTCCCCTTTTCGGCGAATGAAAGCAAGAAATAAAAAACATTGACTGGGATTGATAATTTTTTTTCTTCGTAAAATCGGTATTGCTAAAGATAGATTGAAAATTTCAACTGATTTGAAATCTGCGGAAAATTTTACTTTAGATTGATACCTAAAAATATGATTTTTGTTAAAGTAAATAATTTTAAAATGAATTTAATAGTTTTATTCACCATCGGTTTTTCAACGTGTTACTACCAGAGAGAGAGAGGAGAAACGTTGGAAATGACCTTGCCACATCAGTCAATGGCCGTTCCTCCAACAGAACGCCCAGGAAATTGTTTTTTTCGTTTACGCTTTGATTTTGCCCGAAGAATGATTAACAGCCACAGTTATTATTTCTATTGATTTTGCCCGAGGAATGATTTACAGCCACAGTTATTTTTTCTATCTTCTAGACCATTAAAGATAGAGTAAAAATTTCAACGGATTTGAAATCTGCGGAAAATTTCAGTTTAGATTGATACCTAAAAATACGATTTTCTTTAAATAAATTATTTTTTAATTGAATATATCTTCAACGGATTTGAAATCTGCAGAAAATTTTACTCAAGATTAATACCTCACATCAATGTAAATAAAACAAATTTATTTGTATTTAAATAAACTATAACTTAAATTTTTTGTAAAAATCCTAATACAAATATACAATACATTGAAGGACAATTTTTAAGGTACAATAGCATGTAAAAGATCTATGGAAGAGACCTGGAGTTCGTTTAGTTTTATCAATTTAATTTTTCCAAATTGTTTAATATAATTTGTTTTCCTTTAAAATTGTTTACATTAAATGCCTATTTACCAGCAATATCACTATTAAACCAACCTTGTTAGTTTCAGTTTCAGCACATTTTATTTGTTTCACAGATAAATATTTCTCATATAATTCACTTACTTCTATAAATTCTATTTCAAGTTGGGATACTGGCTTTCTTAAATACTTAGCAGGTAGTTCTGCATCATCTATTCCAGTTCCTTTAAGATTCTTGGAAGACGCATGTGATGATTGAGCAGATAGCTTTTCAATTACAGCTGTCAAAATATATTTTTTACTTGGAATATTTAACAGATACATTGTTTTCGATCTATAGTTTTAAAAAAAACCCAGAAAATAACAGTCATAAATTAGGGAAAAGAAAAGGGAAGTCTAATGATTTAGAAGACAGGTGAATTTTCAGTTTTGATAAATTCCAATTAGTTTGTTAACATTTTAAATCATATTTCTTTTTGCAAGAATTTTAGAGATTTGAAATATTACACAGTTAACGCAGCAAATGACTCAACCTTATACAGTAGAACTCCAATTATCCAGATCGCTTTGAGAAAAAAAATGCAACAAGAAAAATTATAATTTTAAGTTTCTTTTCAGTGATGATGAAGACAAAGTGTCAGTTCAGGGCATAAGAAATAGTGAAAATTCCTGGGTGTTCTGAGTGCAGTGTAGAGGATGTAGCTCAGTGGCTGGTGTGCAATTTCCCGAACCCTGGATTCCAAATTCCTATTGACAAACTCATTCAAAGTACGAGAGGAGAATTGATTGATGTCCCAGAAGATGACGACTAGATTTTACTCAACCAGACGGGAATCAGTTAGTAAAGCATTTTATTGCCTTGACACAGCACCAAAATGGATAGGGCGGTAGCCTGAGTGCAACCATCTACAGCTACTCATCGTCAAGTGCATGTGAGACTTGGCTGCATGAAAACGAGTGACGACAGCAGAACAACTGCCTTTGACCGAAGTACAAAAATGTTTTTGTAATCATTTAAATTACATTACATACTAAAGCAAAATTCGTTTTTTTCCTAAGAAATAACCCTTTCTTCGTGAATTATCCAACAATTGTATGGGGTCTGGTCCCAATTGATCCGGGTAATTGACGTTCTACTGTATAAACTTTTATAAAATATTCTTAAACTAGTCCACCCACATTCTTTGAACACTGAACACAACACTGAAAAATGTTGCTTGTTGAGAATAGGAATGTACTACGTGGGTGTTGTTGAGAGTTTCTTGCTGACACTCTCGGCGAGACCACGTGATCGTTCATAAAGTAATGTGATTCAAAACAATTAAAAAGACTTCCTGAATGGCACGGCTTCGGGTGTGAGCTTTCTTGATGAGCTCCCTCCTTGTTCTTGAAACTTGAATTTATGTATCTCAGCGTAATATTATCGTTTGTTGTGTTGTACCGTTTGTACTGTTTGTTTGATGTCCGAAAATAAATCACGAAAAGACATTCTTGGACTCAATGAATCTTTACATTGCTTTTAGTTGTTGATGTCTATATTATGTAGTTTGGATTTACTTTTACCAGAGTTCTGAAGTTTCATTAAAATATTGAACTTTTAAAATTTATTCCACAAAGCAAACCACATTTAAACGAAAAGGCAAAACTGTCAATGAATCTCATAGCAGCTCATTTTGTCAAAGAATGTCATACTTTACACATACCTTAGTGATTATATACATACTAGGGGACCAGTCCCCTGCTCGCTGACACTCGGGAACCCCCGTAGAATTGCTTTGCAATCCTCATTGGTTCGCTTCGCTCGCCTCAATGAAGACATTGTTTACAAAATCTGATATTCCCAAAAAATATTTTTCAAACATAAATTTTTTATACAGCAAAAAAAAATTACAGTTCCTCTGGAATCAGAACTCAAACAATTTGGAATTCAAATGAAAACTGAGCAAATTTTGACTCGAAATGTGAGCGATGCTTTGGAAATCGAATACCTATCATGTCGTTAGTAAGCTGCAACAACTCTACTAATATTCGTATTTTTTTCAATACAATTTGATCCGATAAAGTTGATAATGGTTTGAGTTGTTACAAACAGGACTAAATTTACCTTTTTTAAATTATTGGATGGTAGGAAAATATGAGAAAAGCAGTACAGTTCCATTCAAAATGTTATAATCAGCCTCTATCCAATAATTACTTTAAAAAATAAATAATTAATACTTGAATGTAACAAGACAGGTGAAATTAAAGCAAGAAAGATAAAACCACAAGTAACAATTACATTTTAAAGAGATATTTCATATTTCTTTCACTAAGATTAAACAAGATTTCAAGAATATTACCTTGAGCAGGTTGTTTTCCTCCTTTTCTAAATTTGATCAGAGGAATGTGAGGCTTCATAACCTAAAATGCAAGTAGCACAGTAATTATAAAATAAAATTTAAATTATGAACAAGTAATTTCAGTTTTGTAGTTAACTAAAAAGCAGAGTGTCTAGATTTAAATGACTTGAATTAAATCAATAATTAAAATCACGATTTTAATCAAATGATTTTTTTTTTAAATCACTGTTTAAATCACAACTAATCACATATTTTTATAACCAAGTAAATGCACCACAGAAGTGGCCAAATGCTTTAATTTTTTTGCACTCATAGTGATTTCAGCACTAATGGCTACACCCAGATCAGAGGGAACTGTGTCAATTGCTGCATATTATAAAAGATTGCAACAGCAGGGCTCCTAACAGGTTTAAAGGTCTAAAAAGGTGACAAAAGTGACTAATTTAACCAAAAAGGTGACAAAAAGTGACTAATCAAGCAGAAAAAGGTGAAAAAAAGTGACTAATCAAGCAGAAAAAGGTGACAAAAAGTGACTGATCGAGCAAAAAAAAAGTGACAAATAACAATAATGCTAACTATATTCAAGTATAAAGATAGAAAATAAAAAGATCCTCCCCTAGCCTTTCTTTGGAAGGATATTTTCATTTTCTTCATTTAAAAAGTACATCATTTTAAATATATTAACATAAAAATAAAAATAAATGTAATGATGATTTTTTAATTTGTTCATTTTTGACACTGCTTCAAGAATTTCTTCGTTTTCTTTGAAAGATTGTCTCATTTTTTTTTGTTGTTGAAAAAGTCTGAAATTATTTTTGTCTTTTTCTTCTCAATAGAAGAATGTGCATTTTTTAAAGTCTGTCTTTGCTGACCAGCATCATCTGAGACTTTTGCCGCTCCTTCAATCATTGCCTGAGCAAGTGCTGCTTCCTTAAAAACTTTATTTTTCATTGCCTTCTTGAGCCTATCATTGGCTTCTTTTAATAATTTTGAAGCACTGTCCAATATCTCATTCTCTTCCTTACGCAAGCATTTTAAGTTTTCGTTCGTCTTCTTCTATCACCTTTCTGTTCTTTGCCAGCTGCTTTAAATTTTTTTTTCTCTGCTCCCAGTCTATCTTTTTCTTTCCTGTCCTTCTCTAATTTTTCTTGTGCCTTACGTTTTATATCTTCTAAATAGTCACTGTAGGCTTTATATGCAACCCTTACCATATTCATTAGCTTTGATGCGATTGACACCAAGTAAGGTTAATTGTCAAAATTTGCCAAGCTACTTTTAACCGTCATCAATGCATTGAGTGTGCGTTCTGACATTGATGCTGTCTCCTGTCAAAGCTCTTTCTGAGGCTGAGAAGCAAAGTTCAATGTCAGCACTACTATGAAAAAGTAATAGAGCAGTGCAAAAACTAGTTCAGAAACATCTTCCCCTAACTCTTTTAGACCTTTAAGAAAAGCATTATGTATTGTGTGAATATTACATGTCTCAATGTTAATTAGTTCTTTTTTTTCAGGGAAGAAAGTAATGAGTCATTAATCTTTTTAAAAACTGACTTTCACTAAAAAAAAAACCTCAAGAATTTGTAATAATCAACTTCGATGATAACAGAGAATGATTTTCAATTCGTTCGCAACGCTCCTTCAATATTTAACACTCTAGATACAGAGACGGCCGAAATTTTTGCAATCTCTGGTTACGGAGCGGTTTGGAATCTTTCAGATCTCAAGCTTCTGAAGAAACGGCTGAAGTCCATTAAGATTTCCATGCCCTCATTTCTGTGCCACAAAGAGAGCAGATCGTGAATAGCCTCTGTTCCGTAGACAGGAATGTCAGGGTTCTCGATGGGGAGCTTCGAGCACTTAGAATGTGTAAGAGGTTGATGATCTATCCCCTTAAAAACTTTGCCGAAGACACCTTCGAGTGTAAATTATCATACATATTGAAGATTCCACCATCATTTCAGTGTTTACCCTGACGTATAGACATAATCAGACCCACAATAGAAACTGCAACATGTGATAACAAAGGTACTTAACGTATTACCTCTCCTCCTGGGTTAACGTTGAGTTAATATCAGCTTGATCCGTCCAGTCTTTTGGCCTCTCCATTCTCGTCTTATTCCTGAATCCGAAAATAAAACGGGTCTGCTGCGACCGCCCTCAGATCTGTGTATGGAGGATGTTATCCCCCCTTTTAAGTGACCACTGGCATCGATCACCATTTACGAGCTGTCAGCGTTTGACCTCCTAGAGGGTTACTCCTATTGTTCGACCCTGTCGACCGGTGATATCTATCTTGCGCCAAATGATGCGCTACACAATACTATGAAAAGAAAACGTTAGTCATAAATGCCACTCAAGTTAGGTAATTAGGTAAGAGGGGTCGGACATGCAGATGGCCCTGCTTCCCTTAAACTTCACTGCTTCGTTTTACTGATAGCCTTATGGTACGCTTTTGAATCCATTCTTGCAGTGGAATGTAGCGCATTTCAAAATTGAATTCGTACAAACCCTGTTTTTTTAGAGAAATTTTTTTTGAATTTTTTTTACTGTGCATCAAACATTTTTTTCTTCTCTAAATAAAATTTAAGAACTTAAAACCCCTGAAAAGGTGACAAATTGTCAAAAAGGTGACAAAAAGTGATAAAAAATAAAAAGGTGACAAAAAGTGACGTGTTAGGAGCCCTGCAACAGCCAGTTGTAACTTATTAAAATATTCCATATACTGGAAACAGTAATGTAAACACACATGACATCATAAATATAAATGCCAGGAAAAGTACCTACTGATTAACAGCACTCATAATATAAACACTTAAAGGAAGTATGCAACAGTTTGATTCAAAATTATGAACTAAAGGGATGACTGATTTCATTAGCTAAAAAAAAAAACACGTAGGAAATAAATTATTTTTAAGCATTTCTCAGTTAGCTCATTTTTGTGGTGTGCAATAGAGGTTAAAGAGTAGAAATATACATTTTCAAACACACACAGCCTTTAAAATATCAGCAGGAAGAAAAATCCAATATGAATTAAAAGTAAGTGAAAATTCATTGATTGCTGCTCGACAGTTTTATTATTAGAATTTACTATAGTTTGATTATTTCTCTGTCTTCTATTCTACTTCTCACACCATAGTTTAGGTCTGTCACTTACAAATACTGATAAATTTGTTGACATGATGATGTAATTTACTCAAGAAAAACTATGGAGGATGTCAACTTGTGTTTTAAAGTTAAACTTATGTTAAGTAAATATTGATTTACCATGCCACAAATTCAATTTTTTTTATTTAACAAATTTATATATAATTATTGTAAAAACAGTGTA
This sequence comes from Metellina segmentata, assembly GCA_947359465.1. NCBI lineage: Eukaryota > Metazoa > Arthropoda > Arachnida > Araneae > Tetragnathidae > Metellina > Metellina segmentata. Next base: position 70,404,518 of record OX375880.1, on the reverse strand, counting down.
TAGGGCCTGCAGAAATTTAAATTTAAAAAAATCTGATTTAAATAAAAAAAATTCGATGAATTGATTTTTTTAAATCATGATTTTTTTTACACCCTGCTTGTCAACCTCATTTATTACGACAAAACCAAATTAAACAGTAATAAAAAAAATTGCATAAATGATAAAAATTAAATATTGCAACTTTCAAAAAGTCTCAAAGCAAAAGGAAAAAGTTATGCAATCCTTTATAATAGATATGAACACTTATTTCAGTGTAAGTACAGGTCAAACACATTGTGTTCGTTTCACTTTAAATTTTAAACTTTAAATCAAACATTGTGCTCATTTCACTGAAGTGCAGGTCAAATATTGTACTCATTTCACTGAAAGTGCAAGGAAGAAAAAGCTAATATATTAATTAAAATATGTCTAGATTAAATTTTAAAATTGGGGCTTAAAGGTGCATTCAGTCACTTTTAGGACTACCTGTGTCTCATCAGTGATACATACATGTTAAAAGCATATTTTCAGTACATTGAAGAACTAGAATTTATCATTTTAAAAAATAAATAAGAAACAACAGAAAATTTTTGAAGTGAACCCCTTAAAGCTTATCAATTACTGCTTTTTTAATCAGTCTCAAAAACACGTCAGTTTGTTCATTTCCTAGAGTGTTCTTAGTTTTGACAAGTGGTTAGCTTGACTTAGCACTCAAAATTCACTCCATCTCCACTCCTGCATTAGACAGAATCAATACTCTTTTTGAAAAACAATGTCTAAAGCACTCCATAAATTACATTCTGGGCCCCATGACAGGTTAGATAATAGGCCTCTCAAGAAAAAAATTTTAATATTCAATGTTTAACTTACACAAATGTAGACAATTTTATTTTCCTTTGGATGAAGGTACGTACATTCGTACAATGATCAATACGAGGTAGTGTATTATTTACATGAACGATTAAGGTCTCTTGGACAGTTTAGTATTTACTAGATGGACCGTGGATAGGAATTTACAAAACCAAAGGATGAGAAACACAAAGAAACATCTGAACAAATTTTAAACACACAAAACAGGTTGCACGGAGCACAAAAAAACTTCACATATTTCGGGCTTCGGTACCATGGTACCGGCAAACTGCCCCCCTCACCAATGTGGGCTAACATTTTTATGCAAATGTTTTGCATCAGAAATACTATTATTTTTACATAAAGTTTGATGATGGCATTCTGAATCAGCTTTCCGAAACTAATTCTTCAAGTGAAATCTTCCCTCTTAACGAAAAAAAGAAAAATGTATTAAAATAATTATAAATCTACAATAAAATGGGGGAAATTGGGAAATCGTTCCGAAGCAAATTCCAACAAATTTAAGGCTTGATGGTTTAGTTTTATACATTATGCGAGACATAATTCGATTTTTTAACACATCAATGTGTTATTTACTTTTGAAAAATGGTAATTTAAAGTTTAAAAAGAAAAACAAAATTTGGTGTCCGAAAACACCATTTCAAAGTACCTGCCATGATCTCGCACCGACTAACATAATTTTACAAATCTTATTAGTTTCTTTTCAGCTCTCACTTTAATTCGAGAACTTAAGTTCGAAAATGAAACAAACGAAAAGTAAAGGACGTCAGCTGAGTTGCCGAATACCTGCTTGAAATCATAAAAAACTTTTAAAACAACAGGATTTGGTGGTTATAATATAACAGCTTGTATGAAAATTTTAATTGACTTTAAAATATTGCACAGAAAACCCTAAGTTTCTCACCAAAAAATGAAAAATTTGTAGTGCAAATTTTTCATGAAAAAAAAACAATTTTTCGAACTTAAGTTCGCATTTAGCATTCAAATACAAATATTGACGACCAGCTACAGGCTCAAGCCCAACAAGGCTGGTCCTTTGTTTATGAATTCGTCCTCACGTTGGGTTGGCGTGGAAGTTTGGAGAGTGGGGTGCCAGCTCAGGTGTTGCTTCGTCATCTGACCGTGGTTCAAAATTACGAGGTGTTGTCCGCGATTCTTTCCCTTAAGGGACTGATCCCGGACCGTCGTCAATAGCCCGTTGTGTTGCTCTAGTACGACGTAAAAACAAAAAATTACCAAAATTACCCCAATTCCCACTGACTATCCAATTGTATTTTAAATTCGTACACTCCCTTTGAATTAACTATATTTTCTGGCAAAGCGTTCCAACTGTCTACCCTATTAAAGTAGTAGTTTTTCCTTAAATCCCGATTAAAATGTGTCTTATTCAATTTATACCCATGGCCCCTTGTTCTGTTATCCCTATTGAAATTTAAGCCCTGTGTCCCCTTGTTTTACAAACTTGAAAAGCTGAATCAAATCCCCCCTCCTTCTTCTTTCTAGTGTTTACATGTTTAGCTTACTTAAACGTTCATTACAGTCGAAATTTGATAGTCATTTTATTATTTTTGTAGCTCTGTGCTGAACCCTTTCAATTAATTCTATGTCCTTTCTCATATATGGAGCCCAGAATTGTACAGCATATTCTAGATGTGGTCTTACTAAACCCTTATATAACGGCAAGATTATATTCTTATCCCTTAAAGTTACAGTCTTTTTAATATACCCCAATAATCTATTAGCCTTTTAACCCGCAACTGAACATTGGTGACCCATTTTAAAATCCCTATGAATTATCACCCCAAGATCCTTGGCTGTTTCTCCCTCCTTTACCTTTACTCCCTGCAGACAGTACTCGGCTCCACTGTTCCTGTAATCCATATGCAGAACTTGACATTTCCCTACATTAAATGACATACCCCATTTTACAGCCCATTCGGATATCTTATCAAAATCCCCTTGTAAATTCTCTATCTGTAACTTGGTAATCTATGTCTCCCATATTTTTAAGTCATCTGCAAATATACTGATTCTATTCTTGATCCCCTGACCTATATCATCTATGAAAATTATAAATAATATTGGTCCCAAAACTGATCCCTGAGGCACCCCACTTATAACTTCTGTCCACTGTGAATAATTTCCTTTTACCTGCACTCTCTGCTTTCTACCCAATAACCAATTATTTATCCATATTAATGTTTTTCCCTGAATCCCCCAGCCTTTCCAATTTAAACAGTAATGCCTCATGAGGTACTTTATCAAAAGCCTTTTGAAAATCTATGTACATGATATCCACACTGCTCTTATTATTCAGCTCCTGAGTAATTTTTTCGTAGAACTTCAAAAGCTTGTTAGAGCAATATCTGCCCTTCCGAAACCCATACTGATTATCTGATAACAGTCCCCCCTCCTCCAAGTATAACATTATATGCTTTTTTAACAGAGATTCAAATATTTTGCAAATTACTGATGTTAGACTTACTGGTCTATAGTTGCCCGAATCACTTTGTATTCCCTTTTTGAAAATTGGAGTTATGTTGGCCAACTTCCAATCCATTGGTACCCAACCCGTGCTATATGTTGAATTAACTATCGTGTGAATTACTTCCCCCAATTCTTCCGCGCATTCCACTAGTACTCTCGTATAAATATCGTCTGGTCCTGGTGCTTTAGATCAGTGGTCCCCAACCCCCGGGCCGCGGACCGGTACCGGTCCGTGGATCAAATGGTACCGGGCCGTCCAAGCAATATTAAATTATTTCCATTTTATTTAGTTTGGTGTATTTATCTCGGGTTTGTGCGGTTCTTATCTATGAAATGTCCACTCAAATTAGGAGGCGGTAAATCAGAACTTGAAATATGTTCTGTTACTAGAGCTTCAATTATGATTTCTGAATTCTGTATGTCTCTATTATCTAATTTTGACAAATGTGACAACTGTTTTCAGTTGGAAGACAAAGTAGCTGCATTTAAATCCAAACTGAAGTTGTGGGGACGGCGCGTGAACGGAGGCATTTTGGACATGTTTCAGACATTAGCGGGGATTTTAGGCGAGACTGAGCCTAAACATTCATTCTCCTAGTTGGTGCACGATCACCTGTCTTTGCTTTTAAAAGAGTTCGAGCGCTTCGTGGGTTTTTTGTGGTTGGGAAACTATTTTATTGAGTTAGCGTTCTAGTGAGTTAAAATGTTAAACCACATTATATTCATTTTTTGGTGTAACTGTATTTTATTTTGAAGGCATGTTTAAATGCAATTAAATTAAAATTATTAAATCAAGACAATCTAAAATATGAACAATCAACGTATCTCCCCCCCCCCCAGCGGGCCGCGTTAAAATATTATCAAATGTTGATCCGGTCCGCGGCGATAAAAAGGTTGGGGAGCACTGCTTTAGATGGCTTAATTCTTTTCAACTGATGTGCTATTTCTTCCCTGTTAAATTTGCATTCTTTAATTATACCCCCTGCAAAGGCTCCATCCTTGGGATCCTTTTTTAAATTATAGTTACCATTGAAAACCCTCAGAAAAAGTAATTTAACACGTTTGCCATTCCCACCTCGTCTTGAATTAATTCACCTCCCCTCCCCTCCAACGGGCCCAGTGTAGTACTAAATTTATTTTTACCACTTGCATATGCAAAAAATTCTTTTGAGTTTATATTTATTTCCCTTGCTAATTTTTCCTCCAAGGACACCTTTTGTTTCCGACTAATAGTTTTAAACTCCTTTCTGGCTTTCAGATATGCCTCCTTGTCCCTGTCGTTACCAGTGCTTTCATATACCCTGTATGTTCTTTGTTTTAATGTTAAAGCTTTGTGTGTTTCCCCTAAAAACCACATAGGGAGCAATTTTCTAGATTTTCCTTTCTTCCCGAACGTTACATGTTTTTTTAACACCCTGTCTAACTTATTCTTGAATTCCTCCCATTGTTCAGAATGATGCGGTGCTAATAAACCCCATTTGAATGTCTCCTTTGACTCTTCCCTTACCCTATGAAAATTTACCTTTCTGAAATTTGGAATTATCCTACTATTGATTGTGTATGCTGACTGAAAATTTATACTTAATCTGATACTTCTATGATCACTTTCTCCCAGTGGCTCACCTATAACCAAATCCTGCACCCTATCCTCATGATTGCTGAAAATCAAATCCAATATTGCATTGTCCCTAGTATCCTCATACACCATCTGGTACAAAAAAAAACCATCCTGTATCACTTCCAAAAATTCTGCCCCTTTCCCATTTGTAGCTAGATTGTTTGTCCAGTCAATATTTGGATAATTATAGTCCCCCATTAAAATTAATTCTCCTTTTTGACATGCTTCGTTTAGCAGATTGCACATGCCCTTTTCCTGCTCTTCACTAAACAGGAGGTCTATATATATTACCCAGAATTAGTCCTTTGCCTTTGTCTGTATTCAGTTTCACCCAGATTGATTCTATACCCTCAGTTTTACTATTTAACTTTATTTCCGTACAGTTTAAGAATTCTCTCATATAAATCAAAACCCCACCCCCTTCCCTATTCACTCTGTCCTCCCTAAACATTGTGAATCCACTCAATTCTAAAATGTGTGCATCTTCACTGCTTGCCCAACTTTCAGTAATCCCAATGATATCTATATCCTCTGCTTGTGCAATTCCCCTGAGCTCATCCATTTTATTTCTCTCACTGCGAGCATTACAATAAAATACTTTTAGCTTATTTTTCACCCTCATATTGCACTTTCCCCTTGTATTATTTGTCTTGGTATTGTTTTTCTCCCTTACATTGCACTTTCCCTTTGTATTGTTTGTCTCCTGCAATTTAGACCCTGTTAGTTTTCCTAAGCAATTACTGTGTACTGTCAACCCTCTATGTCCTTCCCATCCCTGCTTGTATTCTAGTTTTTTGACTCCAGAATATTCAAAACCCGCTTGCCAACCTCCCTATTACCTATCAGGCTTAATTGCAAATTGTCCCTGCTTATGAACTAGAGTGGTATAAACTAGATACTATGGTGAACAAGAACATATACCATACAGTTTCATTTGTTATATATTTATGTATCCGATGAAGGTAAGTCTTTTCTATCCTTCGTTTTACTACTTAACAAGTGAGTTTCAGGCGATATTAATAGGTTTAACATTATGCTGATTTTATTGATTCTCCTAATGGGCTCCGCACACATATTTTCCAACACCTAACACCTAACCTTGCATTTGATTAACCGAAATTACCTGATGGATTGAAAGCAACGTATTTGAGCTGCCCCAGTTCACGTGTTTGTCAAAATGCATCCAATGTGCTTCAAATGCAAGACGATTCGATCATACTAAAACTTTCTGTCGTGACACCGACATCAGCACGTCCATCTGTTATATAAGTCTGTTTCAAAAAAGTGCACTTTGAATATGTTGAGAAAAATTTTGCACTTTACCCATCAAAAAGCCTATATGTTGCATGTGTCGAACTACCTTTAGATTACACTCGTCTCTCGTGTTGTCAATTCGACTTCATTAAACAAGCCTGTGGCATCTTTGTCATTCCCTAAGAAATCCATTCCTTCCTTAGCGCCAGGGATAAATTTTAAATTCCGTGGTATAATTGTTATAGATCCGACGCCTCACTCATAGGAGAGGTGGCATGGTACACAATTCTAGTTAAAATAAGAGTTAATCACCAACAATTTGAATCTAACTGCAAACCAAATGAGAATTCGTAGCAATCACCGGGGGTAAGCGAGCACTGGTCACACCAGACCCCACAAAATGAACTGGCCACGCAGTGGCTAGTACTCTTAACAAAAAGTTCGCTAATAAAGTAAACGATTTCTCCTCACTCAGTTCCCCGTATATTTCCACAATATTATCGTTCTGTCTCAGCTTTTTTAATGTTCTATCTAAAATTTATGAAAACAATTCTCCTTTTAAACACTGTTTATCACAATATCCTCCTCCCAGAACTATTCGGATTTGAAGTTGAACATAATATAAGTCACTAACGTGTCAGATAAGTGAATACACTTGTTCAAGATTTCAATCAAAATTTTCAACCTGAAGCTGTGTTCTTATATATTACCCGAGCATTTGCAGAACTTCGAATAACGGCCTCTATGGTTAACTTAACAGTCATCGTGTTTAACATCGGAGATCCCATTTGGAAAGCACTCATTTTCCAAAATCTCCCATCCCCCCCACCATCTTGAATATCTTAAAATTTTTGACATATACAATCCCTTGATAAAGCTATCTTTTAAAATTTAAAATTTTATTTCTGGGCTACTGAATTTTTATTTTAAGCTTTAATTCCTCTTTCCAAAAAGATAGGTCTTTCTCACTATAACTTTATGTGGAGTACAAGTGCCTGCGGTGCTGTGGGCTTCAGAAGTATGTGGATTTACAGAAAAGCACTTCGCCAAAAGAAAATTCAAAGAATGAATTCCGAATTGATAAATGGGTCATTCCACATCAAACTTCAGAGAAAAAAGTCATTTTCGACACGACTCCTTCAGATTTTTTAAAACTTGGTTAATTTATTTTCAGTCATCTATATATATAATTCTCTTACGTGGCACGCATAAAAGACGTTATTTGTTATCGCGTTTTTGGCAACATTGTACGATTGTTTGTTTATCACAAAGCCTCGCGCTTCAATTGAATTTATAGCGTCATCGGATGAAATTTTATTCAAATAAAATGAAATTTAGTCGAGCTGTTGCAGTTAATAATAGAAATCAAAGAAAGCGGAGGATCTTTTCAGGGCCATTTAAAAAAAGGTCCATTTCAGGGCCAACAATTATAGTTCAACAAGACGCTTGCACTACAGCTTTTGACGACAAACTCATTGAAAATGCGTGGGTGGCTCGAGTGCAGGAGTAAATGTATATACAAACAACATGTTGTGTATTCAATTTCCGGTGGAGTGGTCGTTCACGGTAAGAAGGCGATTTGTCGCCAAATATGGTAACCTTCACCTTTTGCGAATTTTTTTCACATCTGCCGTTTTTCTTATGGCAAATCTATCTGTTGTTATGGAATTCGGCCGCCATCTTGATTTGGCGACAAAAATTAGTTGGCGACAAACGTCTTACCGTGAACGACCACTCCACCCAATTTCCATATCAACAGTCACATTTCGAGTCAAAATTTGCTCAAAGTTTTCATTTGGGTGGAGTGGTCGTTCACGGTAAGACGTATGTCGCCAAATCAAGATGGCGGCCGAATTTCGTAACAGCAGATAGGGTTGCCATAACAAAAACGGCAGATGTGAAGAAAATCCGCAAAAGGTGAAGATTACCATATTTGGCGACAAATCGCCTTCTTACCGTAAACGACCACTCCACCTTCATTTGAATTCGGATTCCAGAGGTACTGTAAATAACATAAAAATCTGAAAAACATAAAAAAATTTAGTTTTGAAAAATATTTTTTTTTTTGGAATATTATATTTTGTAAACAATTCCTTCTGCTAGGACACATGTCTTCATTGATGCGAGCGAAGCGAGCATATGTTCGCGCAGCGAACCAATGAGGATTGCGGAGTAATCCTTCGAGGGTTGGCAAGCGTTAGCGAGCAGGGGGAAGGCCCCCTAGTATATAATAAATTCTGGAAATTTTTAGCCTCCAGCTTGCAATTAATTTTGTTTGGAAATTTAGGCAATTTTTCATGATTTTATATTCACTATACGTCCTGAACCTTTGAACCTAATTGTCCTGAATGAGAGCCTATTTTGAAGAAAAATATACAACCGTACTAATGACGTATCGTATGACCTATTATAAGTGACTTTTCAAATTTCAAGGTAATTCAATTTGACTTTTGACCTGCAATTATAAAAAACATGAATTTTTAATATTTTTTTCTAAAAAATGTATGGTAAAGGTATACTATTTATCTTTGCTTTATGCAACTAGGTAGGTATAGATTTTTTAAGGGTTCGGTGATTGAGCAACTGATTTCTTCAGGTATCTTATTTCTCCTCACCCCGATATAGGTAAAACAAAATTGATATAATTTTCTAATATACATAATGCAGACACAGCTATATAGTAAAAAAATGTGGTTCAAAAAGAAAATCAAAAGAAAATTAAAAAATAATTATATTAAAAAACTATAAAATGAAGTAGAGCCTTTACCAACAAGAAGCGAGTTTATCAATTATTTCCGTCGAAGAAAGGATGATATACCTGTGAGCTGTCATCAGAGCTAAGTCAGTCAGTTCTGTTCATTAGGTATGTCTTAAGGGGGTCCGGGAAACATCAGAATTTTTTTTTTATTAATTAATTCAGAATTTTTAATTTTTTGTACTGATTACCCATCTAACTAATAAGCAAAATCACAACACAAAAATTTTCCAAATTTGTTTTAAAAATTTTAAATAAAAAAATTTTGAAAAAAAGTAGGGTCATTTCAAATTGCTAAAACTCAAAATATTTTTGGTCAATTTTCAAAATTCTTGCAGTAAATTATTCACAAATTTATAAACTTTAATTCTGATTCAGCAAATTTAAAAATATTAATTCAATAAAAAATAAAAAATATTTGAATAAAAACTTTTAGAAATTTTAAGGTACTTTTTTTTAAAAAGTTATATTAAAAAAAAATTTGTTTCACATTTTCTGAATTAAAGTTAAAGTACAATGTTTGAAAAAGATGTATTCCAAATTTCAACCCTTTAAATTTATCGGTTCTTGACTTATAACAATTTGAATACAGGACATCTTGAAAAAATGTATCATGGAGAAAAACGAATTTAAAGTTTTAAAGACAGATTTACAATTAATAAAATGTTTAAATACCCTTTAAGAGCATCCAGATGAGTATCTAACTCCTTCTTTTCTCTTAAATCTTTGGTTTAGTTTGATTTTTGCAAGTTCTACCATTTTCTGCATAGTTTATAGGTCTCCGTAGACTAAAATAACGTCTTTCACAGATGTTGTTACCATAACAACAGCTGTCTGAGTGTTGGATTTTCAAAACCACAGAGAAGTAGTATCTACTTCTCTGTGTTCAAAACAACGAACCACAAAATTAATTCTATCTCTCGTTCGTTAAGATAGAAACATGATTCAGACGTCATTTTAAGCAGAAAGACACAGAGAATTTTTTAATACATAAATTTTTTTTTTTTTCGAAAATTTGACGATTTTTGTGTCTTGGACCCCCTTAAATCGTTTTAAAAATGAAAAAAGTCTGTTCCGGCATTGCAGTTGTTACTGGGATCACCGCAAAATTTCCAAGCAATTTCTTAATATTAGGGACTAGTAGGCCAGCAAAGCGTTGCCCGTGACAAAATTCGGGATTCGTACAAAATTCGCATGAAATTCGGACTACCTGTTGTATCGATCTGGTGTAAAATTTTCCGCAGATTTCAAATCCGTTGAAATTTTTACTCTTGTGACATCGTGTAAAACTCCGTCGTGCTTGACCTTTAAGAAATGTCACTTGCAGGACAGGTGCCTGCTCCATTGTGTCATCGTACACCTTAGAAAAATAAACTTTCAGCAAAAGTTGGACAAATTTGAAATGGATTATATGGATATTATGGCATGTACTATGCATAGTTGCATCCGGAGTAAATTCTAGAAGCGATGAAGAAGTTAAAATTATCTTGAAATCATTTTCCGTTCACTTAAATGATGCTAGCATTCTGTTAAGAAAAAAAAATGATCAGTCTGATCTCTTTTCAATCAACATAGAATTAATTCAACCAGAGCAATGCCGGGAAATCTGCTAGTTTAATACACAATTCTAAAAAGTTTCAAGCTTTATCTTTTATTTTAATTATTATTTTTATGTAATTCCACAGATGGGTGGATGCAAAACAATTTTATTAGGAAAACAACGAATAATTTTTTTTTGCCATCTTTAGTAGATAAATTGTATATTATTCGTGGATATCCTGAAAAATGTGCAAATTCTGTAAATTTTGCATAGAATGGGTAGAAATGAAAGGGAATTGAAAAGTTAACTTCTGTGAATAAAAATTGCAATGTTTGCAGAATTTCCAAATCCACTCGTCAGTCGTTAAAGAGAAATTATGTATACAAAGGTCTGCTTCCAGAGTATTAGAAAGATGGTTCATGAATCTGTGGGGACTTGCTCCAGAAAACGCTTTAGGTGGGAATAGGTACTTTTAGTCAATAATTGACGATTATTCTCGTGAGGGTAGAAGTGTACTTAATTAAATCTAAAACGGACATTTTTGAGTGTTATGAAAAATACTTGGCAAAAGTAGAACGAAAAACTACTTCAAAATTAAAATGTGTAAGAACTAACAATGGGCTCGAATTTTGCCACAAACAATTTAATGACGTTCTTAGCGAGTTGGGGATCACAAACATAAACGCACATCTACTTATACAGCAGAACAGAACGAAATGGCCGAAAAGTTTAACCGAACTGCCATGGACGGGTTCGAGCCGTGCTTCATGACAGTGGGCTACAACCACGTTTTGGGGGGGAAGCCCTTGTTGCATTTGTGCACATCCGGAATCGGTGTGAGCATAAACTCACTGAAGGATAAACTCCAATTGAAATATGGAGCAGTCGTAAACCATCCGTGAGACATTTTAAGATATTTGGATCTTCTTTGCGTTTGTGCATATCCTAAGATCTAACAAAATGAACTTCAACCTAGGGGAAAGCCTGAAATTTTGGTAAGATACGTTATATGCACTAAGGGCTATAGAATTTTTATTCCTAAGAATCATAAACTAATTGAAACTGCAGTGTGAACCGAAAAAAACTACAAACTCGTGGGGACCGATTAAAAAGTTCTAAAATCGAAAGTTCATAAATGGGAATGGGATTTAAAAAGACAAATTGTAACTTGCACTATCCTTTATTCATTAGCGATTCCAAAGAAACCAACTATTTCCGTTTGCTTCGTGATAGCACTTCGGTAAACATACGATTCCATAGAGTTGATGCTGTTAAGCATCTCAAAATTGTCACCAACTTTAAAGAACCGACGTAGTCCTGTCAGCCATTCTGTGGCTTCTTTGATAGTTGGCCTTGGGATAACCTCTACGCATCCATCTTCATCGGATTGTTCTTCGACATTCCTGTTGAACACCTGATTGATGATTTTATCAACCGATATCTCTGTGCATGCTCGAACATTCTCCACAATCAGAAAGTCATGAGAAACAAGTCAAGACAAATTTGAAACAAGTCCACAATCAGAAAATCATGAAATGTAAGGTTCTCAGGAAGTTCAGGATTCCTTCGATGAAGTTCCTGGATCAAGGCTTCATTAGCACTGAGATCGGAATCGCACATTCCTTCCCCTCCGGACTCTGCCCCCTATACCAACTTGGGAGGTCCGAAATCTAATCAGTCTCGAGAGTCTTACCCAGTCGAGTTCATAAAAAAGAGAGAATGTGTAATTTTGCTCGCAAAAAGGAAGGCAAATTAACATTATTTCTATTCTTTCGGGACCAACGTACTAGTTCGTAAAAAACGTGCCGTTCATAAATTGGAGGTTCGTAAATACGCGAATACACTGTATTCATGCTGAAATAGATGAGAACCAAAATGGGGTTAAAAGCTTGTTTGGACAGAATAAATGTTCTGATTATGCAAAACGTAACTTAAACGAGGATATTAATGACCAAAAATATTCTAATGGTGATCTTACTAATGTAGATAAAGCGGAAAAAATTGAAGTTGATAAAATTGAAAAGACAGAAGTTAAAATTTCTAATGTTTTAGCTCCTATAAATATTGGTGAATGGAAAAGACTGAAAAAGCCTCGTACAAAGAACAAACGCATCGATGTATAATGTTATCCTCCTAAAGATAAAACCATTTAAGATCTTTAAAAGATGCTAAACATTATTGTAATAAAAATAAACTAGAATTTGATTCTGAAAAATTCTGTTTTAAACCCAGTGTTGAAAATTCCAAAAATGTAGATTCTACTAACGTTCCTTCTCAAAATAATTCAGATAGAGCAAACGATGAGTCAAACTCTGCTGATTTTTTTTCAACCCGAATGTTACAATGTTGAGTTGCCAAAAATATTTGAAGAGACTCAACGAAGTACAGATAAACCAAGATGAGAAGGCACTGCGATGAGAGATGAACTTAAAATAATGAAGACCGACGGGTTTGGTCTAGTTGATCCACCAAAAAATGCACCTGTAACTGGAAGTAAATGGGTTTTCAATGTAAAAACGGACGAAAAGAATAAAACTAAGAAATATGAAGCCAGATTGGTGGCTCAAGGTTTTAGGCAGAGAGCAGGAGTTGATTTCGGTGAGATATTTTCACCAGTTGTAAGTTTCACAATTATAAAATTACTTTTCATATTACTAGTATGTTTTAAATTGGTTTAATACGCAGCTAGGTGTGAAGTTTGCATATCTTTATTGTTAATTGAAAGAGCCAATTTACATGAAACAGACTGCCGGACTTGTTATTAAAGGTTCTGAAAACAAAGTTTGTTTTCTTAATAAGTCAATTAATTTATGGCTTACACCAAAGCGGGAGAAAAAGGAATCTTAAACTTGATTGTATTTTGAAAGATCTAGGTTTTGAGCGATTAAACTGGTGTAATTAGGAAAAAGTCTAAAAATCTCGTTTTAATTATCTATGAAGATGTTATTGTTGTGTTCAAAACAACGAGAGAAATAATCAAAGAAAATGTTGCTTTAATAAAAAGTAAGTTTGATGTAACAGAACATAGACAGACATACTAAGTTTTTACTAGGTGTAAATTTTGATGATTCAGTGTACTTCATCAAAACACCTTTTTTAAAGATTAATGTTTAAATTTGTGAATTTACCATAGTCGTTTTTCCAACTTCCGTTTGTAGTAGGTTACGTGTTACCTGATAAATTTCCTGAAAATGAAATTAGTGAAAATGTGTTGATAAAATACACTTATCGTACTCTATTCGTATGTCTGTCTTTTCTTGTAGATAGACTAGGCCATATATAAGTTATTCTGTAAATTTAATGTCACAGTTTTGAAATCTATATACTTTTCAGCATTGGAGAATTTTTGTTGACATACTAAATTATGTATTTTTGTCAGAGAATTACAGAATTAATTTTTCAAACATTTCAGGGTGTAATTCGAATTATTATGTTGTTGTTGTTTCTTATGCCTACACTGGCAGACCAGAGGAGTGCCAGGCCCGTCGAAGACGGCAAGTGGCGAGGGGGGTGCGCTTTCCATGTTATTGAGCCCCATTGGGAGGAAGTCCGACTTTGCTCGACTTACATGACACATCCGTTTTACAGGAAGGTCCCTTTCATACATCCATTCACTCACACATATCGTAATTTAGATCCCAATCAGAGGCCGATAACCCCCTGATCAGGTACCCCCAGAGGTATTGATTTGGTATGGGAACATGGGGGACATTGTGACCACGACCTATTTAACGTGCCCCAGTCACCATTAGTGAACACGACGGTCTTTAGCCAGGTCGAAGCGCCGATCTCGCAATCACCAGAATTGGAGGCTCCGCCGAGGACAGAACCCACAACCCTTCTGATGCGAGCCCGACGCTCTACTGACTGAGCTACCGCGGCTCTCGAATTGTTATTCTGATGCTAACTGGAGATATCATTTAACTAATCGCCACTCAACAAGTGGATACATTTTCTTTTTTGAAAATGTTATTTTGCTTGGCGGTTCAGCAAACAAAAATGCATTGCTCTATCATCCTTGGAGTCTGAATTTGAAGCTCTATCAGAGAGCGTCAACGAATCAATATGGTTTGCAAGAGTAATGAATGAATTAGATGTTATTCCCTGTTGCATCACTAACCTTTTTTTGTGATAACCAGGCAGCAATCTGTTTCAGCAAGAATACAATAGAATAGTGGTTCCCAACGAAATGGACCTCCTCATCCTTACGCCGATATGGCGGGGACCCTCTAATCCTGACATCCTAAACCTAAAAATCGTCTGGTATACTTTATCGTGTCGGCCGGTCACAAAATCAAATAGACATACTACAAGCAAACATTACAAGTCACGATGTTTTTTTTTTGTATACTAGCCACTGCGAGCCAGCGCGGCGTTGCCTGTGACAGTTCTTGTGGGGTCAGATGTGACCACTGCTCGCTAACCCCCGGTGATTGCCAGGGCTTTGTTTTTTCTAGAAAACATCGCGCGAAACATCATGTGAAACGCAGATAGCTGTAAAAGCAAAAAAAAAGTTTCTATTTCAAGATATCACCTTGGTACATAATTCCAAAATCGTACCTATTAATCAAAAGCAATTAATTCAAAGTATTATCGATAGAATGAAATTCAGACTTTGTTAATGAAGAAATGCTGAAGAAAATTGTCAACTTTTGAAGGATATATACATGCTTGATTCAGAAAACGTAAATACATGTGACTGTCGCCGAGTAGAAAAGGAGGTAAAAAGGATATGTTGACGTTTTGGTATAGATGAAATGTGTACTATTCTGGGTTTGAGGGACCAATGAAAACGCCCAAGTTCCAGAAAAATTAAAGCCTCTTTTAAGAACAAATTAACTATAAAATATTCTACGGGTATCAGAGTGTACCATAGAAAGAGTGTACTATCAGAGGGTGTACCAAGGGGCCTGCCTATACTAGTGCAGGGGGCTCCATGGTATACCCTCTGATTTATTTACTACTACAGAACTGGTGATTGCTACGAATTCCCATTTGGTTTGCCTTACAAACCAAATGGGAATTCGTAGTATATTGGATAACAGCTATTACGGAGTTGCAAAATGCGGCCAAATTCGACTTGCGAAGAGATCCAATAGGTGTGACGTCACAATCTCTTGCAAAAATATAAATGTTTGATTGAAAATTATTAGTAAATGAAAATCAAATGTATTCGTTAACTATCTGGTGTAAAATTTTCAGCAGATTTCAAAACCGTTGAAATTTTTAAACCACCTTTAACGATCTCGATTTTGCAAAAATGAACTAAACAATGTCAATCAAAATATTTTTTATTTGTTTTACTTTCCTTCGCTGTGGAATCGTTTGAGCGCAGGAAATGGTACCTGTGATTTCTCGAATCTCGAATCAAACGAAGGTCATTATTCGCAGTGGCGTTCGTATTACAAAAAAATATATATAAATTACAATTTTTTAAATTGTAACTTAAAAATTTTTTATTATTTTTTTTATATTTAAAATTTTAATTGTTAATTGTTTATTTAAAGAAAATTATATTTTTAGACATCAATCTAATGTGAAATTTTCCGTAGATTTTAAATCCGTTGGAATTTTTCCTACATATTTAACGATCTAGGAGATAGAAAAAGAACTACATAACTCCAGTTAAAACTCATTATTTGTTTTGTTCTTCGGCTGTTGATTCTTTAACCACCCACATCCTTTTTTGTATTAATATAGATAATAGAAACAAATCACAAGAAAAACGATTCTTATTATTTTTTGCTCTGCTGAAAATGCAGATTTTAGACATACAATCTTTTGCACTTTGATTGACGATATCTTATTGTTCATATCATTGCCCAGTTATTAGTAAAATTTTGCAAATCGGCAGACATTCTGAACCATACATTGCATAAATGAAATCTAACAAATGTATGTATGCAATTAACTTCTTTATTCCAATCAACACACCTAGTCCATATCATACATTCCAAGATGTTTTCCGGCAAATATGACGCTAGTGCAGGCCTCACTAGCAACGGGAAATGTCTGCAGGTTGAATTTATTAATTCCAAAGTTAGAGTATTTATTTTTATCATACCTCAAGCAAATATTGAAAAACAAAAAACAAATGTAAAACACACTTAAATCGCTCACTTGTGTAATATAATGAATTTTTAAGAAATTTGGAAGTACATGCATATGTGCAGTACGATAAAACCATGTTGACTATCAATTTCAATGTATTTGCAATGGAAGAAGGAATGCGCAAACAATATGCGCGTTGGAGAGCAGAGTCTAAAGCCGTATTTACACCGGAGTTGCAGACACATGTTGACGACAAATGCGGACAACATTTCGAGAAATGGCATTAATTTTGTCGTTAACATCTCGTGTCGTCGACGGAATTGGTGGGTCTGCAACAGAAATTTTGTTTTCCACCAGGAGTCGGTAAAGATCAAAGGACTGCGATATTTGTCGACGACAAAAGTTACGGTGCTTTTTCGGTGTTGCAGATATTCACCCGCTACCCTCTGCTCTTCGGCACTCCGTGGTCGTTCACTCCGTCTTTTGTTCACTCTCCGTTGCCGTCATCCATTGCCTTCTAAAATCTTTTTGAAATATACTGCCACCATTTTAATAATATTTAGAAGTTGCTTGGGTGGAATATTTTTAATTATGTTACCAAATATTTTCTATTGGCAGTATAAACATGACAATACTAATTTAAACATTTTTGAAATATAATCTATTGTTTTAAAGTTTCTTTCTAGTGAGATTATAGTGAATCCATGTGTTAAGATTTTGTAGAAAAAGTGTGCCATATCTAGGGATTGGCGGGGCTGTCCCTCGCTAAGGGCAACCCTTATAACCCGGTTGACGCAGTAAAACCTCTGCAAAAAAAAACGCAGTCCACACAGAGGCGGCAGTATTTTTGCTTTTTTTTTCCCAGGGAAGATAGGACAATGACAAAAGAATTACACCCATGTCATTAAATTAAAGATAATGCCAGCTCAGGGGAAAAAAGGTTCCCAAACAAAACAAAGGTGACTTATTCATAAAGCTCATTTATTAAACAAAAGATAAAGAACAAAAAAGATGGTGTATGTATGATACCATTCATAAAAACTACAATTTTTGCTCACTAGAGCAATTACAAAAATTATCGACCTTACAAAAACGTAACATGACATGGTTGGTATGATGGCTAATACATTGTATGTCTCCCAGATGATGAAATACAGTCCGTACAACGCCTAGGCATGTTGAGGATCAAATTGTCGAGCTGATATTGGGGGAGATCACTCCACTCAGCAAGCAATGCTCTCCGAAGTTCCGGTACACATGTAGGAGGTGGTTGACGGGCTGCAACTCGTCATCCAAGCATGTCCCACACATGCTCTATCGGATTCAAGTCAGGTGAGAATGCTGGCCATTCCATACGGGTTATATCCTCAGATTCAAGGCATTCTTTTACAATGTTTGCACGGTGAGGACGGGCGTTGTTATTCATAAAATCAAATTCTGCGCCCATGACACCCCTAAACACACGTACATGTTGTTCCAGAATGATGTCTCGATAAATTTGGCCACTCATGGTTCCGATTTGAACATGTAGATCTGTTCTGGAGCCCAGTATAATTCTTGCCCAAACGAACAAGCCTGCACCACCGTAACGGTGTCGGTCAATGATGTTGTCTTGGTATTAGCGGGTACCTGGCGTTCTCTATATGAACGTCCGCCGTGAATCAGACTGCAGGCTAAACCTGGACTCGTCGGAAAACATTATACATGCCCACTGTGACGATGTTCAAATTGCATGTTCTCTACTCTAGGCTAATCGGTGGTGACAGTGAGCTGTCGTGAGCGGAACACATCTGACAGGCCTGTGAGCATATAGACCAACATGTCCCAAACGTCTGTAAACGATTTGCCTCGAAACTGTCGTACCCGTGGCTGAAGATAGCTGACGAGAAAGGTCGGATGCTGTGCTCCGTCTGCTTGTTTTTGCAGTTACTGAAAAATACCGGCCGTCATTCGGCGTTGTAACTCGGGGACGACCTGTACTGTAACGTGTAAGGACATTTTCATCATTTTGGAATCTTTGCCAAAGTCTAGAGGTGACACTTTGGGCGATTCCAAGTTCCACTGAAACTTCCGTCTGAGTGCGCCCACATTCCAGGCGGCCGATAATTCTACCACGTAAAAAAATCATCGACATGCGCAGGGCCCGATTTAGAAAATTTGGTATAGTAGGCACAACATGCAGGAAGGCCCCCCCCCCATGTTATCCGTTCATCACAAAAACTAATTTTAAAACAATAATTGGTACTTACGTATTTGACTGTTGACCGTTTCAAAAATTGTTGAAAAAACATTCCAAAAAATATAAAAAGTTATTTTTGTTTAAAATTTTTAGATACTTTTGAAACTTTGGGGCCCTTTAAATTATGGGGGCCCTAGGCCCGTGCCTCACGGGCCTAATGGTAAATCAGGGCCTGGACATGCGTCCTCTGTGACATAACTATTCGGTTGTGGCACTGAGCGGCTTACAGAACGCTTGTGAACCATTTTAATTATTTGCTACAGTTCCTTATATACACCTCTCTTACACTCTCGCCATTGTGACGTACTATCGGCGTCATCTGATGGCTTCCTGGCCTCTAGATCGGATGGTTCCTGGTTCGAATGCAGGTCCGGGCATGGATGTTTGTAAGCGTATGGTGTAGAGGCGGCTGGTGCACCTTAAATCTGTCGGGGCCGAAAGTCCTCACGTTGGGTTGGCGTGGAAGTTTGGAGAGTGGGGTGCCAGCTCAGGTGTTGCTTCGTCATCTGACCGTGGTTCAAAATTACGAGGTGTTGTCCTCGGATCTTTCTCTTAAGGGACTGATCCCGGACCGTCGTCAATAGCCCGTTGTGTTGCTCTAGTACGGCGTTAACTAAAATTACCATTACTGATGGCTTCCTGTAATTTGATTATTATTCTTGAAGATGTGTGCGATAATTCTACAGGTGAAATTTTTACTTTAGAGTTCGATTTCCGTGTGATTCTGAATTATCTTTAATTTATGGACATGCGTGTAAATACTCTTGTCGGAGTTTTATGTCGGCATTTGTGTTGCAGTATTCGAAGGATATTAATGTTGAAGACTTAGTTAATGAAATTCAAAGTTTGAAAACTCAAGTTATGGAACTCATTGATGATATAGTGTCAGCTATCCAACTTGACCTGTTAAAGTGTATATGCAAATGTTCTCTTAAAGATCCATATCCGAATTTAGAAATCGTCCTCAGGATTTTTTTTTTATCTTACCAGTTACAGTGGCGTTCTTCGAGCGGAGTTTTACTAAGTTGAAACAAAGAAAAAAGTACCTCCTCTCTAGCATGGGGCAAGATGATAAGGATATATATCAGCATATATTATTTTCAATAATAAATGAATATTTTAATATTTAATTGCTGAAATACTAAATACAAATTGTACATGCTATTTTATAATGTAAATGTAATGTAGGCTTCACGGTATTAATTGATTTTGAGATGAAGAAGTACCATTGACTTTTTATGTTTTTATGTTTACCATTAACCATGGCATAACTATTTTTAAGTACAAGGGATGTATCCCAAATCCATTACCTTATGGCAGATCAACTGGTATAGTGGTTAAGGTTTTAGCTTCTAAATCGGAAGGTTCCTGCTTCGAATCCAAGTATGGATGTTTGTAAGCGTACGGCGTAGAGGCGGCTGGTGCACCTTAAATCTGTCGTGGCCGAAAGTCCTCACGTTGGGTTGGTGTGGAAGTTTAGTGAGTAGGGTGCCAGCTCAGGTGTTGCTTCGTCATCTGACCGTGGTTCAAAATTACGAGATATTGTCCTAGGATCTTTCCCTTAAAGGATTGATTCCGGACCGTCTTCAATAGCCCGTTGTGTTGCTCTAGTACGACGTTAACTAATAATTACCATTTACCATTACTTTATGAAGGCCTAGCAAGAAAAAAACCCATGACAATATAAAATACGTATTTTACGCAATGAAATAAATTAATTTCACTGTTGGCTATTCAAAGGGAAACAATACGGCGAATATTTTAAAAGGAGGAGGGCGCGAAATCATCATTTCGCATCTGCAATAAATTCCTCGGGGACCGGCCCTGGTTGAAACTTTGGACCTTATAGAACGTGAGTCATAATTTCTTAAGTATTAGAAAACTTTCACAATTGTTATACTTACTTTAACCTTGTCCTTGAGCAGTTCTATTAAAGCCTCACAAACCACTGGCATAAACAACAATGATATTGTACTTTTAGATATTTTGAACAAGTCAGAGACTAGTGTATGAATCTCCACCTGCTAAAAAGCGCAAAGTAACTGAAAGTTTTTCTTTAACCGAAATAACTGCTCTATAATTGGTGTCTTGCTTCACAATCTTAAGAACTATCATCAGAATAGAATATTCAAAATCGCAGCTAGCCATTCTCAAAAAATTCTTAAAACTTTCATCTAATCTTACTTCGGTGGAGTTGTCGTTCACGGTAAGACGTTTGTCGCCAACTAATTTTTGTCGCCAAATCAAGATACCATTCAGAGCGTGGAGTGCGAGAAATTTTGCAGATAGGATTGCCATAACAAAAACGGCAGATGTGAAGAAAAACCGCAAAAGGTGAAGGTTATTTGGCACATATTTGGCGACAAGTCGCCTTTTTACCGTGAACGACAGTTCCACCCTTACTTCACCTGACAAAGGGTCAAAGTCATTTTTACTTAAATCTTTTAACAGCTCACTTCGACTATACTGAGCTCTTGCTTTTTTCGATGGTCTCACCCAGTACCTCAGGGGTGTCCATTGTTTCGTCAAAATTACGCTGGCTGCTGCTGCAAGACCAACATCCACCACACTCGATACCTTGAGGAATAAAGTGAGAGAGTGCTCACCCCTTTGTGTTGATGACAGAAGTTGCAAGTACCCACTAGTATTTTGTTGGCAGCCAGAAGTCGTCGAAAATGTCTTCGACACAAAAATTGCTGTCAAATGTCTGCAACACTCGGTGTAAACCCGGCTAAGAATCACATACTGTTTCGTGTCACATGATCATTGGGACGTAAAAAGGTTGTTATAGCTCACTCCACTCTATTTTTATACCTCCAAATACCGCCGACTTAGGAAATATATACGATTTACAAAATATTTGTAAATGATCAAACATATGAGAAGATACTTTACTAACCAGATGCGGATCACGTCCTCTTTATAATTCCCATTCAATCTTAAAAATCAATGGAATGTCCTACATGTAAAGAAGATTCAATAGATCATATTTTACTTGTTTGCACAAAATACAATAAGGAACGAAAAAAAATCATTCCAATCCTTAAAACTTAAACAGCAAAAACTGGTAACTTCCGTAATCGATGACTCGAGCATTCGAAAACAAAACTACAATAAAGGACTAATTCAATTTCTCATCTTCAAATTATAAGCCTCAACAACCAAAGATTTGTTATATAAGTTGACTGCGCATCGGCTATTGAGAAGAGCTTAAAAAAGCGTCCACAACATGTTGTCAACAGTCACGTGACCTCTATGTCAACAACCCTTCCCTACTCACTACTGATATGCAAAATCTAAGGTTCAAACAATAGTGGCGAAAACCGCCATAAGCTCCCAAACACTCAACAATCTTGAATCTTAAACCTCAGAGTTGTTGCACTGGAGCAACACCACGGGGTATTGGCGACTATCTGGGATCAATCCCAAAGGGAAAGTACCGAGGACCCGCGTAGTTACATTCGGTCAGATTACGGATAAGATTAAGATAATTATTGGTTTTTTTTTTAAGACAAAATACTTCAGAAAATAAAATAAATGGTAAAGAAAAATTTTGAGAAAGAATGACAAGTTTTTCATGAATGAATGCATCACTGATTGTGATTTGTGAAAAACATCCAGGTGGAAGTCGGTAAAGTGTAAAGTGACGTCATACAGAATCAACCAATTAATTGTCAGATGCTTTACCAATCCTCCAATGAGGTCTACCGATACAACCTAGTTCAACAACCTAACCTTTATCGAGAAACGTTTCCTCTCTAGGTAACGTAGAATCTGAAGTGAAGTGACATCAGTATTGAATATATTAGCAATCTGTGATAATACAATGGACTCTGCGTGAGTCGTCGAAGAAAAATGTCCTAATCAATAACAATTGCTATCGCGTGGATTTAGTGTGAGTATGGAAAATTTTTCATATATTCCCTTTTAATATTAATACTATCCTTTGCGAAAGATGTGGTTTGTTAAAAGTCTGATGTATGCGCATTGCGTACGTCTGCAACACGCTTGGCGCCAAACAATGCAATCACTATAAAATATCTCGTTTTGAGAGGAAATAATAAGTGTACTTTCTCCTATACAATGTCTGAGCATTTATAACTCAAAAAAAGATTAAAGTTTTGAAGGATGAGATTCTGACACTTCACCGCGTGTTCGCTTCCTTCAGATCCTGTCAGTGTCATTAGTGTTCTCCCTCCAGAGTTTATTGCACTCCATGATCGTCGAACTTATTTATTTTTTTTTGCATTTTTGAATCCAATCGTATTGTGTTCTTAACGATTAAAAAAATAAATTATAGTGCTGCGTAGGTCTACTTATGTAAGTTGCGCACCATTTTGAGTTTTTGTTATTTAATGCTTGTTATCACATTTACTTAAAAGGGGAATGCGCTTTACGGTACGTATGTTTTAATGAGCAAACAAATAAACTTTAATGTAGGAAGTGATAATTTTTAAAGAAAAAATAGTTTATTGTTAGAAATAAATGATTTCGGGCCTTTATGTCTAGTATTTAGGAGTAGCAAGTTTTAATGCATCTCTTTTGTCCATTATTTCTGAATAAGGATTCGCTTTGAGTAGAAAAGATATCATCTGTATTATGTAATAAATTAGTCTGTTTTATTTTGTATTGTTTACTTTGTTTTAATAGATTGTTTTTTCCAGTCTTCTAATAAATGGGGCTGTAGATTCTGATCACAGAGTTTTATCTTTCCACAGAAGATCCCAAAATCGATTGCATTTCTGATTAGAATAATTTTGCAGAATTTGCTTTTTAGTATTCATTTTTTGTAGTGTTTGTTTCCCTCCCTGTGTCGTATGATTAAATTAAAAATATAAGTACAAATTTTTTATTAATCAGCATTGAATATTTGTACCATTTGGCTTATATATTTACACTTCAAGATGAGTATATTAGTCTAAATGTAACATAAGTTACAGTGGAATTGCCTGCAGGTCAAGAACTGTTTTTAAGCCTAATACATCAGCCCATTAGAATTGTTCCAATTTCTACAAGCAAAATGTAAAAATGCTTATGCCCATATTATGTTTTTACAATTTAGACCAGATATAGTGTAAATTAAAATTTTGAGGTGAATTTATAATTGTCTTTTGGGTGCATTTCTCGTAAGCCTGGTGGCTTTGGCAAGTCCTTCCTAGAAGGGTATCCAAGGAAAAGATTAAACACCATAGTTGATTGTTCTTACACCAATTTGTAATCATTGATAATTTCAACAGCAACAATAAATGCAGAAACCAGGATGCACACTCCTATTTTGAAATCAAAGTTTAGACATCCAATTTGATTTGTAAGATTAGTCTAAATGTAACATAAGTTACAGTGGAATTGCCTGCAGGTCAAGAACTGTTTTTAAGCCTAATACATCAGCCCATTAGAATTGTTCCAATTTCTACAAGCAAAATGTAAAAATGCTTATGCCCATATTATGTTTTTACAATTTAGACCAGATATAGTGTAAATTAAAATTTTGAGGTGAATTTATAATTGTCTTTTGGGTGCACTTCTCGTAAGGCTGGTGGCTTTGGCAAGTCCTTCCTAGAAGGGTATCCAAGGAAAAGATTAAACACCATAGTTGATTGTTCTTACACCAATTTGTAATCATTGATAATTTCAACAGCAACAATAAATGCAGAAACCAGGAAGCACACTCCTATTTTGAAATCAAAGTTTAGACATCCAATTTGATTTGTAAGACTTGTACAAGGCTACCTGAGGGTTATCCCAGGTAAAAATATCCATTTTAAGAAAACGTTGCACCTTAGTTGGGATTTTTTTTTTCTTCCAAATCTTTCAGATAGACATGTTAGTTGAAATTTAATTCTAAATTTTTTAAATATAAGCTGCAGGGTGTCAAGATTTAATCACTTGATTTTTTTTATCATGATTTAAAAAAAAAATCATTGATTTAAATCACAACCAATCTTACATTTTTATAACAGTAAATACACCCTATGAAAATCACAGAACTCGTCAAATGCTTTAGACTATCTGCGCTAATGGCTACACCCAGTACTGATCAACTTTTGAAAAAATGTTTGGCACTGGACACTTGCAAATAATCTGAGGTGTCTATGCACTAAGTAATCTGTTGAGTCAGGGATTCTGCCAAACAGTAAAGTAAAAAAACAAACAGGTAGACATCTTCTATTTGAAAGTTTTGACAATGTTCATGCATAATTTTACAATATGTTACGAACAATAAAGCATTCATTCAAGTGTAGGAAGCAAGACAGCCAAAGAAAAATCCCACTAGTAGGCCTAAACTACCTTGTAACCCCTTTAATTGACTGTCCTACTACTTTCTTTAAATTGAGACATAAATATAAAATAACACAATGTGATTAATTAGGGTGTCTACTAGTCCCAAAGATATGCCGAAAACACATTCAGAGATGTTTTTTTTTTTAAATACACAAATTGATGCATAATATTTGGTCATCCGGAAAGTTCTGCGGGTTTTCAAATCGAAGCTAGCAGATGTTTAAAATTCAGTATTTAGTGCTTACACTGCATAATTATTGCATGTGTTGTGGCATAATTATAATTTTTATTTCACTGCAGTGCTAAGAATGGAGAACCAGAAAGTTCATTTTCTTCATATTATGCTTTTATTTTAAGAAAGAAAGAAAAAGGCTAGTCAGACTGCTCGTAAAATGTGTGCTGTATTTGGACATAGTGCTGTTTCTGAGGCCACAGTTTAAAGGTGGTTTGTTAAATTTAAGCATGGAAATCTCAGCCTCGAAGATGATGCCCGCTTAACATCGAGAGGGGGACTGCATCCCCCAAAAAAGTAATGCTTTATGTATGGTTGGACTACAAAGGGATTGTAGATTGGGAATTGCTGCCACAAAATATGGAAATATATAATTAAATTTGGAAAAATACTGTTCTTAAATGGCAGTATTAAAAGCAGAAATTGAAGCAAAGAGGCCAGAACTGACCAATCATCGAGGTGTTGTCTTCCAGCAATTGACAATGCTCAGCCCCACATTTCGCTGAATGTCAAAGACTTATTGAGTATGGCTGGAATGTTTTGTGTCACCATCCATATTCACCAGACCTTACCCCTCAGATTTTCACCTCTTCAGATCACTTCAAAATTCTTTGAACGGCCTGGAGTTCAATTCTTTGGAGACTGTCAAACAGCACCTTGATAACTTCTTTATATACAAAAATAAACAATGTTTTTTTTTTTTTGTTTGAGGAATTTTCCAGCTGCCAGAAAGGTGACAAAAAGTATAAAACAAACACACAGAACTTTCCGTGTGACCCAATATTTTCATCAACTTTATTTAATGCAAAAACATGCTAATAAATATAAAAATTAAAAATTTACATTACGAAATGTAAGTGTTCAGAAAACAAATATTATATAGTGTTTGTTTAAATGTTCATCTACTATGACATGATTTATGGTTTGTCTTTATTTTTTAAATTTTATTTAAAAAACAGCTTATATAAATATATAAAGCTGAAATTTGATACTAGAGTCCTCTTCTCAAGATTAAACTGTAAGCAATAAAAAAAAGTGTTTCTCAGGAAATCAAAATGAATGAATCTCGAATTAAATGAAGGTCATTCGAATCTGTTCGCTCATATTCAAGATGGAAGGTGAAAAACACTTACCATGGTTCCAAAGGCTGACGCCTGTAGTGACATGAGGGAGAAAAGTCTAAATTTTTAAGCTTCATTTCCCGAAAGAAGAACAGTGAAAAAACTATTATATTAATTAAAAAAATGTTCTAGGTTGAATTTTTAAAATTTGCAGTGACCCCAAAATTGCAAAAAATGTAGACTACCTGTGTGCCAAATCCCATTACTGTAAGTGCCATAGATTCGTTAGGATTTGCAGGCAAGAAACAAACATTTCCTTTTATAATAGAGATTTATGGGTTGTCTCCTGCACACACTGCCATGACTTGTACAACACCGACCAGGTGTCCCCATATGGAATGCCCGACTTAAATTTTTAAAAAACTCTGTTTTTAGGCCAAATGTATCATTATAATTATAATTTCTACTCGAGGTTGGCAAATTGGGCCCAGCCCAGAAACAAAAACCCACTGGGTTTTTGTTATGAAGTGGGTTTTTGTAAATAATCAGACATATATATATGTATATATATCCAAACCCGCCTGGTATTTATTTGTTCGGATTAGAGACAGTGTACTGTATACAAAAAAAATAAAATTTAATTCATAATATCATTAAACTTGTAACAAAAACAGTTGATAAAACCAACAAAATTTACATGAAAATATAATATACTATTACAAAAGACTATAATTAACATGAAATATAACATTCCTTCAGAATAACATTTTAGATTGAGCTTTTTATTCAAACCAGGGTGTCAAGATTTAAATCAATGATTAAAATCATGATTTTAATCAAATGATTTTTTTTTTAAATCATTGATTTAAATCATAACCAATCTTACATTTTTATAACTAAGTAAATACACTCTAGAAAAATCACAGAATTTGTCAAATGCTTTGAACTTTCTGCACACATGGTGATTTCAGCACTAATGGCTACACCTCGTACTGATGAGCTTTAAAAAAAAATGTTTGGCACTGGACACTTGCAAATAATCTGAGGTGTCTATGGACTAAGTAATCTGTTGAGTCAGGGATTCTGCCAAACAGTAAAGTAAAAAATAAGTTGACATCTATTTGAAAGTTTTTACAATGTTTATGCATAATTTTATGTTACAAACAATAAAGCAGTAGGCCTACATCTACGTAAATGTCAAGACAGCAAAAGAAAATCCCCACAAAGTAGGCCTAAACTACTTGTTACCCCTTTAATTGATTGACCAATGGCTTAGCTATAGTGATTTTTCAACTACTTTTTTTTAATTGAGACATAAATACAAAATAACACAGTTAATGTGATTAATAATTTATTAAATAAAAAATTCAACTGAGCTTTCTATTTGAAAGGATGAAAGTTTAAACACAATGAACATCTTTTATTTTGCAAAATGCACCCTGAAACAGTCACCTTTCACTTTAAGAGTAGTGACCCATAACAAATATTTATTTAATCAGACTAATTTAGGTCTCACTTGCACTTACTGATACATTTGTTAACATGATTATGTTTAATTAGTCAAGAAAAACTATGGAGGATGTCAACTTGTGTTTTCAAGTTAAACAAATGTTTTATCTTTTGCTCTTGTTTTGAAAATTCATTTTTTAAATGTATTGTCATGTCACACACAATGATATTTAGTAAAATAAATATTAATTTACCATATCACAAATTCCGATTGTTTACTTAATTAAATATTAGTTTACATGTCATGTCAGAAACTCATTTTTTTTATTTAACAAATTTATAGGCCCTACAGAAATTTAAATAAAAAAATCCGATTTTTGATTTAAATCAAATAAATCCGATTAATTGATTTTTTTGAAAAAATCGTGATTTTTTTACACCCTGATTCAAACTAAATGTAATATTTGACAGTTACAAAATCACTTCCATCTCAAAGATGCAAGAGCTGCACCAAATTGCGCTTTAAATGTTTAACAATCTTAAAGGGATTAGCATTATGGTGTTTAATTTGTTTTTTGTATGTACAGTTATTATCTGTAAAAAATTAAGAATTATTGCTTTTCATTAACTTTTTTTTTCATTAGAAAAAAATCAAGAGTTCCTATATAATGCTATATATTTATCCTTAGACTTGCTCCAAAATGTTTTTGCTTAAAATTGCTTCAAAACAGTGTTTTTGAAGAAATCTATATATATAAAATTCAAATACCACTCACTCACTGATTCATCACTGTATCTCAAGAACTACAAGTCCTAGGAAGCTGAAATTTTGCAGGGTGATTCTTCTTATACCGTAGGGGTGCACTAAGAAAGGATTTTGAAAAATTCGAATCCTACGAGGACTAAAATTGACCTAAGGCCTAAGCGAAAATCAATTTGAAATCGTCATAGAAATAACATTGAGTATAAAACGATTGCTGTACGCATCTCGGATTGCTTTACCAGTGTTGTTCGAAAAACAATTTCCTTAAAATAAATTAAATTATAATATTCATGTTTGAACTGAATTTTTACTTCTTTTCCTGATGAAAATAATATTTATAAATATTTGATTGATGAAGAAAGAATATTTTTAATATATTTTCATTGATCATATAAAAGCGTAATTTTGCTACTCGGTATCTGGCAACCTCAGAATTAATGTTTAATTTTTTTAATTTGATTTATAATTGCTTTTTTGGGTATTTGAGTTGAAAACGAGATGGTTGCGGTCACATTTGTGGATTCCCAAGTATTATAAATATGTGTTCTTTTTGCTTATAAATCATTGTCTTTATCAATAGTGTACAAGCTTTTTGTCGAATTGTTTTACTTCAGAATATATTCAGGAAATCAGACTTCAACATACTAGAACAGAATTTTTTTTCTTCAGAATTCTGCCTTTTTTAAGTATTGGAATTTTGTTTATGTTTGCTTTTGTGTTCCTGTATATTACCTATTCCAGAAATATTATTTAAGAGTTGGATTTTATTTATTTCCTGCAAAATATCACTAGACATGGGTAATTTCATGGTGGTATATTTCCACCAACTTTCTTTAAATCTTTGGTTAAATACGTAATAGTGTGTAGGTAAAAAAAAATTACAAATTGAAATATTTTTTAAGTGTGCATTTATTATTTTAAAATGACATGAAAAATTTCAAAACTAACTTTAAAATAAGATGGGTTACGTTAATTTAAAACTGGTAGTCATACTTTGTAGTTCAAAATATATTTAAAAATTTTGATATAGCTTTTCATTGAAAGACGATTAAATAAACTAAGTTTCATTTGTTTTTCGTGTTTCAAGTGTGTTATTGAAAGCTTACACCTTAGTCAAGTAACTACATCTATCATTCTAAATAGATACATGCTTTCCATTTAGGAACCAAATTTCTGATCTTAAAAAGTACCATTAGGGTTCAATTTAAAACTGTATGTGTGTTGGAGAAATGGGAATTTTTAACAAGACTTAGTTGATCTTGGAATAATATCACACTAAGTAATTTTGAAAAATTGAAATTTTATGTCTTAAGAGGTAGAAAGTCGAGGTTGATTGCTCTATTTATTGAAGCTGTTCTTACGCAACTTAGATGCATGTGAATCATTCGTTGAAAGTGATTTTCTTTTTGTAATTGTTATATCGATTGGGTTTAATTTGTCTATTCTGATGACATGTATTTCAAACAAAAGCTCTGTTATTCCACATGTCACTGAATGGAATTTTCTGGAAAAGTGCATTTGCTTCAAATTAAATTAGTAACGAATGCTGTAAAAATTTAATTTACTATCTTCTCATATTGATGAGGAAATTCGAAAATATCGCTTACTAGATGAAAGAATGGCACAATGAAAACATATTCATAGGAAAACTTAAGTGCAAGACAATCCACCGAAAATTCGTCATTTTTACTGAAATTGAATGCACAGGAATATGCACGGGAACTCGAAAACCTAAAATCTATTTCAGCAGAAGTGTGAAGAATATGAAATGGATTATATGGTTGGATGTAACTTATATGCATATTTGCTCCCAAAGTAAACTGTAGAAGCGACTGAGAATTTAAATTGTTAATAAATGTTTTCCCCGTACACTTAAATGATGCTAACATTCTTTTATAAAAAATAATTGAAGACTTTTCAATCAACATATTATTAATTCAACCCGAGCAAAGCCGGGTATTTCTGCTAGTCTGATATATATATATGCTACAAATTAAACGTTTTTATACCACAAATTGGTACTTTTGCTGCTCCAACCAGTAGGGTTAAAAAAAGGTGAGGGGGATGCTCATTTTTTAGAAGAATTTCAACCACTTGACTGTGATCCTCCTCCCCAATCAACCAGTTTCCGCTTGAAGGATAACATTGTTTCCTGTGACTTACACAGGTATTTAGAGAATTTTTTAAGACATGATTAAAAAAAAGGACGTTCACTTTAAAATTATAAAATGGGTTATACTTCAGATTGAATAAAAAAAGTGGGTCTGCAACCCCTTCCCCCCCTCAAAAAAAAAAGGATGTGGCCAAGGAGGAGGTCCGGACTCCCCTTTCAGCTAAATTTCACCCATAGACTCTAAAACATTTACTTAATTAAATTTTCATATTATCATATTAATTTTTTCATTATTCATATTATCATTAAATTTTCATATTAATCATTGCATTCAGTAGCATTTGAAACCATCAGTTGCATTTTTTGTTTGTTTTGTTTGCTCAACTTCCTACGATTCCTATTTAATGTCCATATCTCATTCACTGTTGCAAGATAATAGTATCAAATCAAGTTATGTGTTATCAACATTTTCTATTCCCTTCAGACCTTTATGAAAGGTACCAAGTGATCCTAGATGTTATAAATTTTCTGGTTTTATTATAAGTGAATAGATTGTTAATTTTTATTCCATTGGAATTTTATTCACTAGCCATATGGAACAGATTTGCAATGTACGCCATTTCATTGCTTGAAGTAATTTGATTTTGTTGACTATTATTACATTCTTTTACTATTTGATTTTTTTTTAGTGTATCACAAGACTAAATTATGTGATAAATTTACCGATTCTAGTAAAGGATGCTCTTCCCATTAATAAGTGAAATTCATTGATTATTATTGCTAATGGGTATTCTGTTTCATTTTCTTATATTTGTCATATTGCTTTAAAAAGCTAATTTAAACTTTAAAAGCTTTTATTGCCAAAATTGGGTATTAAAAGCAATGAATATTGGATGCACTATTGTTACAATAAAATTCTCTCATCTCTGAGCTTCGCTAATACTGCCAGATTAGGGTTGATTTTAGCATAATGAACTTAATAATTTTGCCAGCTTTTGTGTTTGAAACTACTTTAATGACAGTTTTGCTCCAAACTAGTTTTATTAACCTGCATAATTTATTAACTGGATTTTATTGTTAGCATCCTGTAATTAAAATGTGCTTTATTTTGTCGTATATAAATTCAATGTAAAATGCTTCTTTTTAGGTTGAATCTGTTATTATCAGATACTTTTCATGATGGCGTCGCCTACTTCATCTCTGCCAGATTCCTCTTCACTGTTTGGATCCCCTGAGATTGAGTCTTTTGTAGATCAGTTAGAACCAGAAGTCGCTGGTACAGAGTGCAGTTTGTGCTTCGAAACCTATATTTCTCCAAAAGTTTTGCCCTGCTTGCACACATTTTGTCAAGCATGTCTTGAAAGAATTCAAGACAATCATGATATGATAAAATGTCCTAAATGTGAACAAGATTGTTCCCTTCCATCTCAAGGCATTGCAGCACTTATGCCTGATTATGCTATCATTAATGTACTTGAGTCAACTGCTGAGGAAAGCACACCACTTCCTTGCACTGGATGCAAGAATCAAGATACACATGCTGTTGGTCGCTGTTTAGATTGTGTCAATTATTTGTGCTCAAATTGTGTTACAGCACACCGATATATGCATTGCTTTGATGGTCATACTGTTATTGACATTAAAGAAGAGGCTATAAATGGAAGCTTTTCATGTGATAAATTACTACATTGTCCTCAACATGACAGGGAAACATTGAGATACTTTTGCAGAACTTGCAATATACCAATATGCAAGGAATGTACAAATGAGCATCCAACTGGTTTGCATGATTATGACCATATATCTGATATTGGTCCGCGACAGGTTGACGTACTAGTGGATATGATTGGTAAGAGCAAGAATAAAATGATTGATTTTAAAAGAGCTGACAAATCGGTAGAACATCTTTCTTCTCGTTTGGAAATGAACTATGAAAAGGCTAAAGCTGATATTGATGAAACTTTTAATTTTATTCTCTCAACCTTGGAAGACCATAGGGAAGACACCAAGAAGGACTTGGAAAATGCATATAATGCCAGAAAGGTTTCTTTGGCCATAATAAGTAACAAGGTCCAGGAAATGACAGAGAGTATAAAGACTTTGTCTGCTTTTTCTAATCGTGCACTGAAGTTTTCTAGCGTTTCTCAGATTTTGGCATGTAAGCACCTTCTTGATTCTAAATTACAAAATATTGTCTCTTTTAACCCTGAGTTTAACCCCCAGTTAGTGGAACTTGACTTTGTGTCAAACTTTCAGGCTATACAAAATGGTGTCAAAAATATTTTTGGGTATATACGCAATGATTTCGACAGTGCTCCAGCTCCCAAACCTCTTCCTATTGCAAGACCAAATAGTGTGGTAAATTCCGAATATTCCTATACTAACGGCCATGTTTATGATACAAACATATCGAAGAAATTTGGATCAACAAATAATTTGGGGCCTTTTTCAACTAGTTTAAGTGATATCAGTCCATATGAGAAATGGTCTAATGGTCCTTCAGAAATGTTTCAAAATGGAATGAGCGACTCATTTCCTCCACCTGTAGACACCACCTTGGACATAACATCCAAATTTATGTCTGTCAGCATGTATCCTGTAAAGTCTCAGATAAAGAGACAGAAAATGATCTATCACTGTAAATTTGGAGAATTTGGAGTCATGGAAGGTCAGTTTACAGAACCTAGTGGTGTTGCAGTCAATGCCCAAAACGATATCATTGTTGCTGACACCAACAATCACCGAATTCAGATTTTTGATAAGGAAGGAAGATTTAAATTCCAATTCGGTGAATGTGGAAAACGAGATGGTCAATTATTGTACCCTAATAGAGTTGCTGTTGTCAAAACATCAGGGGACATTATAGTAACTGAAAGAAGTCCAACTCACCAGATACAAATCTACAACCAATATGGCCAGTTTGTTAGAAAATTTGGAGCCAATATTCTTCAACATCCTCGTGGAGTTACTGTTGATAATAAAGGGCGAATCATAGTTGCTGAGTGCAAAGTGATGAGAGTAATAATCTTTGATCAAATGGGAAATGTTCTTCAAAAGTTTGGTTGCTCCAAACACTTAGAGTTTCCCAATGGAGTTGTTGTCAATGACAAACAGGAAATCTTTATCAGTGATAACAGAGCACACTGTGTTAAAGTGTTCAATTATGATGGCTTATTTCTGCGTCAAATTGGAGGTGAAGGCTTGACTAATTATCCCATAGGAGTCTGCATTAACCAATTGGGTGAAATTTTGGTGGCTGACAATCACAACAACTTTAATATTACCATATTCACTCAAGAGGGAAATTTGGTGAATGCGTCTGAAAGCAAAGTGAAACATGCCCAATGTTTTGATGTGGCTTTGATGGATGATGGTTCTGTGGTCCTTGCGAGTAAGGATTATCGTTTGTACATCTATCGTTATGTGCAGGTACCAGGTCTTAGCCTGACAATGTAAATACCATCTCAGTTGTTACGTTTAAAATGTTACAGCATTGCTTTCAAAGAAGAAAAATCTGAACACTTGCAGA
The DNA here is from genome assembly GCA_947359465.1 of Metellina segmentata. Lineage (NCBI taxonomy): Eukaryota > Metazoa > Arthropoda > Arachnida > Araneae > Tetragnathidae > Metellina > Metellina segmentata. Next base: position 70,370,296 of record OX375880.1, on the reverse strand, counting down.
ATCACTTGGGGAAAAGAAATGATACAATAAACCAGCATAAAAATGGATTAGTCTAAGTTATTGGAAGAACAAAGATAGGCAGAGTTGATACTTGGCACAGATAGTTGTCGCAAGATTGAATTGATGATTGCGTGTTTGGAATCGTACTTTGGAAAAAGTTTTCAGTATAGCTCTGGAATTTTGAAGTGAAAAAAAAAATAAGTTTTTCTAGGAGTCATGCTTTAGAAGTATGTTGGTTTTTCGAAAGAAATCTACCTGACATAGTAGCTGCAACTAACTTAAGTGTAAAATGATCTAAATATGAGATATATATATATATATATGTATATTATATATATAATATATATATATATATATATATATATTACCAACGATTTTAATGTATATATCTCGTGATCCACATAACCTTGTTGTTAAAGGGGCATGAGATAATTCTTTCACTCGTTTTTATGCATGCCCTCTTACTCAGCAAGTAACATTGTGTTGGATATATTAAAAATAGTTACTTTTTAAAGTATATTTTTTGCAGTTGTCAAATGGTATTGCTGGCCCTAGTCGTAATAACTGCAGCTACTCTTAAAAAGCTTCCATCGTTTGTTCTTGTATTTTTGTGCTGTGTTAAAATATAATAATGTTTTAACTTATTTATTAAACGTCAAGTATATAACTTTTTAAAAAAAAGATAAGAAAACAAACTAAAGCCAAAGATGCATTTTAAAACTTTTTCTGTGATCTCTGTGGAGATTGGGGCCACTTGTTGATAAACAGTTGTTGAATACTTTGCGCCAGCCTGAATTTTCTGCCTTAAAAATAAAGAAATACTTAAAACTGCAGCATCTACCTTTGCCTTCATGACTTGATTGGTGTGCAAGGTCTCAGTTCTCTTCCAATACTGTGCAGGTGTTTTTCCTTCTCCCTCCTATGCTGTTAATTTACACGGAACTTTACCGATTTTATGAGTTGTTTAACATGGGTGCCAATTTCCCTGTTAATTTTAGTATTTATTGAAATTGTGTGTGTGTTGATTTATTTATAATATATACTCTGTGATGTTCACATCTACTGAACATTTAGGAAAACAGTATTGATACTATGAATCATTGGAAACCCCTATATATATCAAAAGTATTTGAGATCTGATAAATGAACCTTGGATCATGCTATTGTTATTGTAGTGGAGTGTATTCCAAGTATTTTAGCATTTAAGTTTTAGTTGATAAGAATAGAGGGGGAAAGCTTGTAATTGTGTGTGTGACATTAGTTTTATATTGCTTTAAAAATTGATATTCAGAAAATTGCACTGTTGTAGACCAGGTTAAGTAAAACTTGATCATTTGGATAGCCTTTCTGCAAAGTTATTTTGTGTGTGGTGTTTCATATTTATACTTTCATTCGTAATGTGTCTTGTTAACCCTACACTATACAATCATGCATTAAAAGTGGTGTTTTTCTTGTCTCTTAATGTCAAGATAGAAATTTGTATTTTTACACTGGTCTTTTATAAATACTGTTTGAGCATTGGCCAGTATGCCAAAAAATGCAACTTTTCCTTTTACCAAAGATAACTTGTTTTAGCGTTGTTAGAAGTAATAAATATGTAAATGTTTGCATAAAGATGTTTTATAGAGGTGTGTTAAGTTTTGCACTTTTTTATTTCTAATTTATTAAATTTCATAACTAAAGTGGCATGACGACTTAACTTTCGGTTGTGTGTTGTATATTTGGCAGTTGATTTATTGTTTTTTTACTTTGAGTATTAGTTAATATAATTCTTGCTTTAGATGTTTTAATAAAATTTTCTACCTCTGTAATATATAATTTTTGATTTTATACAATCATTCCTTTATCGTTACCACCTTTTTTATGCAATCATTCCTTTTTAAAATTTTTATGATTGCTGAATTTGTGGGCTTGTTATTAATATTTTTTAATCTTTTTATTGTGTTATTAAATGATCTCAAATTCGTTCTGATGTTCTTTAATAATTGTAATTTTATTGCTAAGTATTGAACTTGCTGGTTTTTAAATTTTCTGATTGTTTATTGCAGTTAACTGTTTTTTTTTGTTTGGTTACTTTTATGTTCTTTTTTTAAGCATTGCACTTCAGTGGTAATTGCTAGTGTGTTCAAGTATTCCAAAACTGGAAATGATAAAACATATGTTAAGAATTATTGTATGTATGTTGTCACAACTTATTTCTAAATGTTTGAAGTTAATGTTTTTTTTTCCTTATTCTCTATCAACTAGTAGTTCTCAAACTTGTAGTACAAGTTGACTGTACTTTTTATGCCGTATTTGAGGATATTTTCTGATGACAGTAATTTTTGTACAAGGCTTTTACAATATTGTCTGTTGTAAAAATGAAAAGTCAAAGTTACATTGCTACTAACCCAGATTTTGATGTTCAAAATGACCCTTTATTTTTAAACTTGTTACTGTGCAGTCATGGTTTATATCTGCATTGAGGCAAATTGTTTGCACTTGTCTACATCCATCTTTCTTTGGCACTATTAAGGGTTAATTCACTTGTAACAAAGAATCACCTTCAATGATATTAATTTTAAAATGGAATTTGAAAGTCATGAAAAGTGCTTTTATTTTTGCAAGTATGGCAGTGTTTTAGTAACAATTTTTTTCTTCTTTTGCACATACGATTGTTTTTCAAATGTTAATATGTGCACCTATTACTTACTAAAATATCTTGATACAAAACTCCTATGGCTACCATTCCTGACTAGGCTAAGGATTGTTTTTGGGAAAATTAGTAAAAGTGCTTTCAAACTTAAAACTATGGTGACCAACTTTCAGCTATGAATTTAAGCAAAAATTAGTTGCAACCAATTTTGGGTATTCTTTTAGCATTGCAGCAGCATTCCAACTCATGTCCTTTTAATGGATAATGTTAAACATAGAATAATTAGAAAATTGAAATACAGAATAGAAATTTACAAACATCATGTTTCTTAGTCCTAACCTATGTATTTGTCCATTGATGCTGCAGAATCAAGCATCATTTTATCTCGTGCAAATTTCAAAAACTAACAAGCTGCTATTTTTAGCTCTGATTTAATTAATTCTAAGCTGCTTTGATTTTGGTTTGGGAAATAGATATTCTGCAGTTACAGGTAATGTTTCAATAGTTATGGATGATTATCTTGTAAACTGCCCAACAATACGGTCTGTATTTGGTGGGTACGATACACAATTAAAATTTTGCCATCTTGATTATAAATGGAATATACAAGAGAAATGGTCAATGCAAGAGTTGGAGGATTCCAAAAAATTAGCTGTATATTACACGAGTTCCCTGGAAGTACATCTAGTTTTTACCATTTTATATTGTTTCATAGTTCATGAGTAGGGCTTTACTTATTGATGTTTGGTTGCATTCCCTGTACATGTTTTTCCCCCATATATGACACATTTATATATAGAAATGCAGCATTAATCAACAAACGGTTCTTAATTGTTAACACATTTGTTATTATGTGTTCAGAAGTTTAAGAAAAAAATATACCAATAGGAATAGAACTATTTTTCTTTGTTATTGCTAGTTGCTCTACCCTTAAATTATCCAGACATCGGTGCTTGTATTGTGGACACCAATCATTAAATTTGCAAAAAAATTAATAATTTCTAGGTTTTATAAATGTATTTATTATAGGATGTTTTATAACTTAAATTACAAATATATTAAATTTGTGATACTAATTGTACTTGGGTGTTGAAACTCTTAACTTTTTTTTTTGATTCGCACAATTATCTAATCGCAGTGGAGTTGCTTGGAGGAAAGATCTTAAATCAAAAGGAAATCAAGTTAGTTCTGACCTATAGGTGTAGAACTGTAATTTGTGTTAGTAATAGATCATATGTTCAAATCAAGTTCATAATTCTTTACAAGTTAATAAAAATAACTTGGTTCTTATTTAAAAAAAAAATCTTAACTAAAAGCACTTGGAAGATAATGTGTTTTACTGTTTTCAGAATGAACATATCAGTGGTACATATACTATGTGTGTGTCATCAATCGTGAACTGGAATTTATCAGAATGATAGCTTTCAGATCCAACTAGAAAAACCATAAAGAACATTATATGACATTTTGTAACAGCAAGGTGATATTAGTGGGGAATTTTAATTTTTTTTTTCATGTTTATTAGCAAATTATGTTTGGTTAGAAAAGGCTTCACCTGTAACTTTTTATGCTCAAAACAACCACGTCTTTTTAATTCAAAATTTTTTTAGAAAATAAACTTCAAAACTTATCTTATTTGACTTAAAGGATCAACTGCAATATATATTTGGTTTTTGATATTCTATGAATATTTGAAAAATAAGTAATTCTCAGCATGAATTACATATTTTTGATTTGATAATTAAGACTCAATTTGATTTAACTGAATGGTTGCATAGCTAATCAATGCACTGAAATTTTTGTGTATTTTGAAAGAATTTGCTTTATTGTTGAAATTCTTAGAAGCATTGTTTTGAGGATTGCTTTTGCAAAAGACTCCCAAATCAGCAAATAGTCTGGACTGTGAAACAAACTTTCTGCAAGCTTGAAAGTCATCAAAAACTTAAAAGTGCATTTCTTAATGTACTTAACATTCTGGAAGAATGTATAAATATTTAATTCACCTTCATATTACCTCTGCACCAAAATGTCAGCATATTACTATTTTTTTTATGGATGTTTTTTTTATTTGGAATTCTTTGACTGCTAGCAACCATGAAAAACTTTGTTTATGAATATTAAAATATCCCACATTTTTAATGTGGATGTAGTTAAATTACAATCTAAAGCATTTAAAAATTGACGTGTATATTTGACTTTCCTCTTGTATATGGCCAATGTAAAGGTTGTGAAATTTTAGCTTTTGAGTTTGAAAGCAGTTAGCATTTTTGTACTGTACTTAATAAGGAGATTTGAATTAATATGTAGATATTAATTCTGCAATCTGACAAATTTAATAAACTAGTTGCATTTGGGTTAAAAAAAAAAGTAAAAGCTCTTGAATTAATTTAAATTTAATACTAGCTATCCATGATTAGTAAAATGAAGAAAGTAGTACTTCAACTAAAATTCCACACAAATTGAAACATTCATGATGAGAGTTGATTGAAATTGTGTGATAAATAACTAAGGTTTATACCATTTCTTTTACTTCAATGATGTCTTCCATATGATATTTTATAACTGCCATGGTGCATTGTTGCTACTAGTCACAATCTTTTTTTAATGCTCAACTTTTTGCATATGGTATGGCTAAATTGCTACTTGAAGATTAAAATATCCTTAAATTTTCATTGCTCAGTAGTTATCTTTACAAGTTCTTAAATTCTCTAAGAGCACTGATTTTTTATTTAAACTAGTTGTAAGTTAAAAGTATTCATTATTTTGTAGTTTGTAGAATGAAATTAATGTTTTATGCACTGAGAAAGTACTTAAAATCTGCTTCTTAATTGTTTATAGTAGGGTGGAGTAATTACATTTTCAATTTCTCCGTCGCATAAGAGATTTTGATAAATGTATGAATGCTTGATTCATTTTTATAAAGAATAAAGCTACACATGTATTACTTGTAAAATTAGATTTGTGTAACTAAAAATCTTGTGATTGTTTCAATTGAATTAACCCATAAATTGCTATCAGTTGTGTGCCAAGAAAAGAGTGCAATCTTTGAAATTTTGATTCCATAATTTTTTATTTTGCACAAGGCTGACCAGCTGAGTGGATGTAAAAGAAAATTTGTAAAATTCTGCTTGCACAATTTAGAACTTATTTTTGTACACTGTTGAGACTATTTTTTCTATACAATACTTTCAGGTCTCAGTTTTGTATTCACCCTGCAGAATGCTATGGTTGTTTTTGTGTCAGCCGTATGTGCAGGCTCGATTTCCATTGTCCTCAGAATGGAAATTTCTGTTTAAATTATGGTTATGCTATTTTGTTAATTTATTTTTTCATGTTGAATTCTAGATGTTGAACCCTAATATATATTACATCATTAATCAACATATCTTGTAGAAGTAGTTATCAATATTGTATTGTGTGTGTGTAGATTGAGTATACTGCCCTGGATGTTTAGTCAACTTCAGTCACAATGGCCAGGTTTTCTTCTTTATACATTGCTCCTTACTTTTTAAAATTTTGTTTTTTAGTCTTCATGAAGAACAAACATAATTGCCTTGGCCAATTTTTGATAATCATGTTTAATATACAGATCTGTTAAGTATCGTGTTGGCTACCTTTTAAGCTGAAGCATGTTTTTCATGGAACGTGTTAAATGACCCTTTGAGCGCAATGGACAAATATCTTGCGCTATCGCTAGGTTCTGAATTTAAAATTTGAATTATTCACTAATGTGTGCATTGCTTGTCAACTGCTATGGAATGTCCATAGTTTCTGCAGAATCTTCTGACTCTCTCTGGAACCCTTGCTATGATGTAAGTTGCCCCAAATTTAATGGAAAAAAGAAACCTGCTGTTTTGCTTGAGCATTTTATATGATCACTTGTCTTCATAAGCAGTCATTTTATCAGATTTACCGTTTTGTCTGAATAACTGTTTATTTTAGTTTTCTGATTTTAAAATAGATAGGTCCATTCAAAAATTAAATATTTGCTTTGTGTGCAAAGTGGGGGTGGGTTCATAGAATTTTCGATACTATGAACGTAAATGTTGCCTATATGCTAACAACAATTATTCTCTGGGATATTAATCATTCATAGCAGGTTCTCCGACAGTAAATTAATTGTTATGATCATTGAACTTAAAATAAAATAGTTTACATGGATTATATACTCGATTATGCAATACTGGATATAGAAGTCCATTAAAACATTTTCTAGACAAGCTCTCATGTAGGCCTAGAAAACAAACTTTTGTACCTTCCTCTGCAGTATTTGTGTAGGCTATTCCTCAGACCTAGTTTGCCATTATAAATACCTTGCATTATTTTACTTGGAACTAAAGTTTGATATGCCTAACCTTTTCTCAGCCGCTCAGAGGGTTAAATATCCTAATAAATATATTTCTACTAAAACACGAAAAACAAAATAATGAAGCTTAATATTTTAAAATTGCATGTTATGAATTCTTGTGCATGTATTGTAATTTGTAATTGATTGGGTACTTCTGTATAGAGGTACAAGAGCTTATTACAAATTTTTAGTGTACATTCCATTGTTTGTAACTCTGTAAAATATAGTATTACATGTTAATTATGCATTCAAAAGTACTTGGAGCAACTACATAAAAAGTGTGCTTTCCCTCATCCTTCCCTGCAGGTGTGTAAATGTTTCCCATAGCTCAGAGAATCACATACGGTGCTCTTCGTATAATTTCCCCCTTTCTGGTGCTTTCTATATAAACAGATAAATTTAAAACATTGATTGCTAGGATAGTTAAAAATATTTTCATAAGCACTTAAAACAGTTTGAAATTTTACAGGTTACATCATGGAACTAAACTGATGTGCTTTTTTTAAAAACTATTTTATCCTTTCGATCAAAGCATCATTTTTTAGAAATTATACTCTTCAGCTTTTGGTATGATTCTGTCTTTGTACTTATGACTTCAATGCTGAAGAGTAGTGATCATACTTTTAACCTAGTCAGGTAGTCAGTGGTGCACATAAAAAGGCCCTGCAGGTTTGGGCCTTTTTGCTGTTATACAAAAATTAAAGATGATCTGGGCATATGTGCTTTATTGCATAATTGTAACACTTCCTAATGTTAAACTGTGTGTTTAAATTTCCCCTGCTTCATAAATAGGTGGTTTTTTCATAAATTGGTTTGTTTTTTTAGACTCTGACTAAGGATTTCTTGATCTAGTTATGAATTTTAAATTACTCATTGAAATATATGGAAGTAGATATTTTACATACATGCTTAAAAAATGCAGCAGTTGCTGGGAAATTTAAAGGACTTCTAATTTAGTCTTAACATTTCCGCTCTGCATTGATGGAGAATTACCATCTTGGAAGCTTCTTGATATGCATTTTCTGGAATTGTTTAAATTACATTTAAGGTTTCTATCTATTTTATTGGGGAAAATACTATTTTCAAATTTTCTGCTTAGAAGGAGTCAATTGGACTCATTTTTGGAATTGGAGGTTTTCAACATTGCCATGAGCATATTGCGAGACAAGATTTATAATATTAGCAAGATACAGGCACATTAGAGGGTAAATATTTATTCTAACTAAATTTAAAGTCTGGATTCTAAAATACAGGTGCTTAAAAATAAGGTAGATTCAGCTTTAATTGTAACATCATTCATGGCGAATTATGCATTGGAAATTGAAAAATGCAATGGGCAATACCTTTATTTTTGAACAATTGCTGTTATTTTTGGGTTTAATTTCAAAATTCGCAAATATTGTCATTTATCCGCACAAAACAATTCACAATTATAAATAAATGCAATCCAAACTGGCACGAGCAAGTAAATTGATATTGAAGAAAAGTCATTACTGGAACTTTTTCAATGAACCTTTTTTGTTGAAAATATTCAGTTTTTGAAATTGATTGCTATGTTTCAATAGGAAATTTTATTATTGGTACTCTTGGACACTTGGAAAGTCCTAGCAAAATTAATCGCTTTGAAAATGCATATTTTAAGGCCTTTCAAAATATATTATTTGGGAAACATTCTGTGCACCACTGATACCAGTTATCTAAATTGATTGGTTTTTATCCAACTGCTGATAATTCTTTTCAGGAGATAAATTTTTTTTGTTTGGAATGACTATTGAAAATTGAAGTGTGAAAATTATTAAGATACTGACTTAATAATTAATATTATACTAGTGCACGTACAAAGATCAATTAAAGTGCCATGGTGAGTGTTCTAACTTCCACAATCTTTAAAGTCATTTTTACTCATCTGTTTAACTTATAACATTTGACGTTTCATGAAGTATGTTTAGTGTCTTTCATTTGTTATGTACTACTGTATTAAAGTATTTTTATTTTGCTGTAAAGTTGACAGTGTTTGATTCTGGATTACTTCAAATGTTTTTTCTACTGTTTTAGCTTTGCAAGTATAAATAAAAAGTGAAATAAAATGAGGGTTTCTTGTCTTGCTTTAAATTATCTCTACTAATAAAAAGAATTTTTTTTTTCCTTGCCTGCAAAGTCCCGAGGAATCTATTGCACTTACAGTAATGGGATTTGGCACACAGGTAGTCCAAATTTTTGGGTCGCGGCGAATTTAAAATTTAATCTAGAACATTTTAAAATGAATTTTATATTTTCTTTCACCGTCTCTTTCGGGAAATGAAGCATCAAAATTTAGACCTTTTCCCCTCACATTACTATTGACATCAGCCTTTGGAACCATGACAATTTTTTTACAGAACAGATTCGAATAACCTTCCTTCTATCTCAGCGATCGTTAAAGATGGAATAAAAATTTTAACGTATTTGGAATCTACGGAGAATTTTACACCAGATAGACATTTTATACGTTTGAATTTCTTTTTAAATCTAAAGAAATTTAAAGAACACAAACCTGTAGGGAAATTGTATTGGGTTCACAGAAGGTTGAGAAGACATTTTCTGCAGGTGTGAAGTCTTGGGACACATTCTCTTGGATTGCTAAATGTGCTGTAGTTCTGACAGATGTTCGAATTTCACATTTAACTCTGCTAAGATTTTGAAAAAAAAAAATAAGTCATCTATCTAATCAAATATAACATTTAATTAGGTTTTTTTTACCGGAAATTGAAAATGGTTTAGTTTTCCATAAAACTGATCTAAACAATTTTACTGTCGGTAACTTAAATATCTGGTATAAAAATTTTAATCTGCAATTAAAAAGCATGAAATCAAAGCCATATTTCAAGGAACTAATTTAATTTTATTTTCAGATACCACATTCATCTTAAAAGATGGTACTGAACAAGTAACGGGTCTAAGTAAATACATAAATTTAGTGATGCAAAAAAAACGGGATATTGAGGGAACTAACCATTTTTATAAAATCTGGTTTTCATTGGTGAAGTGCATATATGAGATTTGAATTGTGGATGAAACCATGCCTTTATGTTGTGCATCGATTAAATATATAGATCAATAATTCCCTTACAGTGCAGCAACCAGGGTTGGCTTTTTCCTGTCCAAAACTAGTATTTTCCGTCCCAGTTGGGAAAACTGGTAAATACCGGAATGAACATCGTAGTCGAAGATAGTCGATTTCCATTAACAAATGCAAATTTACTAACCCATTTAAGAGTAGCAGTAGCAATGCTTGGGAGAAATTATGGCGAATGGGATACAAGAGTTTGAGCTGCAAAATAGAATTTTAAAAGTATAACTTTTATTAGTTTTTAATTCTGTAAATCTTCATAATATTTCCACTACAACAATATCCTATTAGTAAAAGTTCTGTTGCTCTAGTACTACGTTAATTAAAATAACCATTATCGTTAACCAACCCATTCGTAAAATCCTTTCCACTCAATTTTAAAGAAATATTTCAATTATAAGGTGTTAATAATACCAATTGTTTATGGTTGTGGTTCACAGTACTTGAATCTCCTTGGTAAAGATTGAAGTGCTGATTTGCTTTCGGCACATATAAAAATTCTTCAGAAACCTCGCGTTGGGTTGGTGTGGAAGTTTGGTGAGTGGGGTGCCAGCTCAGGTGTTGCTTCGTCGTCCGACCGTGGTTCAAAAGTACGAGGTGTTGCCCTCGAATTTTTCCCTTAAGGCAGTGGTCCCCAACCCCCGGTCCGTGGATCAAATGGTACCGGGCCGCCGAAGGAACATGAAATTATTTTTATTTTATTTACTATGATGTAATTCTCTCGGGTTTGTGCGGTTCTTATCTATGAAATGACCACTCAAATTAGGAGACGGTTAATCAGAACTTGAAATTTGTTCTGTTACTAGAGCTTCAATTATGATTTATGAATTCTGTATGTCTCTATTTTCCAATTTTGACAAATGTGACAGCTGTTTTCAAGTTGGCAGACAAAGTAGCTGCATTTAAAGCCAACCTGAAGTTGCGGGGACGGCGCGTGAACAGAGGCATTTTGGACATTATAAGGTATTGTAGGCGAGACTGAGCCTAAACATTCATTCTCCCAATTGATGCACGACCACCTGTATTTGCTTTTAAAAGAGTTCGAGCGCTACTTCCCAACCACAAAAGACCCACGAACTAGTAAAGAATGGATCCGCGACCCATTTGTCAATAAATCAGGCGAATCTAGCATGTCTGTGCAAGAAGAAGATCAACTGCTGGATATTGCAAATGAAGGCGGCCTTAAAACTACGTTCGAGACAACAACTTTGACGGTGTTCAGGATTAAAGTCATGGAGGAATACCCTGAGATTGCCACCACAGCACTAAAATCCCTATTGCCATTTCAGACAACCTATGTGTGTGAAGCGTGGTTTTCTGCAGTGACAGTAACCAAAACAAAACAACGGAATAAACTGGACATAAGCAACACACTTCGGGTGTCATTGTCTCCTATTACCCCCAGATGAAACCAGTTCGTAGCAAAGAACGAAGCTCAAGGTTCTCATAGATTTAGCGTTCTAGTGAGTTAAAATGTTAAATCACTTTATATTCATTTTTTGGTGTAACTGTATTTCCTTTTGAAGGCATGTTTAAATACAATTAAATTAAAATTATTAAATCAAAACAATCTAAAATATAAACAATCAACGTCGCCCCCCCCCCTCAGCGGCCGTGTTAAAATTATCAAACGTTCATCCGGTCCGCGGCGATAAAAAGGTTGGGGAGCACTGCCTTAAGGGACTGATCCCGGACCGTCGTCAATACACCGTTGTGTAGCTCTAGTACGACGTTAACTAAAATTATCATTACCTCTAGATCGGAAGGTTCCTGGTTATAATCCGGGCCGGGCATGGTGGTTAAGGTGTTAGCCTCTAGATCGGAAGGTTCCTAGTTCGAATCCGGGACGGGCATGGGTATTTGTAAGCGCATGGTGTAGAGGCGGCTGGTGCACCTTAAATCTGTCGTGGCCGAAAGTCCTCACATTGGGTTGGTGTGGAAGTTTGGTGAGTGGGGTGCCAGCTCAGGTGTTGCTTCGTCATCTGACCGTGGTTCAAAATTACGAGGTGTTACCCTCGAATCTTTCCCTTAAGGGACTGATTTTGTACCTTTGTCAATAACCCGCTGTGTTGCTCTAGTACGACGTTTACAAAAATTACCATTACTCTCTTATAAGGTTAAAAAGTTGTCTCAAGCTCAAGAGGAATCTGCACGTAAGTTTAAGTATCTCTAATATTATAAAAGGAAGTGTTTGTCTGTTTTCTGCACGCAAAGTCCTGACAAATCTATAGCACACAGATAAACCGGATTTTTTGCAATTTTTGGGTCGCGGCGAATTTTAAAATTCAATCTAGAAAATGAATTTAATAAAATTTAATTATTATTGAATGCAACAGCGAAGAAGATCACATATTCTAAATTTATTTTTTCATTTTGCATTTTTGCACGGAGGAATGATTTTCCAGCAGACGATAAAAAACAAATAAACTTTTAACTGGAGTTATTAATTTTCTTTTTTCTATCTCCTAGACCGTTAAAGATAGAGTAAAAATTTCAAAGGATTTTAAATTTTTGGAAAGTTTCACATTAGATCGATACCTAAAAATAAGATTTTCTTTAACTAAATAAAATTTTTTAATTGAATACCTCTTTAATATTTTCGCAAGAGATTGTGATGTCACGTCAACACACTTTCACGTTCAAAAAATAAACACATTACAGTTCCTGGCCTCTTACGATTTCAGCAAAAGAAAGCAAAAAATAAAAAATGAACATTTTGGCTGGCATTGTTTAGTTCTTTTTTGTAAAATCGGGATCATTAAAGAGAGATTGAAAATTTCAACGGATTTAAAATCTGTAGAACATCTGACACCAGATAGATACCTTATACTTTTGATTTTTTTTATTAATTAATTTTTATTACATATTTATATTTTCGCAAGAGATTGTGACTGCACGCCGAATTTCCATTCCGAAACACCACGGGCAACGCCATGATGGCTGTTATCTAATATGCTACGAATTCCCATTTTGTTTGCGAAATCGTAGCAATCACCGGGGGTTAGCGAACAGTGGTCACACCTGATCTCACGAAAAGAACTATCACGGGCAACGCTGTGCTGGCCACGCAGTGGCTAGTTTGCAAGATATAAATCCGCAGAACTTGCAATACCCAATTCAAATTTAATAAAAAGATTAGCCTATCTTGAAGACATTTTTTTCACCTGAGATTATCAACAGTGTATCACCTTCTCTTTGGTAACCTAAAAAAATGTGCATATATTCAAACTTTCTGGAACTAATGGAACATCTTCAGGGATGTCCTACTTCATCTGTATTTTTAAAACGTAGTTTTTAAAAATTTGCATTAGTTCACAACAAAATTCGAAACAGAGTAGGATTACAAACAGCTTCTAAATTAGTGTTGTTACATGATGTTAAAGTTCAAAGAAAAAAATAAACTAAAAATTAAATTGGTAAATGTTTAGAACTTTTATTATTTTGTATTGCATTAAACATTGTAAACATTAGTTGCTAGATGCATGTAGTGAGACACACATAAATAAGCCATTTTTCCATTCTTGAAACATTGGAAATTTCCTTCCCAAAAAACCGGGTTTATATATTCCCGGGAATAAACCAAATTTTTTTCCCCCATCCTTTGCATTACTACATAAATTATGTTTAACAAGATACTTGAATCGAAAGTATTTAAAGTTTAATATACACAAGGAATTTTCCTAAAATATTTTGTATAAAGTTATAAATCACATGGAAATCGAACTCTAAAGTAAAAATTTCACCTGTAGAATTATCACACACATCTTCAAGAATAATATTAAAATTACAGGAAGACATCAGATGACGCCGATAGTACGTCACAATGTCGAGAGTGTAAGAGAGGTGTAAATAAGGAATTGTAGCAAATAATTTTAAAATGGTTCACAAGCGTTCTGTAAGCCGCTTAGTGCCACAACCGAATAGTTATGACACAGAGGACGCATGTCGATGATTTTTTAAGTGGTAGAATTATCGGTCGCCTGGAATGTGGGCGTACTCAGACGGAAGTTTCAGTGGAACTTGGAATCGCCCAAATTGTCATTTCTAGGCTTTGGCAACGATTCCAAAATGATGGAAATGTCAGTAGACGTTACAGTACAGGTCGTCTCCGAGTTACAACGCCGAATGACGACCGGTATTTGGCAGTAACTGCAAAAACAAGCAGACGGAGCACAGCATCCGATCTTTCTCGTCAGCTATCTTCAGCCACGAGTACGACAGTTTCGAGGCAAATCGTTTACAGACGTTTGGGACATGTTGGTCTATATGGTCACAGGCCTGTCAGATGTGTTCTACGCACGGCAACTCACTGTCGCCACCGGTTAGCCTGGAGTAGAGAACATGCTGTAACATCGTGAGAGCATCCATAATCATTATCAAGAATCGTGAGAGCCGACAAGTCGCTAGACTTGAGTGTGTTTTGAAGCATCTTGTTTCAAATTGTGGTTTGTTTTTGAGTCAATCCTGACTAGCATTTAAGTCTTTCTGACGTAGATATAAGTTCTGATTTTTTGTGATTAATATCAGTTCTGATTTTTTGTGTATGGTTGTTTTATACCACATTGTTATTTCAGAAAAATTCATATATCATTGTATAATGATCATATTGGAAGGATATTTTGATAACAAGTTGTGCGTATTATACTTAAAAGGTTTATGTTTCTATTACAAGAATAGGTTTTTTTTTAAACTGTTATCATTGGTGAAATCAATTTTGATTTATTTACTGTGAAATTTTTGTCGATCACTTTGGAAAAGTCTTAGTTTTGTTTTAGTGTAGGAGTATTGCACCGAACAGTTGTAGTTACATATGAATACGAAAGTGCTTTTGAAATACGATAGTATCGAGTTTTATGTTTAATTATCAATTGAATGTGTTATTATGATTTGGTAATTTATTTGAGCAAGCATAGAATTTAATTACTTCCTTAAAAAAGAATGTATACCAAATTACTGTGAAATTTAATGAAATAGATTTGGTTCCTTGTATTATGATTCAAATCGAAGTAGAATTGATTTGTTTTTCCTGAGTTAGTCATAGTATTACTTTAATAATTGATTTTCAGTGTTTTGTGTATTCTATTTTGTGTGCTTTAAGAGTGTGGATTCTAGGTTATTTTAGAATTGTGTATCTTAAAGAGTTGTTAAATAATTGTATGACGTAAGAACTATTTGATTGTGCTTACACTGGGAACACTATGGTAATTTTTGGAAGAGCTAGAAAGGAGGATATGAAATTTTTGGCAATTGAATTAGGAGAAGAGGTCCTCCAGATGCTAAAATGATTCAATTGAAAAAAATAATGCTGAACGGAATTTAAGAGAAGCTGTTTGGAGGCAAGAAAGTGGCTGAAATGGAGTGGGAATTTACACGACTGAGATGGGCTCGGACAGAAGCCGAAGGGAAGTGTGGAGGAGTGAAAGGAGCTTGGGAAGAAGCTCGAGAGGAGTGGGAAGTGGCCGTAGAGAGACTGAAAACTGCTCGGGAAGAGGCAGAAAAGAGAAAGTGCGATTATGTAACCAAATTACGGAAATTTGAAATGCAGAAGGAGAAAAGGTTAGAAAGTATGGAGTCAATGAGAGAGAATGTGCGGCAATTGTGTTTGCCATCCGGAAATTGAGATGTTATCTCGATGGACAAACCTTCATCATTCAAACGGACCATAACCCATTGGTGTGGTTAAATGCGAACGCTAGCTTTAATGCTAGATTAATGCGTTGGTCGTTAGCTCTACAAACTTATGATTTTGAGATAAAGCATAGACCAGGTATTAAGCATCAAAATGCCGATGCGTTAAGCAGACTTTACGCTCTTAACGACACTATGTAATTAAGGTATCTTTTACTTTTTGGTTTATATTATTTGAATAATTTCTTCCATTTAATTTTGTTATATAAAAATTGTGTCAGTACCCGGAATTTGGTGATGCATTGATTCAGTCTGGTAAGTTGCTACTGGCCCCCTTATGTGAGCATTTATGCTCATTACTTTTCATTCTCTTTTCGGGACTTTTCTTCGATCGTGATCTGCAGAAAAGTTTTCCTGGAGGGGAGTAGTTGGAAACATCGTGAGAGCATCCAGAATCATTATCGAGAATCGTGGGAACTCACAACGGGAATCGTTCAGCAAGTCCACCCCCTTGTCCGACTGCGGAAGTGACGACTGGAGGAGTCGGGCTGGGAAGAGACACTTTGGAACAGAGGCTTTTTCTAGCCGCAGACGATTTGTGAAACTTTATCTTAAGGAGGCTGTATTGTATTGGTGTTAGATATCGTCTTTAATTATAAAACTGTATCTGTAAAAATTCTGTAAAGTTTAATTCTTAATATAATTATTTTACACAGGAAGTGGTTTTTCTCTTTCGTCGATACGGTACAATACAATGTGGACATCGTCACAGTGGGCTTGTGTGATGTTTTCCGACGAGTCCAGGTTTAGCTTGCAGTCTGATTCACGGCGGACGTTCATACGGAGAACGCCAGGTTCCCGCTACCACCAAGACAGCATTTTTGAACTACACCGTTAAGGTGGTGCAGGTTTGCTCGTTTGGGGCAGAATTATACTGGGCTCCAGAATAGATCTACATGTTCAAATCGGAACCATGAGAAGCCAAATTTATCGGGACATCATTCTGGAACAACATGTACGTGTGGTTAGGGGTGCCATGGGCGCAGAATTTGTGTTTATGTATAACAACGCCCGCCCTCACCGTACAAACATTGTAAACGAATGCCTTGGATCTCAGGATATCACCCGTATGGAATGGCCAGCATTCTCACCTGACTTGATTCCGACAAAGCATGTGTGGGACATGCTTGGCCGACGAGTTGCAGCTCGTCAACCACCTCCTACATGTGTTCCGGAACTTCGGCGAGCATTGCTTGTTGTGTGGAGTGATCTTCCCCAAGATCAGCTCGATATTTTGTCCTTAAATTTTAATTAACAAACAATGAAACTTGAAAAGAGTTGAGCTTTTAAAGACAGATTGTATAAAACCTTAAGAAAAGGATTTTTTTTAAAGTTTCTGCACAATGTTCAAAATTAGAAAGCAAACAAGTGCATTATGAAAAGGATAACTACATTTAAACGCATCTGCTTTTCAAAAAGTATAAATTTTTTCCAACTAATAAAAATTTCAATATATTTTCTTACCTTAGAATATTGTATATACACATTCATTACCAAGTTTTTTTTAATACATATTATGTTCGCACTGCTGCACTATGATTTT